>OX454332.1:104752007-105352007 GCA_949716465.1 Chalcosyrphus nemorum
GATGGCGATGGTGGTGCTGTTTTTGGACCGTGTGAATGAATCTTTTGAAATTGGTTCTCGAGAGAGTGGAGAATTTTTCAAGTGGCTGACTTCTTGACAACAAGAAACGAGAACGGATATCGTTGGACAAGGGATGTGCACAGATTTATTTGACATTTGTGCTTGTGATGTTTTTCGGAGATAGATCCTTTGGTTCGGCATGGATTGTTCGTTAAGTGGAGTTTTGAAAGTGTTAATGGGGTACTTACGTTTTGTTGTTAAAAGTTAGTTTCTTTCTTTCTATAATTCAGTGTGTGTGGGTGTGCAATCTAACGATGTCAACAGGAAGATAATGGAAGATTTTATAGTCACACATGGAAGGAGTAGAAAACAGAGTAATCTGTAAGAAATTTAGAAATAAAAACTCTGGATTGTTGTACGTGAGGACATTGTGAAAGTGGATTAGATTGAGTTTCGGGATTGTTAATAAAATCAGAACGTGCCTCTCTTGAGGATAGTCGTGTTCAGTTGTATTTGGTGAAGAACGTTCTTAGAAAGTGATGGTTTGGATTTTGTTTCAATTTATCCAGATTTATGTTCGATATACGGAACTGCAATTGTAGTTAAATACGCTTCCACTAGCATCCTGAGATAGGCTAGTATCTCACGTTTTTGGTACTTCTTTGTAAAAACAACGATCCAATCTCGTAGAGCCTATAAACTAAACTAGTAGTGACTTTCACACAGCCCAAATCGGAGGTAGTAAAGATCTACTACAACTCGAATTCAGCGCCAAATAACTGAGCATACTACTAGACAGAGAACTGACCTGGAGAAAGAGTTTAGAACAAAGAGTTGCGAAGGGCAAAAGAGTATCCCAGAGGAGAGCTACCGGGAAGTTCTGGAACTGCAAACCAACACATGTTCAAATGGCACACGTAAACCTCATAAAGCCCATAAGCCCATAAGTGACAGCCAAAAAATATGCAAGAGATTTGCTAACTAATGTGCAAAGTATGACCTGCCTGAAGTTCACAGAAGCACAATTCTCAACACCAACTGAGGCATATTACTGGGGCAGCTAGAAGCGAAAAGAATCGCTGGCCTTTCCGCTACAAGTCTCAAATCGCTCGGACACTTGAAAGAGGGTGCTCACACAGGACATCGTGAGCATCAGGGAAATCATCTGCTAATCTACTAATTGACACTGCTATTCAACTAGAGCCATTTGTCACAGTCTACCAAGCCGAAGTCTTTGCAATTCTAAGGGTAATCAAGACACTGCCTCTGACAGCAAGGCAGCAAAGTGCCATCACAAACTCCATGTGTAAATCGCGATTAGTGAAAGAGTGTAAAATCAAACTGAATCTACAGGCAAGCTGAAAGGAAAACCGTCTTTCTTGGGTACCAGGGCATGCAGGTATACTGAGCAACGAAAAAATAGATAAATTGGCAAGAGCAAAGCTAGTAGAAGTTTCTCTGATACGACAGGAACTCAATGAGCGAATCTGGGTGTGTGAAAAGTCGACAGATCTATAATAGGAGAACGGAGTAACAACACAACAAAACCAGCACTAAACTAAGGCAGAACCTAATTAAGATTGATATGACATGAATCACACAATCCGACTCGTACTATCCGAAACAACAACCTGCATTGACTATGGGGCGGATGAGGAAGATGTATAGTATTTACTCTGTCACTGTCCAGCTACGGCGAGGTTAGGTTAGGTTAGGTAAGCGTGGCAGCTAGCGCCCAGATACAGATGGGCACAAGCTCACTTAGGCCTAAAAGGCCCATTGTGGTACCACCAGATCTACAATAATCACAACCAATTACTAATTACCACGAAACTACAATGAGAGACAGAGGACCAATACAAATAGATTACCAGACACAATAACACTTAGAAGAGGTTCTGCTACTGGGTCAGGATAACCAACCGGAGCTTTTAATAAAACGTAGAAGGTGCTTAATGAGTAGACCTGTCAGGTCGCCGAGATAGTTAAAGAAAAAGGACCCCAAGTCGAGGTTTCTTCTTGACGCTAGAGCAGGGCAGTTGCCCTAACAAAAAACGTTAGATGAGAGGCCCAGACGTCTAGCGTGTGTGTTTCTTTTGAACGTCTCTAGTTAAGGTTAGGCCAGAGCTCTCTCGAAATCGTGAAGGGGCAATAAGCCCAACGAGCATTGGCTTTCCCTATAGCATCATGTCTGAGCAGGTGATTACAGGTAGCAATTGGCATACCAATTCCCGTCCTTACGGATTCAATTGGGAGGGTAGTGCTAAGTTTGGCAATTTCATCAGCCTTACAGTTCCCTGAAATATCCCTATGGCCTGGCACCCAACGTAGGTGAATGTTATATTGTTCCAAGATCTCCATCAGAGATAAACAGCAATCTTGTACGACCGTTGATGTGGTTGAGGGTGATTCCAGAGATTTAATGGCAGCCTGACTGTTTTTGAAAATGCTAATATCCGTAGCAGATAGTACATTACACTTCAACCATGACAGAGCTTCTTTGATTGCCATAATTTCCGCCTAAAAACGCTACAGTGATCAGAGAGGCGGAAGGAGATGCTTAAGTTAAGCATAGAGGAGTATACACCACCACCAACTCCATCTGAGGTCTTAGATCCATCTGTGTCGATGTTAATCGTTCCGACATCCACCTGCTCCACATTAGACCATGTTTCACGAGCTGGGATTGGTGTACGGAAGTTCCGACCAAAGCTGAGTTTAGCTTAGTCAGTGGTTACATCAATGAGGTTAAATTCATTAAGAACAGAGGAGTGGTCATAGTTGAGAGACAGCCACTGGGAAGAGGCAGACAAACGGGTTGCGGTTAAGGCCGCTTTTTGTTTGCTGACGATGTCTAGGGGCAGTAGGTGAAGAATGGTACCTAAAGCTGCGGAAGGAGCAGTTATTAGGGCTCCACATATACAAATACATGCAGCTCTTTGAACTTTTCCCAGGAGAGAGAGGTTAACAGTATTTAGAAGAGCTTTCCACCAGACGGACACTCCATACAGAAGTATAGGTCTGACAACAAACATATATAGCCAGAGGGTGACGTGAAGTTTTAGTCCCCATCTTGTACCAATCGCCCTTACGACAAAAGATAATGGAGCCCACAGCGATACCAGACTTAATACACCTCAGAAAGGTAGATATGAAGGAGATACTACAAATGGCCAGGCGAACAAAACACTATACGACAGAGTGCACCCCATCCCAGTACAATTCATGGTCACATTTATTCCGATTTTTATTTCCATTTTGTGGATCCACTTATCGCTGTGTATGAATCCCATCATCCTGTGTAGATGCTGACTAGTTATGCTCGAAATTCTATTCATGGAAAACCAAAAGTATTCTATAGTAACTGGCAAATAAATAGTTCATTATATTTCCACAAGGATAAATGCATTAGTCTCCGCATTGCATTTCAAAATAACATCATACGAAAAATATTTTTGTAAACAGTTTCAGGCTTCAAACAGAAAAAAAAAACAAGAAAGCTTTGAAAGCCCCTATTCAATTATGCACACAAGAGGAATTGGATGATTCTACCTTTTTTCCACCTACTCCTCCTCCTCATTCGTCTCCTCCTCAGTTTTATTTTATTTTTTTTTTCTAAACCATTTCTATGTAGAAGCTAATCTAAACGGGCAGCCTTAATGGAATTCCCAAGCAGCCATTCATTCGTACAGTCTGTCTTCTTAAAACCCACCCTGTGTCCTGCCCCCGTGGAATGGGGTGCCAGTTATCTTTGGTGGAGGTGCTACCCAACCACAGCAAAGTCAAAACAATTTCTCAAAAAAAAAGAAAAAAAAAAAGGATAAACCAAGAAAAAATCCAAGAAAAGCTACAGAAAAAAGGTAGAAAAAAAAAACAAAGAATTCTTAAGGAGCTCTCTGGCTTATTGTGGGTCATCAGGATACTTTGCATAAACATTCGCTCTCTCACTCTCCGAATGCACATTTCATAATGTGCGGGACCTAGTTACATGGCATTATATGTTTCACATTATCGGACACAAACATGCTTACTGTAAGGAGGGGATTCTTTTTTTTAGTTTTTTCTTACTCCCACGTCCAACGCCTGGCAAGTGTATGTATATGTGTTTGCAGGTGGTAAGAGGACGTAAAACCGTGAGCATTAAACACTAGACATGATGTCTAGAATTTTATAGCACCCCCTGGATGGTTTTTTCTTTTGTTGGTGCTTCTTGTACGTTTGTTAACACAGTTTCGCTGTCATGCTTTTGTTGTGGATCGCTGTTATTCCTCTTGTTGCACACCTTGCTGTTAAGCGCATTTCCATCTCATTTGCATCTTCTTTTTTTGTTCTCCCACTTTGTCTCTGCCTTACTAGATTTCCATACAAAACAGAGGCTGAACGAGTGGGAGACACATCCATTCTATAAAGCAGCCATCCGGGCGACAACCGACTGATGATTGCTGCAATGAAAACCATAAACGCAATGGACTCAGGAGGAGCACCAGCGGACTCATCCTTGAGACATAATCTTCTTCTTTCGTGACACATTTTCATACGATTTTTTTTTAAATAAAAACTTTTAATGCAAACTTTTATTCTTCTTCTTGTTCCCAAGGTATGGTTACTGCCTGCCTGCCTGCGTGGTTAAAATTTAATGAGGTTTATTAATGTTGCGCCAGGATTCAAATGCCAGGAGTGTGCCACAATATGTACCTACATGTATCCCCTTCTCCTATGAGTTATATCAGGGGATACATGTATGCCCAAAACAATTACGGAAGTCAACGAAGAATTTCTTACGTGAGAATTATGTTCCAATGAGGGGATGATTGTCCCGTAGTCATCTTTGTCGTCGTCGTCGTCGTCGTCGGATAGAAAGGGATTTTTGCTCTTTAAGGAGGTTTTTCTCTGAATTAGATATTCGAGCGGAAGGACTGCGGGTCGAATAAAAGTCATAGGAAGGATAAACAAAAAAAAGGAAGAATTTCTTTTCGTTTGGTTCATCTTCATGAGTAGTTAGTAAGTAAAATATACTTCAAAAGGAATTACGAGGAAGGGAAGCATGTGTTTTTTTTTTTTTTTCTATCACAGGATGTCCAGGACTTTTCCCGCTCTCCTTTAGATCTTAGAGAAGATGATAATTCGCCTTTAACATGAATGAATTTCTCAAGTTCTTTCTTGAGGTACTATACGAGTACTCGTTCTTGTTCTGAGATTCTGTTGTTCTGGTTTTGGATATGAATTAATTTGTTTATTATAATATTATTTATTATACATAGGTTATGTTGAGAAATTGTCGCGTTATACGCACAAAGGCTGGCAAGGGAAACCATATCACTAAAATGGCTGTATCTTCAGCAAATGTGCCTTCTTTTTACGTAATATCATGAGTGTACAAGAACGGACCCAGTACACTTCCTTGGGATACTCCAGCGGATTTTCTTTAAATTGTGTATTCGTTTATATATTTGACACGGAAGAGCCATAGAAGGATTTTGGCAAGAATGTTCTCAATTTTGTTATAAGGCTTCGTGGTATACCTTATCAAAGGCTTAAGAGGTGCAGAGATTGATGCCCAATATAGTCTTTTGAATCATGGACAGTTGATCTTCTACCTGAAGCAGATGCTTACTGGTCATTAGCATATCTCCACAGATATGTGCATGAACATAACCTCTCTAACGTCTTCAACTAGTGATTTACATTGCTTCATGATGCGGATTGGGAGTTTACTTTTTTCTACTTTCCTTTTCTCTCTCTCTCGCGTTTGACTTATTGTTGACGCTGAAAGGGCGACTTGAGTTATGTGCTAAGTTCTATAAGTATCCCTAATCAAAATTCGGCTCACCGCTAAAATTTCTGGGGAATGACCAGAGGACAAGTCGTAGCTCTCTTCAACTTGTATACGATTGCGAGGCTATCCTTTTGAAACAAACAAATCTATCAGGTCTATTTCGTTGGTATCTGTTCCTCAGTATGTTACTACAGTCGTCGGAATTAGTGAAGCTGTCAAAGTAGGTTTTTGTCCTGAGTTGGAGTTTCTGGGTTTTATTGCATTCACCGAACAATGAAAAACAAAGAGAACCGAGACTTTACAGGGTGGTAAGAGATTAATGGATTGCCCCATAGGGCACTGATCACAAGTCCACTAAGCTTCAATGTGAGCAGCAGACACTCTATACCTCCATACCCGAAAAAGCAAGCAGAGCAGAAGCAATAAAAGCAGAATGGAAGCGTCCAAGGACAGGACGAAATCGTTGCTGGAGGTGGCATTCCTCTAGTCGAAATAATAACCAATCCTTCGCATTTCGGACTATGAGTAGTGCAACGAAAGACTGTCGCTTATATCTAAACAGCGTAAGCCAAGTGATCTAATGGAATACGTGGAAAATACTTGACCTGATTTGTAGTAAAGACATGGTCTCCACGATCCTTGACATGATGGCCGGGGAATACTTTTTCGGAATGCTATTTGACCATGAAAACTGGTCTAATGGTTCATCGACAGAAAAGAGAAGCATTCTGGTCTTGGAGTTAGCGTCTCATATCTACCAGGCTTAGCTTCAAGATACTGAGATCTGTGCTAGATTCATCGTTCATAACATAAATCAGAGCTTTAGAATTCAACTTCTTCCAGATGAGAAGTTCTATAGTCCCAAATTTCAGACAATACAAGCCTCATTCTTGCAGAAAATCATTAAATCATTGAGTTGGTACGTTTCAATTGACAACAAATTTTTGAATCAATAGATCTTTCAAGCCACAGTGTCAGCCATACTGCGACTAAAATTGTATAAAAGAAACCAGAATGAGTCACAAGATCTTGACTCGATCTTTGATAAAACTATGTAAGTGGTATTTATTCCTTCAGACCTTTCGTGAAAGGCTTTTGAAATGAAAATTTTTTCGATCTTTTAACTTGTTTTCTAGTTAATCAGAAGATTGTACCAACTATCGAAAGACAACAGTTGTATAGTTGTAATGAAGAAACTAATCCAGTCATGTCCTTCTTGAGCATCTATCACCATCAACGTTTCAGCGTACTAAATCAGTACCTATTCGGCGGATATTTACGCGTACTTATCCAAATAGGTCTTAATTTACGTCCTTAAAAAAAATGTGTCAACTTGATAACCTCTTTAGTTGCGAATAAGGTTTATATTCTCATTTTATTATATAAAAAATATATAAATAAATTAAGTCCAGATCCTTAAGCCTTGAGGCATAATACTTACTTAAGGTTGTTCACAAATTTACGTAGTCCGTTCGTGTATATTTTATGCATCATTACACCTTGATTAACAGGCATTTTGCCAGCATAGATTACCATTTAGTCCATGCAAAAACGTTCCATCAAAATGTAAATGTCTTACGAACGATGCGACACGCTCCAGTGATACCCTCGCTTAAGGGCTTAACACTAAACACTACCAAACCAACACCCTCTAAGCATCATCACCGTGAACAGAGAAAAAAAAAACTGCGAAAAGGATTACATTTAAAAAGCAATTTCCTCTACGAAAGGCCACCCCATCTTCTACCCCTTCACGACTCAAATTAAGTTGCTAAAAAAAAAGAGAAAATATCGGACCGAACGCTACAAAATGGCGATTTTCAAATTAATAAGAAATTAGATCAAATCAATTGTTTTCTCCCGGGCACTCACCCATCAAACGCGACTAAAATAAACTCGCCTGTACAAAGCACAAGCTCTACAAAGAGTAATTAACGAGCAATTAAATTGAGTACCATTTCACGATGAGTATCCTTTCAAAGTTCAATTTCTCGTTATATCCCAAATGCCAACCTTCCAACCACCACCACTACCACTCATCATCCGCAGCGCACAAACCCAATCCCGTCAAACAAAGGAAATAAAAATTCAATAAATTATGCTAAATCGTGAAGGCACGGAGTGGAGGAGCCCAGCAGCACCAGCAAACCAGAACCAGGAGCAAATGAAATTCCACATTAAATGCCGTCCACCGACGACAGGAGGAATTCGCGCGGCGTAGGCGATTAATTCGAAAAGGCATTAAAAAGTACTCAGGCACCGCTTGCTCTCACCTGTCCTGACGCATTGTAGACCTACCCCGGTCACTCATTAAAATTGTATAGCAATGCCGGGAGAATTTATGCCCTGTGTATCACTTTTAATCATCTGCATGGAGCGACGACGACTAGGAAGACTAGGACGACGGCAGCAACACTTAAGGACAAAATCTTTGCAAAGAACACACGTGTACGTGCCCGGAATTGTTAATTTACAAAAGCATCGCTAATTTCTCCTTATCACCTATTAACCGTAGGCAGCTAATTAAAAACATCATCTAATAGGATAAGGACAAGAATACAAAAGGATTCTCATTCTAAGTTCACCTCAAAAACACTACTACTACTACTACTACTCCTTTGAACGAGCGGAAAGCCGGAGTTCAAAAAAAGATTTATGGAGAAGAGAGTAGAACGCAACGAGAAAAAAAAGCAAGCAGCAACAAGGATATCCCGTGCTCCTTTTAGTGACGTGGAGAGTCAGATTCAGAGATAGGAGTCAGAGGAGGAAAATTTATGGAAGTAGGTCGATTCTGTCGCATAGCCATAGCCAACAATCAAATTAAATCCGTGGTACTGATGGTCACTACTACGTACTGTGGTGGTGCAATTTTTTATGCCGTTCATCTTCTTTGTCTATCTTTTGGAAGGACTTTTTTTCCTTTTTTGAAATATGTAAATAAATATACACGACGGACAGACAAAGGGTTGACACAGGCGAATTGACAGGATGTGGCAGGAGGCTGTGGTAGGGGTTAATACAAAACAACAGTATTTCTGACTTTTTGGAATGAAAAAGAGAGAGACAGATATGTATACACACGGAGAGGAAGAATTGAAGTTTTATGCAGTAAAGGAAGGGAAAAACTTCCCTATCCAGAGAGAGAGTCGATATATCCTAGTTTTGCAAGTATTTGTGTGTGCGATGGGTATTCTCTCGCGTGCGTGTTTGTTGCATTCTCTCTCACACTGCTGGTTTCCAGGAAGAGTACTAATCAATGAAAATATCCTGTAGGATAGGGAAGTTGTTCCTCTGAATAGCTGGAATTTCCCCTTATGCAAAGGAGAGAGGGAAATTTTCCGCAAACACAAAGGTGAGCAAGTGACATTTGCGTGGAAGCGGATAAATAAAAAACAAAACCAAACCAAGGCATTGTACTTTGAAATTTGATCCTTAAAGATGAATGTGTTGAAATGTCAGAGTTATGTCTCGCATTACAATAGGCACGTAGGCAGGGATTATTGGCCAGGCAATCTGCTTGTCATAAGAGGCTAATCTCGACGTACGTTTTGTCTTTTTCAAATCAATAATACTTTTCACAGCAGTCCTTGTCTGTATGAACCTACCAAAGGCCTGCTTTTGATACAAATATGGACGTTTAACAAGTTCGAGGAATCAAACTACTGAAGCCAATTTATAATTTGGACTTCTAAATTCGTAGAAATAGTTAGAAGTGGTAATTAACTGAAGTGCTTTTGTAGGCCATACGGTACACTATTTTAGGCACACGCATTCCAGAGAATTCCTTCCTTTGTGATCCTGGAACCATAGATATACTTGTTCGATTTTTAACAAGGGACTGATTCTAGCAAGTCCAATGAATAGAAGTGTTCTTACAGGACACCTACCCCAGTACTTTTTGCAGGAGCTGCAGGGATGAATAAGAGGAAGTAATACCTGCTCAACCTTGTCTAATAGAAGAGTGCATCACCACAAGTAATACGTAAATCTTTTTTCGAGCCTGGCTCCTGTAAAGAGCTTCAGGCGTTTTGTTTTGTATCTCGTTTGGGGTACCCTTAAACTTCCAAAGGAGGCCACCAATATGGCTTATGGTTTGGTAGGGAGTCATAGGCACTGGATGGCATTGTGCCCCATTTGTATAAGAAGTCTGAACAATGGCCATGTTAGGTTCTTATGCCTAGTTAGTTCAAAGCCTGGTAAATAGGCTGTAGGTTTACTAATGATGTACTTGATTGTTGAGACGTCCCTCCAAGTCTTCATCCACACCACGTCGAAGCCAAAGTTGAGCTCATAGCTAGCCTCAAAGCTGGTTTACGTGATTCAACGTGGTATGAGGCTTGGTTATAGATTGGTAGGTTTCAGTTTTATGTGTCTAATGGTGGTGATTCAATCTTGCACATGTTGGTGTGAAAAAAGCGGCAAATTTTTAAACTTATGTTCTAAAAGGAGTCTTTGCCAAATTGTACGCCCTCAGATAAAACTGATATTTCCCTACCTGCACAAGTCTCAGTGGGGTAATCATAATCGTAAGATTAAAATGATTCTTCCTTTCAACGCTAGCATCTCACTTCTGTGTTCCTAGCGCCAGGTTTAGACCTTCTCTTTGAGTGGTGCCGATCGGAATTCAAATATCCATTTTGACCTTCTCTAATGTTTCGCCGAAACCCAGTCGTTAATCAGGTGTTGTAGTATTCCTCTGCCAACTGCAGTAAACCCTTCCGTTAAGATGATTATGACATCAATAGAGTTTTATCATACCTTTCGGTAAAACGAGCTCTCTTTATTCTTGTGCCAATAGATAGAACCGAGACAGTGCCAGTTCGCATTATGGTGTAAAGGAAGTAAGTACATCGACAGAATGCCTATATCACTTCCAATGTGCATGTTAATGTCATTCGTATCGCAACGGCGATCCCTAAACATGCCAGACATTGCACCCTGTCTAAGTGCTTCTTAACAGTTACATTTCGACACTGACGAATATTTAAAAATGAGTTTAACTGTCATCATATACATCTAGTATGCGTGATTTGTATTGATGAAGCCACTTTTTGCCCTCCAGGTCTTCTCTTCTATGAGAGAGTTCCATGTTAGTCAAGCATCCCAGCAAATACTTAACCTTCGTTGTCACCTTTAGTTCCGATTCAAAAAGTGTCTAGGATTCAAATTCCAGATCTTTCTTCTTATTGGTGAAAATGAATGAACCTGTCTTCCACATCACTGAAGCGCCCTTATTCATGGCGCCACCGCTTCACCACTTGAAGTGCATTCCTCAAGGTACCTGCCGTGATGTTGATGACTTCTCCTCTTGAGAAGAGCATAAAAACAAGAACAAACATTCTAGAACCCCATGCCGTGTCCCTTTTTTTTATTCGTCAACTGAATTTCATACAAAAAATCCCTTAAATCCTTTAAAGAATTTGAATACTTCATCAGTTTTTCTTGATTTCAATTCTAATCCATGTCCTACTGTTTTATTTATCGGCCTATTTGCCTGGGCTCACTTTGGGTTGTCATCACGTTTTTATCGACTTAAAGGCCTTCTTCTTCGATTAAAAATTGATTCAAAGGAATTTAACATCTTTTACTAAACACTCGTATCTATTTTTCTATTAAGATTATTTCCAAATATTCTAAGAATCTCTACATTTTTCTACATAACTACCACATTTCGACGAACAAATGCACTGATTATAGGACGAAAAACCTCTAATTCGAGGAATATTCCTAGGGCCCTTGGCAAGTTGTGTCGAATTTCCTCATAGTTTTAGTCCTTTTTTTCTTTTTCTCCACCCCCCCACAAATCAAATTGAAGAATGTGAGTGGAATTTTGATTTTCAAAATCCGAAAACAATTTATCGATCGATTTATAAGAATTAATTAAATTAAGAAGCCGACACTATGCATACAGGGAAGCGAACCAAATTGAACTTCTAAACTAAACCAATTGATGGCTACACTTAGACGTTCGATTTTTGAATTTCGCTCCAATAGACCAAATGGAGAGTATTCAGATATTACGGACTTTGTTTTAATAATTTAACGATTCCTAATGAGTCCCGTAACTCCAATGAATTTCGCCGGAAAATTAATTCAATTAAATGGAAACAACTCACCTCAGCCTTGAACAACATTCACTACTCTATATTCCTCGTTCGTGGAGGGACCGGACCGGACCGGTGAGAAAAATTCAATTTATCCTAAAATCTATCCCACCGGACGGGGAGACGGACTATGCATCTAATTAAATTATCAAACTGCAAACGAAAATGCGTCAAAACTTTTAATTGCACGCATCCGAGCCAGGGTAGCCAACCCCAGCAAAACAAAAAATACCGTCATAATCCACCTCTAACCTTTAACATTTGGATTATTATTATGAGGATTATTTAATTATTATTCACAATGGTAATTAAAAAGGTCGGGGCACTAAGATTTTTTTGTTTTTTTTTTGTTTTTATGTCGATCTTTAGCCACCCCCATTCCAGGGGTTGGTGCGCGTCGCACTTTATGTGCCGGTGACACTTTTCTTGTGTCGAAATGTCAAACAACTGCTTCATGTTCAATGATATGGAATATTCGCAAGGGGGTGGGTGGATATTAAAATAATAAAAAATATATAAGAAAAAGTAGGAAACTGTAATAAAACGCTTTATGTAAACGTCTGGCTGGGCTTCAAGGCAGCAGAAGCCGAAAGGCAAGAGGCCATAATCTCAAGAATGGATAGCAGTCTAGTACCACTACATGCAAAGTGGCACTTGTTTCATATATGGAATATATTACCACGACGAGAGGACTATAATGCCAACAATGGCTACACGGTGGCATGGGGTTGCTTACAGGTTCGGGGGAGGGTATAAAAATTGCAAATAAATAAATCATTTTAGAAAGTCTTCTAATCCCATGGTAATAAGGGATGGAGGAACGAACTACCTTCACAAGGAATCCCTTTTTAACTTGAGAAAAAAAAAAACATCAGAAAGTGCTGGTACTTCTTGGGAGGAAGTTACTGGTTTGGTTTTTATGTGAAAAGAAAAGAAATCTGTTTTTTTTTTCTTCTTTTTTTCTTTTTTACTGAACTTTTACTTCGTCGTCTTTGGTGTGGCACAGCACAGAGCACAGCAGTGGCAAATGTTAAAAGTCATTGGTTTTAATTGAAAAGATTTTTATTCGTTTCGCAATGGATATGGGAAGCTCTTGACAATATCCTTTCTTTATTCCTAAGTGAAATGGCTCCGGTCAGGAGGGATTCAATTTCATCCACAAGTGATCGGCAGTTGGGTATACGAGTACATAGTTGTTTCCTTGAAATGTACGTTTAGTTTTTTTTTTTATTTTTTTTTTGTGGAAAATGTGTTGTTATAGAAGCATATCCTTAAAGTGTGCTCGTAAGAGGTGGGGCCGGAAAAGAACTTTGAAGGTATTTTCTTGAATTCGAACCTGGACCTAACCACTGAGCTACCCCACCCAAGTGTCTAGAATAGAAAATAAAACAAAGTAATGTCGGACCGTAAGCAGCCCACAAAAGGTCATGGCCTACCATCCATACCAAAGAGGAATTCGACGACCTCCACCCTTGGCTATCAACCATTACCAAAAAGGAGCACTTGGTGTGATGATTAGTGGATACAACGGTAGAGGGTGATACAAGACAGGACAAGATCAGCAAAAGTAGAATACTGGACCAGATGAAAGCAAGAGAAGAGAATTCTGCGTAAAACGAGACCACGCAATTTTCCCTGCTCAAGGATATCGAGGAGTCTCTCGAGAGCAACAACATTCAGAAAACTAAGCAGCTGGCTACAAATACGAAATGCAGTCTCTTTAAAATAATGAAGGCAACCAAGTCGCCGAAGCACAAGCAATTGGTGATGTGTGTAGGCAACACTTCCAGCAGTTGCTTAACGGACAGAAAATAGAAAGACTAATAGGACAAGAAGAGAATAAAGAACTCACCTACGCTACGGAGGCATATCCCTGTTAAGAGTCGCATATACATAAGATCCTATCCAACGTATTGTGTGAACGTCTAAAACCCTTCGACAACACACTAATCGGCGCGTACAATTGCGGCTTCGACAGTTCCACCATAGACCAAATTTTCACATTAAACTACATTCTGGGAAAGACCAATGAATTTGAAGTCTAAACTCATCAACTTCAAACCCGCTTATTCATTTTCAAGAGCTCCACCAGGCCACTGGTACCCACTTCGGGATACCGTCAAAACTTATCCAGATGTGTCCAGTAAGGCTGGAAAACAAATAAATGCTCTGTCCCGAAGTGGAAACAGCTCTTCTTTGCGCCGGATTACTGCAAATGACTTCTTCAATATTGTGCTCCAAGACAGATAGTGTGCAGGACTGGTGTAAACACGGAAGGCACTATCTTTCAGAAATCTGTATGGCTGCTGGATATTGATATCATCGAAAGATTTTGACAAATCGTTGTAGAGACGTTTCTGTCTTCCCAGGTTCGAGACGGGGAAAGATACCGAACATCAGCTATAAGTTATTGCGGATGCCAGAAATTTCGGTCTTCATAACTGAAAGTAGGGTGCCCGGGACCGTAGAGTACACTTCGAAGACTGTCCTAGGGTCGGGAGCCTTTTTAGTAAGTAAGTACACTCTAGATGTCTGTTAGGCATTTACAAGAGGTATTTTATTGGCTTCGAAGCTTAAACCCATGAACAGTAAACATTGCGACGGAACGCCTTTTTTTCGCAATCTTTTTTGTTGGCCAATGTTTCGGAATGCTTTTCGTAGTCACACAATGATTGTAAACCTAGTAATTGGTACCTATCACAGAAAAAGAAATTCTACAACCCTATTTTAGCACTCCACTAAGACTGAACAAAAAGTTTTAAGGACTTTCTTGGATGCGATATTATCTTAACCAACTAAACCAATTACTTGAGATCAAGTGACGCATCTGTTTGGATGCTAAGGAGACATCGAAAGATATAGTCTGTCATAGTAGGGTATCCGCGATAGTTTTGGATTTTGGAACAAGGTTGACGGCTTGCAGGATTTAACTCAGGTGGAGTCTGGAGGATATGCTAGGATACTTACACCAAGCGATTGCGTTTGCAAGATCCGTGACACATGATTTGAGAATCTAGCTTATCCTTCCTAAAGATATTTCAAAGAGACTGTTTAGGCCTAACACTAGCCCTGACCAGCAAACATCCAATCAGAATGACTACACAGCGATTTGCAGCCTATGCTTCCTAGACGTTCGAAACAGAGTCTAGTAAGCTTTTACACACCTGCATCTGTCTCAGCTTTGAGAAGCACATGCTCCGTCATATTAAATAATACGAGATGATCCCACTTACTATGCTTACTCATCGTTTATTTGGCAATTGATTTAAGCGTTTGGCAATGTATGTACTATTAGTACTATTAGGTACTATTCAACCACAAGTCTATTTTGGTCTCTTATTCTGAACCACAGTGTGAATTACCACAACCACCGTATTGCGGTAGGTGTTTCACTCCCTCGACAAATGACACCCCAATAAACATTTTACCAGAACTATCTACCCACATTTAAACTCTGTTTACAGTAATCACACAACTTCAGTTCTAGGAATTTAAACAAAATTAGGCGAAGACCCATCCCACATGAGATGGCAGTTTCTTTTTAAAAAGATTCCGCATCCCTACACTGTTGTCTGTCTTTTGCACCAACTGCATGCTGCAGCTGCAGCTGCATCCTCTGATTTAACGGTTTTACGGGTTATGTTGTTCTTTCGCGAACTCGCATGACCGAATGACCTAATTTCCACGGCAACACCGCACACAAACCACACTCTCTACTGCACAAATAGGGGTGTGCTTCTGCTGCTGCTGCTGTCGTGTGCAACAGACGCACACACACACACACACACTCTGCTGCACTGATTGCAGCGAAGAGAAGAGATTTTTCTTTTTTTTTTTTCTTGTTCTTTCATTTTCCCATCGATGCCTAGTTTTCGCACCCAGCCACCCCTTTGAATGAAAAATTCAATTTTAAAGACAAATGTTGTCGACAGATGTCTAAATGGAAAAATAGAAGCCTTTTCTTCCAATGACCCAAACTCATTACTCACCAATAGCACGAGACATAGGAACAGTCCGCAATTTTCGGGAACAGCAAATCGGTCGTCATTCTGTTGATAGTTGATACTACTGTATCTAGCGGTATGTAAGGAGGGGATGTGTTCGTTTGTTACTGCACTTTTACACTAGCACTTGCACTTGATATCTTTTTCTCTCACTTGGCTCCTAAGCACTTCCTTTTTATCAAATTTTCTTCTTATCGCAGAAAAACAGACAGACAAATATTCTACACAAAACAGGAACAAAGGCGACAACGAAGGAGAATGTTTGTGAAAAAGGGGTTGCTACCTAGAGGAAAATACCGTCAACTGCAGCACAACAAATAACGCGACTACGGGAGTGCAATGCCACGGCACTGCTTTTGCATACGGAATTGGGAATTCCTAGTTATTTCTACTTTGGTGGACCGATGAGAAAAGACGGACAAAAAATACACAAACGCCCGAGTGCGTCGTCAACTCATTTGCGACACGCTTTCAAAGGAAAAGTATCGATTTCGTACTATGTACTGACTATTCCGCCGCGATAATGCACAAAATATTATTATGACAGCAAATTATACGAAGACCGTCGGCAGACACTTTTTTCTAATCAGAATCTTCTGACACGACAAAGTAAATAAATACAAAACTAGAATCAGTTTTGTGTGCAAAAATGACGTCGACAACCGACGAAATGAGGTCCATTCGCGTTACTGTTTCTGTATCAACTCAGATTCGCTCTGAATTTGAGTCGAGCTAGAACCGCTTCTTCGTACTGGTCTGCTGCCGGTGGCTAAACGTAGTGGATATTGTATGAGTTTGCGTGAGAAAAACGAAACGACGACGGAGGGGTTATTTTTGCTGCTCTGCGAATTAGGGGCTGATGGGTGGGGTGGTTGTCGTTTTACTCGCAGTAAGGGATCTGTTGAACAGTTTTCCCTGGCTGTGTGACGGAAATTTCCCAATTTTCTTTAGATTTTCCCCAAAAGAATAACCGGTAGTGACATCTCTGTCTGTCAGTGGAGAGAATAACAGTGCAAATAATGCGCAACTGGTATTGCTGCATGCGAAAGTCCCATGTGTTTTTTATCATTGATGACAGAAGTCACATGAGAGCTGACGACATGGGAGAAATTCGTATTGACAGATGACAGTTCATGGCCCTCGCAGCGACATCTATTTGTGGATAGGTTAAAGTGAGCATTATTGAGCGGGAACTAAAATGCAATTTGAATTTAATGAAATACTTCTTTGGAAGAAAATTACTTACATCAAATAGAGTGCCTTGCAAAAGTAAATAGTCTTATACGGGAATCTCTAAGCGAATATGAAATTCTCTGTACCTTTTTAATATTGCAAAAGGTCCTCCTTGCAATTGCCTAATTTTTTGTAGTTTCTTTCATAAGCATAGGTAGTAAATATTTGGCAGCAAATAGAGCTAATAAAAGTATATCATAAAGGTTTTTTCACGGCCCTACCCACCCCTTGTCCGCCCTCAGGGGATGGAACTTTGCGTTGACTGTCTGTTTAGACACATCTCTCATGAGTGCGTTATTTTTCGACTTGAAACTATTGGATGAGTGGTTTTATTTCCGCTTTCCGGATTGGAGCGGAATTATTGCGCGCTCGGTTTGGTTTTAGGCAGGCCAAATTGTCGTAATAATCGCAGGCAAATATTGGTTAATAATGTCCATTTAAAAATACAGTCATGTTTGAGAATTACTGCCAATTGATTGATTGAAGTCGTAGTCGAAAAATCTAGAAGAATACTTTTGATGTCCTCACGAGCGAAAACGACTCATCGAAGATGAATAAAGGCATTTATTGTCATTTTATATTTAATAATTCATTACCATCGAACAAAGTAAGTGCCTCCCAATGCATTGTTATTGTTTATAAGAATTTGTTATTGCAGTTTATTAATTTTAGCTAAACTATCAAGATACAAATCAAGATCCACTATATGCATACATCACCATTATTTTTCATTGACAATCTCCCACCCCGCATATTTGCCGAACGCATCCTTCCCATTATCTACGAACACTATACATCATCGAAGTGCGATTACATATGGATGCACTCAACTATCTGTCAAGTGCCAATTCAAATTCGAAATAAATTTTCGATTGTTTTTCTACTTTTATTAATACTGGAATTTTTGTTATGAAAATGAAGGTAGATTCCGATTCAGAAGGAAGTTCTGATCCCGAAATAAATTTACAGTTCTCCAATGTACTCACACGAAGTGTATTTAACATTACACTCGACAGTAAGACTGTTCTTCCGCTTGCTTTTCTCGTCGCTAAAATTTCTCTATTTTCAGTCCCTGGAGATGAAACCAAGGAAAATAATGAAAGAACCGAGTAAGACAATTCTTAAAAACATAAAACGGCAAATAATTAATTCACTTCTAGTTATGAAAAGCGACTGAATGCCGAGATTGACGAGTGGCTATCACTTCTTAAAAGAACGAAACAAACTGTGAGCAAGTAAGGATGTGTCATGCGTGTCCACTCGTTCAATAAAATACATTTGTTTTTCTAGCTCCTCTTCGGACCAGAAGAACATTGATTACTCAATTCTTTCGCCGGAAAAACTGGCCTATCTTAAACGAGCTCCAGACCTGTCCAAGTTCATTGAAGAATCCATTGAATTCCGCAAAGAAGCTAAGGTCTACCTGGAAGTGGACTACGACGGGATACTCGAAAAGCACGAGAATCTCGTCCAACTATGCAACAGTCGACTGGACACGAAAAAATCTCAAATAATTGAAGAGTACATCTTTAATGAGCCAAAAACGAGTCTAGTCGATAAATAAAAAATTTAAAACTACTGTAGCGTCCATATTTTGCGTTACGAAAGTGGATCTCACTCCTTTCCCCATGTGGCGAGGTACTTCATAAGATCAGTCAGTCCATCGAAATCAGTGCGGCTGGTTGGTGCATGGGTTTTGGTCAGTCTTGGCAGGCCAGAGCCCATGGTTTGTCTAAATTCTTCCATCTATTGAGAGAATCTATGAGATTGGGAGGGAATTTCTAAGTAAAACTTACATTTTTTGCTCCCGATAGCTTCCAGATGCCGAAACAGAAAGACCCTGTTCCCAAAATGGCGTACAGGGTACCCCATCCCAGGGCACGGAGGGCTAAAGCAGATCCTCCGTCCATTAGAATAGCAACATCACGGCCGCCTTTAGCGAGAAATGCGGCGTCTTGCTTCTTCGCCTTGCCCAGGGTTTTGGAGAACCCAAATAGAGCCGAGGCACCGCCGACAAGCCCAATGAAAGCAGCGGCTATGCGATTCGAGGAATGAGTACTTTATTGCGCAAGGCGGCGAAACTTACCGGCAATTTTTTTCTTTTTTCGCTCCTCACTAGGTGTGACCGTGTCAATTTGTGAATCCGACATAATTGCCGAGAAATTTTAAGTATTTTTCTGCGCTGATTCTCCGGTAAAGAGCAGTATTTACATCTATATTCGACTTTGAGATTTGAGAATGAATTTCGACTCCAATGTCAGGTAATACTTGGGTTAGAAATGTCATTAGCTTACCTATTGTTTGGTAGATGGCAGTTGGAACGATTTGAAGTGGTAAAAAGGCCGTTGGGTTTGAATTTTACATATTGTGAGAGCAGATTTTCTACATTATTCGATTTGTTTGTCCGTTTTTGTAGGCAAGAAAGGGTGGAAGACGAGGGCTTTACACTTTTATACCTTAAATCGGTTAACTTACGTGAATTATCAGACATTGTTTCTGATGAGATGACACGATTATCTTATCATATTAAGGAAACTGGTGACTCAATTCTTCTTTCCTACATCTTTAGGCTGCCAAAGAAGGGATTGTCCAGTGTGCCTTGCCTAAAGCAGAATACATCTTAAACAAGGGATGTAAAGTTTCTGGTTAGTTATGTTACAGCTACGAAAATGTGCATTGAACGAAATGTCTAATCTGGCCAGACTAGGGAGAGTTTTACTCACTGACAGTTTCACAACCTCCATGAGTTGTTTTTCCTCATTTTTATCACTTATCTTACAAAACAGTAGCCTGTAATCCGTGGTTAAATATTGGAGTTCATGAACCCTTAAAGATCTTCACATAAATGGAATTTTTTTAACACGATTGTGCAACTTAATTGTTTTCACCTAAATATAAATGAAAGTCATATGATAATAAAGATTGCGGTAAAAATATATGCAATTCTCTTCTTTATCTTTTAATGACGTTGCCTCTGTCCCTAGACAAATGGCAATGTATTAATTCGCAGTAACCCTACTAATTTAGGGCAAGATAAGAAAACAATCCCAATGGCGGCATCTATCCCAGAAGGCTTTTAAGGTGTTGTTCTTTAACTACTTCCAAACTAATTGGCAAATGCAAAACTTCGCAAGATTCAATACACTTACTATTCAAACTTTACCCACGAATCTTCGTTGAGTCTTCCTTCATTCTCGTACAGGGTTTCAATTGAGATATGCATTGGATTCTCCTAAACATCCGCCGCCTTCTTACTGTATCCTAATTGGCATTAAAGATGTTTGATGGCAGAGAGGATGACCAACTCGGTAGATGCTCAGGTATACTTGCCATCTTTCATCATTAGTACAGAGATTCTCTTCTGGTATTGAGTAAAATTTTTACATTTTATTTGTGGTACCTTACGAGATCACAGGTTCAAAATTGATCTGATTGAGAATCTTTCTTTGTTTCACAGTTTTGAAAGGTGAAGTCTGGCATGAGTTTTGAAATATCACCAACCAACCGATAGCTAAGAAATAATAGATAACTTGAGGCCATAAAACGAGAAGGAGGACCCTTTCTTGGAGACAGCTTTTGACTGCAGTTCTCCCGAGTACTCTTCGGGAGAAGAAAGTAATAATTGGAGATTTCATCATGGCATGGATGAATATTCGATTTAAATGGAACGGTCAAGGCTGAGCTACTTTATATAAGTTGGGTGCGATATACGTTCCCATAGACAGATATAAAAAATAACCCAACTTGTATGCTGTATCCGAATGCTAGACAGGTTTTGGGAATGCTTTCATGTGCTGAAAGTAAAACTCTAGGCATCATGCATTATGTATCAATTTTATTGCGAAAAAATACACAATGCTTACATGGTTTGTTGATTGCCGCTGAAGTGTTGTGTACAATCACTTTGTGGATCAATACTCGAGATATTGATAGGAGACTGTCTTATGCAAACAAATTTTATACGTATAAAAGTAAATAACACGGCTTTTGTAAATTTTCCAGAAGTGGCTACAATATTCCACTCCTCGAGGACACTTGACGTGCTCCCGTGCTTTTAAGTACTTACTTGTTTTGCACATGATAAATTTAAAAACATAATGAGCGATGATTGTGATAAATATTGTTTAAAATGTCCTTGGATCCATTTCAATTTGATTGTTTTTGAACAATAAAAGGGGTACAACTTATTGGATTGAAGGCATTCATTGAGTATTGCGCTTAGCAAGTGAACTAGATCCATTAAATCTATGTGTTTATAAGGATTATGAAGACTGATGTGGGTTGTACTTTAAGGCATTATGCTTCAAGGTCTTTGCTTTTGATAGTTTCTTTAAACCCCTAAGCTTTGTTATCCTTTACACATCTGTCGGAATAAACTTCAAACTCATATTGGTTTCATCTACCGGTGAGTGTTGGTCCGGTAATGAAAATAAACCACTGTGGCCAAAAACATATGTATAAGCTCTGTTCTCTGATTTATTGCCACGACCCTGAAACAAATATAGCTACTATCAAGGCCACATGAAAGGTTAATTGTAAGGGTTTGCACAATGGTAAAGTGTCTGAGGATTCATAAGTCCAAAGCTTGATGCATTAGAGATTAATACTGCCAACTCTGTTGTTTTCGGTGGTGTGGGGTACACTATGCAATATTGACCAAGGAACCGTGGATGTCAATGGCTTATGGCAGTGAACCATAAACAAGTTGACCACGCTGACGAGATTTGGTTACTTTTAAATCAAATAACAGATCTTCGCATGATAACCCACGATCTAGAATCGAAGGCAAAACTCTTAGCACTTTTACCACTCAAATAACTCAAAATTACTAAAATTATGAAAGTTGGGATTTGGATAATGGCAACGGCACAACCGGAGACGTGGACCCATTATACGTAACCTTGATAATGGCTATTAACCAATTTTTCACTTGGTCAGGACTTAGCTCTTACTTACTTAAAGGGCGCCAGGCCCTTGTAGAGTCCCATGCCTTCCATCCTCTGCGATCTTGGGCACGCTGCTTCTAGTTTTCTGGCATCCGCGACAGCTTGGTCTTTGTACTGGAGGTTCGGTCTTCTTCGCCGTCTCGAACCTGGGGGCTGGGATTCGAAGATCCTCTTTGCTGGAGCATTGTTGTCCATTCGGTTGATGTGGCCGAGCCAATGTAGTTTGCGTATCTTGGCTTTTTGGACTACATCCACATCCTGGTACAGCTCATAGAGTTCGCGGTTTTATTTTCTCCTCCATTCTATATCCGACGGAGTATTTTTCGCTCGAAGGTGCTCAATATTTGCTAAGCTTTCTTACTTATCGTCCAGCACTCGGCTCCATAGAGCCGGACTGGTAAGATAAGCGTTCTATAGAGCATTAATTTGGTCCGTCGAGTTAGGAGTTTTAAACCCAGTTGTTTCGCCAAACCGAAGTAACAGCGGTTTTCTAGGGTTATTCTTCGTCGGATCTCTATAAAGGTGTCATTTGTAGGATTAATATTTGTTCCGAGGTAGGTGAACTCCTTAACTACCTCGAAATTACAGTAATTAACAGTGAAGAGCTCCGAAGAGTTGTTTCCAAATTCCACCGAGCATCGAACATCTGGATAAGTTTTGTCGGTATCCCGAAATCGGCTATCGCCTGGTAGAGCTCAAGACGATTAATGCTGTCATAGGTTTCGACTTAAAATTCGTTGTTCTTTTCCAGGATTTGTCTGTGTGTGAAAATTTGGTCTATAGTCGATCTCCCGGGCCGGAAGCCACACTGATACGTGCCGATTAGTGTGTTACAGAAAGGTTTACACAATACATTGGATAGGATTTTATATGCGACATTTAACAAGGATATGCCTCGGTAGTTCTTACCAGGACTTAGCTCGGCATGAGTATATTTCGGCAAACGTTGCTTTACTTTCGTTTTCTGCTGATCCCTTTGGCAAGGAATTAACATCCGGTTTGTTCAACAACTACGATGGACTTACATTGGTCCACACGTGGTTACATCATGTCTGCCAATCGAACTTAACCCTAATTTATCTTGAATACATTTTCTGGGCAAGACCCGACAAACCAAATGGCGATTTTTTTCTTTGCACTATGCTTATTCTTTATTTTTACCTAATCCTCACCTGATGTAAGGGTCTTGAGTGGAGCAGCAACCTCCCTATTGCTTTCCTTTGTTGTATTCAAGATCAACGATCCAACAAACCGTAATCTTTATTTCCCAAAACTTAAAAGGCCAGAAAAGACTTCCGGATGGTAAGAAATCAATAAGGGCTCCTTAACCCATTAGTCTTATTGTTTATACTTATATCTAATCTTTTATTTTTACCCTTCAAATTCTTTTCATATCGTCTACGAGAACACCAAACCCTTAGTCACTTTACAATCGCTTTCTGAATACTTCAAGTGGACAAAAAAATATCATTCGTTGAGTACTTTTACTTAAAACTTTATTTTGAAGGTAATTTTGAGTATTTTTTGTCCACTGGTCAAACATTTTATAGTTTAAGGTTTTTTTACATTAAGATATTCGAAAACATTTCCTCTCATACCTACATTAAAGCAGAAACACAATGTGACGTCAAGGTCGCGCTATGACAGACTGAGTAGACACTATATGCTCTTATGGGGTTACACCAAATGTCACCTCAGACGTTCAGTCGGCTTTTTATCGTAAATATCGTAAGCGCCACCTCCAGTAGAGCTACTCTCTACTTTTTGACACCTCACACACAACCGTTTTGATTATTACTATTATGCCCGATTCACAATACCGCTTTGTCTGCTTCGCTGTGACAATCATTACAGGAACTGCTTTCATGGCTTCTGTCATTTTCTTTTTTGAATTGTTTGTGAAAGAGAATGATTTTATTTTATTTATTTTCTTTTTAAGGTTTGATTGAAAGTATTATGACAGCTTACTGCTGTTTCCATGAAGCTACATTTGGTACAGGTCACGCGTTGTGACAAAAATTATCGTAAGTCGGTAGAATACCTGTTAAACGCGCGAGCGCTTGAACGTCACATTGTGTATTGCCTATTAGCT
Source organism: Chalcosyrphus nemorum (assembly GCA_949716465.1). Lineage (NCBI taxonomy): Eukaryota > Metazoa > Arthropoda > Insecta > Diptera > Syrphidae > Chalcosyrphus > Chalcosyrphus nemorum. The sequence goes on from OX454332.1 coordinate 104,776,163, forward strand.
GTAATAATAATTAAATGAGGTTATAAATAGCACTCAAACCACTCCAAAGACTGCTATCACACCCCAAAAGCATGTGCTCACGTGTGAGTCAATTCTGATTGTCGTACATACAATATTCTGTTTGATTAACTGTGTAGTATGCCATTTTATTATTCACACTTAGTACTTTGTTTGCAGAGGGGTTAGGGGCCTTTCTGTCTGATCATAAATATTTACTATCTTTTATCACTCAATCACTCACCTTGTTGCCGATATCTAGATCATGTCGTCTATCTCAAATGCCTCTCGCCGTGAGTGTTTGCTAGTCGGCTTATTAAAATAAACATTCAAAAGATATTTACATGCATTTTGACTGTTTTGATGCCATAAATTCCATTCGAAATTAATTGAATTCTATTTTTTAATTCAAACTGCGTACCTTTCAACACACACGAGTACTTTCATATCGAACGTTCAAATCTGATAAACAAAAATATTATACAAAATGAAACACAAAAGCGATAAGGAATTTGCAAGTTTATATTTTTTTCAATATACCAGCGATACGTGCCCTTATCAAACATGCTATACAACAGCATAACAACAAATCACAGTCGATGACGACAAGAGTCTCCCTCAGGGGGGACCACTCTATCAACAGATACAGCTGATTGAGCCCCACTTCTACCCATAGTTTCGAATTTTAATTCCCGAAGCGGATCACAATGGATCGGATTCGTTAACTTAGTTTAGCTTTGGGTTTCGACAAATACAGACGCGCGGTATAGATACATTTCCCCTCAACAAATCGTGTGATAGATACTCCTTCGGTTAAAACGTTTAAAACAGGTACCTATACCAACCTATTTCGTAACGATCACGTCATTTCTTTGACCAAAATAAATTCATTGTCTTCTGGTCAATCCGGTTTTGTCTCCTAAAGAAAGTGTTTAGATACTTAGATAATAAATAGTTTTTATAGTGTATATAGTGAGTAATACGAGAGAAAAAAACAGTTTAATTAAATCTTATCAATGTTCGGACTAAAAAAAAATAATAACCAATTTAACGAAGAAAAAAACAATCTATCTTGAGGTCAAAAGTTATGCTCGCGAGGACTAGTACGTTCGCATCTAAGTCAAACTGATAGTTACAAAGGAAGTGTTTACTCTTATATGGTTGGAGCCAATTCTCCTAGTCCATGACCTTGTCAATGGGTGTAATAAATTTCAACAAGTAATCGATTGAGTCTGGGCAGCGGCAATTGAACAAATTATAGTATTGTTATCGGCGAATTGATTAAGACCGATCCGCAGGCACGCTTATGACTTTTTGTATATGCAGGACTGATAGATCGTTCTTTTGTAATTACATATAGTTGAAGGAGGAGCAGTGAACCAGAGGTGTTTGTAGGATCTATTATGATTTATGATTTGTTGTTGAGGATTGGCTAACCTTTGGCATTTTCAAAACACTTTTCTACCCAACAGATGGTTACGCAATAAAGTGAAGAAATTAATTTCCTCTTTGAGATTAGGTGTGCCGTTGATACAAAGAAGTGATTGTACTATGCCCAAGGGGTAGCTATTGAAATTGTAATTAAGTGGGTTTTAAGTTGTTTTCTGGGAATTTGCAGAAAAACTGATAAACAAAGTAAACATGTTCCTTAAGTACTTAGAGATACCGGTTTGGTTTTGATTAAAGGTTACCGGTCATTCCATAGCGGTTTGTGAGGTGTCAGATCAGCTAAGGGATCTTTTTGTGTAAATATATGTTATAAAAAAACACTACAACCGTGTTGCCAAACTACTATTTATGGATCAAATTCTCTGATCTGATCAATAATTCTAAATCACCAAAACCCACGTAACCTAACTCAAAAACCTGCTTTATTTTACTTAGATGAATTAATTATTATAACAAGTTGCAAAATCATTTCAAACGGCTCTCTGCCGTTCCTTAAACGTGATCATGAGAGAATATTTCTTTTTTATGCAGTTGTGCGTGGTGATTCCTTCGTAGTATCGCAGTCAGAGGCAAGATATGAGTTTTTAAGAAAAATTGTGAACAATTCAATGAAACAAAACCACAGTCGTGTGAGATATAAAATTGCGGCGTTGTCTATAGTCGCCCTGCTTTAATTCCTTTGCCAGAGGCCCAAATCCTACCGTGAAATAGACCGGTTTGACTTTCAGGTGGTACAAGATGGAATGACTAGACTTACTTAATAATTTGACAGCCGGATGTCATTGTTAACTTTGACAGTTGCTTTGTTCAGTGCTTTGTACAGTACAGAACAGAACAGCACAAGTTTGTAAAAATTGTCGGAACAAAATAGAACAAAAAAATACAACCCACTTTTCAATGAGCCAGAACGTTTCCCAAGCATTCTTCTTATTAGAAGTCAAAACTATTAAGTTGTTAAACAATTTTCGTTAATGAAAATTCTCACGAATATGTTCTACCCCAAAAGCAAGTACAGAAAATCATGTGTTGGACTGTGCAGTACAAACACATTGAACAAAGCTTATCATTGCTATCTGGCAACGCCTACGTGTCAGGGCTATATTCCCAACCAGGGAGGAGTGGTTTTCTTTAAAGAACTGACTGGGGCGGCTAGAAACGGAAGGGCCCGCGATATGTGCAGCGTCGACACTTTCCTAGCACGCTCATCCGCCTTCTCATTTCCCTTGATATCCATATGCCCTGGTACCCAACTGAGGGTCACCGTATTGGTCCTGGATATCTCGTTTAAAAGTGATTTGCAGGTTCTCACCAGCCTTGACCGCATTATAGCAGAGTCCAGAGCCTTAATGGCTGCCTGGCTGTCTATATAGACAGTTATCGTTTTTCCAACGATGTTACTCTCGCGTATAATTTCAGCAACCTGCTGTCGTCGTTTATTCGAAAGAAGCGGTTTATTCCTAGGGCTTCACAATAAACTGCTTCCCGTACCACTGTCCATTTTTTAAACTGTCGCGTCGGTATACCTAGAATGCCAACTCCTTTTTCTTTTTAGTCCTTGCATTGAATCTCCTTTCGAATGTTAACATCGGGTTCATGTGATCTGTTTCCGTCAATCCATTGGTAGCCTCCCATCCGAACAGAATGGAGGCGTGGCCGTAATGACCACAACGGCCTTCACTTAATCTTATAGCAGTTTTGGCTGCCAGACTACTACACTAAATGTTTCCATTACTGCCGTCATTGTTGTTCTCAATGATCCCATGATTCCGATGCATGCCGATTTCTGGATTTTGGTGAGGTGTGAAAGCTGATATTGTTTCTCAAGTACCGTCCAACATACTAGTGAATATGTGAGAATGGGTCTTACAACCGCCGGGTATATCCAGTATACCACAGCTGGTCTGAAGCCCCACGTGTTGCTGAATGCCTTTTTGCTACACTTGCTTTATTGATGCGTTCAGCAATGTTTTCCTTACTGTTTAGTTTGGAATCTAAGATTACACCCAGGTATCTGGCTGAACTTGAGATTTTTAGCTCAACGCCGCCGATATTTGTGAGTCTTAAGGTGGGGATTGATCTCTTTTTAGTGAATAGGGGTTCACTCCCAATCCTCTGCTTCCGACCCAGTTATCCACTAGTATTGAGTATTTCACCAAGAATTGGGAGAAACTTCCCCGAGACTAGGATAACCACATTCATTAAGAGAATATACTTGTATACTTTTTGAAGTTTAAGCAGCGAGGATATTACTATGTCCTGCAAGCTCTGTAGCATAATGGGCATAGTGCTAACTTATAGCTGTTTTTAGCCCGGACGAAAAAATAAGGATTTCTTAAGCATTGTCCTAATAAGATGGTTAAGTTATATTCTGCTCAACCTATATTCCTCCAACGCCATTACTTTAACTAAGGAACATTTATCCTTTTATTGGTAACTCGCTAAAGTACCTTCTAGGAAGCTGGCAACTTCTTCGAAGGGATGATAAATTTTTCGTTGTATGAAAACCTATTGTTAATGCAAAGTCCTCACTCTCAAGAAACTGCTCCTTTAGCTACGGGTTATCTCGGACTCCTAGATGTTTATGTTCACGCACAACTTCGCTTAAATCACTCTGTTGCATGAACTCCTGTTACGTTAATACCGGCAAAGGAGGTTACCATTTCCAGTGACGGTCAGGCAACTATCATATCCCTGGCGTTGTCTATTACTATGTCCAAGGTGCAGGCGGCAAAGGCATTCCGGGAAATTAGAAAACTGATGAGATCACTATCTGTCAGATAAACTAAATCACTGCAGGCAATCATCAGCATAGACCCAATCTCCATCCAATCCAATCCAATCTTTAAATCACTGAACTGTTCACTCTGTACATATGTGCACAGTTTGTAGGGACTGCTGAATTCCTAGTTAAGAAGATATGACAGTCTACTTGATCTTATTTCCAGGTGTAGGTGTACCCTGAGGTATAAAAAATGACGAACAACGAAGGCGAACTGCAAAGCCTTCGAAATGGCGATCATCGACCCAGGGTTGTGGCCGGAATGAACAGACCCTACCAAGCAAAACCACTAGGAGAACAAGGGAAAGCTGTTCGCAGACAAGTAAGTACAAAGGAACTCAGTTACAAAATAAATATTTATCATAACGTCACTTCCCAATGGACTGTTAATCTTTGAACTAAGTAAATTTGCTTGAAAATTATCTCGGTTTTCAAATCGGATGTGTTGACAAGATGAAAGCTTACGATACGAACAAAAAGAACTGATAACTGTTGTGTTGTTTCTAGGAATTCATGGTTATTTTGGCTAATTTGGGAATGTTTGCTACTGGAATGGGCTTAGCATTGCCAGCCGTCACACTTAATCAGCTAACTGATCCCAATGAGCCGGTTCATCTGGATAAATCACAGGCATCCTGGTTTGGTATGTTGGCCTTTAAAAAACTCTAAACTCGGAAATAATGGTTTTCAACCTCACAGCTTCTGTGAATTCGATAACATGTCCAATTGGAGCCCTCTTAACTGCCTATATGCTTGATAAAATTGGTCGGAAGCGGACACTAATTGCTGTGAATTGTGTTGCCATAACTTCGTGGGCTTTAATGGCGCTGGCGGTTCAGGACGACTCTCAGTCGGTGTTTATTCAACTGATTGTGTCCAGATGCATAATTGGTATTGGCATTGGTATGGGCAGCGCTCCACCGGGAGTTTATGGAGCAGAGATCAGTTTGCCAAAGATTCGAGGAAGACTAATCCTGGGAGTTTCAATTGCCGTCTCTATGGGAATACTGTTCATCTATACAGTGGGTTACTTTATAAGGGTGAGTTGGCAAAAAATAAAAATTTGAAAAATAAATCTCAACTAATCTATTCGATTTCTTCAAGGACGACTGGCATCTAATAGCTTTGATTATGCTGGGCTATCAGATCGTCTGCCTGGTCATTTTGACACCAATTCCAGAGTCTCCTAGTTGGTTGATGTCGAAAGGTCGAGCAATTGAAGCGAAACGATCTCTCACATACTTCAGAGGCCTTCAAGCTGGTAAGAGATTCTAAAATAACTTACTGTACCTTCATTGATGTACTTTTCATTTTCAGGACAAAAGCACGAAGAAGTGGAAACTGAATTTGCTCTTCTCCAAAAGACTTCTCAACGGGCAATTGGTGAGAAGAAAACACCATTCATCAAATCTCTACGACTTAAAGAGGTCTACAAGCCTCTGCTCATAATGATCGGTCTGTTCTGCTGTCAACAGTTCTCAGGGATCTTTGTTGTTGTCGTATATGCTGTGCAAATCGCTATCGAAGCTGGAGTCAATATAGACCCCATTCTCTGTGCCGTCTTCATAGGCCTGGCAAGAGTCATCACCACCTGTATGATGGGTTGGCTTCTGGAAAAATGGGGACGTCGAGTGGCTGGAATGATCTCTGCCTTTGGCATGGCAGTATGCATGTTTCTTTTAGCTGGTTCTGGGTGGTTCACTTGGCTAGATATACCATACCTCCCAGCGGCGGCGATAGTTATCTATATCATAGCTAGCACCTTAGGTCTCTATACTCTGCCATTCTTCATGATCTCCGAAGTCTTCCCTCAGAAGGTTCGTGGTGCATGCGCTGGAGTTACAGGCTGCTTTGGTCTGCTTATGTCATTCTTCGTACTCAAAGCATACCCCACGATGGTTGATGAAATGGGTAATGCGAATGTATTCGCTTTCTATGGGGTGATGTCTTTGCTGTCGATTGTGTTTGTATTTGTTTTCCTTCCGGAGACGAAGGGCAAGACCCTGCTAGAGATTGAAGAATATTTCCGAACTGGAAAGAAGGGCGTTCGCCAACGCGAAATGGAAGTTGAGATGAAAGAAGTGTTTATGACGCAAAAAGTATGAAAGGAGCTGTACTTAACTTTGAAGACTGTGATAAAATCGTAGAGCTAGAAACTACTTAAGCCAAAAATAGAACTGAAAATAAAGGTTTTTTTTGTTAAAATTTTGTTATATATTTTTTTGGAGCGTAAGGACGGTTAAAATGATTTGTGAGAAGCTATGTAGGTTTTGGCGCTCGATGCGCAGCTTTATGCTAAACTTTACTGAACGGTTGAGTAGATTTCAGATCCTAAAATGTTCACACAAAGGTGAGTGCCTAGATTCAGCTCATAGACAGTCTGTATGTCACAAAGCCAAGTGCATTAAACTGAATTTACTCAGTCTACATACTTGCGTTGTATGCAACGAAAAAAGGTTTGATAACTAAATTAATTAAAAAGGTTCCAAATTTTGCAGCTCAATAGGAGTAAAAATGCCTAAAAGTATGCTTAAAAAAAGCATAAAAAACAGTAATGTAATGTCCATCAAACCTGCTGGTAGTGGATTGATGTTCGGGATGAACGTTTTCAGGCACACAGAAGTTATGACGCCTGATGATAGTTAAATGTTCTTGTCGTACTAACCGATCTGATAAGTCCGATAATTTAATTTTGTAAGTACATAATACTTACATAGATTTGATTGTCCAAAAAAGAGTACGTCAAGAGCGCTTACTGTTTGAATTCGTTAGAGTACAAGCATGACATCATACCTCAAACAGCGTGACAACGATGATGACGTTTGTCTATTTTCACATTGTGGTGCTCAAAATCAACACAGCCAAAACAAAAGTCCTAATCATTTCTTATAACAATGCTATCTTAACATCGCTACAGGATTTGACACAATTAGTTTGCTTTGTGCTTCAAAAAGGACACAACAAGAAATACTACCCGATCATAAAAAGGGTTTTGGGGTAGGGATTTCCAAATTTTGACAAGTGACTGCGGCCATATTGTTGAAGCTACTTCTATCAAATTAAATGTCATTTTTAAGTCTCTTTAGTCAAATTAATATGGGGTCCGTTCGCGTACTTTTTGAATTCAAATTCGTAGGTTATCAAATTTCGAAGAGTGGGGGTAAAATTCTCTCAGACAGAGCTAAAATTACGAAAAATTAAACGAACGGGTTGAACAAGAAGAAAATACACTGCTCTGACAGCTTTAAAGGTTTTCATAAACCAGCTCATAGAAATTTCTTGCACTAAAATTCGTAACATGGGGAAATTTTTTACCCTCTCGTGAGCGCTCTCTTTTGCGAAAAACTACGAAAATTCTCCGTACGCGAACAGCTTTTCTTAGAAATTCGTAAATTTTCGTAAAAATTTGCTGTTTTAGCAGGGTACGCGAATCTAACAAGATGTTGGATTGTTACATGGAAGTGGATCTTCTGTTCGAGCAACATTTCGCGCGCTTCGTTCATATTACGATGGCTATAATCGTCCTTCCAAGAGGACTATTCGCAAAGTGGTGGATAAATTCGAGTCAACCGGTTCAGGGACCAATCCGCCAATACCCATTCGACAATAAAACGCAAGATCTGCTGAAAATATCACCGCTGTCCGTGAGAGTCTGTAGGACAATCCAAGGCAGTCAATTCTGCGCTCTGCCTCACGCAGGCTACGACAACGCTGCCGTTTTTTCGGTGACTGGGCTCTCTATTTCAAACAGTTTAATACTTAGTACGCTAATGTGATACACTGACGTGCAGACAGACGCTGTTCTGGACTAATAGACGAACAAACAGTGATCCAAGGGCGCTATCCATTTTTCATCAGAAAGAAATTACTCATAACTTGGCAATCGTATCCAATTCTATCAGATAGATTTTGAAATTCCCAAGAAAAGGAAGTTGATTAAAATCTCGCAAAATTTTATCAGAGAGAACTGTCAAATGGACTGGGATTTTTTCTGTAATGAATGCCACCTCTCAAACTCCTCTGCTAGGCGAGCAAAGAAAGGCTGTCTTAAGACAAGTAAGTACTTAAAAAGACATTCAATGGCAGTCAACGTGTATTTTAGGAAATGATGGTTGTTCTTGTGAACCTTGGATTGTTTCCTCTTGGAATAAGCCTGGCGTTACCAGCTGTTACACTTGGTCAACTGACTAACACAGATGAACCGGTTTATTTGAACCACGTACAGTCATCCTGGTTTGGTAAGATATTAAAAAAATATTCATCAGACAGAAAATGATGGCTTCCCTACAGCATCTGTAAGCTTTATGTTTTCTCCCTTTGGCGCTCTATTGAATGCATATGTTTTGGATAAAATTGGTCGCAAGAGGACTATTGTCCTTGTGAATTTTATTTGTGCTTTTGCGTGGCTCTTAATGGCTCTATCTTCGAAAGAAGACTCGCAGGCGATGTTTATTCAGTTGATAGTGTCCCGATGTGTAGCTGGCATTACCCTTGGTTTGGGGAGTGCACCCGCAGCTGTTTACGGAGCCGAGATAAGCCTACCCAAGTATCGAGCAAGATTAGCCATGGGCACTGCAATTGCTGCATCGTTTGGGATATCGTTTATCTATTTTCTGGGATATTTCATAAGGGTATGTAGGACATCTTGGATCCATCTGTAATTTACTCATAAAACCTGCAGGAAGACTATCATCAAATAGCGTGGATATTGCTCGTCTATCAGTGCGCTTGTTTGGTCGCTCTAGTTCCTGTTGTTGAGTCTCCTAGCTGGTTGGTGATAGCTGGTCGGGAAGTGGAAGCCAAAGATTCATTGTCATTCTTTAGGGGTCTCGATAAGGGTAAGAAACAACTTACATAGTTTACTTTTTTTTGATTCAAATTGATCTTAGGTGAAACACATGAAGAAGTGGAGACCGAGTTCGCTCTTCTCCACAAATCATTTGAAGCTATGAGGCACACACCATTCCTCAAAGTCGTAAGGTATCCAGAAGTGTACAAGCCTTTGCTTATTATGTGCGGTCTTTTCCTATGCCAGCAAGCGGCAGGAATTTTTGTCCTCATAGCGTATGCCGTTAACATAGCCATTGATGCGGGTGTCCGTATAGACCCATTTCTCTGTGCAGTCATTGTAGGTAGTGGCAGATTTGTTGCCATAATACTGTTGGTCCTATTTCTAGAAGTATGGGGACGTCGACTAACCCTTATGCTTTCAGCCTTTATAATGGGCTTGTGTATGTTTCTATTGGTCGCTATAAATTTGTTTACTTGGTTGCTAATACCATACCTTGCAATGGTGATTATAGTTATCTATATCTTTGCCAGTGCCCTGGGCCTTCATACCATCCCATTCCTTCTGATCTCCGAAGTTTATCCTCTGAGGGTTCGCGGTGCTTGTGCGGGTATTACAGGTGGCTTTGGTATGATGATGTCATTCTTTGCACTCAAGACTTACCCGTCGACGACGGATGAGATAGGATCAACGAATTTATTTGCAATCTTTGGCATCATGTGCTTTTTGTCGGTCATATATACGTATTTATTGGTTCCCGAGACAAGGGGCAAGACTTTATTGCAGATTGAGGAGCACTTCCGCACTGGACCGTTGTTTGCAAACACGGTAAACACTTAGACAAGTAGCTGGAAGAAAATAAACTAAAAATAGAACAAATATTTCGGAATTTTGTTTTTTGACTCAACAGGCAGATGGCGCCCTGGAGTGCCGCGGGCGGTAATGAAATATTTTTTAAGGCCGCAATTGAATTATGCCCTCGATTATAAGGAAAACAAACAACAATGAAGCGCCATAAAAATTTGGTCTGAAGTGGTTTTGGATGTTTATTCGGGCAAAAGAAGAGCTAATTTGTGTGAGGACGAGCTCTCTCCCTCTTCTGAATAAATAAACGATCGTGTGAATGAACAAGGCGATCAAATGTTCATCTTTTAAGCTACAGACTATCAAAGGTTGCTTTTTTTTCTATATTCAACAAATGTGACGTATGTGAGTGTGATTCTAGATACTTCAAATAAATTTGCACGATCGCTATCTCGGAGGCGCGCGAGCTGGCAATCATTGTGCTGTGACGCAAGCCAATTGGCACAATGAATCGATGTCGATTAATTTTAATTGTTCGATCTGTTAACATTGTTCATTTGAGTAGTGTTTGATGATGGTGAGCTTGAATGGATTGTATCTTGATTTTTGTGCCTCAATTCAGAGAAGCTGATGGCCGCACACGATCGCTGTCAATGTGGTACAATGTTTTTGATTTGTCCAATGGAAATCGATTTTGAATTGATAAAGTAGACGAAAGGAGCTCGGGGTTAATGGTTTTTTTTTTAGTTTTGTGCGAAATTTGATCGTTAAACTTTTGAACTTTTATAATTTTGCATCTGCGGGGAAGGGAGATAGTTTCGGTTGGTGAAATTACTTTATATTTTTTGTCGAGTCATCATGATGTGATGCTCTATAAACGATTGATATGCTTCGTTATCAGAATGCACTTATGTGGAAAGTTTTTCGATTTTTTCTCTTTCTTTTGTTATGGATATTCAAGGACAAAATATTAAATAATCAGTAGACAACTTTAAGGAAACTTTTAGTCATGGGTTTTCATAGGTTTGTGTCAAAGATTGTTAAAGTTTCGTAATGATATTGATGAGAGAAATGAGGTTCGAGTAAGAGTCTGTCGTAGTGGCTTTTCTCTTGCTGGACGCCTTTCTCCTTATGCAGAAGGTACTGTTTGCGGTGACTGTATTCTACACTTACTTGGTTACTGCCAGATATTTCTATTATCTCGAGAAGTGTCTCTCCGAATTTATTGTGGACCATTGAACCATAATTGTATTAGGACCAACCATATGTACAACCCATTCAAGATCATAGGCCTGACAACGCACTCGTAACGCCATAGTATGATTTGACACGCTTTAGGTCCCAATTTCTACCTTAGCCTTTCTGCGGAAGAGCTCAACTAAGTAAGTCCATACTCAGTAAGAGCATGGAATTTACACTCACTAAACTCACTTTCTGTCTTTTGCCTGGTCCTTGTCGCTCCATCATTTATCAAGTGTTTCATTCATGTCATTCATTCTGTCTACGTTGTTCCTTCATAATTGTTACTCTAGTGTCTTTGCTTCTTGCTGAGCATTTTTCGTGCTTCATTGTCTAGTAATGTTGACTGTGGCCATGATGTGTTCCGCATCCTTGACTGCTTCCGTGCATATTTGGAAATAGGAACTGTCGTCATCTTCAAACTTGTAAAGGTGAACAGTGAGTCATCCATGGCTAGTAAGCATCTGTGTCAGGTCTTAATTCAGCTGCAAATGCCTCCTATTGATCCTGTAGCAATGTACTTATACTTGGGATTCGTTCTGTGAATTGTGAGCCCATCTATGATATCTCTTCTGTTATTTTTTCCAGACTTGTTCTTAGTGGTACCTTAGTATCACTTCTGCTCATCGCTGTCGATTTGGCAAGAACGTTTACTCGTATGATGCGAACCATTAAACATGATACATCCTTAGAAGTTATAAGTTATCTCCGTGTACCTTCTGTACGACATCAGCCCGTATTTGGAGGCCCTAGATCTCATGCGTTCTAGCTTTAGTCAAATGGGATCATCATTTGTTAACCAACCAGTTAATCAAAGTTTCTCTGAATATAGAACATAGCAGAATGTTGAAATATCGTCTTCAAAAAGATTCATTACTAGCTCCAATGCTTATCATTTCGTAAGCCGTTGACTTGCCTCAGAAAAGTTATGTTAACCGCAGTTATGGGCAACATTTGAAAGAAATAATCTTTAAAAACTAAATGTCAAGAATAGTTCTTTTGTTTGGTTAAAAAAATAATCCGATAAATTTTTTTTGTTTTTTACTTTTTAACTTTTGAAAAAAGTATTTATAAATGAATCGCATGTTATGTGCACACAGTCTACACACAGTTCGACAGACAGGAAGACCGATTCGGCTGACCTGCTTTTTCAAGCTTCGTAATGTCAGAATTGATTGTTATCTTGAGTTTGATTTTTTCACGAATCCAATACGTTTCTTCTATAGCATGTGCAATGAAATCATAACAAAGTAGATAAAGATAGCAATTCGAACTCGTATTTGATTAGTTTTTGTTTATTTGTTTAAATGGGTAGTGCGGTAAACAAATCAATTCGAAAAAGGTTTAGTCGCGATTGTTTTATGTCAAGGAAATGTATATACAAAGAAATAACTATTACACTAGAATATGAATTTCCCTGTAAATGTGAATATTGATACGCCATTCAAGAAAAGTACGCAAATTTCCACAAAATAAATAGGTCGACAACAGTTGTGTAGTAAATGCTCTCCAAAGTGAACAACGGTGTTGCGAGAAATATATTAGTTTTGTTTAAGTTTCTACAAATCAATTGTTTTCTTTTTTTGTGACATCTATTAACAGCTTAGCGACTGGTGAATATGAACGAGCGAATATTCGCACCTATTGACATTTTATTCACAGCAACATTTTTTTCTAGTCCCAGAAATTCATTTGTCATTTACCAAAGCCAAAAAGGAATTAAACTCTCGCGAAGGTTTCACGTATGATTTAAACTGCGGTCCACATTTGTGGAATGTGAATTGAATTTTGTAGTTCGTAAAAGGCTATTTATAGATCAGCGAACTGCGAATACGAACGAGCGCATATTCCCCAATTTTGACGTTCCATTCACAGTAACTTTTTTCTATCTAGTCGCTGTAGTCTGTGAATTTCATTTGTCATTTATCTAGGTACTGACAAATGTGGTGGATTGGTGTCCATATCAGTGGAATTTGAATAAAATTTGACAATTCGCAAGAAGCATTCGCTTTTCACGAAAAAATAAGCGAATTGGTAATTTCTTCTTCTTCCATTATGTACAATTCACAAACTTATTCTAGTGAACAAATCCAGATTACAACTATTCGTTTATTATATTTATTGAAACCTCTACTGTTTTAAATTTTTTTTGTATCCTACGATTTACGCACATTTTTTCATGGTAGCTAAAGTTTTTGAATTTGTGCTTTCAATGCTAATGAGACGCCGCCGATCACATGAAATATTTTGTGTGATTGATTGATAGTGGTATCTTTATTGATAGCCTACATGATGTATAATTAAATGAATCTGCAGAAAATATTATTAACGCAACTAACTAGTAGAAGTATTGTTTGATAACAATAGGGAGATTAGAAAATGTTAAAGAAAGTCCACTAACAATTTTGTGTACATTAAAGCTTTTACAGGGTGGTAATGAATTCACTTAGAAATTAGTTTTATAAAATTTTTAAACTTTCCTACTTAGCTGTTCTGTTCTGCTTAATTTCTTATCCCACTCGTCATTGTGCATTGGGTTCTTTGCTGTGAAGCTGTCACTTTTTTTTTAAATACATATATTACCGAAGCCACTTATGAAGTTCAAAAGTACTACATATATGTAGGTTCCTGACCCATACGATACTGTAGGCGCTGTCATAGATAAACAGGGAAATTTCTTACTCTGTCATGAGCGCTCTCTTCTGCGAAAAACTATGAAAATTCTCTGTACTCGAACAGCTTTTCGTAAAAACTCGTAAATTTTCGTAAAAATTCGCTATTTTAGGAGGGTACGTGAACGGACCTATTAAGTGCTTAAGTATGTACATATGTTATGTTGTTTCTTTCTTTTCTTTTTAACGCCACCTTACCTTAAGATCTCCATAAAAGAGTTACACTCTCAGTCTCAGTTGACAGTAACAGACTTCTCTTTGCACTTATAGTCCACCCTGTATGTCTACTTAGCTTAAAGCCTTTATCTAAACACTTATGAATTCCCTGTACAAAGTATTGTGTAAACATTAAGTTTTCCCCACTGACAAGGTAGGTATTTCACAGCCAGACAGTGAAAAACTCTTATCATACTGATAGCCACTATAACATGGCGGAAGTTCACCTTACATCATCCGCCACCACTCGCTACCGTTGCGCACCATTCATTCACATTCACATTCAGTTCAATGATAATGATAATGAATCTCTGAAACCCCTCAAGTGCTTCTCTAGAAGGTGACGATCGCATCGTCATCACTTTTCATTAAACAACAAACAAAGATATTTCTGCAGGGCACACTGCTACGGCTGCTAGCCTGGCAGATTGCCATCCGAATCCCAAGCAGATGTGCCCCCTCTTGAGTCGAATTTTTAATTCAACCAGTCTTGGCATCAAATTTTTGCCAATAAAAATGAAAGGGAAAGAAAGAAAACATCCATCGGATGTGTGGGAACTTTGTTTGGGCAACGAAAACAATCTCTTGAGTGCCTACCGCCGAAAAATCTCTTTTGCCTCTTTTGCGATGGATGCTAATTTAGTTCAACACGATCGGTGAGTAAGCCCAGTCGGCACGGTTTCATATCGTGTGCCTACCGTTATCGGTCAACCTGAAGTACTGACATTGTATCGAGAACCAATTCATATCCCAAACTAAAGTAAAAAAAAAAGTAAAACTATTACGCAAGCAAGTTGCACAGTCTGTTAACGAGTGCAAGCAAGCCACTTAGCCACGTATTGCATGTCTCATTCTATAGAATTCGCCAATCAATAAAAAAGTTTACTTCATTCCATTCGAGAGTGCCATTCGGATTGTTAGTCGTCGCTAGAACATAACAAAGATATCTAGCACGCCGTCAGTTACGTTTAGTTAGCCAACGGCAGCGGTTCCGGTGATTTGGCCTTGAATATCGTAAAGTTGTGCAATAGACAAAGCATTTTGCATGTCGAGTGAAATATTTTTGATTTTATTTATGTTGATTCGGATTTTTCTTTTTTTCCCCGAACGGTGAATACCTTTGCTTTGGCATTCAATACTTTATCTTATAAGAAGAAGATATAAAATACGTTTCGCTTGCATGAATGTAAAACACACGTTCCGGGGTAAAAAAGATACAAATTGAGTTCAAGATAAATTTTGCCTATAACTGGTTTGCGGTATATGATTTAAGGCACCGTGGGTGATTGTCGTTACAATTTTAATAATAAAAACATTGACAGAGGTGACAATGGTACCTCGCAATGAAGAAGAACTTGAAGCGCTACAAAATGGCAAAACCAAACCAGACATCTGTTCCGGAATCGGAGCTCGATCAAGGAAGACTGTTAAGCCGCTGGGAGAACGAAGAAAAGCTGTCCTCAGGCAGGTGAGAACAAATTAATGCTTGCAGTAGAATAAGGAATGATTTATGTATTGCAAAAGTAATAAACAAATATGTTAAATACTTCCTACTTGGTCACGGTAGAGAAGTCAAGTCATATAAACTCTTACAGCAATAATTAAGATAATGATACAAGTTTTGAATTGAAATGAATGCGTATTTTGCTGTTGCAGTTAAAAGATGTCTTAAGAGAGTAAGAAGTAAGTTAAGAGAGTTTAGAGTGTAAAATACAACCAGATGTGAGTTTTACTTGTGCAAGTCATTTTTCTCGGCCGGGCTCTTAGAGGCAAACCTCACTGGCGGGGATGCAGCAAAGTGGCAGGCTGTGATCCTTCTACTCAGGATTATAGTGTTGCCATCGCCATCGGGCTCAAACTTCTAGTAGTTAGGTCGTAAAATTGACCCTAAGTTAGGTACCGTTAATAATACTTACTTACTCTTGTTATGTATCCCCTTGTGGGTCCTAGGGCCTCTACAAAGCCTACGCGCCATCGTGTGCAATTTCTGGAAATGTGTCACAGCTCTCCCCAACTCTTTCCCAGTTGTCGTGCTTTCTTTTCCACTGTTCTGCGCCACGTACTCCTAGGATCGCCGCGTATACTGTAAGCATTAATAAGGGATAGGGATCGAATTAGGGATAGAACAAAAATTTTACTTTCTCCTCGTGTTCTTCAATTTGAAGCAAATCAAGTCATCCGTTTAGGCTTTTTTTTTTTCGTATATCTTTACGAAAGAGAACTTCTTCTCCGAGCAGGATGACTTAGGCAATTTTGATCTAATGGACCTCCTGACAATTATATCACTATATTTGTGGTTCTAATAAGGGACTTTTGCTTAAAGAGTTCAGAGGGCTGAATGATTGGGCATAATGGATCCGATTTGTTGGTCTTAGTGAGTGAGAATTTTTTCGGACTCTGATATTTGTTCCTTATTATAGATAGAAAGAATATTAGTGTAGTTAGTGTAGGATCAAATTATTTGGGCCGTGTGGAGGCACTGTGGTCACCACGCTATCAGGATGCGAGGAACGCCTGACTTCGTTTCAGAATACAGAAACGCTATAAAGTATTTTTTAAAACTTCATTTACAACAAATTATGTTTTATATGTTTTGTTTTTCAAATATATAGGGCAAATCAAATGTATAGGGCAAGTTTTGGATTCGTGAAAATTTTCGATCTCGGGATTTTGATAAATTCGGATATTACCTTTATAGAGAAGTCGAAAAAAGTGGGTCTGAAAATTCTTTCTGCCTGTCTGTCAGCGAGGCTACAGCCTAACGAGTGAACGGATTTTGATCAAACTTCATATCTAGGGTCTGTGGGATAATCCCTAGAGGTGAAATTAAAATTTTTGTTCTAGCGCTAATATTACTGGTACTTTCCTTAAGGCCAATTGATTTTCTGGAAAACGGTTTCTAAATTTCATGTTTCGGCTAGTTTGGCAAAGTGCTATAAGATGGCGTTCCAAATTTGTGGCCGAAAGCGTTAATAACGGTACTTTACTGATTTGCTGGAAAACGGCCATACCGATTTTGTTTAAACTTTATGCTGAATCGAGCTTAGATACATGCTGTAAAACGGCTTACATTTTGGCCAAAATTTGTTATAACGCCAATTTGGTTAAAAGCCAGTTTGTTAAAAAACGGGTCAACCGATTTCATTAAAATTTTTAGTGTGTGTGTGTGTGGGCTAATTCTAAAAGATGGCGTTCCAAATTCTTGGCTAAAAGTGATAATAACGGTACTTTTCTTAGAGTCAAGCGGTTTTAGCCAATTTTCTCGAAAACGGCTCCAAAGATTTTGATTAAATTTCATTACTGATCTAGTCTATACAAATGCCATAAAATGGCGTACCACGTTTTTGGTTAAAAAAGCGTATAACGGTACTTTACTTATTAACTGGTTTTAGAAATATGGCAATTTCTCGGTTAATATTTAATGGATTTTGGTCAAAATCAAAACGTAAGCAAAATTTAATGAATACAAAAATATGGCATTTAATTCTATGATGAATTTTTTTTAAAAAATATGTTTTCATATGAGTTATTTTATTTTTTAAAGTTCATTCATTTCCAACTAACACCACAAAGGTGCAAGTACGTACGACCCTGTCGTGCACATTATTTTGGTATATGACCGATACTTAACAGATGATAGAAGGATTAATTGAAAACGAATTACACGATTTCAGTAGAGTAAATGCCATTTTAATATAACCTGCTTCGACGATGTTGGTTAGATTAAATATCTAGACTAATTTTGTGTAGTCCTATGACATGACACCCCTTTTAACTTTTACTTTTATTCCATTGAATGAAAATATTGAAAAAAAACATATGAAACAAGAACAATAAGATATTCAGTCATCGGTTTTAATTTAATCTGATTAGATTCAATATTATTGAATTCACTTCCCTCTTGAAATGTGTGATAAGTTCATTACAACTGAATAATTAGTTTAATTGTAATTTGCGTATTAAAAAATCAGAGTTGCCGATTGTAATTTGTTACACTCACTTTTGTTGTTGCAGAATAATCACTTCATTTTATTACTGCAAGCAAATAATTGCTTACCGCTTCATGCTACTTTAACGCTGAAAATTGTCAGGTTTTAATTTACGAGGAAGTGACAAATGTTTTAAGAACTATTACAGAAGATTGGGCTCAGGGGTAAGTGCGTTCGACTACTGTGAATGTGTGGAGCCCCAAGTTCGAATCCAAGAAAATATTATGAAAATTTTTCACGGCCCTACCTCTTGTGAGCCTCTGACAAGCATTCAAGGGTATTACTGTCATGAGAAAGCTTCTTTTCAAAATCCTAGAGATGCTTTTCCTCTTAAGAAAAGATCTGCCTTTTGAAACTGGTCTGTTTTTAACATTAGTACCATCTTGTTGACCAGCAACTGATTGTATCCGAAGACAAGCATTCAGAGTCCGGCTTTGAACAGTTTCAACTAAAGACTTATTCATGGTTCCTTTCAACCGCTATCCCTGAGTCTAAGGACCTTAAGGAGAATGATTTTGTCACAGTAATAGCCTGTTATTGGTTTGGTATTTTGTACCTAATGGAACAACTTGTTATAGAATGAGTACAATTGATATAGACAACATAGTGGACCTCAATCCATATAGAAATCTACAGGGAAACAAATCTAAACTTTTCCACCAGTGCTCTGAATCTCTTTAAAACCAGTGAAAAATGCTACAATCCGCCTGGAGCGAATCGTATGATACCCTATCCCTATCTTAATTGGTCGTGTCAATGGGCGGTGCAAAATGAATTCACAAAATTTTCTATTTTGCCTTATAAACTAATATTTTTACTCGAAAATTAATTTTTGAAGTAAACGCCCCTAAAAAGTGGGCGTGGCCATACACAATGTATAGACGATTTGTAGATTAAGTGGATATCTACATATTTGCCTAAGTAAGTTTTTTCGAGTTTCATATGAAAATAGTGAAAAAAAGTGATTTTTTTGAAAAGTGGGAGTGTCAGTGGGCGGATTTTAAAAATGTTTATACTTGTATTGCTTACTTTTCCAAAGAAATTTCATTTTAATGAAATGTTAAATTTACTAAATTTTCAGACTCTTATGGTGTTCTTCGCTAACTCTGGTGTCCTTGGTTCAGGAATGGCTGTAGCAATGCCATCTGTCACCTTACATCAATTAACCAACCCAAATGAAACCATTTACCTCAATCCTTCGGAAGCCTCTTGGTTTGGTAAGTGACATTGTGTCCTATTTGTTTGCTTTAATAATTTTTAAATCCCCAGCATCAATCAATACAATGGCATGTCCACTTGGTGGCATCCTAGTTGGATATTTGCTCGATAAAATCGGACGCAAACGAACCATGCTTCTAAATAATCTCGTCGGTATAACCGGATGGGCTTTAATGGCGGCAGCGCTTCAAGACGACAAGGAATCGGTTTATATTCAACTACTGATTGGGAGATTTATAACCGGTAGATGGATCCTTTTTGAAGAGGTCTTGGTAAATGTTCTTAAAGAAGCTTATCTTTTGTAGGTATCATGATTGGACTCTTTTGCTCGCCGACTGGTGTTTATGCAGCTGAAATCACTTTACCAAGGATTCGAGGGAAGCTATTGCTAGGAACTGCTGTAGCGTTGTCACTTGGGATTACTTTTATGTACGTTTTGGGATATTTCATAAGAGTACGTTCAAAGAGACATGTTTTTCAGTTGTATATTAATTTGTTTATTTTAAGGACAACTGGCGGTTGATATCAACGATATCATTGTGTTACCAAATATTTTCATTTCTGTGTGTGATACCGATGCCAGAATCTCCAAGTTGGCTGATGCAGAAAGGACACAGTGAAGAGTCTAGGAAATCATTGAGGTTCTTTCGAGGTTTGGATAAGAAAGGTGAGAAATTTGAGTGAGATTAATGCCTATGTAAACAGTAGCTGGACGTTGCATCTATTATAGAAATTTCAGATGAATTCTGTTGCATGACTTTTTAGCCAGCTCTGACTGTGCTCGAAGGGATATGTATTGTGTAGCGACACAAAGTTGTTATAATGCTTACATACTGTAAGCAGCACGAAGATCCATTCGTGCCGTTCAACTACAATATTTTGCAGACTCTTTGCTCATATATAAGGGGTTAAGTTCAAAGGTTTACAGAATTTAATTGAATTTAATTTTTATTGCCCCAAAGCAGAAAGGTGCATTAAACCCGACAATTTGTCGGCACTGACATAATATGTTTCGCAACAGTAATAATTATCATCTCCTCCCTTTGTCTTATTGATTACCACTTTGTGTGCAATCTTAATGCAATGCAATGCAATCGTGTTTGCACTCATTTAAAAAGTTATTAAACATTTTGACATGAGCTGAACAATTTTTTGAATTTGTATTAAATTGTAAATTTAGGCTAAGATATCTGTACAACGTTTTTGAGCAATAAAGTAATAATAATAATAATAAAAAATAATTAAGAGCGTATCTACATAAGATATCCGACGGCTCGTGAGTGACATTATTTGCCCTTTCGGGACAACGCCTTTAAAATTTATCTTTTCAAAGTCAATGTATGAAATATATAGTGGTTAGTGCCTTGGACTACTGCGCAAAGGGGTTCCAAGTTCGAATCCTGAAAAATACCAGCAAAAGTCACGGTCCCACCTCTTCCGAGTGTTTGACAAGCATTCAAGAGTATTACTCTCATCAGAAAGCTTCTCAAAACCCCTCTGCCCTTACGATACGGCTTCTTTAGGTCCCTTCTGAATGCGCAGAGATGTATACCACGGACAACAGGCACAGTTGTGAGAAGCTAGGCCTGGGCTGCTTACGGCTTGATATTTATTTTTTATACCAAATAAAGGTCTTGATATAAGCCGTGCACCAGCATTAATACCCTTGATTGACACTTAAATATGACACCAGCCGCAAGTTTGAGATTTACTTTCAAAACCGGCTCCGACAAGCCAAATTTTCACGGATGGTTCCAAGACCGAAGAAGCTTATGTCTTCGTGGGTTGCGATAGCATCATCACCTAAACCTCTGTAGAACTCCTCCTCTGCCAGGCGTAACTTTTTCATGTGATACCATGCTGCGCCATCTACTGCCAGCTCGTCAACTCTTTCATATACCGGAACCCATCTGAGTTCAAAGGCTCCGTACGAAGAGGCAATATCCTCTGGAGATACTGATTTGAAGCAGACTGAAGGGCCATATTTGAGAATCTAAGCGAGATGTTTCCGATAGAGGGTGCATTGAACAGTGGAATCTTTCTTTTATTGGTGAATGATACCAATTCAGTGCAAACTTCCTGATCAAGGTGTTTAGTGTCTAGAGTCTTTAGTGCCACATTTACTTGCTAAGGTTAGAAAAATATACATTTGTTACCATCAGATTAACGTCATCTACATACGCTGTATTATGAGAAGATAGTCGTAGTCGACGTAAAATGCCGCAGTACCATTCAATGGGGACTTGAAGAGCCATGAAGAGAAAGTGTTAAATATAAACAGAGCGCCTCTGACATCACTTGAACCAAGTGTTGGCCTACAAGGCATCGCAAACCGGCCCAACACCATGTAGACGATCTACTTTCAAGCAAGCAGGTAGAGGCTGGTGTTGGAAACTGGAGCTGTATTAACGAGATTACTACATTGGACTAATGCGCAGGGCATGTGGTTCAACTTTCTAGTCCCAGAAATTGCATAAAAGTTTTTCACGGTTTCATCTATTCCAAACTTCTCAAATCCACTTTGGCCGATTTGCGAGAGAAAATAACACGCAAGGAGCTTGGTATTGACTCTTTACATATCTGCTACTCGCTTCTTGGTTTGAGGACAGTAAAAATAGGTTCACCTTATCGTCTATGCTTAAACTTTACTTGTAAATTCTTATATCATATTGAGGACCATGGAGAGGACTAATCTCTGAATTTTCTTTCTTTTTCCAGACAACTCTACCTGTGATGAATTCGAAACGGAACTCAATCAAATGAAGAAAACCTCAGAAGTGGCTGCTTGCGATGGAAAGCAATCCTTTTTGAAATCCATCAAGGAACCAGAAGTCTACAAGCCACTTTTGATCATGATTGGCATGTTTGCCTTTCAGCAATTCTCAGGTGTGATTGTCGTTGTTGTCTACGTTGTGCAGATCGCTATTGGAGCAGGAGTTACCATAGATCCTGTATTATGTGCCATCCTAGTTGGAGTGGGTCGAGTTCTTACCACATGCTGTATGGGTTTTGTTCTTGAGAAATGGGGCCGTCGTCCAGCCGGCATGGTATCTGCCATTGGAATGGCCGTATGTATGTTCCTGATCGCATGTAGCTCATGGTTTCCCGTGATCCTTGAAACAGCACCACTATTACCAGCAATTTGTATTATTTTACAATTTATGTTTAGTACTCTGGGACTTTTGACACTGCCCTTCTATATGATATCGGAAGTTTATCCCCAAAAGGTAAGAGGCGTAGCATCTGGCCTCACCGTCTGTATCGGTTTGGTGATGTCCTTTGCTGTACTTAAAATCTACCCAACTATGGTGGACGCAATGGGTAATGAGAATGTGTTCGCTTTCTATGGCCTAGTATCATTATTAGCAGTATTTTATGTTTATTTTATCCTGCCCGAAACCAAGGGCAAGAGTCTACTAGAGATAGAAGAGTATTTTAGAACTGGCCAGTTCCCCAGTGATAAGCCAAGCGACTTAGAAATGGTAGAAGTACTTGCGAAAAAGTAGATTCAAAAAGCGCGTTTGGTTGAAGTGCAAATTACCGAATAGAGGAATTCTCACAAACGAAAAGACTGTAGATAAAAATTTATAGAATAATTATGTTTTATTTTGTTGCAATTGTAAATAAGTAGGTATATATGTTTATGTTTTTGTGCGAAAAAAAATGTATCAAAAGAAAGTGTAAAATAAAGAACAAGCTGTGAATAAAAAATGGAGTTTCATTGACATTCCCATCAGCGCCATCTATGGATTTGAAATGAAAGCAACCAGTTGTGTTGGGAATCGTAATTTGATAAACATTTATTTATTTAATTAAACACATTTTTGTTTTATTCTTTGACAAATACATATTAATGTTGCGTGTTTTATTTTTATACTGAATGTTTGTGTATTTATTTTTATTTATTTGTAGACTTTAATTGCATAAAAGAAGAAAACTATTTTATTTTATTTTGTTACACGGATAAGAAGTTTACAAGGATATATAGGATATATGAAAACACTTCATTGTTTCTTCTATTTTAGTTTCCACTTACATTGAGTGAAAGATAATAATTATTGCATTCGTTGTATTGCCAAATAATATAACAGCCGTACATATACAACAAAATAGGTTATATTTACAATTAATGCAAAAAATAAAATTCTTTATATAAAATGAAAAAAAAAATTAATTTGAAAAGTTATTTAAAAAAAAGCTGTTGTAGGCCTTAGTGTCGCCTTATTGTTGTTATTTTCTTTTGCCCAATCCGACCCACATGTAGTTGGGATCTAAAAATTGTGATCCATGATAGCCTTCGGGGTTGAGGGCTACCAAGGACCGTATCCTCTGCGATGGTCGATAAGTTCGTATTGCGTGGAGGAATGCCGCTGTGCCCGTTGGTCGAATTCCGTCATTAGTTAATTCTTCTCGTAACATTGAGATTGGATGATCGCCTTCGAGGAGCTGTTCCTCAGTGCCACTAAATCGTCCTTTTTCCATGAATTCCAAGTTATTTTTCAGGTTCTTAAAGAAGTCGCCTAGGTTTGTCATGGCTCCTGAAAGAAAACGGAGAGAAAAACTTAAGATTTTCTACAAGGAACTAGAAGTAATGAGGGTATTTCAAAATTTTGGGTTGGAAATTATAAGCGTCTGATGGTTTATTGTCAGGGTTTTACAGAGACAAGAGTCTGTCATCATCAAGTCGCGCAACTGTCATCATTACGTCGATAAGAATGAAACTTTCCTTAAATACAAAAGCCAGGAACCATAAATATATCAAGTTCGCCATTTCGTAGATGCATTAAACTCACGTTAAAATATTTGTCGAGTTTTGCGCCTGTCTACTTAACTACCTGACTAATCGCCAAAAGGTGGTGCTAAATGACATTTTTGGTTGGTGTCACTGCTAAATTTCGTGAAGTGTGTTCGTAAGGCTAATCCAATTTTTAAAGTATTGCTTTTGATTGATAGGAATATGAGTGGAATTTAGTGGAATAATTTGGTCTCATTTTGTGCCGGCAGTTTAGGACTATGAATGTTAACACGAGAAACGATTGCTTTAGAAAGATTTAATTTCCTTCGGTGCATTGGGCCACACATATTGCACATTCAATGTGTTTTCTTCTGTCTAAATAAAATGATAATCGGAAACACGTCTTAATTGAATCCATCCTTCTTATCCCCAATGTGAACGTGACTAAAGTAAAATCATGACAACATGCACATGAATCCAGAAATCATCATCTCACGATAATTTTTATTTGAATAGGTATGAGTAGTCTCAAAAGCAAATAAATTAAAGGTCTGTTCCCTACTTTGTGCACTAAAATTCGCAGCTTGCAAAATTTCTAAGAGTGGGGCTAAATCTCTCTCAGAGAAAGACAAATCTCCAAAAAAAAAAAACAGGAACGGGTTGAACCAAAAACCTGTCCACTTTTTAGAAGTCACTTTTTTTTAATTGATTTACATTAAATTATCTCGCCAATCAATAACAACACAACCATTTGAAAGAACTCATTTGCCCAAAGAAATTTCGTGGACTAAAATTCGCCGCATGGGGAAATTTCTTACTCTCTCGTCAGCTCTTCCTTCTGTTAAAAATCTACAAGACTTTGACGTACGGGAACAGGAATTCGGTATTTTTTGTCGAATTTTGTAGATTTTCGTAGTTTTAGTCAGTACGGGAACAGACCCGTACTCACTGCTACTTGCCGGGGATGGTCCCAATGAGTTACTGGCTACCAAGATTCCAAAAAACACGCTATTTTAAGTCGGTAGCCTTTGTTCAATTGTCATGCAGAGTATCTATTTTCAATAGGATTTTTGAATTTGTATGGATGTAAATTCAATTTCGTACCGACCTATGCCCACCGATTCGTTAATGAATTGAAAAGCTACATAATCAAAATCGCAAGTCATCGCAGTCATATTTTGTGTTTAATCTCATTGGTTTTATGCTTCATTATTGGTGGTTCCTATAATAATTTAATCCAGGAACGTAGGTTTCTTCTAATTTCCTTCCAAAATACCACTCCAGCAACACATAAACGGCAAGAATCTGATTTCCTTAAACAAAAATATTCAGGAATTTTCTCATAATAAACAGAAACCGAACCTATCATGTTCAAGAGCACATTGTCTTGGATAAATTTATCTGAAGTACGCAGATATTTTTCTAATAAATATTGAAATTTTTATTTTTAGAACCGCCATCAGAGTCTTATAACGAGTTTGACACATCATCATCAAGTGCCCGGCTAGCTCAGTCGGTAGAGCATGAGACTCTTAATCTCAGGGTCGTGGGTTCGAGCCCCACGTTGGGCGAAATACTTTTTTTTTTTATTAATTTATTTCCTTTCCTGGTATTTGAGCATTTCCGCAATTAAAACTTAATAATCAAAATTTTTGGAGAAAAGAAAATGTAAAACGCCCACCAAAGGGATTCGCGGTACTCACCAACAGATATCGAAGGGATGAATTGGGTCTGATGTGATTTGAATTTCTGCCGCTTGAATGCTGCTAAAGCGTTCCGCTTATTGTTAGAATCGTCACCCACATAACTGAACAACTGTTGTCCTTCCGTTGGGCCAAACGAAAACGGATGTTGCTGTCGTTTGTATACATTCCAAGCGTAGTTCTCCATCGACGGTGCTCCACCTTTTTGCTCCTGTGACTCTTCTCCGCTAGCGGTGGCGGAAGATGTTCGACTCTGAAGGTCAGATCGTAAGAAATCGAAGGGAACTTCATCATCGGCCTCGTCCGGATACGATATCTCATTTAAACCATTGACAGCAGGTGATGATGAGAATGCCATTGTTGTGCCTTCATTTGAATAGGACTCATCAGGATATCGTTGGCGTTGGGGATGGCGTAGTTGTTCATCTGCTAGCGGCCGATTATTGAGTCGATGGAAATTTCTTTGATTGTGACTGAGGGCTGCTGCGGCGGCGACAGCGGCAGACAAATTGGGTACAGGTGCCGGTGGTCGGGGTCTAAGATCCTCGTCCAAAAATTGCTTCCTCGTGAGTGGGTAAAGCGATGATGACGGTGGTGCTGTTACGGATTCTAATTCTCTTAAGGGTTGAAAACTAATTTCAACTAAAGATGAATCGCTTCCGGTTTCGACGTTCTTTTGATGGTGGTGTCGGCGGTCGTTGTCGTCGTTGTTGTTGTAGTTGCCAGAGCTTATGCGCCTTCCGCCGCTGCCGCTACCGCCGCCGCTATCCAAGAAGTTGATTAATCGACTGCCATAAGGTGTGGGGTGTGATGTGACTGCAAGAAAAGTAGTTAAAAGTTCAAAATCAGTACGTCTTTAGTGTGTGGGTTCTTATAATCGGTTTCAATTTTTGGTGTTTTTGGTTGTTTCTCAACTTTGTTACGTGATTTGTTAATTTTTCTCAAGAGACTTTGAGTTTTCTTTTGGTTTTTTTTTTGAGAATTGGACCGTAGTTCCGGAGAGAAATTGCTTTTTGCATTATTAAATGAAATAAACATCAAACGTTGGGAATTAGAAATAGAAGAGGTACTTTAAAAGTCCGCTGGGAGATAATAAGGGTGCGGTGGAAAATAATCAGAGCTCGTGATGGTAGAAATTATTTTTTCAATAATGCGAGAGTTAAAATGAAACAACTATGTACATCAGGTAGCTAAAATAATCGAGAAAGACGCAGAAGTTAATTAGATCGTCAACTGACAGACTTTTGGATAGTACTTTGCGATTACTTCTGCAATGCAATGAACAGCAATCAAAGGAAAAGTTATTCGAGACATACAATACCTACATAGTCACCTATATTTGTGGTTTCCAGAAAATTTATTACCAAGTTCAAAGGCAAACCAAGAGGATAGAAAATATTAATACGTATGCCTTTCACTGCGAGAGCACTTAGTGTATTACAATTCAACACGAAAACGAAACCAAAAAACTATGATTGAAAGCAAAAATTACATAGAACTCTCTCCAGTCAATATGGACACCATCCATGACGAATAAATATTGAAAGCGAATAACACCATTCAAAAATATGAGAATTCGATTGACTCTCAAATATAAATGAAAAAACACTGGCATAGGAAGGCGACATACTGCGACAGTGCATTCGACCATCCTTCACAGATATTTTGGCTATGTACTCACAATAGACTTCATCACGTCATACCTAGAATTTAAAATGCCATTTACCTTAGCTCCCTAAGTTGTATGTCAAATGCCAGATCCTTAGCGATATAACTGATGGATCAAAAACTGACACCGGCCGGCATAGGGTTCTCAGAATCGCTGGAGATATCTAGATCCATGCGAATCTCAGACCACAGCAGTGTTTTCCATGCAGAGATCCTGGCAGTGACAACAATCGTCCGTGAGTCAAAGCTTGTGAAGTGTTTTCACTGGTATCTTAAGGTTCTTCTAACAAGTTTCGTCTATGTTCTAGAGATGTTATGAATCCTGTCTAATAGGTGCAAAACGGTCTTAGGTGCACGTGACCAGATGTGGGCGTTGTATTCGAGCTTTGGGCGGATATATGCCTTGTAAATTGTGGCCAGATCAGACGGGGTAAAGTATTTCTTGCACCGCTTAAGGAATCCTAGACATTTTCATTTACATTTTTCGTTTCATCGGAGATGGTTGTTGATACACATACCGAGAATAGCAAGTCTTTCGGTTTCTGCGATGCAAGTACCATTCATGGATAATGGTTGGGAGGTCTGGTTACGCTTGAGTGACAGTAGACAGCATTCTGTTTTGGATGCATTAACTTCCACTCTGTTGGTTGAGTCCCATTTGATTGTGCTGTTCATCAGACGTACTAGGAAAAATAGATCCATATGAAAACATTTCGCCCTGCGTTCTCAGACTTGAAGCAAAGAAGTTAGACACAAGAAAGGCTAACTTAAAGCGGAACTCCATGGAAAATTGTAATATTACAAGACGATTATGGCCATGCTTCGACAAAGCAAGGGCTGAGACGCTTATGCGTGAAGATGGAAGATCCCTTTTCATTCTGCAGCGGTACCATATCAAAAAACTGACCCAGACCGGACAACATTTACTTCCCTATATTCCAGCATTACTCGACAAATACTTCTTTCACAAACAAGAAGAGCTATCTTGCGACAATATTGACAAGATGCTGTGCTTCACCAGGTTTGTATACTCAGAAAATAGTTAAGTTACTAAACTTATTAAATTAGTTGAGTGGGCAAATGAATATCTTTATTCCACCTACGTGTAATACAATCTGTCAGCTCTGGCGGAAGCATATGCCTCCTACCAACCCGCATATCTAACCTAACCTTTCCCTAAACCGAATTAGTTTTCTTTACCAAGAACTGGTACATAACTAGAAAAATTTAAAAATTAAAAGGAATTTCATTGAAACAGCCACCAAAAACCAAGTATCTAGCAATCATTCTTAATTCGAATCTCATAGGGAAAAGGAACGCAGAAGACAGAACCATTGGTGGTATGCTACATTCAGTACTAGTCTACGGAACAATTGTATGGCAGAATGCAACATAGAAAGCTAGCTATTTGCCTCGATAATTTTTTGAAGGTGCAACATTTAGCAAGTGTAAGTGTAATAGAAGCACCGATATCAACGCCTTAGGCAGGACTGAAAATGATTTCTAATCTTCCTCCACTGGACGAGTTTCTACGAAACTCAACTGCCAAAAGAACTATTTCTTTCTGACATTCAAGTATATGGAAGCAAAGTTTATATGGAAGCAGATCTATATTCAAAAGATACAGATCAACTGGTCCTGATCTCGAAGAGACAACTGACTATGTCGTAGATTTAAAAAAGAAAAAGTCAACAACACGAGTGGGAATCCGTGTTGGAGAAACCGATACTGACGGATCCAAAACATACATAGGAAACGGGGTCGAGTTGTCAGTGAGTCGCTCAATAGCTATCCATGAAACTCATCTAGGGTAACTATCTTCGTGGACAGTCAAGCTGTGCTCAAGACGCTGGGCAATGTGGTTATCAGATCAGAATGTAGTCTCCACATGCAATGTTCCACTCGGGGTCATGATTTGTTTCATAAAGAGTACAGGCTGATTCGACTGAAGACTAACTGAAATGCAATCAAATAAAATATGGTACCACAATCAAGGCAAATCACAATGGACTCACCATACCAAACCACACCATAATACCATCTCTTTTCTCTCTTCTAAATTGCACATGGCCAGGCCAGTACACCAGTATAAGATTAAGAGATAAATAGTCGCTCTTGGTAGTTAGAGATTAACTTATTCTTCTTTGAGCAAGGTTATGATCCGGAGTAGGAGAATCACAACCCTTCCACTTTACTGCAGTCCTACTAGCCCGCCTGTGTACCTAGTGAGAGTATAACCTGCCAGAAATTACTTCCGACTGATAAACTACTCAACTGACTGCAACCGAATAACTCAACAGTTTTGAACGACTTCACCTCATTCAAAATTGTATTAGACTTTCTATCCTCTGAGTATCAGGGCGTGTATATCTATCAAAAATGTGTCAAGTTTCATCATCTCATCAAATTTTATTGCGGAAATATGTTTACAATCAAACCCGCCGCCAACAGATACAAAAAGGGATGACCACGTTTCCGAAAACCACGAGGTTCTATGAGGAATTACATGATGAAATTGATGGAACTGATAAGTCACCAGGCAATCATATTATTCGCATTCTGTTACTCACAGATTTTTCTGCTGCCCTTAGATTTTTTTCCCGAATATGTTCGATTTCGAGTGACGCCATCGGTTGCAGTGTTTCTGACAGGCATGGTCTTTTACTTCGCCCATTTCTTCGATATCTGAAAGATTTGTGAGTAACCCGCTGTTACCTTTCTCGGTGACATGCTATGGGTAGTAAGTAGGACCACCTTATTGCGTGTGTCCTTCCAAACACTTATTCGATTTTATTGCATTTTTTAGAAAATATAAAGCCTGAATGTACACGATTGAATCAAGAGTAACATCTTCATAAACAGTGACAAAGAATTATTTATGCACGTCCCTAATAGCATTACAATTCCCACGTAAATACTTTCCGCATCCTCAAACCCCGTGTATTTTTAACGGAGATTTATGAATAACCACAAAATCACAGGAAGAAAGCCCTTAGGCGCATCAGCAAAAGAAGCAACATTAAAGAAAAAATATACTTTTAGACGAAAGGATACACAGTTTATTTCCTTCATAGGGTTGAAAGTTCAAATCCCGAAAGGGAATTTTACGCACACATAACCGTGACCGTGACGATGACACATGTTCTTCCTTGAGTTTAAATTCATGACAAACATTCCGGGGCAAAATGATAAATGCTTGCTGTTAATTAAAGAGCCTGTTATGATTTCATCTCCTTACGTTTGTAGGTACTAAATATAACCTCAAAACCCTTTGAAGAACGCTGTATTCATCGAAGAAGACCACTTAGACCACCAAATCATCATTTGTACTTGATACGAGTACGAACTCAACTCCTTCCTGCATGGCAGTCACCCATTCCCAGAGTTAATTATCCAAAAGTTGTGTTGATTCCTTGGCAGCTTTATGGCCCATTCTAATGTGAAAGAGTGTGCCTTTGTGTAAAAGTGGGCGCCGTGTAGTACTTAGGCTGTATTAGCCTTCCGCACCATTATACTAATTGTGCAGTTGCTCTTTTTCTCTCAGAGGTTGGTTAGTAATTTTATGGTTTTTGCCAAAATATTTCACTTTATGTGGTACTCGAGGTAATAAAATATGTTTCAATTGATTTGCGAGTCGGCGTCTAGGTGATATGTCAAAGGACTTTTTTTCTTTTTATTTGAAACACTTAAGGGAATTGGAGGCGTATGTCAAAATTGAATAGAGATACTTTCTACAAGTTAGGACCTATTCGCGATTCATGGTCATGGTTGGAATTTTTTTTGGAGCAATAACGTTGGATAAGGAGATTTCGTATTTTCGCTTTTTATTGGTTTGGTTGGTACTACCAACTTTTCTCAGTGAGGAAGCCAGGATGCATTGTATGCAAAATGACAACTTTGTATATTTAACTCACCATAGAGAGGCTATCTAATAGCTTCTTCGTGCACAGTTTATAACATTACAAGATAAAGAAGTGCAGTGAGAGTGTTCCCATATAAAATATTGATTCATTCATCCCACTGCAGCGTGGACTGTTTCCAAAAGAAAGAGTTCTCAACTTCCATAGAAAAGCACATCTGCTTATAAACTGTGTACACGGTCAGATTAGATATTCCTGATTGTTTGGAACCAATTGCATTTGCCGTAAATTTAAAGAGGTTTTCAAAAAATAGTTTTGTAGATTCTTGAATTCATCAACCCATCAAGTTAGGTTAGGTTAGGTGAATGGGTCCCTTGTCTGTAAACAAATTGGGTCCATTAATTAAACCTGGAAACGCTGTAAGAGAAAGTCTACTACTAGAACCATCCAGACATTTAAATGAATTTCAAAAGTTCCATCAGCTCAACGTCGCCAAAGTCATTCAGCTGTACTTTGGGCATGTTTAACCTGGTTGAGGTCCCCAATCTGGCAGAAATTGATAAGGCTACGTCCACAGTGGTCAGGAACCAGCTTCTCGTTTTCTCACTTTTCAGTGACTGGTTCACAGTGGTTATGAAAAAGCAGGCATAGTGAACCCGCTTTTGATTTAACCCGCTTTTGGCGGGAGGAATTTTAAGTTCTTGTTGACGCTGGTAACTAGCTCTCATGCTCTGATAAGCTGGTTCCTGACCACTGTAGACGTAGCCTTATCCTTAGCTACTCGTGTGGATTCTCTCTCGACATTCTCTTTATGGAATTCGGATAGTGTAGTGTGCCACAAATCTTAGAGCATATAACTTAATCTAAATTTTATAGCAAAATATATTTTCTGATAAAGCGAACCATTACTGGACTCTTAATGCCAAACTCCTCCTCTGCAAAAGAGAAACAACTTCTACAACTCACAATTAGTTAGATTTTTATTGCCACAGGTTTTCTCTCAGATCGAGTTAGGAAACACATGGATATAGCACAAGAACCCTATGCAGAATGTGTTATGAGGACTAAGAATTAGCAGAAGATACACTGTGCATAAGTGCTTAAGCAGAACACGTCATTGTTACCTAAGAAAATTCGTCCAGCTGAATCAGGTACAATTTTGACTTCATAATCGATACAGGCATCTTAATGAGCAAACTTATGGCAAAGTCACAATAGGCCCCATGGTAGACCGGATAACAGCTAAATAGCTCTTCTACAATGTACAAGTGCGTAGTTGAAAACGTTTATATTTTCTGCCATTTTTTCAAATACTCACTTCAACGAGATAGAGATTAATTTGTATTTTGGAGCATTAATTCTTAAAACTAAATTTACTTACACATAAATTACAGGAATGCAAGATGAACAAGCGGTATATATTCAGTAGGATGGAGAAGAACTGGGATGTTATCATAGCTCTGTAGAGAAGCTATTTGACTATTTGTCCGATTATTGTTAAGAGAACCATAGATATAGCTGATGAAGGAGGAGGAGGACATCGTCTGTAGCTGCAGCAAACACTTCTTGGAGTTATTTAATGCCGCAAAGGGCACCGAGGGTGATAAGCCTGTACTCCTTAGAAGGGCAGCAAATATTCCCAATGCAGTAGAACTCCTCTTGGCACAAATTGCTGAAAATTATGCAGATCTGCTAGATGATAACTGGCCTAAAATGCTTCAGATGTAGGTGTAATCAAAAGAGTCAAAAGAATTCGATTTCCTGAAAGGGGTGTATTATTTTTCAAGAAAAAGTACTTTCTTAAGTTTATATGGTTTCCATCTTTTGGACGGACTATCAATTCGCCATTTACTATCGGAACGAAGCTTGAAAAGATATGGCGATATACTAAACTTGTCTAACGCATTTTTGTGTATTTGAAGGAAGCATACGATCCGGTTCTTCGACCATATGTAGTGTGTTCATAAGTAGACTCAATTTTCGAATGAACAACGTCAATACACTACATTGTGGGCTTTGGGCTTTGTCAAGGACGCATTGTAATCTTTTCATTGTGTAGCCGCCTGTTATGAAACAGTCTGAGGGTCTAAGTGAAGAATGACTGTGCAATGTACTACAGATGTTAGAGGTATATAGTTTTTATTTCCCAATGATTGTCTGGTCTGGTAGGTAGCTATCATGGCTCAGTGGTTAGCGCATTCGACTACTGTCCGCAGGGTTCCAAGTTTGAGTCCAAAAAGTACTCTAGAAGTATTTTCCACGGCCTCACCTCTTGTGAGTGTCTGACAAACATCCAAGAGTATGTAACTGCCATGGCAAAGCTTCTCAAAAAATCCCTCTGTCCATCGGATATGGCATAAAGATGCAGGTCCCCGAAATATATACCATGCACAACGGGTACACTTGTAGAAAGCTAGGCTTTAGCTTTCCATGGGTTGCATATGACTTGTGCTTATTCCCAATTTCACCTTGAATTATCAAAAGTGAATAGGATTGCGGGTAAACCTTCCGAGGTCGTGTTTGGAAACGTTTGTTTTTTCTGAAAAAAAACGTGATATTCACTTAAGTCCCTTACTTCATCATCGTCATCGTTTGTATTGGATATTCACAGAAATGATAGGTAGGTATGAATTCATTGTGCAAACAAAGAAAAAAACTATTTTATGTACTTAACTCAACTGAAACATGAGACTTAAATGAATTTGAATATCCGACGGCGGACCCTATTTCTCGCGCATCATCATTATCATCGCTGGCGAACCCCTTCGGCGATTCACTTTCATATTCGCTAGCTAATTAAAATTCTCGATAACACCATCAATCGTCATCGGCGGAAAATTTCATTCATATTGCCGGTCGTTGTTTGCGCTCTCCTTTACGCGATACTCATCAAAAAAGGATATCACACCAAAAACGCATCCAAGCGTTACAATAAAATTGAAAATGAGAACTCGATTAGGTGTTCATATGTATATATGAGACTAGCGGCTGTTCATTAGCTGATAAGCCATCCCTTTAGTCCTTTAGTTTAGACTGAGATATGCTAGGGGATGAGAGGAGAGGAAGTGTCATTGTTGCAGTTAATTAAAATGTTTCCATGGTTAGGTGAGCATGTTTAATTGTTTGTTAATTTTTTTTTTTTAAATCAAATGGTCAGGACAATTACGAAATGGCTATAAGCACTACTCTGAAAAGATTATGAAATACTTTAAGGATAACAAAGGATACAAGCAAAAAAAAATCAATAATAACGAAATTTTTTTCACCCAAAATGCTATTACGTCAAGAACACAAACGACATGTATGTAACTCACTATTGTATCTCATGTGCAATCTAGGACTTATTTCTTTTGAATTTTTAGTCGAAACAGATTACAAAGGGATTCGGCAGCCGCCCAACACAACTTGTTGTGGGCCTTTCATACATTCACACAGGTGTCTCTAGTAAGCACATACACGCAAGGATATGTGAAACTTTTTGTGAAATTTTCTTATGAGTTAAGGGATTCCTTTATCAACTGGAGGTTTTTGGGTGACGTGGGATTTCTTTTTAAGATACCACGACACTATAGCATCAGTGACATCAAGAGTTCAGAAGAAGGAGCAAAAAAAAACAGACCGGTCTGATTCTTTCGACATATTCTATAGAATGATAAAGGAATGTTATATGTAATTGGATTCGATACGAGGACAAAGTAATATTTATGGGGATATACGCGAAGTCGGCGTTGTAAATACTTTTATGTGACACCTTGACTCGGGGTATAAATTTTAAGGATGTTAAATGGAAACACAATTTATTCACCGCTGTAAGGACTCATCGATTGAGGACTAAGGAAAACCAATCAGAATTAGAAACGGGTGACCTTAACAAAGAATCTTCTTAGAACTATAGCTAAGGGAACAAATAAATTAAAAAACCTGATGGCCTTTGTAGTTAGCTGTGGTCGAGCTAATTTTAATTCCAACTCAAACTTACAGATGGCCAATGTTCCTATTTTTTAACTTATTTGTCGGGTTTTCTTGGGCAATATTATGCCAGTAGCATTAGTTGTGAAAAGTCTAAACGAATTTTCAGGAATAATAATTTATTTCTGAAACTTACATATGTATTTAGTAGCAGTCACTTGCTTCTGAATCGAAATTGACGTAAAATTATTTAAGCCTTTAAATACGTTTAAAGCAAGGAAAAGTAAGTTTGTTCAAAACTGACAAATTTCACTGATACGAGTAGGTATCTCAAAAGTTTCAAAAACTCTCACAAAATGGGTAAATTCGTTTCTAATTTTTTTTCGTATTTTGGCATCATGATCACACCTTTCCAGGCTTATTCAAGGCTATTGATAACTCCCTCGAAATGCTGCATGATTTAGTTTTTGCTCAGGAGCGAATTTTTTTGAAAATTAGAAAAATACCGGGGGAAATTTCTAGGTCCGTTTGCTTACTTTTTGTACTAAAATTGGCAGATTATCAAATTTCATATTGGGGGTAAAATTCTCTCAGAGAGAAATTGAACCGCTTATACTATATAAACTAAATTATGTATTACTTCGAATCGTTTGACAGATTTGCTCCTCCAAGCTAAAAACAGCCGAAATGGATCATTGTATTCTGACGTTCAAGCAAAAGCAAATGGGAGCTGACTAATCTCACACATTCAAGTGACGATGTCAGCGGCTGAATTGACATATATATGGGCGCAGCCATTTTCTACACACAATTTGTTGTTGTTAATGGAATAACAACGTGCAAAAGATACTTTGTTGAAAAGGAATGAAGAAGATAACTCGAGAAGTTTATAGTTAGGTCTTGGTCACACTCTACTTCACATTTATTCACAAATAGGGAATTTAGGCACTGGCTGTTTTCGATCACGAGCGGGCAGGAGAAGTTCGAGTTGATTGTCTAAATTAGGTATTCTATGATTTTAGCTCTCTCCGCACGGTTAAGCCACTCAGGCGACTTACTCGCTTCACCAACAATGTCAGGCAGTGGCGCACGCCTGCATGCGAGTTTGGTGTAGGTATTTCAAGTTGAGTGTTAGCAATCACACTTTTTTAAGTAGTAAGCATAAGTAGTATGTATTTTATAGAGTTGTTTTTGTTGGATTACAACTTTTTTGCTTGTCACTGACAATTTCATAAAGAAAATTTTTAATTTTGTTATTATTTTATTTTTATAGGGTCACAGTCCAGCAGTGATCTCTCGAAAGTGACTAAATGACGTAGAAAAATGTCGGCATTTTTTTCAAATTATTTTTTATACATATTTCCAAATTTCGGACATTTTTGAAAGATTGGCAGAAAAATCTGACTTTTTTCCCGAATTGTGGTGTAATTTTTGGGAGCTCTCGAGAATATTAAGAGAAACTTCAAATGTAAATTTGCTGGATCTGATGACATATCTACATATATGTATATATAAATATGTTTGGAAGAAATATAACTGAATCTAAGCTAAATACAAATTGTGAGTCAGATTTGTTGAAATATGCCATAGAAGCTAAAAAGTATCCCCTTTTTACTGCCATTTTCTGGTGAAATAGACGTATGGCAATTGTGCCGAAAGTTTGATTTTATTTGGATCAGCTGTTTTTTAGGAATACCATTAAACATCGTCCAACCTAACGCTTGCAAATCTTAACGGATTTTGATGGTTTACTTTGGAAAAAAATTCGGTTTTATTGGAATAAAACTAATGCTATTTTTCGACTTTAATAAGTTCGATGCACACACATTTGTTACTATTGTATAATACCTTACTTAATGAATTCTGTGATAAAAACACAGTTACCGATATACGGACAGCCACCTTCTAAGGCCCACAACACTAAGAATAAAGTGCACGACTGGGTTGTACTAATTTGCACGTATATCAATAAGATTTAAATGGATAAGAGATTTATAAAGCTAACGGCCTATAAATTAAACTTAAATTTTGTTTAATTTTCGATTAAACTGCTAAATTTTTGGTAAACTGATTGTCATTTTGTAGAAGACACAGAGGGATCTATCTTTTGAGAAAATCGGCATTTTGCTAACTTGGCTATTTGTAAAGTACCGTTATTAGCTCTTTTGACCAAAAACGTGGCATATCATTTCATAGAACTTACTAAACTAGTAAGTATTACTAAACTAGTAAGTATTACTAAATATGAAATTTAATCTAAATCGTTGAAGGTGTTTTCGAGCAAATTGACTCTAACCTTTTAGATTTTCGAAAGGTCTTATACGCACTTTTGGACAAACCAATTATAAGCCAACTCTACTACAACTATTGCAAACATTTTTATGAATCAGATTCATTTTCAAGAAACCTGCTTTTTTGCCAAATTGACCATAAGTACCGTTATAACCACTTTTTGTCAAAATGTGCTTAGCCATTTTATTCCTGGTCTTTTAGGAAAGTTATGTAGTACCTCATTTCATTGGGATTGTCTAATCTAACTTCGTTAAAGCGGTTTTCGAGAAAATCGATTTAGTAAAATTGGTTCTAAGTTAAGTGGGTACCGTTAATATTAGGGCTAAAACAAAACTTCCAATTTCACTTCAGCACTTGACCCAAAGACCCTAGAAATGAGGTTTTATCAAAACATGAATAAACAGAATGTCAGAATTGATTTATACCTCAAGTTGTTTTTTCTCGAATTTATATGTTAATTTATTTTCGAGTTTTCTTTTCAATATGTACTTTTTAGTGTTATATGATTTATTTATTATTAACATTTATATATATAAAATAACAATGTCACCAAAATGTGAAATAATATATACATTCCATTGATATGATATTAGTGGGAAATTAGTCAGAATTTGCAAGATAATAGTAAATAATAAAGTTCTTCAAATTAAAGATTTTCACGATAAATGCACTTATTAATTTATTTTTATTTTTGTGTGCAAATTAACACGATATTAATGAATGACTTTTTTAATAATCAAATGCGTTTTAAAGTAAAATTTTACTTTAATCTGAAATTTCTGCAACTATAACTCAAATATCAACTTTGTGGACCAAAACACCGGCTGATTGAGCACAAACGAAATAAATTTCGAATTTTTATTAATTTAACAAATCACGTCCCTGGACATAGTTAATATTTAAACAATATTTCCCTTTTGTTAAATTAACACTTACCTTTTATAATAAAAGCAAGCAGCACGAGTCGCTTAAAATACTGGATTGGTGTCATAGTTGCTCCTTTTCGTTCTCGTGTTTTTCACAAAATTTTGTTAAATATTAAATTTAATTGTTTCACAAAATAACATTTTTCTTTTTAATTTTTCTTTCGTTTTACACTTTCACTATGAAAATTTATTTTTTAAAATAAAATTCTCAAATTATGTAATTCTTAAATTTGGAATTAAAAATAAAATTCCACTAGTAATTCACAATGATATTCCATAAAAGAATTGGCTCTCCAATTAAACCTGTTGAGCATTGAGCTACGATCTGATAACTAACCTTCAGTTTGAATTTGTCAATTCTTTTATAGGTTCTTCGGGTGCAGGTCGTGGTACCTAAACGTACAACAGCTTCAACCAATGATTGTCTGTTTCATTGGTACTCTATACACACAGAGAAGATGTGTGCCATCTTACCCACCCTATCCCCCAGCACACCTGTTGGATATCAGATATCCACCTAAACAAAAAAAAAAACAACAAATAATCTAACAACAAAACTACGGCAGATACCTGTGTACCACGCTGTGCGAATCACAGACGACATGCGTAGAAGGGCTAAAACTCTATCGGTGGCAACTCTGGCCGAGGTAGCTTTCCGTGGTGAGGTGAAAATGTACCTGTTTGTCACAAGCTCTTTAGCGGGGGTGGGTTTTTAGCAGTTTTTGACGTTACATTTTAAATTTAATTGGGAGTACGAGGAATCTGTATCGAAAGGGATATCCTTTTTTTGTGATGTCAACACCAGAAGGTGTGTGCTCATCAATTCCACATGAGAGATGCATTTTTCTATAGAAAATCCTCTATAGGTATGGAATCGCAGGACACAGGACGAAGTACAAAATTTCATTTTTTTCCCATTGACCTTGAAAGGAACTTTTCCACACGAGAGTGTGAAATAAAAATTAAAAACTCGACGGCAGTTTCCCATCCTTTAAAGGTTATTTTTGATGAGAAATATTTTTTTAAGGCTCGATTAGCACTCTAATGGACCAGTGGCGCGGCCACTAAACACATTTTAGGTAAATCCTGAAGGAAGCAGTAAAAAATCTCAGTTTACTGCTTAAGTTATATTCTTTTGTATATTTTTTTATGATGACGCCGAAAAAATTAACCGATAATGGGCACATTACCATTCAGCAGGATGGTGGCTACAGATACAGGTTAATCTTTAACTGGATTTCTTAAAGTTAGGGGATGATTCGGTGATTCATCAACCCTTATGTGTAAGAGTTTTAGTATATCCATTAGCATTTCGCCTTCCGTATCACGTGCTAAAAATGTCTCGTCCAAGTTATAGGTTCCATTTAATTAGTCACTCAAACGTATTGAGTCACGTCAAACGTGGCCACAGAATCTGTTACTCACGTAAGATTGCTGGCAACTTCAAATGCATGTGCCCCCCATTATGCTGTGGACACATTTAAATGACAAGCCTTTGATTTTTGGATATGGTTAAACGAATACTGGTTAGTCAGTGC
The DNA here is from genome assembly GCA_949716465.1 of Chalcosyrphus nemorum. Lineage (NCBI taxonomy): Eukaryota > Metazoa > Arthropoda > Insecta > Diptera > Syrphidae > Chalcosyrphus > Chalcosyrphus nemorum. Next base: position 104,815,946 of record OX454332.1, read on the forward strand.
TACTGAAGCCACGCCTGCATGTGACAATGTATGGAAGTACGTCATGATGTCACTTATGTCTAAAAAGTTCTGCATGCCATGGTATAGTAGTTGTTGCATCATCAAGACCCTAAATAAGTGGCAGAAGTGGTGCCCTAAGCAGTTCTCTGACTTAAAGTCTTCTCCCGGTTGCAATCGCAGCAAGTGAAAATTTTCCTTGGTGTGCATCTTTAATAATGCACCAACAGCGACAATGTCGAGTATCACCGTCATCAGGATATAAAAACATTAGCTAACGTCATTTATAGCTCATATGCATTGCCGGAATTGAAATTATTTCAATGGCAATCCCAGCGGGACAGCAGTTCAGTATGTATGGCCTTCGTCATTGCTGCTGATCACACCTTCTCCTCTAATAAGAAGGGTGTGTAGTATTGGCCACATCCTGGGATCTGCGTAATCTTTAGTTGTATGAACTTATGTAATGTACAGCATCGGTGAAAGTGTCTCAAAGTATAAGCGGATTTAATGGCAGCTGAGATGGAGATGCTTTGCAGACAGAAGCAGTAACAAAGTTTTTTAGAATAAGAAGTTACGAGATTCGAGGTAGCCTTCATGAGAAGAAGTTTCCACGCAGAAAGCGAGGCCTTGGCCAGCATCACTTTTGTCTCATTCGGCTTAAGCATATCGGATAGCTCCAGTCTGCAAAAACCCATGTAGATAGAACCAAAGAGATTTCGGCTTACAAAATTTCGAGGTGCTCATTCGACAAACTTCAATTCACTGGCGGATAGCTCAATGACAGGCACCTGCGATTGTGGAATCCAACGACAGACATCACATCGTTGCAGAAGGTAACAAAGGGTTCTATCTCAGCTGTGAGAGACCGGCTACAAAACTAAGGTGAAGTCATTAAGTTTCGATAGCTAAATCTTAGTTAAACCATTTTAAATGTCCTCTCAAACACTTATTTCCTTATAGACTACAAATTTAGTAGCTACTGTCAAAATTTGTAGCACAAGGCAATCAGTTTGAATCCACAACTCCGGTGCTGACCTTTCTATCTAGATTATACCATGACAGTGCAGAACGTGCGTCCAGTAATAAGTAGAAGTCCAAATGTATACCCTTCATCAAAACAGATCTTTCGGTCAGCTGTATTGATTGTAGTATGTATTTCACCAATGAAATTCGCACGGAATCATAAAGTTGTTTTGGGAAAAAGAATTAACCTTATCTAGGAAGATTGGTCATATCTTTACTTTTAAATTGACTGACTTTATCGTTAATATTCCGCATTCTAGGTAAATTTCCTTCGATTTGATAAGATACCCTGACGAAAAAACTTTCAGTTTCATTTGAAATACCAAACGTGTCGGTTCTATTCCAGCAGCAACCATGAAGTTGTTCCTTCTATTAGGGTTTCTTGCTTGCTTTGCAGGCAGCAGTGACTCCGCCAATATTCTTTGTGTCTTCACCAGTCAAAGTCCTTCACATCTCATCATCCACATCTCGTACGCGAGAATTTTGGCAGATCGCGGCCACAATGTGACAGTTGTGACAACACTTCCTATAAAAGACAAAAATCCTCGCTTCCATCATCTACACATTCCTCCCACCGAGGCCAGGCTCAAGGAAATGTCCGACATGATGGCGAAAATATCAGGGGCGAACAATTTCATACAGGCTTTTAAGTCAGGAATCGGAGCCATCATGTCATTAGGTCCTGTTCAATATGATGCCATTAAGGATCAGCGTTTTCAAGATTTCTTGCATAATCCGGACAATAAATTCGATCTACTGATTGTCGGTTATTTCTTCAGCGACTACCAAATCGGTTTGGGTCGCCACTTCAACTGTCCCGTTGTCATAAGTTGGATGACTGCCTCGAACCTTTTTGTCGATAAATATGTTGGAAACCCTGCTGAGGTGGCGTATGTCCCAGTGTCTCCATTGTTTGGAGTACCAGATGCAAGGACATTCATTGGAAGGCTGAAGAACTATCTTATCAGTGTTACCTCGAAATTGTTTATAGGACTTGTTGATCGTCAAATCAAAGGATTTTACAAGTAAGTTCAGTTATTAAGTTTAAAGAGAAAATGTTGTACGTCATTGTTCTTTTAGAGACCTTTTCCCTGACTATCCACCGTTAGAAGAAGTTGGCAAGAGTGTGTCCCTGTTGCTGTGTAACTCTCACTTCAGCGAAGGTATTATCCGTCCAAATGTCCCTGCACTTGTTCAGGTCGGTGGAATTCAGATCAAGGATAAGCCAGATCCATTACCAAAGGTAAGAACCATACTATAATTCCAGAGTATGGCAACTGATTTACCTCTTAAAGGACCTTCAAGACATCTTCAATGCCTCGTCAGAGCATGGCGTAATCTATCTTAGCTTTGGTACAAATCTAGGAAGCAAGGACATGAAACCCGACACCTTACAAACTATTTACAAGGCAGTTGCAGGACTCAAGCAAACAATTCTTTGGAAATGGGATGGCGTGGAGAAACCTGGCGATGCTCCAAACATCCATTATCACAAATGGTTGCCACAGGATGACATCTTAGCCCAAGGAAATCTCCGACTTTTCATCACACACGCTGGCAAGGGCAGTGTAAGTGAGTCACAGTACCACGGGGTCCCCATGGTAGCCATCCCAATGTTTGCCGATCAACCAGGAAATGCAGACCATATGGCCAAGGATGGCTATGGTCTGAATATTGATCCCAACACCATGAGAGCAGAGACTTTAAGAGCTGCCATACTAGAAGTTATTGAGAACCCAAAGTATAAAGAGGCGGTAAAAAGGTTCTCGACGCTTTACAGGGATAGACCAATGACATCGCGGGAGACAGCTGTCTACTGGATTGAGTATGTGATCAGACATAAGGGAGCCTATCACATGCAAAGTCCTCTAGTCCATTTGAATACACTGCAGGCTAATAGCGTTGATGTGCTGGCTTTCCTGTTGTTGGTGGGATTTTTGGTCTATAAACTGATTACGATACCAGCGAGGTATGTGTTGAGGAAGGTCTGTTCCAAGTTTTGCACGAAACAGAAGGCGAAAAAGCAATGATATGTCTTATCTCTTTGTAAATAAAATTTTGTTTTTAAAATTATCTTCAGACGAAAAATTTGTTAAAGCAATTTGTAGCACGTGTGGGCTTGAGACAAAGGTCATGGAACTGTGATAAGAAGTACGACTGATTTAATCGATCGATGAGTGGGCAGAAAACTATGAACAGCTTTTGTATTGCTGATTCATGATGATACAACATTTGATAGAAGCAATGTGCGAACAACCAATAGTTGCAATGCAGTCTCACGACCCAGAGTATTTCCTTGTCAAGAAACCATTTGGCCTTTGGACTAGTTCCCATTAATGCTTCAAACTGGAAAATTTGTAGTCACAGCTCTGCAGTATCAAATCAATTCATCACTGTTGATAAATCTGGTCAATTCTGGTGCCTTTACCTACTTACTTATATCCTGGGTCCTAGGGCCAACGACTACGCACCATCGTGTGCGATTTCTGGAAATGTACCTCAGCTCCCCCAACTCTTTTCCAGTTGCCGTGCTTCCTTCTCCACTGTTCTGCGCCAGGTACTTCTAGGACCGCCTGGGTAAGCGGGTTCCATTGCATCGCTTGATTAGCTATGGATCTGTCACCCTTTCGGAGAGTGTGACCAATCCACTGTCACTTTCGCTGTCGTATGGTTGTGCCTATAGGTTCATGGCCCGTTCTCTGATAAAGCTGTTCGTTAGAGATACGGTTTGGCCAGAATATCCTTAAGATGTAGCGCAGGCACCTTTTGACAAACGTTTGCAGCTTTCTCGTGATAGTGACGGTCACTCTCCAGGTACCACATCCATATAGAAGCACGGACTCAACGTTGGAACGGAACAGTCGTAGCTTGGTGTTTATGCTAATTGCATTACTTCGCCAAACTGTGGATAGTATTCCAAACGAAGATTTTGCTTTACCTATTCGGCTGGATATATCCAGCTCGGTTGAGATAATACTCCCAAGAAGTATTAGAAACTCTCTACTCTCTCAACTATTTGTCCAGCAATGCATAGATGAGTTGATGAGTTCGGTCCTAGGCTGATCATTTTTGATTTTGCCGAGTTAATTTTCAGCCCAACGACGTCTGTTTCCCTCTCCACATTTGCTGTCATTTGGTGAAGGTCCATTATTCTTTGAGACTTTTTCTTCTGACTTCACGACATTTCACTCCATCCAAGCTTTTAAACAATAAGATGGATATGTTCTATGCTTAGTAACAGATAATCACTGCCAAGCTGCGTTTGAAAATCTTTTAGACGTGCACCCTTCAGATAACAATTATGAAGATGATCTGTTAGTGCACTAAAGTTGCAACTTCTATGCAACAAATGAACTCCTAACGTAGCTTTATGCTTCTCAGTCTTTGGGCCAAAAATAATTCATCTCAATTCTGCTTTAGAAGTCACCACGATTCGTTTACTGACGCTCGAAGATGTCGAAAGGGACACGAGCTGGAGTTTTTGGTTCAAACTAAAAACTTTTTACTCCTCTGAGACAATTAACCACCATCTTCCAGGAAGAGATCTCCGCTTTCAAGCTTCATGCCAGAAAAAGGATTAGAAGAAACCAGATATTACATCGCAGTATTAATTAGCCCTTTAGCCTCTATTCCGTACTTCGCCATTCTCTATTCTTTGGCGTTTGATTCGTCTAAGTTTGGCACCTTGATGATGGTCACATATATATCCATTCACTTCGTGCCACGTTTTCCCTGACTGCATCATGGCTCCAAAAAGTTGGGTTGCCAAAGATAGAGCGAGCGATGAAACATCACGTTTACTGCCTCTACTTCCTGATGGACAAAGTTTAGAGCTACCCTGCATTAATCCATGCAGGAGCTTTCTGGATACATCGGAAACAGGTCTCCTTCATTCATTTTCATCAAAATTTCAATGTCGAGTATGAATTTGTGTGTCTATCTTCCTGTTACAGTTTTATCCAATCGCTTTTGCTACTACTCCACGCTGTCGATTCGCGAGTTCTTAGTTCTTTAATCATTTTATACTCGGTGTCGATGACCACCATGCCTGCTACTGCACATGCTATTTCCTTGAACTTGATTTTATAGGAGCAAGTTGTTCCTTGAGCACTAAATCTGAAGACAGATAATTGTTTGCGTCTGGACTTGGTATAGCCACCACGTGTAGGAATGCTGAGATTGCTACTCTGGAAAATAAGACTCGACGACTATAAATAGCTGGGTCCATCACCGGTTGGCATTTTCTTCAGCGATGATTGAAGTATTTCCCATTTTTTTACCACACACTCTGGGTACAGCCGAAGGGTCAGGCTATGGTCTATCATTACATGAGCACCTATGTATGTAGTATTTGATTGCCTGATTGAAGCACTTGATCTCCTAAGTGCACGTTCATTCGTTCACTGTCTTCTGATTTACTAAATCTAAACCAGCTTTCCTGAGATTGCTTCATTTGTTATCGATCTTACTCTGTGAACGTGACTTGTGACTTTTGTTCTTCATGGGATTAACAGCATAAGCACATCGTCATACATGATACTTAACAGGAGAGGCCCTAAGACTAATATTTGGAGCACGCCTTTCCATCATGTACAGTGTTTGCTCACTTAACACCTTCACTTTCTACTTCTAAAGCAGCTGGATGCAAATCTAAAAATATATAGTTTTGTGAAGCATCTTTCAGCCATACCTGCGCTACCTGTGTTCGTGCTATATATCGTGCGTATATCTCCCAAAGTTCTTGTTAGACAAATGTAGGGTAGTTTAGAAGGTAGGATTGATCCGAAAGTATCGCTTTTTTAGTCAAGTCTGTGTGATCTCTACCCACATCAGGTCTTTCACATACACATGGGATTCCATCTAGAGCTGGGACTATGCTATCACAAATTTTTTCACGCTCCAGAAGCAGTTAGACTTGTGTTGCTGCTGCGATCTCTTCGTAAATAGAATATGGCTATGCTTACACAGCAAGCGATAGTTCATCCCCGCATAAGGGTTGATCGATCCTTAAGTCACACCAAAACAATCATGGGGACGAATACCCAAGGCTACTTCTAGCAGTTGTTTAAGGCATCTGTTTTGCTGTTTAAGTACTTCCCTGGATTTTTTTTTAAATTGCTAGTGCTTATACTAGAAAGACATCATAGACCTAAAAATGTAATATTACGAAGGTAAAGAATATAATAAGAAAGAGTTCTTTTGACTGGCACTGTCGCGAGATAGTACAGGATAAAATGCGCGAGGTTGCGTGCCCTTGAGTTCACATGCATATCCTTGAGCCTTTTGGACATTTTGCAAAGGCAACAGGGGGTACTCAAGCTAGTAATGAAATAAAAGTCTCAATAACTTACGCGTAAAACTTATTGACAATTCCCAATAGTTGTTGCGACACTTTACAGTCATCTCAAAAGGATCAAGCACCAAGATATCTTTATTGGGCCCTCTGGTTTCCCGTTGTGAGGGAGGCATATTCATTCTTCGTCTTCTTCGTCGTACCACAATGCCACCAGTAATATTCCAAAAATCGAGTCCTAGCACCTAATGTGTCTAAATAAATAAAAATAAATAAAAAACCTAATGTGTCTACTCTGCCGCTGTCATTTCATCCCTTGGACTAAGGAAAAGATTCTGACATCACTTTCATACCTAGCGTACTATGCAAGCATCTTCTTACCTCGATTAAAAGTTCAGACGAAAATTTCTTCTTAATTTGCACTTAAAATGCACATTACTCGTATATTACATCAAAATATTTTGTTCCATTCACTTAAGTCTACAACTTACAACCTAGTTCATGCACTTATTCTATTGTATCTTATTCTAGAACTTTTTGTGTGACAAGTTTTCAAGAATGTTTCACTTCTTATGAAACTATACATCATTGAGGGGGAGGCGTTAAACCAAAAGTATCACAGTTTTTCCATGAGATGGTATACGAGTCGAACCACTAATGCACAAATGTTTCCCTCAATTCCAGGTCCGTGATGAGGACCTTCTTTTTCTTGTTGTCGCCTTTAAAATATTCGGAAATCTCAAATAGAGTCTTGCCTTTGGTCTCCGGCAGAAAGAAGTATACGTAAGCAATGGCCAACATTGATGCTGTCCCATAAAATGCAAACACATTCTCCTTCCCCATCGATGTTACCATATTTGGATAAAGTTTTACATTTAAAAAGGACATTGCATAGTTGCAACAAATCGTAATACCAGCCGCTGTGCCTCGCATCCTTTGCGGGTAGACCTCTCCTATCATTGAGAATGGCAGCGTCATCAGGCCGAAAGTGCTGGTAAATATGTACATACAAATGCACAGCACTGGCAAATGAGGCACTGTCCCAACGACTGGGAACCAAGTAGATGCAGCCAGCAGAAACATACAGATACCCATGCCCAGGCCAGAGAACATTGCCGGCGGACGACGTCCCCAACGGTCCAATATGAAGCCAACCACGAATGTGGTCGGCACTCGCACAAAGCCCACGACCATGGCACACAGAATGGGGTCGATGGTCACCCCTGCTTCAATGGAAATTTGCACCGCGTACACCACGACGACGAAAATGCCGGCGAATTGTTGGCAAGCGAAAAAGCCAACCATTATGAACAAGGGCTTGTAGACTTCGGGTGCCCGTATCGCCTCCCAGAAGTGTGGTGTATGCTCGCCTTCGGCCAGGGCCAATGACTTTTGTAGTTTACTGAATTCCTGTTCGAATTCCTCGTAATACCCTTGATCTAGAATGTGAGAGAGAGTTGTCAACATAGGGCAATGAGAGGTCAAATTAAGCGCCAAATTACCTTTCTCCCTCAGACCACGGAAGAACTTAAGTGATTTCTTTGACTCTTCCATGCGATCCTTAACCATCAGCCAGGTGGGTGATTCGGGAATCAGAAAGGTCAAGACACATGTGAGTACAGAAAAGCCACAGGCTATTTGAGCAATTAAACGCCAGTCGCCCTGTGTAAATTCACAATTAATTAACCAGAAGAATTTCGTATGCCAAAGCGTGAACTTACCCTGATTATGTATCCGAGGGTGTAGATCGCAAAGATACCAGTGGCCGTTGCAACGGATGAGCCAAGTGTGAGACGCCCACGAAGGTCAGGGTGGCATATCTCTGCCGAGTACACACTCACCGGGGAACTGGAGAGACCCGTTGCTATGCCTATAAAGAGAAACTGCTTGTTAATATACGTTAAAGGGTTGATTGAACCCTCTCTTACCAATGATGAACCGTGCTATTATCACTTGAGTGAATGTTGAGCTGGGATCTGTGTAGTAGGTGCTACCCATCAGTCCCCATGACACAATAGCGGTTATGTTGATGAGGAATATGGTCCTTTTGCGACCCAATTTATCGAGCAGATATGCACTAAGTAGACCCCCCAAAGGACAGGCGATTGCATTGATGGAAGCTGTTTTTAAGTAGTTTTAAGGGAGTAGTTTAAAATCTTAGATAAATGTGGTTGCATTTTCGATTTTACTTACCAAACCAGGAAGCTTCACCGGAAGTAAGGTGGAATGGCTCACTGGGATCTGTTAACTGTTGTAGTGTTACGGCTGGATAGCCCAGACCCATTGCAGGTGCCATCAAACTGAGATTGGCTATGAACACAATAAGGAACTAAGGGAGAAAAAAGAAAAGATTTAAGATAAAATATGTAGGTTGCTTGAGAAGTAGAAAACAAATGAATTTGTAATCGTTTGAAATAAAAAGGTGGCACAATGTTTGAGCCCAAAGCTTACACTAAAGTCACCTGGATTTCAAGTGGAAGGCAAGTAACCTATAATTAAATTATCTACCAGCTAGAGTCACTATATGGAAACAAAATAAGAATAGCAGAGTGTTCAATGCACTGACAGAAGCAAGAGTAGCGCTAGATAACCACTAAGGTGCTGATAACTGACGGCACCTTCACCTAGAGAAATTTTTGTTTGGATAGATTTATCCTGGAGTACATTGAAGACAATGAAACTTGATTTGAAACAAAAAGGCGAAATGCATCCTTGTAAGGGTGGGTTTTTTATTAAGATCAAATAAATACAATTTTAATGAGAAAATGTACGACAAACGCACTCTCCCCCTAGCGTGCAATAACCTCCTTGCCGTAAGTAACATTCTGCGGTACAAGCATCCTTCCCAGTGAGCTCAAAACGCTGAAATTCATTACAAGCACAACGCTTTTCACGCAAAGGAGTTCCCTTAGCTTCTAGATTGTCCAAATCCAATTCAGCTTGACGAAGAATATTTTTCAAATCAGCATTTGAGTCAGCGCCTTCCTCAGATATCCTTCGTTCAGTGTTTGAAAGGTTGGCAGACGATACAGTACAAACAACTCCAAAAAGGATAACAAAAGCGGGAGCGAAACGCATCGTGGTGCTTGACTTAGAATTTTTACTTTTTGAATGATTCCCTCTTAAGGCAGGTTTCGCTTTTATACTTTTGTACAGCAGTAAAATGCAAGTCATGACTCATGGGTAATACACAGAGCATTATTCAATGCGATTGCATTTTGATTGATAAAATATATCAAGCCAGCGACATGTTAATAAATATATTTATCAGCTTAAGATTCCTTGACACTACTCATTGTGAAGTCGAAACCGAAAATGTTTAGATTTGGAGTAATCGTCCGCAGCATAAGTTCGGTCGAACCCAGAAATTGTTAGACCAAGAACTGATCCTTAAGTTACCCTTGTACCCTAAGTAATTTCCTCAGAAAAGGCGTAATTTACAGATAGGTACCCTGAGAGTTCTGCCTGATAAAAACGTTTTCATTAACTTGATGTTGAAGATAAAATACACATAAAGTATATAAAAAATTCGCCTACTGATACGCCCACTTTCATCTTCCATACTTTGTTTATCGCAAAGCCCACTTTTAAGAGGAGGTTTTTTAAGAAACAGATTTTCTTCGATTTCCTTCAAAACCAAACCAACTTTTATGAGAAATTTGATAAAAAAAATAGGCAAGTTTATTGGTTGAAGCAGCTACAGCTGCGATAAAAAAAAAATATGACCATGACCACAGGCAGCCTGACTGTTTTACCTCCGAGTTTAACCATTTTGGTCGCGATTTTAGGGCTGTATTTTGCATTTGGAGGTCTTGAGAACCTTTGCAGCCTAATTATTACTATTTTACACTCTTCGGATTACTATTTTACCCTCCAGTTCTCTACTAGCCAGTTTAGATGTCGTTTTGCGAAGTTCATACGCTTGGTTGTATGTTTAGCGTTTAAAAGAATGACTTTTCTTGGGCGACATACCTTTAAATTTTGATTATGAACTAAGTCCGCTATGAACTGTTTTAACACACGACTTAACAATAAGTTTCATTTTGTGCTTTTGCTTTCCCCGGCTAAGCGACGAGTAAAGGTGACATAGAAGGTTTTCGCCCACAAGTTCCCACTTTTGGAACAAAAATAATTCCACTGCATATCATTTTATTGAAACAACACTCTAAACGTCTAACTTTGCCATAAGTTCTGTCTTGTGCAATCATTTTTTTAATAGCTACGCGTGTTTCGCACTACATTGCTTTTCGTGACCCATAACTACTTAATTAACTAGAAATGTTTATATATTTTGTATAGAAAAGCCACTTAAAAAAAAAACTGAAACCTTTTGATGCTTTCTTTAAAAAAAAACAAGATAAAACACTTTTTTAAAGCAGGGAGCTAAGCGCGGTGCTATTATTTTTGCCGCACGAAATCGTACATCTCTCTCAAGACTGCTCTACAAAAAAAGAACCCCTACCATTTCTGTACCAATAATCTCATTTTTTAGAGAGAGAACATCTTAAGCAATAGAATATAGTAGAAGCAGCTTAAGAAATTGATTCAGCTAATGTTTTTATTTTTGAAATAGTAAAATTACTATCGGTGGTGCTATTATTTTTACCGGCACTGTATGTCTGCATATTATAAGAAAGAGATTGTAGTATTTTCATATTTTTAAAGTTATAAACCATATTGGTACTGTAAACGTGTGTTAAAAGATCTGTAGATGATCTGAACCATAGACGAATTAAATTAGACAGTCAACTAATTTCCTAAAAAAAGGCGGAGCCTAAATCGTCTCATCTGTGAATACCATGTGACCTAACTAAAAATTTGTCGTTCTGCTTCCTTGTACACAAAGCATCTACAAAATGGCCGGCCCTTGTGCTGTCAACCGATGTACCCTAAACTGCACTTGTATGTGTGAGGTCCCATTTAAATTTGCTGAAACGTCAAAACACAACTGCGTTTTTGGGTGGATTTTAGCTTGGTGGAGCGGATCTGTCAAACGGCTCAAATTCGGCTAATTTAGTTTGTCGATGATTTGAATTGATTGCAATGGGGTCTAGTCTCGCTCGATGAGTTAAAATGAATATTGACCATGATTTACATACATATGTATGTAGATTATGGTGAAAACATAATTGTAAATGGGTGCCTAGAATGTAAATCATATTGCCCCATGAATTTGGTGGAAAGCAACTTCAATTGCTATGCCTGGAGTTCAGGTCCCAACGGAATTTCGAACGCCTTGACACTAATGCCCTACGCCCAAAGATTGAAGTTTTGTGCTCTATTTTTCCCACTGGATATTTATTTCATTTCATTTATTTATTTATTATCATGCTTTATAGCTTAAAGGAGTTGAAGCAAGTTTAACAGCGCTGCTTACTCTTTTAAGCCATTTATGTACATATGTTAAACAGGAAAACTAACTCGATCAATAGATAGGAGACGTCTGACGTATAATTGAACGTCATCCGCCAAAATATGGATGCCACATTGATATGAAATCGGATTTATAGCCTAATATTGTTCTAAAATAAAGGTCAAAGTACTTTGATACTAACAAAACATAGTACGAGATTCTTTTTACTATCAACTCAAAGCTCTAACGTCATTGTTTTCGAATGCATAAACAAATCACACATGAAGAATGTTTTAAATGCCATTTTATTTGGTTGCCTTTGCCTTGCCAATAGTATGTCTAGCGTCCTTGCAAATACAATCAATCTAGTCGGTGAAATTCTTCAGAAGAAGCTACCGCGAATGAAAGAAATAAAACAAAACTTCATCAGACAGGTAGACACAGATAGACGCTGAAACAGACAGATAAAAACACACTGGCCTCTTATAGTGACCACATTTCGTTATGGTGTAGTGTAATTTGATTTGGTCGGGTTTATATCTCAATCCCAAGCACTACTTACTGGATCCAAATAATGTTCCATCTGTAATATGCGACGCACATTGAAAACAAGTAAAATCCATCTTACAAACCAAAACCGCCCAAAAAGTTTATTTACTCAACAAACATCTGAGTGTTTTCGGATAGCTTTCGGTTGCAATTGCATTTTAATAGCCAACAAAATTTTACCCTTAAGTAAACACTTAATCGCACTTAATGTACTTCAAAGAGCTTCTTCAAAGCAATTCATCCACATCCCCACAACACTATCCGTTTTGTCTATTTGCACAAGAGTAAGGTGTTTAGTTGTCCTGTTCTGATCGAAATCGATCATTAAAACATGCCTCTTTCTCTTTATCTATCTATTTTTAATCAATAAAAAAGCAAAGACACAAAAAGATACTAAAATAGAAGACGTCCAAGCCAGCCGTGTGCCAAGTTAAAGAAATTAAATTCCCGTGACCAATCGCATCAATGATACCAAACCGACGACGATGGCAGATCGATTGGGAAAATTCTTTTAATTTATTTAACTAGCATCTTGTTTAGCGCGGCCATAAATTAAATTGATACTCGAATGTGTAGTCAATTGCTTTGAATTAGTTGCAACTTTATCGAAGTCATTGTTTCCCATTTAGTGGATGCACGCGCGTGTGTTGCGATAGATGTGGACTTTCAATTGGAACTTACCTGTCTAAATACAGCGACATGTCGAAGTCCCAGAGGCTTTGGATCTCGTTCTTCTGTACTGTGTTTGTTCTCGATGGGAATCTCTGTTTGCCGGAAGGTTATCCTGATGGGATGCAACTCCTCCGCTTCTGTGTCCTTGTCCTTCATGGCCATTTTATTGGTGGTGGCCTATGAGTATGTAACTGGATTTTTTTCGATGTTTATACGTCTTCTGCAAATAAAAAAGAGTACATCCTTGAGATAGATCTTAACAAAGCATTGCAAGGTTCTTAAGAACTTTTTATTGAACAAGAATAATAATATATCCCTATGCATCCTACCTCTTCCTTATCTTATCGGCAATACTAAAAAAATAGATCGCTTGAACCTCAAATAACGTAAATATCTAATTGAGATACTTTCAGGATGTATAGATACACAAAAGATTCGCGCACTGTCTACCACTTTCTGTTTATAGTTCTAACCGGTTTCTTTCTAAATTCTTCCCGTATTCCTTCGGGGCATTCTGCACAAAAAAAAAAAAAAAAAAAAAACTACCGAACTATTTTTGGATATTCTGCTCGCGGCGGTCCATCGGATGCTGGGTACGGTAGGTTCTACATTCGATCTTTGCCCGTGAAAGACTGATGCTAGTCGCGTCGGTGTCAGAGGATTTGTTTTTCGCAAACTGAAATAGTTCACCACGGCAACGAGAAAAAGACACTCTAAAACTGCAGAAAAAAAATTCTCTTTCCTCCTAAACTTCTCATATCAATTCAAGAATACAAATCGATTGTTTTTTTAATGAGAAGACGAGATACAAAAAAACGAAATGTGAATGAATCGAATTCGAATTCATTTAGCTTTCGGCGTATTTTAGATTGATCGAGGGCGAGCTTTGGGTATAAATTTATGAAGTTGCTACAACGGGAGCTGATGTTTTTTGTCGGGAGAAGAGGTGACAGTTAATTTGATTATTTTTTGAGTGGTACTTAAGTAGGTCTCGTGTTCAATTGTGACAATGGATGGAACGACCTGTCATCTGACAGGTAGGTGGATGCTTGTAGGAAGTATTAAAAAGGTTGTTTTTTTCATCTTTGTCCAAATGAATGGGGGTTACAGTGGTCAGCAGACATAAAGAGTGATGAAACATGAGATCATAGTTACACACCAGGGAATTCTTCGCGTCTCTTTGGATTTGATTCTCATTTTTTTGCAGTAAAGAAGGGGAATTTTTCTTCCACAAGGTAGGTTTCTGCTTTGCTCTCCGGGCTACTTATTACTTTTTGAATAACTTTTAAATACACACAAAAATTATGACATCCCATACATATTTTATAATTCGTATAGTTCTTCCGGCTGGTTTCATTTATTATGTCCCTTTTCGCTACTGAATTTCAATTATTTACTGCTCTGTGGCAAGAAAGGCATCTTGTGGGCTAAGAGTTTCTATACTTCCTCATCGCTGTAGTCTTTACAAAGGTCTTCTTCATTGAGGGACAGTTTTGTCATATGCTACCGCAAGGTACCAAGCCAGCAAGGATTTTCTGTTTTTCCATCTAAGTCTCTTAGTCCTGGTTTTATCAAAGGTAGGCCATAGCTTCCTTGAAGTCATGTAAGTCTGTAAGGCTGATTTTTCATTGGTTTTTCAGCCATAGCTCCTGCATTATGATTGCAATAATGTTGTTGGGTCGGCAAATACCCAAGCTTCTCTTCTTGAGAGCATTTCCAATCTCTCGTTCTAGGATGTTTCTCGCAGACTCATATTGTTTGCACTCTACAAGGATGTGTTCCGCGTTTTGGACTTTCCCTTCACAGTGCCGGCAGAAAGGATCATCTGCGATATTGTATTTGTGAAGGTATTCCCGAAAACTTCCATGTCCTGTTAGGAATTGAGTGAGGTAGAAGTTTACCTCCCCGTGTTTTCTTGTGGCTCACTCTTCGATATTTGGCAGCAGTTTGCTCTGATGGTGCTTCTTTCCTCGTTGTCGCTATTCTGAATGCAATGGTCAAGCAGTACTCCCAGGTACTTTATGTAAGGCTTCGACTCGATAGTGTGTTCGCCTACCTCTATTGTCAGGCGCTCAACTTTCTTGTGGCTTATTATGATGACGGTCTCCGTTTTATGTTCTGCCAGTTCCAGGCCTGATGAACGAAGCCACGTTTTCACGTCTTTAATTGTGTTATTGCAGTGTTGCGTCAGTTCCTCTAGTGTCTTAGCCACAACAACTACTGCTATATCGTCAGCGTAGCCGATTATATGTACTCCTCTTCTTCCGTATCATAGTGGAAGGTCCTATCTTCAAAATAGCTCGTTATTATTCGGCGCAGATAGTTAGGGACGCGCATATCCCCCAACGCTCTCATAATGCAGCTCCATTTGGCAGAGTTGAAGGCATTCTTTACGTCGAGGGTAACGACGGCGCAGTACTGCTTTTTTCCTCCTTTCCATCTGTTGCCCGATATGGCTTCGCGTGCTATCTTGCAAGCTGCTTGTATCGCATGGGTTGTGCTTCGTTTCTTTATGAAACCGTATTGTAGGTTGGACAGTCCATTTCCTCCTTCGGTCCACTCTGTCGCGGATGATTTTCTTTAGCACTTTTTCTACTGTGTCTAGCATGCACAGTGGTTTATATGAAGACAGTTGCTCTGGAGGCTTATCCTTTTGGGATTAATACTAATCTCTGTCGTTTCCATTGTAGGGGAAACTTTCCTTCTATCAGACAAGCTGTATAGAGTGAAAAGCCTCTGGTTGTGCTTTAATAGCCTTTTTTAGGACGAAGTTAGGATTATTGTTGTTTGGGGGATGTTACATGACACACTCTATTTAGTGTCCAGCTATCCGCTTATTGTTAGGAGACTGTTTGTCTCTGCTTTAGAAAGTTGATGATAGTCTCGGACTCAGAAATTGATCTTGTCCTCAATGAAGTTTTTTTGTATTATCAGGTGGCTTTAGGCAGATATTATTAAACAGATATATTCAGGACACGGGTAGTGGGGAGATTACATAAGAAAGACAGACAAGGAATAATCAGTCAGTAAGCATTTGCAATTCAGCTGGATTCCTATTGATCCAGGACTATCTGTCGTTGATCAATCTCTGCGTACTTGGTTGTACTTCCATATCATTTCGATTCCTCGCTGTCAATACCACTGTCTTACTGGCACAATATTTTCGTCTTTAGCATGAATGCCCGTTGGTATTATTCCAGCCATGCCGTATCGTACAAGGTGCTGAGAAAGCCGGTTGATACTATCTCTGCATTTTTTTGTAAATTGCTTCCATCTACCTTCTGTACGACTTACATAGTCCATGCTCTATGACTAGCCCATATTTGGAGGTCATAAAGCATCATCGACTCCTGCTAGGAGAAGTTTCTTCTTCTGCTTTGGTTCTCTGATACATTGGCATAATCCTTATGAGGGCACCCGTTGTTTTAGCTGTCTTCTCAGATGTCAGCTGCAAATGGTGCTTTAAAGTTAGCCTTCCATCTATAGTAATACGTAGGTACATACTTCAGCTTTATTTCAAAAACAATAACATGGTTGTGATCGATTCTTACTTTTATAGTCTCCATGACTCTTCGTCTACTAGCGCTACTTCTTACTATATATAGAACAAAGCCCCTCTTCAGCTTTCCTAGATATCTAGGAGAGTGTATTCAAACTGGCATCGCTTTTAGAATATGGAAGCCACAATAATGCCTAATGGCTATCAAAAGACACAGCAGTTGAGGTTAGATGTTAGGAAAGTGCTCAATACACAATCATGATAAGAAGCTGTAAGCCGCACAGAAGTCATTAGGCAAATAAAGGTGAATAAAAGCATTCCATGCAACTGAACATATGTATGTAATAAATGCTTATCCAGCTTCCAGTTTGATATCATTCTACCCCAAAAACACCTCAAGCTGGTGACGTACTACCAGACAGTAAGACACATATGGCTCAGTGGTCTTACACTTTAAAGGGTCTATGTCATAATGGCGGTACGTCAAGTTCTTAATAGTTTCATAATACACACATGGTTTCCTTCTTTTATTTTTTCTAAACCAAGGACTACGTACACTCGAAGAAGGTCTACGACCTATGATTGTGCTAAAAATTTAATAAGCCGACCTACATTACGTATGGATACTTCTATTACGGAATCATACATCAAATCCGTCATCCAAATATTGCCTCTCTATTCATAAGATATGCCAGTTTCCTCTTACCTTGTGTACTATTTTCCTGCCTATATAATCAGTGACGTTATCTCCTCCAATGATTACCCAAAAAAGAATTGGTAGAGCCACTTCCCACCTATATGAATGTCCTTGACATTGATGTGGCGCCTTATCTGTGACACGTATTAGTTTGTGACACTCCATACGGAATGACACATTCAATAATCGCTTTCTACGAACGATTAAATATTTCTAAACAACAATAAGTCCCACGCAATATCCTTTTATCGGTAAAATCCAAAATTATGCGTGCTCGCAATAACTCACCCCCAATTAGGGTGAAATTGAAATAAAATCCCCCTCGCCCCTGTCGCTTATGAAGTGAAATAAATATCGTCCTTCCTACTCGCCAATTTAACAGTCGCCAAGCAGCAACACCATCATTTCATTTCAGCTTCTCCCCCCCGTTCCAAAACAACACTATTAATGGCCAAAAGCCTTGTACGAAGACCAATCAATATCCTGACTTGGGAAGTGTATTCGCCGCTCTTTCGCATCACCTGCGCAGACAAAGGGATTTAATTCGATTTACATGGCCATTAGGATGTGCACTTAGCACACGACGCGGTGTGAACGCATCAAAGAGGCCAAAAGCCTCTTCGGACACCCTTCGTCGAATAGGAAATTGGACACCGACAACATCTAGGTAGTACTTCTCTAATCCGAAGAGTAGCCTGGCCCTGGAAAGGAACCAGTCATTGTCCTTGTCCTGGAATTGAACTGCTTGTTTATTACAAAAAGTGCTGCTGTTTACACCCGATAATAGTGTGTTTGTTTTTTTAAGCGCGTAGTTTACTGATAAAACAAACAAAGCCACCCCTATGAGCTGCTACCCCCCATGAAAGTTTGTTTTGCAAATATTTGCATTCACCCCTTATCAGGGCAATCGATCGCCACAATCTATTTGATTTTTGGTTAAACGAGTAAATAGCGACAAAAAAAATAACCCGCTACCGGCCATTGGATGGAGTTGAATGATTCAATTGAGATTCTATTGTACGTGTAGATGTAGATACAATTAATTCGCTTTTTTTTTGTTTTCTTTTGTAATGTAGCTCTTCTTTTGTGCTTATTGTTGCTCAATTGTTATCAGTCGATGGTGAGTGACATAGAAAATGGAAAATAATGTTATTAGATCGGTGTATTGTCTTGGGTAGGCGACGCACGGGGATAGTAGGGAAGATTCACTTGAAGTCTGAAGAAGAAAAGGGAAATTAGAAGGCGCGGATCCATTTGAATTGATTAAAGCAAGTTGCAAGGGCAATTGCATGCGATAAGAATAAGAAATGAGGTTGAAAGTGGATGAGTAATTGAAATATGATTTCACCCTGCAAGCAATCTCATCATAAGTAGTAAAATGAATAAATGCATCATTGAGCGGTCTCTGTACACAGAGACAAAAACCACATTCAATTTTTCGCAAATTTAGAGTAATGGGGTTTTGGAGTGATAAGATGCTGTGACGGTCTTTTGTCAAATAGAATCCATTTACTGCGTCAACCGGAGCATTTCATAAGGCGAAGGATAAGTCTGACGTTGATTTCAGACAGAGATCATCGAAGAGAAAAGATTCTAGTTAGAATCTCCTTCTAATGGACGGAGCCGGAAAAGGTACTGAGAAGTTGAAGAGAGTTCTCCTTCTCCTCATCCCTACAACTCCAGCAGAAATCATTTGTGCGATGAGTTAAACGCCTCTCGTGAAGGTCTTATAGTCTGTGACTTTTGAGAGCATTAATCAGGATGCTGAGGTCAGTACGCCTTAATAAGGTTTAATCTATTGAGCGCTTCTGATCCAGTTTGGGCGAGATTTACCTGGAGATAAAACACGTAATACCATTCTCCCAAAAGGTATTGATTCCTCGATACTGTGAAGGGAATGATCGTCATGCTCTCTAAAAAAGGCAATCTAACGCAGTCTGAAAACTGGAGAGGTATCCGCATGCTGCCTGTTGTGGCCAAAATAATAGATAGAATAATCCTGGAGCGAATCAATGACCAGCTTGAAGACACTCTCGATGCCGAACATGTGTCGACCAAATCGATTTGGAAAAGGCGTTTGATAGTGTCAATCGGGAATTTATTTGGGGTGCCTTGCGCAGGAGAGGCATTCCGGATAAATTAATAGCAATTATTAAGGCTACATATGATGGGTCCACATGTCACGTCTTGCAGAGAGGAAGGCTGCCTGAGGAATTCGAAGTCCAAAGTTTGGTTCGGAAAGGCTGCATACTTTCACCAATACTGTTTTTATTGGTGATTAGCGATGTGCTGAATGCAGCCTTATCAACAGGAAATGGAGAAATTCGATGGACTCTTACATCTGAACTCAAGCAACTCGACTACGCCGATGAGGTATGCGTTCTGTCTCACAGAATAATGTACCTTCACCAAATGACAGCAAATGTGGAGAAGGAAGCAGACGTCGTTGGGCTGAAAATTAACTTGGCAAAAACAAAAATGAACAGCCTAGGACCGAACTCAACAACTCATGTATGCATTGCTGGACAAACGGTTGAGAGAGTAGAAAGTTTTCAATACCTTGGGAGCATTGTCTCAACCGATGGCGGAACAGAACTGGATATAGCCAGCCGAATAGGTAAAGCAAATTCTGCGTTTGGAATGCTATCCACAGTTTGGCAAAGTAATGCGATTGGCCTAAACACCAAGCTACGACTGTTCCGTTCCAACGTTAAATCCGTGCTGCTTTATGGCTGTGGTACCTGGAGAGTGACCGTCACTATCACTAGGAAGCTGCAAACGTTTGTCAATAGGTGCCTACGCTACATCTTAAGGATATTCTGGCAAAACCGTATCTCTAACGAACAGCTTTATCAGCCATGAATTTATAGGCACAACCATACGACGACGAAAGTGGCAGTGGATACGTCACACTCTTCTAAAGGGTGACAGATCCATAGCTAACCAAGCGATGCAATGGAACCCGCTTACCCAGAATGGCAGGATACGCGGCGGTCCTAGGAGGCGTTGTAGAAGACCTAGGACCCACAAGGGGATAAAGGATATAAGACATACTGTGAGACTAAAGCAGAAACTTACATGCAGAAGTATATTCGGAGTAGTTCCCTTTCTGAGATATTAAGTGGTATTGCAGGGAGGCGCAAGTAGAAGGGGAAGGAACCGGCATCTACTTTATCATGAAAAATGATCAACATGGAAGAGCCAAATGGACAAATGGCGCAGCTTCCCAATGCTATCAAGGAGCAGAAGGTGCAGTAACATACATACACAGAGCAGTAGAGGCAGTGGTAGAGTGCCACTAGTATATATGCAGGCTGCCCTACGAACTTTTCCCAGAAGATTGGGACTGGTTTGCTTAATGCAAGTCGACAAACTGTAGGGCTATTAAGGAGGATGGACCTGACACAATGCCTTCCTAACGCACTCAAGCTTATTGCCTTTCTAGATGAATTTCCTGTCAAGCATTAGTCCGAAATATTTTATATTATTAGGGAAGACAAGGCTGGTGTTATTTTATTTAAGAAATGTCATGCTTCCTAGAGAAAAGGAAGAAAAGAAAGTTCAGTTGCAGAGCCCAATAACAAAGTAAGCTTTTATCTATCTAAAAGGGTTACAGCTCCTTTGTTAAGGAGACACCAACTAAAGGACATATGCACCAACCACTCAATGCTGCTGTTCTTAAGGCCTACATACAAAAGATATTCCATTGTTTTGCGTTAGCGGATTTCACTGCGTAGCATGACTTGCTAGGAATCTGCCACCTTAACGATGTGTACCGATCCACAGCCACAGCCATATGGTAAAATAATATTTTAAAATTTTTGTTTACAAGTTTAAGTACCAAATCAAATATGAAATTCAACCATAATCGTTTAAGTTATTTTCGAAATAATGTTTTTTTTTTTTTTTTTTTTTGTAAAATTGACTTTAAGTACGGTATCGTTAACAATACAAAGTACTAGATCAAATTCAGACTTCCCCTTGAATTGTGACCCTACCCTTCTTTTGGTATGGCAACACACAAGATCCCAACCCTGCTTGACTCTACTGTGAATTTCGAGTTGACACTTTAAACGCTAAGCAATTTGAGTTATGTACAATTTCTTGTGCAAATTTGAGTTACAGATATTCAACCACTATATCTTGTGAGTGTACACATCTATTTGCTACTTGTGAAATTATTATTTAATTAAAAGCAATTCCTTTTGAAATAAAAGTTAATGAGACGGCGGCGATGTTAGTCTGACCAAAGAGGTCATACTTTACACCAAGCTCAATTAGCTTTGCTAATAAGAAACAATTACTATAAGAACATTCCTTTGACTTCTAAGAAATGCGACTCAAAAGTATATTCCAAACCAAGTGGCGTTCCAAATTCAAATGTTTTCCACTGTCCACTTCGAAGTCCCATATAATTGGTTTCCCGGCCATTCGCTTTCGTTTAACTTTATTTCTTTTATCATTATTTTCGATTATTTATTAGAATTTGCTTATAATGTTCCATTGCAGTGCCTTAACCTTGCGTGGGAATAGTGAATTCGCAATCATTACAAACGAAATAATTCGCAAGGAAAAAAAAACAAAAGAACAACTTATAGTCAGTGCCCAAGGGGCTTATTAACTTTTCGAAAGGCAAAGACCAAAAGTCAGTTGAAAAGTTATTAGCCAGGGATGAAGCAAGCAAAAAAGCTTTAAACTCAGAGGGTGCGTGCAACGGTTTTATTGTATATAACAACCATCTAGCTCTTTTTGTTAAAATTTTCCCATAGACAGAGTGTATGTAAATAGTTAGTGTTTCCGGTCATCCTGCGCTTAGGGCAATTGTGTATAATTTCATTGTGTCCTTGTACACTGCTAGTTGTCTTTGCGGTGAGGAATAAAAAAAAATGTGATTATGCAGCCACAAGGCACTTAGTAGCGACAGCATTATGACACATTGGTGGCACGTTTCAATAGTAAAATTTATTGCTTTAAACAATTATTTCCCCGAGTGATATATTAATTTCTTTTCTGATTTACCACTTTAGTCCCACTTGAAGGGATTTGTCCAGTGGTAAATATTTGTTGGCTGGCATGCCATAGAGTTTAATAAAATGAAGTGAGACTTATCTACTCCATGTGGACGTTTATCAATTAAAATTTTATTTATGACCAATATTAAGCAGTAGTTCCTAGTAAAAGTTAGTATCTAAATTTGATGGGGATTTAATATAGTTTAGAAACGTGGGTTTTCCATTTAATATGTGAAATAAACTTCGCACAATGAATATGTATAATGTATGTATTACATGTACTGGGTTGGGGATTTTTCTGCCAGGGAAAACAATTAACATGAGTTGTTTGACCATTCAAAGCAATATAAAAGCCGATCTTAGGCAACGGACATAGAAATTCACTCATTCAAATTCTTACTTAAATTACAATATTTGTGTTTTCCAAAACTTAGTTTTCAAATGGTAGCTTTTGCCAACTGCCCGGGTAGCCAAAAAGATCTGGTGTCATTTTTTAGCACTCCTCGGTTTAAGAGAAGCAGCCACTCAATGTTTTGAAACAGATAAGTGCTGAACTTCTCCTTCAGAGCTAACATACATAAGAGCTGTAAAAGAATGCAATCATTTTTAAATATAAATAGAAATATAAACTGAATGCAATCAGTGAATGCTAGTGACTAGGATTCACGAAAATTTATTTCCATTCAAGTGACTTCAAAAGAATGCTGAGCATTCAAAAAGATTGCACTCCTTCTGACTTCACCATTCTGAATGCTAAAACTGGTTGCTGCAGTCATGACTTCAAAATGAATGGTGATTAATGTTTTTTCAAGCTGAAGTCTTTATTGAAGTCATTGAATGGAAATAAATCTACGTGAATCCTTAGTATGACTTCATTTGAGTACATTCCGCAATGATTGCATTCTTTTACAGCCTTGACATACATATTTGTATATAGGGTGACCAGATAAGAACGATAGGAAAAACAATTCAAATAAAAACAAAAATGTAAAACATAAAAATTATTTTAGCTTAAAGGTACACTTACGCCATTATGTGAAAAATTGCACCTTATTCAAATGGAAGCCTCGTCTTCGTTGGCAGTGCTTGAAGTAGTCTGTACACTTTTTGAGAACTCGGCCTAATATATACGTTGTTCTCCCGAGAATAGGGTCTCGAATGCTGGCCTAGAGTGGATATGATTGCGCCCAAGTAGCGTACTCACGATCTTGTCTATGGTCGTCCGGCTTTAATAAGTGCGTCAATACAATCTTGTATGGATTAGGCCTGAATCTAACCGCAAAATAAGCCGGGCTGACTCACTAGCCATGCCCAATTCAGCTGATAGCAAGGTATTACATTGCCTGCACACTGAAGCCATGAGGACGACCGACCTCCCCACGAAATCAAGTTGTGTCTTAAAGCCAACTTTTACTTCAAGACCTAAACGATAGAGCACAATGGACCAGAATTGTTAGTCTAAGGGAGCAATGACTTTCTTGTCATAAGGCACCCATCTACCTAACCTAATCTATACTCCTAAAACACCAACTTAACTATTAGATACCATACCACTTGACAACTCCACTTGTACTTCAAAAAATAGCTCCTTTCACATCCTTAAATGAATTTATTCGTTTAGTGGTGGGAATACATTGCTGACGCGCTAATAAATTACACTCATATTATACCTAACATATTCCTAGAAGTAATGACTATTCGCGCATGCATTTATTTCAGAAACAGAGATTTCCCTGGTTTCTTCTGAAAATAAATGGCAAATATTTTGTGCAAAGATATTCCATAAGCATGGTTTCTAGTCTGCTACAACAGCAGGTGATTATCCTTGTGCGTCAGACCTTGAGCATAGTAATTCTATTTTATTTATTTCAATGTCACTCTTGATAGTGTCCAGTGAAGTGAACCCTGTCACGGCATATCATTATTAGGCAATTCTTTTAACTTAACATGTCAATGTACCTAAATAAAATGTCCTTGACTAAGAATCGTGCTCTCATTATAACTGATGACACAGAAAATCACAATCTTGTAGCATCAAGAAGTTATGCGATTATTATGCAAATTAAAGTGTCAAATTTTAAATCACTATCAAAAGTCTTATGCATGCCAAGTAGGTACTTACTTTATAAAATGTAAAATGAATAGTTCCAAAAAAGGAAAGGATTTCAAATCGGAAAATTTAAATAAAATTATAACTTTCAATTCAAATTTTTTCTTTCACTTAAAACACTTTGTATCTAAGAACTATAACTTTTAAGGCACTCGACACGTTTTTATAAAATGTGGGCATGAATATGCAAAATTTTACTGAACTTTTTAAAAGAGTGTGCTTTTGGTCGACGTTTTCAGAAAAAAATAAGCATTTAATAGGCATACGAACTTTTGAAATAAGTAATGCGCTACTGCCTTTTTTAAATATATATCTCTTGCATAGGGCCAACACTAAGAATTTCCAGTTTAAGTTATTTGGATAGCTAAGAACAGAAGTGATCCAAATGACTTTTTGTAACTTTGTAATTTTAGTTAATAAAAACTTGAGTAAAAAGTTTACTTGTGACCTATCTGATGCAATTTTAAATACTAGTAAAATAATGAAAATAAAGCGAAGATAGCAGATACCTTCCAGACAGTAAGACTTGTATTTCCGGAAATAAACTACACTTCTTTAGATAATAAATAGTAAACTATGTTTAGCAAGGTACAAAAAACAAATTACATATGTGATAAAAAACAATTCAGACAGTAGCAAAAGTTTTATCAAAATTTCGAAGACATAATTTTGCACTAATTGGGTAAACAGGGTGTTCGTTCACAATTTAGGCTATGAATCTTTTTTTTTAAAGTATATTTTTACGAGATATAGTTCCTTTTCTTAAAGAATAATAATAGGAATTGCATTTGAATCAAAAATCTCAATTCAACTTAATCTCCACGAGACACAAAAATGTCGAACTAAGTGTCAGACATTCTATTCGACACTTTTTCTTTTGACTAATGTGGGCAAATTTCTTCAAAAAATAATGGCTTTGACAAAAGTTGATTCGCCTTTTAGAGTTGGAAATAGAATAAACTGTTTGAAATAGACGGTCAAGCTGTTCTAAATCAACATATTTATATAAATGGCTTTCTTTTAAAAATATTAATTAAACTTAAAACCTTGCCCTGTAACATCCACCACTCAGTCATGTTTTTTCTTTTATTTCTTAATTTTTATTTTTTGTTTTTTTTTTTTAACGTTCTGAAGTCAAACTGACAAGAACTGTCAAAAAAAAAATACAGGCTTGATATCCACAGATATACCAAGTTTATGCTTTGGACTGCTGCGCAAGGGGTTCCAAGTTCGAATCCAGAGAAATACCATCAAACATTTTTCACGGTCTCACCTCTTCCGAGTGTCTGACAAACATTCAAGAGTATAGAAGTCATGAGAAAGCTTCTCAAAAACCCCTCTGCCCTTCGGATACGGCATAAAACTGTAGGTCCCTTCTGTACATGCAGAAATGTATACCACGCACAACATGTACAGTTGTGAGAAGCTAGGCCTTGGCCCTCTATGGGCTGCTTACGGCCTAATATTTATTTTTTACAAGTAGACTATGAACTTTACATCCCACTAAAGGAAAAAAGTATCAAGGCCACAATTTATTTACAATTTAGCAATGATTTCACGGGCTGTGTGGTAAGTAACGTCATGGTTTTGGTACCAAATGTCCTAAATATCACGGGCTTCAATTTGAGATACCAAATAGTAGACATTCACCTTCTTGCCAACTTCCTTTTGGAGAAATGTGGACCGATAATTTGACTTACACATAAAGCGCACCAAACTATTGTTCTGTCTGGATGTTATGGAAGCTCTTCACTGTTATGATAGCTGTTCACTCTCTTCGGGTTGTTCTTTAACCCAAATATGGGCTTATTGACGTGATATGCCTTATCGTAGAACATAATTTTTCTTCTAAGTGAGCGAAACGCACGAAACACATTCCTTGTGAAACAACTGAATAAATTGTTAGATAAGTATTTTTACGCCAAAATGTCAAACAATAGCAAATACAAATGTTATAAAAGGTTACATAACACATGCTTCTTCTATCAAAGAATTCATTATCAAAGAAGTACCTCTAAATTAATCACCACTTACATAGAAATTGGCGCTTCAAAAATACCTAGAGAAATACTGTCAAACGTAAACAGCTTTAAATTAGAATTGCCAGATGTGCCAAAAAAAATCCTGAATTCCCACCACAACTCTCAGTAAATTTAAGTAAGATCATTATCGTGATCAAAGTACTGAAAAGCAATAAGGTGATAGCAGGGCCCAACTGTGGAGGCTTTTGCGACGCGCAGACTGCTTTCTATTTGTCGGGAGAAATTAATCACCAAGCCGTCTTAAGTGGCCTATTTTACTAACTTCCAAATTTGTTTTTACAAACATTTTTTAACAAAATTTGTAGAGTAATCAGGCAATTACTTTTCACCATATTTGTTCTCTACAACCGTTTGCTGTGAACCAAAGCCCCAGATTACAGATTTGTAGCTCAGGGTCCACAAGCACAAATTTGTAGTTGTAAGTTGTAGTTGGCGAAAAAGGTCACAGATAATCTTTTGTACAACAAATTTGTGGTTGTTGTATACTACATCCTTTAGTAAGAGAACAATTATGTACTCGGTACGCTCGGTAATGAACAAGTTATTCTCTACTCTCTATCCTCCTGCACATAAGTAACTAAATATTGGTCAATTCTTTTACCAGAAGTTCGAAATCAATTTTTTTACAAATTGAAGGTCGGAGTTAAGTAAATAAATACCACTGAGAAGATTTGGAATGAAAGTGATTAATGAATATCGATTAGTATTAATTATGCACTGTCAAGTAAATACAAATATAATGTTATTATCAGTGGTATTTGTATCGCAGCCTTTATGAATAACTTATCTATTTGTTCTTCAATAAATGCGGTATTTTACTCTACATAGTTCCTACCATTAGTTCTTAAGGAGATTCGGCCCAACTGGGAAATTACTCTTCTATTCAAGGCTTTTATCATTCCAATCCGAGTTAATCATAACTAAAGTCAGCTAGTACAGGACATGGTTCTCTAGTGGTGACCGCTTAAAAATAGATTCCTTAACTCAATACAGATACCATCCTGAGCAGTAGACGAGATATATCAATCATTCTATGTGAAAGAGGAGTCGTGAAATAAACCATAAGGCAGGTTGCTCAAGGCAGCAATAAGTTATTTTGGAGCAGACACAAATGGAAGAGATCAAACAGCTATCTGTCATCCATCTCTGATGGAGAAACGAACCTTGACATTTATGACAGAATGACAGAAGAAGCTCAAACAGCAACAAATGTCACCAGTGCAAGTAGGCTTATCCCAAAATGCTCTTAATATCACATCGGTCTTTCTTCCACTTGACCTTTTACATATAATCCTTCGAATTGAATTCCCAAGATCCAAGACAAATCCAAGAGAGAGGAATACACAACCATCTGACATTCCTAGCTGCATATCAAGAAGAATAAAAGAATTTTGGACGATAACTCATATTCTCTGTCTAACAAGCTGTAAAATTTCTTTTCAAACTTAGAAGGCATCAGGCTCGCAGTAGGTTTCCCGATACAGTACTCAGTTTAGAAATTAATGCAAAAATTAATGCAAATCAATTAATTTTACACCGCAGCGATACGTTCGCGTGCTTCAGTCAGTTTCTTGAACGCGAAATAGCTGTCAGTGTCAAAATAACTTGTAATTTAAAAAGGGTACCGGCAGATGGCCCACCCTTACGCCTAAAGTATGATAATTAATTCTTCGTTAGCTATGACAGGTGTTTCACTTGAAATCAGAGTGCTCTTTTTAATTTTTCAACATCGCAACTCGCTGTCGAGAGGGTGGCTTTTTGTTTTTGCGGTTTTATACCAGCCGCAACCCTTACATAGGAGAACAAACCCACGCATATGACTGTGTGTAGTTTCCTTGAAATACATATAGAGCAAAAGGGACTCATCTCAGGAAAATCTAGCGTTGGTGTGATTAAGTATAATTTAAAAAGGATATGAAATATAGCCCTTAACCTTGACTCCAACTACCTTTAAGATCTCAAGCTATTACGTAATCAAAAGCCATGCTATCGGGTTTCTTAAGGATTCTCTATCAGACTCGTCCACCCGAGGTGATAAATAAACCAATTGTATTTTTAGAATAACCGAGGATAGAATCTGCAAGTGATCCATTTCACTCACCACATGTCCTTGAGTAAAACTTCAAAAATAGGCACAAAACACTCTTCAAAAATTTAACGAAAATTAAATATTCTAAAATCCCACAGAATGCAAGATGTATGTCAGTTCCTACATCATTATTAAATATTTACATAAGTTTTACAAAACCGGGGATAACAACAGGTGTCCCAAGAGGACATCCATCACTTCTCGACATACCCCCCGCGTCTGGGCTTTATCCGAACACTTTCCATCACCATAATGAGATATCGGAGGCAAACATCTGCCTCCAACTACTAAAGTTCACTATTCACTACCCTGTAAGGGATACATATCCGTATCCTTAAATGAATAAAGTCATGTGTGTATGTGTTGCTGTGTATGTTAATGAAGCCTACATCTTTCAGAAGGCAAAAGTAATTCCATTTCTTGTTCACTCTTTTTTTTTTTGGAAGATTCAACTCCCACCCACCCCCAACACAACGCAACAGATTTTATCCTCTCCAATTACAAAAAACAAAAGTAAAACAACAAGTACTTATACGCCGCCTCTAGTGCTATTCAATTGCACGTCCTTCACATAAACTAAAAGCTCTCAAATTCACTTTATATTACATTTTATTATACTTCATCGTGTCCTTAAAGAGATTCGGTTTCATAACATCCACTTAGCTTACCTTCCATATCCCAAAACAAAACAAAAAACGAAAACTTGGTCAACTTTAAAACTGTATAATCTCACAAAACAAGCAATTAAATGGGGAAAAAATCCAACACCCAACACCTGTCGCGTTAATTTTTAAACTAAACTGAATTCCACAAGGAAACTACTTAGAATTCAACAGGTGGGGGCTGAGTGTTGCCGTTTTTCCTTTCTCAACAATCCTTCGCGGCTAGCAACTAACTCAAGTATAAATAGAACCTTCTCAGACCGGAAATAGTCGACAACTGGTGTTTATTTTCTCGATAGCTTCGCATAAAATTAATTTTTACAAACAGCAAATGCAATAATAATACCACCCACCCCTCAAATTGGAGGGGTTAACAGGCCTTTTGATGGGGAAGGGAAAAAAAATAAATTCCACTATTCTATGTCGTAGAGTGTGAATTTCTAATAACCTATATATCGTCAACAAACAACTTTCGAATATTCCCTCCGCAACCCAATCTCCAATATTAAAATGACGACGACAAACAGGATGGGGAGGACTTCTAAAAAGGACAATTCGCGTGTTCTTCGCGTGCTCTACCATGGCTTAGTGATGTTTAATTTTGACAGAGTGGTAGAAGTGAAATATCTAATTCTTATTGCCCCGAAGGTCAAGCAATTATTTCTTCAAAAATACGACAAGGGTATGGAGAACAAGAAAAAAGAGGAAAATGATATGCGTTGCGTACTTACACGGGTAAGGACTCAGATCCTTAAGGACATAATGATGGTGGCTTACACAAAAATAAAAAAAATTCACACAAACTATTTAACACTGTGAAAACACACTTGATTTATGTCTAATTTATCATAATTTTTCTTCTATTATCAACTTTGTATCTCACGGTGTATTGAGAGGACAGTCGACGCAACAACAGCCTAACCTTATTCAAACGGTAAACAAAAATGAAAAAACAAAAACCCCCAAAAAAATAATAAACCGGCTGATAATATGTGGCCCCTAAAATTCCATTACAAACCTTGCGGGGGAGCCAAAACTATTACCAGAGCTGAAAGCTCCTCAAAAAAATAAAGCTTTCAACGAAAGTGGTTTGTATCGCCACTTAACGATTGTGGTTATTGTATAGGGTTTTGCACACGCGCAACTTTGAATTTGAGGGGGAGTATTTTTTATGAGGGGTTGTTTCCACCACACCGCAACAGAGTGCTTCATTCATGAAATATAAACGAAGAAGGGAGAGGTGCCGCTACTCTCTAAAGCCCACAATTAAAAGAACCCCTAAGGGGCTTTTACAAAAAAATAAAAAGCTTATGGCGTGTAAGCAAAGCTTGATACCGGTAAATTGTCTTGAATTTTATAACATGAAGTTCTTCACACACCACAGTTATCTCTGAGCTTTAGTGAAGGTTGGACGTATACGTCTTGGTTTGAGGCTAAATTACTTTGGTCTAAAGACTGGGGGCGATTGTTGGTTAAACACAGTTTTACTGGTTTCTTTCTATGCAATATGAATCATTTCAAGTGTTAAGTGTTAACTTAAGTGAATTTTAAATAAATTTTTGTGGTTTTTCGTGGCGATAAAGTGTTTGTAGTCGGGCAAAAAAATTCAATGGCTGCTTTGCTTGTGGAGCCCACCCCGTTTTGAGTGAATTAAAATAACAAAAAAGCTCGCCCGATTGCCAAACAACCCTCTTCCGAACCGATAACTGGCATCGAGTCAGCTCGAGAGAGAGAGCGTGCGGGCGGACAGCAGCACAAAACGTCAAAAAGACGCTGAAAACCAACAAAAAAAAAGGTTGTCGACCCAATATGCAGGGGCACATTCACGATTTAGACGGCGCCATTGGGAGTGTGAGATGTTTTGGATTTTGTCGCTGAGATTAGAAGCGATTGTTAAATCAGGTAAGTGGCTGGCGCCTCCCCATATCAGCATCCCTTATGGTAGATATCTTTTCTTTTCCAAGATACTCTCAAACCCCCTATTATGGTGTGCCATGTGCTTTCCAATCGAATGGGTGGTGGGCATATGCATGTATCTACGATGATAACAGCTGTTTGTATCGTATCTATTGCGTGGACTTAAAGAACCGGTTCTTTGAACAAGTGCAATAATAATTTATAATTAGTACACGAAGCTTAATTGCGTGTTCCTCTTCCGTAAATTGATCACAAGTGGAGTTTTTATTTATGTACCTTGCAAGGTAGTTTGACTTTCAAGGCCGACATGCAATTTGCACATTTTGAATAATACAAATCCAACCGGAATGTGACGAATGCAACAGAAAGAAAAAAGAGTTGCTAAGTCTTATGTCACTTTGACAAAGTGATTGTAAATTAGACTGGCGTATCTTTAAAATGGATGCTAAAACATTTATTTAGATGAAATGAATGATGTCAGGGAGATTTGGTTGCTCCAGTTTTTTTTGTCATAAAAATAAATTTTATTTACGTTTTTTTTTTCTTAGATAAAAGTAGACACAGTGTTGGATGGTGTCACTTTGATGACCTCGGTAAAAGTTTTTGACTCTTAACTCACAGGTTATTAAATTCAGATCATACTAAAGGCTGATTGACTGAATCGGCAGGAGGGACATTTTAAGTTTGTTGAACTCGATGGTGCTTTATGTTTTGTCGTTTAAACTTTTTACGTAGGTCATTAGGTCGTCATGATGCGTTCATAAATTATTATTATTACTGACGACAGAATGACTTCAGCGAGGATATGAAGTCAGATTTGTATTCGGTGTTAAGTAATCGTAACTTATGATAGAAATAATTCATGACTGGCCATTGTGGTCATGAAAGAATGATAGAATAATAGCAGATGGCGGGATAACATTTGCATTTTATCGTGACAAGTTTGTTAGGTTGTTTTTTATTCACAAGATACTGAGATATTTGTAATCACCACAATTTATTTAGTCATTGAGTGACATTGCCTCACAATATTCTGTGGATTACAACCCAAGGCAAAAAATCCCAACAATCTTCCTTAAAGCTTGGACACAAACCATATACTGTGTATTCTTTCTAATTCACCTACAACAATTCTCGAAGCTGTTTGTATGGTCGGAATGACGTCAGAAAAGCTACCATTCAACTTTAATTTCAATTTCGGGAAAAAAGAAAGGTAGCAGCCGTAACATGAAGTTTTGAATCAATTTTTGAGTCCGCAATAACGTCTCTGGAGTAGCAAACAATCATCATTTATTGACTCAACGCAATGTATGTATGTGGTACAAATTTTGTAAAGACTTTTACTTTGCCACTAATTCTGGTAAAGAATGGTTCCAATAGTCTCTCTGGTGATACTTAAGATCTCTTCCATCATTTCAATGAAACATTGTGGTACTCTGCAACAAAGTCACTTACTTTTCTGATCATTTCAGGCATCTAAACTAAAAATATCCTTCATGTGTGTTTGTCATTCTCCAGTGTGTCTCTGCGGCCCAAAAAACGTTAATGCTACCTAAAAAAACACTTTTTGCATCAGTCGGAATGTTTCTGATATATTTTTATCGAGTTTTGCGTGGAATTTCATGATCACTCTTTGTCGTATGCTAAAAGTTTAACTTTAAATGAAAATGTGTTGTGGAAAAATAATACTCTTATAATTGTTGAAGGTCCAGTAAATGTAATGAAATTTTGATGCTTTTTGTTAAAACGCTTTAAAAAACATGTTCCAATAGATGGCGCTCTTGGTTTTTGAGATAGGGTTTGTGTCATGTCACTGTGTAAGCGCCGTAACTGAATGGTTAGTGCGTTGGACTATTGAATAAACTCCTGAATCCTGAAAAATATCGATCAAAAAGTTGTTGGCCAATTTATCACGTCTGTCTTGGATCATCGATTG
Organism: Chalcosyrphus nemorum; assembly: GCA_949716465.1. NCBI lineage: Eukaryota > Metazoa > Arthropoda > Insecta > Diptera > Syrphidae > Chalcosyrphus > Chalcosyrphus nemorum. Next base: position 104,848,800 of record OX454332.1, read on the forward strand.
AAAATGCCTCTTTGATTAGACGGTGCAAGCGCTCTATTTTCCGTTGTTTATTTACTGACACTTGTTTCATACACACACTGTACAACATTGGGACTTAAGACAGCTCTCTGGTATGCAATAACTTCAATTGGAAGGTTGACGATGGCAGGGATCGTTCCACCTTTGCCTTCGTCATACATTTTTGAGTGGTCTAAGAGAGCCATGGTGATCTTTTACAATCAGAGCAACAGTGATGATCCTTATGATAAGTTGATGTTGTGCTGCCATAAAAAAGCCTATAGTATGTTCTGATCCAAACTGACACGTCTAAGGATTTGCCTTAGATATACAAGGATTGTGATAGCACTACAAAATAACTAAGTTCCTTCCACTGCTCTTATTAAAGGATATTATTTGAACGCAAAATAAGTAGCGAATATCTTCGCAATCTTCTGGTGTACAAACTTCCTTATTTTAGACCAATGCAAACTAGCCATGACACTCAAATTGTGAATCAGCATTTTTAAAACGATTTTGAAGGCAAGTGAGTCCTCTAATACATGGCAACTCTAACCCAAAGAGTCTGATACCCAGTCTAAGAATCTATTGAAAATTATTATTATACCCTTGATTCATTTTTCTTCAACAAACACACAAGTCTTACGATAGCAGTGCATACATTCTTATCATTCAAAAAGGTCGGAGTCCGTCCTTTAAGGGGCATTGAGGTACTTAAAAAGTCACGAATCGAATGTAGGTATTTCTTTCTATAGAATTAATCCGCCACGTGCCTGTTCCTTTTTTGTTCACTAATGAGTTTTGACATTTTTGAAAGCAGTACACAATAAGGGTAGAAAGTCCTTGCTCTTAATAAACTCCATTTATCCTATTCTAAGAAGGCTGTATCTACTTAGTTTCGGATTTGCATCTTCATTTATTTCTTATCTGATTGGCATTGCTTGTGCGGTCCATCATCGTCTTGAGAACAAATGCGCTCATTTAATTAGTTGGCAAAGGATTGTTTGTCAAATTGGGGTTTACCTCTTCATTTGTTCGTCCCATTTGTTCCTCAAGAAATTAAATACAAAACTCACTCCAGAGAAACAAAAAAACCTCGCCAACCAATACCATGAAACGACTTCTTTTCTACGGTTTCTTTCAAAACTAAATTACTTCTTGACGCCGTTTTTTTCTTCCATTGACAACTAAAAAATCCAAAATTCCCATTGTCCTTACATCAAGTAAGAACTCTCGCTCCGTCTAGAACCATTCAAAAGAGCAATTCGCTTCTCAGAGAAATGTCCTTGCGCACTTTCAATTACACTAATGCTCAAAAAAGAATTCATATATCCAACAACCTCCTTCCTCTGTATAGTATGTAGTATGTACCCACCCACAAGTGCACAATAGTAGCGTGTACTGACATTTTTATCGTGCCAGCATGTAATTAGGGCTTTATTGTCGCATAAAAATCACATCCCTTAGAGTGGAAATGTAGATGAAACTGTCTTGCAGCAGGAGACAAGCACAGTGAGTATCCAAACGATTGCACTGCACATGCAATTGGTGGTTTTTCTTTTTTTTTTTAGACTCTTTTATGAAGCATCCTGGTTGAACAGTGAACAATCAAATAATTTTGAGCAACGATTGTGGCGCGAGGAGTAGTAGTAGATGATGATGGAGGACTTACTCTCTGTCCTGAATGGGATAATTAATATTGAAGTGATTTCGATGGAAAGTGCGGTGCTCTCGAGTGAGAATTATGCCCCCTTGACGGTAGTCTTTGGAGCTAATTAATCTAAAATTAATCCATTAAAGTCAGTGATCTCAGTCAGATGATGTTATGTTAATTTTTTTTTATTGTAAGCAGATTTCGAGGGGATTTGATGCGGAAAAAATGTAATTAGTGGATATTTTTGGCGGGTGTCTAGCAGAGGCTGGCTGAAGGCGGAATTTCCAATGGAATTTTTGTAGATTTTGCAATCTTTATTAACAAATTAGCAAGACAAAATTTGTCGTTTGCGGTCTGGATTTTATCGATTTGTTTATTAGATGAGTAAATAGTTATCGTTTTTATTTGAGGGACAGATCGCTTACTAACTTATAAAAGGCTCCCGACTTTTGTAGAGTCTCTGTCTCAGGCATGGGTGCCTTTGCGTGCCTCCTGTTGTACCGAGCACGTTGAGATGGTCGCTTAGATTGGCATTCTTAAGCGGCAGTGTTATGTTATACAAAACGGAATAGAGCATCATTCAGAACTTGACTGAAAAGGCGACAGGTATAAGATGAGCGCTAAAACCTCGTGTCAGACAACCCTCGAGGCCTAATACCTCTTTTGTCAGACTACAATATGATGTTTGTATAGTGAAAAACTATCAAAGACTGCCAGCACTTTCTTGGAGAAGATTCAAAGACCTTCATCCTCAGCACTAGGTATGATACCATTCTTCACCTACTGTCTCTAGATATCGTCGGCCTTAATATCTATGCCTCAATTTTGGCCACTCTTTCATTCTAAATGAATTCAACTTCTTTGAAGTCATTTAAGTTCGATTACACCCTATCTAAACTTTGATTAAAACGTCCGTACATCAACCGCAGCTGGAGACCATGAGCAACTAGATTTCGGATCGATCCATATTAACATTAATGAATCAAGCACGTGTGATGGAGTTGAGTTGGTTGTTTGGTTCGTTTACTACTCGGAGCTTAACCTAAGCATCTCCTTTCGCCTCCCTGACCACTGCATAAGGAACTACTGGCAATCAACGAAGGCAAAGGTGTAATGCATTTTCTAAAAGGGTATTAAGATCTTTACAGACAGTAAAGCAGCCATGCGATCCATGGAATAGTCCACAACCACATCTAAGGTCGTAAAAGATGGCCGTTCATGTCTTATAGAAATCTCGGATCAATACAACATTCACCACACGGAATGTGGATAAGATTGCCAAACTTGGTTAAACCCTCTCAATCGGAAATGAGAAAATGAGGGTTGTTACCTACGCAACTAGGTAAGAGGGCCAAAGATCTCTGGGAAAACAGTAATTGGTTCAAAATCTCTAGAGAACTATGGCCTAATCTGCACCAGAAACGTTCTAACGAACAATTGGTTTTAAGTCGTCATTATCGCTGTCCTTAGGGAACACTGCCTGATAGGTTTTATAGAAGCTACAGGAACGAAGAAGAAACCATCTCTCATCTTCTCTGTAATTAAAGAAACGTCTACTTAGGGTCATACTTCTTTAGTGACCTCTATGATCTGACAGATGTGCATTTGAGACATCTGCTTCCTTTTGTTAAATCCTCCGAGTGATACTCCTGATAACCTCATCAGTTGTCAGTTCAGTCCCTCCTTCGTGTGTGTCCTTCTTTAGCCTAGTATAGTCGTTTTGATGGAAATTTTTTTAGTTTCGGTATTTTTACTGTTCTAACTCTGTTTGCCGTTTCCCCTGCAGTAATTGGTTCTTGGTAAAGGTTATGATCCGGTGATATCACAATGAACTGTTAAAAGTCTAAGTGGGTACTACATTATAGAAACTGTTTATTGAATTCCATCAAGGGTGCATACTGTAACATAACTATTTGTCTTTGGAGTTATCAGCAAGGCACCTATGGAATTCGCTAGACTTTGAAATCTTACACCTTGAATAACCTATTGATGTTTGTCTATATGACTACGAGGCTTTATAGGCACTTGATTTCTTATTTCGTTCTATTCCAACAAGAAGAAGAATATCAAACGTAAAGGTGCTTGTCCACTGGAGAGTAAAATTTAGACGAGTAGCTCTCATGTCACTCTCGAGAGAAATTTCGTAACTGGACACGGACCTGAGAGCAACTCGCAGAGATTTGGCTTACTACTCTCAGTTTTCAAACTTTTAAAAAGTTGCTCGCAAGTGGACAGATGTTATCTTACTCTCGGAAATCAAATCGCACTTTTCAATCAATGTTCGTATTCTGAGAGTAGCTAGTCGCCAGCAGGGCTCAAACAAATTTTACTCTCATATGGAAAGCAACTCGAGAGTGGAGTTGGAGTTTACTAGCGAAAGTGCTCTCAAGTGGACGCGCACCTTAACATAATGCGTGTGAGTGAAGTGAAACTCTCAACTACTGACGCTGAGCTGATATGATTTGTGGCTTTTAAATTGTTTGCCTCTAAATCTTGTGAAAAACCCATATAAGCAAACGCTCATTGGTGAGTAGATTACTCCTTTATTTCCCCGAAAGGAAAACATGTATACTTTTATTAAAGTCAAAACAATAAAACCTAAAAGCACTATTTTCATAGTGACACAAACTGAATTGCTAGCAATATTCGAACCCCTTTTCAGATAGCCATCTGTCACGCTTTACCCCTTGCCACCACTCAACTCATATAAATTATTACATCAGCAATATATCACGGCACGAATCCAGCCAGCAATCCTATCGCGTGAAATCAATACCATCAATCATCGACTCGTAAAAATCGGTTCTCCACCATTGATGGCCTGAAAGCTCTAATTTTTTTTTCCAATTTATCCAGAACCACGTGTTCTGTACTGGCAATTCCCATGCATTAACAATGTTGATGTGTTCTATTCCCATTCGGTTACAATTTTCTTCCCTCCGATTTAATAAACCATTACGAAATCATATTGATAAATATTTATCCAAAGGTCAGTCCATTATTAACGCAAACACTAGTTCGTCCCGCCCAAAAGCCCACAAACAACAAAAAAACATCTCAAGGACAACAGATAATACAGATAACATCATCCCCGAGTGCTCATATTCGCAAACTCAAAAACTGTCTACCACTTGAGTTGTGAATCTAAATTTTGTTTTTTGGGCAAAAAAAAGAGAAGTATCTTTCGTTCGTTGGATTTTATCATTCATTACACGGCCGTGACCGTTGTTTGCACAAGATCTTAACACAAGCACATGTTCATACATATTTTGTGTCGGCGATACGAGATGAGCATACACATAATCTTCCCCACTTGCTCTGGTTCTATTCGTATTAGTCCGAGTTTGGTAGTACCTATGTATCTTCTTTTTTTCGCGCCTAATTAGCATCGAGTTATAAAATATTTATGTAAATTTACAAGTGGCGCGGGTAACTTATGGTCACCACGAGGTGTAGACGGACAATCCCTTTTAGAGACTCAAAAGTGTTTTATGTGTTCTATTGTGCTACAAGTATATGTATGCCAAATTTTTTAGCCAAACGTGTTCGGTATTTAATCAGCTGGTTGTATTTCAAGTCAATATAACAGCAGCAGCAAACCGGTTGAATTGTTAATCACATTTTGTGGGCATTAATTCCAGCTCTAGGGATAAAAATAAAATTCGCGCTCCACTCGTAGACTTTCGTTTTCACTCGTGAGTACTAAGGTTAATTAAACTTTTTTTTTTTTATTTTATGCTTTCCTTCCTTCCTTCCACAATCATCATCATTTTCTACTTGAAATTGCGAAATAAATCGATTAAAAGCGTATGCTGAGAGACTGGGCTATAAAAATACAACCTTAATTGCACGGCCGACATTAAATCTATTTTTTTTTATTCGTTAGTCGTTTGATTGGGGGAAAAAAAAACATTGCTTAAGCACTAAAAAGCAAACTTATTAATTTCCACTTAAAACCTGTACGTAGTACGATGTACCTACTTGTAATTTTGTACGCTTTCTTTGAAAAGTTTTGACAAATACAAATTCAATTGGGGTTTCAACTTCAGATACTACAAAGTACTCATAGTGGCTGGTTTGTGTAAATAAATGTGATATTTTATTTGCATGGTTGAATTACATGTGGTAGATATGTTATCGCGGCACAGTGAGTAAAAAGTTCTTTGGTACAAAGGGGATGTTTTTTTTGTAATAGAAATGGTAGAGGATTGTGCTGTCATTCTTTGGAATAGAATGCATGCACTATAGATCTAAGGATGATGAAATATACTAGCATCTCGGAAAGGGGGCGTTCTGGACCACAGATAAAAAATAACTGAGTCAGCGACTTTGTTAGCGTCAGTGGCGTATAAATACGTATATACAGGGTGTGCCAAATAGAAGTGTCTTTTTAAACATATGAAAAGGCTACAATCCGTTTGGAGCGGATCGTATGATGCCCTATCCCTTTCCTATGCACATACTAGCTCCTTCTTAAACCAATACAATTCCTTAAGCAATTTTTTTTCAAATATTTTATAAAACTTCTCCAAAACACAAATTTTCTCAATAAGTGGGCGTGGAAGTGGTCGGATTTTGTAATTTTTTCAACATATACTGTATTTTGCTCCCAAGAAGTGCTATTATTTCCATAAAACCTTCAAAAAAGATTTTTTTGATAAAAAAAACGCCCCTAAAAACTGGGCGTGGCCATACACAATGTACTGAAGATATGTAGGGTAAAAGAATATCTACATATAACCTTAAGTAAGTTTTATCGAGTTTCATGTAAAATTACTGAAAAAAGTGATTTCTTTTCGAAAAGTGGGTGTGCCAGTGGGCGGATTTTAAAAATTTTTACACTTGTATTACTAGGTATGTTAATTGTTTCCAAGGACCTCGTATACAAAATTTCATCAACCTAGCTCAAAATTTAAGGTCCAAAAACTGGTGACACACGGATGGACGGACATTTCTCAATCGACTCGGCTACTGATGCTGATCATTTATATATATACTTTATGTGGTCTATCTTCAATATTTCTCTATGTTACAAACTATGTTACAAAATTCCATAAAATGAACGAAATTGAATTTTTTTCATGTATTATGGCTTTGTTAGTAAGAATAAACATTCCCAATAATTATGGATTACAACGTCGTTCAAGTTGCTACCTCGGCTGGCTTCGCAGTAGCGCATTCTGTCACTCCAATTTTCCAAGACCCTGTTGATGGTTTCGGTCTGTGCTTAGATGATATTGGCCCAAAGTTCTTGAGTCGTTTGTTGTTGGCAAAACATAGGTCCTTCATGGTTCCTCACAAAAAAAGTACAAACTGGTCAAATCGCATCTCCGAGGCGGCTCATTTGACATCGCAATGACAGCTGAAAACACGATTTGGAAATTTGATGCGCAAAAGATCGATTGTGGTATGGGCTGTGTGGCATGGAACGCCATCCTGCATGAACCAGAGGTCTTCCAAATCCATGTCCATGCCCACCGTTGACCGAAATGTTGTTCTCAGCCTCGCTTTTGAAGTCTCACATTCTCGACTACAGCAGTCACATTCTTGTCTGTGCGCACGGAAACCATAAGTGTTGTCCACTATCATACCAGTCTCACGATATTTTTGCACAAACTTGCGTATTGCAGGCGTGGTGGGTACTTCATTTCGCCCAAAACTTCTTTTCAAAAAACGCACTGTTTGGGCTACACAACACTCACTTTGGAAATAAGTTATCAATATATATCCGAAAGCGGTTCAAGCGTAAAGCGACTCATTGCGTTCTGCGGAGGATACTGACTTTCTGTCAAGATTTCAAGTGGGAAACAGCAATAAAAACTTTCCAAATCCACCCTTAACACGCCGACTTCTGACAAATTCGCCTTTTTCTTTACGTTTTTTTATAAAATTCGATGAAACTGAGAAAATATGTACATAGTATGTATATGGACATATACTACATGTTTCCCATATATTTTATATGACCATGCCCACATTTAAGAGGCGTTTTATTTAAAAAGCTTGCTGTCTGCTATTTATGACGTCTAACGTTGTGTTTCCTATTCTGTGTAATACAGAACTTTTTCTCATTTGACAACCAAGTTCTGAATTTGGCTGCGACGAAGAGGGATCTAATTTCGAAATAGATTAAGAAAATTTGGTATCTTATATGAAAGTTTGGATCTGCACCCGGTTCAAGTCGGTTGAGCTACACGCGCTATTTACGTCGAAAGTTACGACAGTATAATACTGCCTTGTCTATTGTACTTATAGTCCTGGGGGATTTACCTCCAAACACTTTATTTCAATTGATCGGTTGCATTTGCATCCATTGTGACTATAGTGTCATTGACTCCATCCCAGTTTTATCACCTGTTTCTCGCCTAATTGCTCATTCAGTTGTGGCCTTATAGCCCAGGCAATGGAATATGGCATGGTTTCTTATCAGAATCCATATTACAGAACTCGTTTTGTAGATCCTCGTAATCTGCGATCCACCAGATCCTTGATATTTCAGCTATAATCGTTTATCCAACGATTTTAAGATATTGGGTGTCATTTCGGCTTAAAAGACACTGCAGTCATCGTTTTGTTTAGATAAATGGTTCATTCGTAATTAACTCTGGCTCAAGTTCCAGGTAAAAGGTTTGTTCTTTTTTATAGCTGATTCTTTAGTTCTTCCAATAGATTCCTTAAAATGGTAGCTAAGTGTCTGTCGATCCATTAATAGCCTTCTGTAGGGATCATATGGAGGCATAGGTGTAAGAGTTCGATGAACATAGTCGGGGTTTTCTTAGATTTACGTTTCATGGTACCGTAAACTGTGAAAATGCTATCGAGTCAAAACTCAAGTGGAGTTTATCGCATGAAAACAAAACTCGTGTTGATCCTGTGCTTATCTTCATATCGTCACTTGAGCTCGGCCTGTGAAATAGGACATAAGTGTGTTCCAACACAAACATGAAAAAAAAATACTGCGAATTACAAACCAATGCAAAAATGATTGAACATCGCCATTGAAGAGTTAATTTTGAAGCCTAGTGCTACCTGAATTTCTATTTCGACCTCAACCCTCTGCCTCCTTTTTTTCTTTTTCTTTCATCAACCACATCAGCGTGCCATTAATAATATGATATGTCGTACATGGTGGCTCAAGAGTTTCACCCGATGTTCTTTCTTTGGCTGTAATTTTATATTTTCTTGGTTCTGCTCCGTATTTTTTATGAATATAACGATTCATTGTTAACGTGTATTTTCAACAATCTATTCACTTCAGAAATGTCAATCTAGAATTGACATTTGCCGCCATTTGCAAAAATCATAGCATCTTCTAATAGAGTGATGACTTTTGCGCCAACTTGTATAAGGGTTTTCAAATCCATTTTGAAACATGCTGATTTATACTCAATTTTTTTTTTGTTTGTTAATTTTTTTTATAACAAAAACTTCACATCTCCTTGGCACACCCTGTATAATACCATGATTTATCATTTTTGGATTGGTATCTTAGTGCAGACTAATTCCATCCGACAAAAATCAAAGAACAACAATGCGACACTAATACACTGGTCAGGCTAAAGAAAGCGCAGTGTTGCATTGTCGTTTCTAGGAAGCGATAAGCAATCAACGGGTGCGTAAGTATGTACACATATCGTATCATATTCCACACGATCAACGATCTCCCTGACTCTCGTCCGCTTAAACTGTTATTATTTGCAAACAATGCTAGCACACGACTGTAAAGACAAAACAACAAAAAGATTATATTCACGTAAACAACTGAGAAAAATTATTCAAATCATTGTTTTCTTATGTTTTTTCGAGGTCAAGATTCCAAGAACTCTTCAGACAAAACAAGATAATTTCCAATTTTGCAATTCAAGGTTCCTATAGCCTGTAAACTCTGGTTACAGAGAGAAAAAAATCTGCCAATTCAATTTCCTCTCAAACCGCGTTTAGGTACAAAAATAATTTACCGCCTGAATGATTCGCCGCATAAAAACGACTGTTACTCACTGTATCTGAACTCGTGCCAAATTTATTCAAGTATGACCCGCTGGCTCTTTACAAATAACAGATTCGCCGTTCAACATGACATGTGCCATTGACAGCAGCAACCAGCTCTTTACATCCTCCAATAGGTACCATGCCGTTGTCATTGTTGAGGATGGAATCGGGCGGAGGTCATCGCGTAAATTTAATAATCAAACAGTTTTTCCACCTGGCAGAGTTTTGTTTCGTTTTTTTTCTCCCCCCTTTGAATGAAGATATTCGATTACCGGATACTTGACGTGCCTTACCGTCAACATCATGCATTAGGTGTGGCATCTTCGACATAATTGTATGCATCTTTTCTTCGAAGTAGCCGACAGAGTGAGAGTCGTGAGTGGAAACTTAGAACTACCTTGAAGGTTACCACCACCACCACCACCACCGATTGTGGTGGGTTTCAATTTCAATTTTCGTGAGAATTTGTAATTAGTTGCGGTGTTATCGTTGCGATATTTTATTTTCTATCTAGATATTGTGTACGACGCGCTGTTAGTAGCGACTAGCGACCGGCGTTCGTTCGTTCAGTTGATTGTACTCTTGTGGTTAGTTGACAGTTGTTTTGTGTGTGGTGAATGGTGATTGCATGACCGGCATCGGGCGGCCCGTGGTAGGCTTAAGAAATGATGTCAGATAGATTTTTTCATTAAGAAGCATAATTGTGTTAATTAATGTTTATTGAAGTTATATTGCAATTTTGTTTTGTTCATTTGGCGCGAAAATTACACCTTATGGACGGACGTACAAGTACATCACTACTCTGGCTCTGGTTGTGGGTCGTGCGTGTGTTCTGCATTACGTTATAGATGATGTGGTCTTTTAGTGGGGCAATTGCAAAGAAGATCATATTACAATTAGGAGCATTGTCAGTTGTCATGATGATGTGTAATACTGGATAATGGATTGAAGGTGGATCTGGCGGATGAATTTTTTTTTTTGGTTTATGTGACACAATGTAGTTTTGAATGAACTATTATAGAGTGGACTGTTAAAATGATTCACTGTCGAGCTGAGTAATCTCTTTTAAAGTAGACTTTAATAAAGTTCCGTGTTGGCTTCGGCTTTTATTCGTATTTGGTTAAGTACTTGTGTGTGATTTGTTTTATTTTTTTTATGGTCACTATCATACCTAAGGTAGATACATGCCTTAATACAGCCTTTAAACACTTTTATTACTTAAAGTAAGGAAACAACCATCCAGTCACAAACTATGTCTAAGCAGATGGCCATTAATTGTCATTATTATCATTTAAATAATAAAAGATTATAGTCATTACAGAGAATACTTTTAGTTGGACTCATTGTTTGTTTGTTCCGGGTTGGCTCGTGACATTATTTTAATGAGCATGGCACTTTTTCATTGAATATTACACTGGGATGCACAGAATTAATTAACTTTCTTAAGTAATAATATAAAAGGAATAGTATTTCACTCAGAAAATTAAAACGCGGATGGATAGTAATTCAAGAAAAAAACTCTCTATTTTGTTAGTTTATGGGTGCAATGGCTCAGTGGTTAGTATGTTGGATTACTGTGCATGAGGTTCCAAGTTTGAATCCAAGAAAATGCCATCAATATGTCACGTCCAACTTCTTGCGAGCATCTGACTATAACTTTTAGAGAAGTCATTCCAGTGGTCGCTTTTGGGCGAGGCTTCATTCATACCCCACTTGTCACGAATAGTTTTAAATAGTTAGCCTTTGACGCTTTATGGACTACTTATGGGAATGTAATTACCAGACATAAGAAAGGCTATATCACCTTAAGATGATAACGCTCTAACCCAAGGCCACAAGTACTGGTAGGACAGTGGTTTGAAATTCGACCCTAAAAGCCTTGTTTACAAACAGATAAAAGAGAGAAGCTGCTGAAAAAGTTTAGATACTTATAAAAACATATGGAAATGCTACAATTCGTCTGGAGCGGATAATTTGATACCCTATCCCTTTCCTATACACTTAGCTTCTTCTTCCACCAATGCACCTACTTGCTTAAGCTACTTTTTTCAAATATCTTATAGGGTGACTCCAAAACACGAATTTTCCCAATAAGTGGGTGTGGTAGTGGGCAGATTTCAAAAATGTTGCAACATATACTGTATCTTGTTCCTAAAAAGTGCTATTATTTTGATGAAACTGCCGAAAATCAGTTTTTGGATAAAAATCGCCCCTAAAACGTGGGCGTGGCCGTACACTCTGTATGAAAGATGTGTTGGATTTAGGAATATCTACATATTCGAAGCACCATGGTAGCATTAAGCGTTTCGTTAATACAACATAGACACAGTATTGGTCTATAAACGTATCCTTGTTATTTATTCAATTTCTTTGACAATTGTATGGGTTTGGTTGGGACTTGATTACTTAACTTTGAATTCATCACCACTACACAACTAGTCCATAAACTTAAAACATTTTCCGTGTTAAGAGTATATGCTCCTTATTATCAGATCAGTAGCTACACACGTCTAATGTTAGACTTAGTATGTCTCTTTGTTTTACTTTTTATTTGATTCTTCCTAACAAGCAGTGTTCTCATACCTTCCGTCATAAAAAGAAAGCAACAAGTCAAAAGCCATTTGTCGTTGTCTCCTTCTGTGTGACCTGCACCATTCCCTCCATTTCACTTAGTAACCATTTATCATACAAAGCTCTGTCCCCTATGGTCATGCTAAATACAATGTAATCCGGTACGTGTCGTAACCAAAGATCTTTCAATATCTCATTATGTAACCACCAGACGTGACCCTTATATCCAATTTAAAGAATTTATTAGAACATAAGTGCTGTAGAATTTCGTCTTGAAACTCAATCCACTTGAAATATTCATGTTTTCCAGGAAAAAGCATATATTTTTTTCTAACAACACAACCAGCAACTGTAGACATTTCGGAGAAATTTTCGTTCGCAATCTAAACAAAGTCTCACCAACCATCAGCAAGTAGACATTTCAATTTACCTAAAATCCATAGATAAATGTTTGCTTTCCAAATGTATCCAAAGTGCGTGACAATTTCGCCGCAACAAAATTACATGAAACTTAACGATATTTTGATTTTTTTTTTCAAAATTAAAACTTTATACTCCTCGCGCAGTGCATACTTAAAATGTTCCCACTGATTAAAGGCGGTTCAGCAGCCCCCCAAAATAGATAGTCATTTTGCTGCTGGTTTATTTTGGAACATAAAACCAAAAATCCACACCCCCATACCCAAATTGTCGAAAATTGTTCTACGCCATCACTTCTTAACAACCATGGTACAGAGGCTTTAGGCACGCTTCCATGCTCATCACGTGCTCCCCATTTAAATTACACACAACAATAATTCGACGCCACCCCACCTCCCGTCTGCACTCCCGACCGACTGGCATGGATCCATCAATAAATGTGACCCACCCCGCAGCAACAAACAAAAAAAAAATTCCTGACGACATGTCTCCTTAAGATCCTGGCATAGTCTATAATTTTATCTGTGCACCAGGAAAGCATAAAAGCGGCGCCAGACAAAATCTTATTCCCTTCTTTGACTGACATTTTATGGGGGCTGAGGGTGGTTTTTAGCTCAAAGGACCCCATTTGGGGCGGCACAAAAATGAATCGGAAATATTATGCGATATGTCACGTTGACAAGTTTTCATCTATCTCTCTCTCTCTACGAGTCTTTTGTTCTTAATGATATAATTGCAGCAAATTTGGGGGTGGCTACAGTATAGCAAGAAAAAAAGTTACGCATACGCCTCGGTGTACGTGATTTGTCTGGGTGTATTTCTGTAAACAAATTTCTTTGAGTTACTTCTGTCGTCTTCCATGCAAATTAGTCGACCATCGAGTATACACAAAAGCCGATTGGTTTGGGTTCTGGGTCATTGTACCAAGTACAGTGTGTGTGTTGTTGCGCTCGACGGAATTTCTACGCTATTCTGCTGGAAAATGTTTTTGCGCTGCCCACACATAGTGGAGGCAACAAAAAATAGATACATGTCACTGTGTGTTGATCAAATACTATTAACTGACCAATGCATGGCTGAACTTCCGGTCGATGAACTCTTTTTTTTTTTCCGTTGGCAGTGGTCTGTTGCGCCTCGAAGGCAATTGAACTCAAAAGTCGTGCTTGGAAGGTTTTTTTTTTTTTAAATTTATTTTTCTGTCAATGAAATAAAGCAAACAAAACATGAAAATCACATTTACGTGCTCGGAGTAGTGTTTTCAGACCGAACGATGCATGTAGCAGCTTTTTATCTGGTACGTGTGGGCGGACGATGAAATGTGCTCAACTGTTGGTTTAGCGATTAAACAATCAGAGTACCCCCCGAGGGGATGGATTGTATAGAAATTAGCTCAAATCGTGGGTATAGTTAGAGTTGGTGGTGATCATTTTGCTGGCCAGCAACTCGACGGGACGGAACTCATTGATGTGGGAACTTTGATGGGAAGATGAGGTTATCAGTGCTGCGGTGAAGGCCATTTGCATTTGTGGATCAATGTTAATGCCAGGGAAATTAGATTCGCAAATTGCATCATTTCAAATTAGTTTCTGGAGCTCCGTCTACACCATTTGTACTGTGGTAAATTAGAAGTTGAGTGGAGATTTGGTTGAATGATTAGGAACTTGGGATAGATTAGAGAGAACTATTTAATGAGTGCGTATGAGTTTGACAAACAAGACCTGGGAGAGAATTTGCACAGCAAATATGGCAAATTGTTTTAACTAATGTGTGAGCACAAATGATGGCATTAGTTGGGCAAATTTGGATTCATCTTACCAAACTAAGTTGAGTGGGGTGAGTGTGTGGGCTGCTGCGTTAGAGATCTGTGGCTCAATCCTCTACTTCTTGCGAACGTCTGGCAAATATCCAAGAGTATTGCTGTCATGAAGAATCAATTGATCATGCCCCACTGGAGTCACCAATCAGAGAGAGTTTCCAATAGGAGTCGATGTACACCAGGGTAAGACATTAGTCTCTTGCTATTTGTAGCAGTCCTAGATTATCCACTTGAAGCAAAAGTGACAGACCCTAAAGTGCATAACTTATGTCAGATCAAATGTCTAACTAACGAGTACTTCATGGATAAATTAATGTTTTGGAGGGAAATGAATACTGCAGTTAGTGCAAGAATCCACATCGGCAAATTCCAGACATTTACGTGAATGGAAAAGTGCGAGAAGTTTAAATATCTGGGATCTATGATCAGTAGCGAAACAACTTCTGATGATGATGCGGCAGCTGAGATGAAGATGATGATGTAACAGCAGCTGTCCACAGTGCATGAAGCCTCCATGTAAAAGAACCCATCACAAGCAAGAGAAAGAATGATCGGCTCAGTTGGTATTGTCATGTTCAGAGAAAAAATCCCTCAACGTTCTTACACAATCGCAAGAGAAGCCGGATCACACAAATTCAAGAACACTAGCAAATCGGGAAGCCTGCCGGTTTTTCCTAAGGTCCAATTGGCATGTTCCACAGGTGGAACAATAGAAATGCCATAACGTGGGAGTGACCCACCCAAAACTAAAGTGGGTGTGGTCCTCCCGAAACTAAAGAAGAAAAGGAAGATATGTATTACCAAGAACTAAAATAGGTCTCTGGGTTTCTGCAATGAAGGTGGATTTTGTTCTCCTCAAACGCCACTTTCTTACTGTCTGTAGACTGGAGACAAGCAATTTATCCTCAAATGCTTAAAACAGAAGCCCACCCTTGCGTTTGAAGGCATTTTTATCTGACCCATGGTTGGGACATGTGACATGTGAGTCTAACAAAAAGAATATCATAAGCATATAAGCATGTACGAGCAGGTACATCTAAGACCATGTATGAGTCCTTTTCAATTTCCTTGATTAAACTTGTCGATGTTACATACATCCTCTTCATGTATCCTCACGCGGTATATGGGGTCTACATCACTGGATCTGCAACCCTTTTAGATATATTATGACTAAGTGGCATATATTGTTAAAGCCATTCACAACTCAATTTGCTTAAAACATCTATTTATATGTATATATAATTCAAAAGGTTTGTGTAATTTTCTTTGAAAAAAAGTCATTTCATTTAACTTGTAAGGGAAAAAAATGTCGGGAAATAATCACACTCACTTCAGTTGAATACCAAAACATAAAAGATTCCAGGAAATTAAAATTCCTGTGTAATGAAGGTGAGGTTTCCTTAATGTAATGAGATGTAAATTCTCGTGACAATTGCAAATGTCTACAGATATGTTTTTTTCTTTTTTTTTTTTCTGAAATGTTGAGGAAAATCACTTTCTGAATAATGAATACTGAAAGAGGGTTTTACCGCCATGATGATAAATTGGAAGGATAATGTCTGCTGGTAACTCGATAGATCCGATGAAGTACTTATAGTAACAAGTAAGCCATCTTTAAAGAATCGGTAAAAAAAAAATTATGTACGTGACATGTAGGTTGGTAGATAGAAGTGGCTTTATTGCGCAGAGGCGCCCTGTGATCCATAGGGTGTAAACAAAGCAGTCAACTAATAGGCGTAAAGTATAAAAGTAAGGCTTTTCACATCCACTATGACCCCAATGTTAGTCTCCGGGAATTATATTAGATTGTCAAAAAGGGTTTACCTAATGCGTACTGTCTGGCCTTCCTTAGAGCCAGACACTTGCAATGGAAATGTAGCATTGTTTCTTTTGAGATAGCAACATCGCAGCTGTGGCAAAGTGCATTAAATGTAGTGCCTATTCCGGCCTCGTGAAACTGGAAATGTTGAGCCAGTGACCAGTACAAATGGCCAGAACTCTTAAAATCTGCGCGGTTTCTGTTGGATAATTCTTGTGTTCTGTTTCAATTGAATTTGGGCCACATCTGCCTAGATATGAACCCGCTGGCAAGCTACTATTGGCATGTAGTAGATAGTGTTCAAACCCTATGAGGGGATATGACCCCGCCCTAAGAAGTTCCTCTTCCGACAGATATGATGGCGTAGCTGTTGCCGAAGTGCTATGGAATGATTCTTGTATCCAATTACCAATAAACTCTTCCACACTCAGTTACATAAAAGCTTCCTGAATCGATTCAAAGCTGACGTCTCTATTGATCGTCTCTTAGTGTAAACGTGTTCAGATTTGAATAGAAGGGAATGACCTAGGGACAGGGTACTTTGTATAGAAGCATCTAAGATGCCTTACAACTGGAACTAGAAAGAAAAAGCTAGTGTCCTAGCTTTGGTGCCTCATTCCTCAACTGAAGAAAAGGTTAAACCAATTAGTGTTTTCGAAACATCGAAAAGTTCGTTTCAAAAAGGATGATAGGCTTTTTTCCAATTTGGGCAAACTACAGCCTTAATTGGATAGAATTTATTTATTAACTGATTCATTATGTAAAAGATTGTAAGAACTTATCAGATCGCTGCCACATTATATTCATCTAATTGCCTTATTTCGCTTTAAAAGGAAAATAATGTTGGACTATTTAAGTTCCACTTAACATTAAGTAGAAAAGGTTCCAGGAAATTAATATATGTACCCGAATGTGATTCATTAAATAAAAATTCATATTCTGTGAGGCATTTTTCGGCATTTCTGAGAAAAATAATTTGCTCATAAATACGCGTAGGTATCAATGAATATAAAGAACACTTCCGGAACGTTTTGTGAAGATAAATTGGGTGTAGAGGTGACATATATCAATTTAATGGATTCAAAGAGGTGCTATGTTGTCATGACACGTACATGTTGTGAGCATAAGTTAATTCATTGAAATTCGTCGTGTTTTAGATAGACCTAATCTGCTGTTTCCGTTATACTGTTGCTTGACTGTTTGAAGTAAAGATCTTTTTATAAGTTCTTTGAAGTCTTGCATCGGGTTGAATATAAATATATTTGTTTAGACTATTATACAGGCATTGCTTTAGTTCTTAGGTGAGGACAAGGTTATGGTTGATTCATTTAAAGGTACTTTTTCAAAACGCAACATAAATAAAAAAGCATTAATTCCATTGGGTTATTTTTATTATCAAACAAAAGAACTATTCACGGTATTTAATTTATAAAGTCCTTCTTTTTCAAATGACGGCCGTAACTGCGGTTAACATGGTACACCTTAAAGTTTAAATTAAATCATGACGCGTCTGAGTATTTTGAGTGGTATTTGGCGACTAACGCGAGTAATGTTGCCTTCTTATTCCTTAATCGGCCCCAGTTTATTCATGTAAACTGTGGACTTTACATAGCCCCAAAAGACTTTCTAAAGGTGTCGAATTCTCCTGTCCGAAGTGCGAAACATGGACCGAAATGGGCCTTATCGCTGAACTAAATTTTTGTCGAAAACAGTGAATTTTTTCTAAATTGAATTTTGTATGATTCTAATCCAAGATCCTTACGTAAAATACGCCATATTGCGTAGATACAGATGGGCACTAGCTCACTTAGGCCTAAAAGGCCCATTGTGGTAATTAGCGGTAGGCATTGTGGTAAATAAGCGGTAGGCTAAGAGCAGAAAGTCTTTTCAAGCAAACGGCCGACGAAAGCCAGGTGACTATTCTCGTGATATGCTGAGAATGGTCTTGATGTTTCTTATTAGACATATGTACTTTAAAAAACACTTCTGAATTAGACCGATTATAATCCTCCTTCTCATATGAAGAGAACAACTTTGGCATCATTCCTAGCCCATTCTATAGCGATATCATCTGAAAACCCCTGTGCGAAGACCTTAAACTTGTTGAGAGTTATAAGACTACAGCAAAAAAGAGAGAAAAGTGTCTTATTTATCACTTAATGGCATCCAATACCAATGTTATGTGTATCAGCATTACATGGCATTTTTGTCCGTGAGGATGACGAACATATAATGTAGGCTAGATACAAAGACCGAAGATTCCCTTAATAAACTCTCATTATGAACCATATTACCCCCATAATCTTTTATACCTTCCCCCAAGCATAGAAATTTGTAAGCAAAAACCTCAACCCATCAACCTTTCATAAGGTCCATCCTGTTCTGAATAGCACATGCATTGATTTACGCACTTCCTTCGAAAGAAACACAAAGCAAACCCCCTCAGACCGCCATAATTTCCGTTTTACATGCAAAAATCTATTCAACTACTAAACGTAATAATAATTCAAAATAACACGGAAGCAAGTCAATTAACTTTATCCGACGGTGGTCACGGGCGCGAACACACTACAAAGTGAGGGGTTTTCCTCCCCTTTTTTTGTGTGCTGAAAAACATGTCCCGAACCCATGAAAATGCTGTTGAAAACCCACCAGGTACTCATGGTGGCACATTAATTTTGAATTATTGCAGTGACTATCTGGAGCATACCAACCAGGCGCAAGCACAGGTGGTGCCAGTGTTGTCGGCGGTGGGGTGTGGGAACCCTCTTTTAGGTTATTATTCCTCTGGGCGTAGAGCGAGTGTTGCATGATAAAAATTTGTTTACAAACTTTTCTGACAGCACAAGCAAAAAATGTATATTTTACCTTTATCTCTGGAATGCAGGTGAATGAACTTTATGGAACCATATTTGAGGGGAGCAAAGTTTTCTATGCAAAACATTTTCACAAAAAATCGATACCGAATCATCTTTCACTTTCGATCATGAGTTTTGCATATTTTCAAGTTAAAAACAAATATGTACTTCGTCATCTGTGCACTTACTGTAAGTCGTTGGAATACTTGAGTCACTTTCATTAGAAATGCCTCGAGAGAATATTCATCATATTCTTTGATGAGGTGTGTTCAGTCGTGAATAGGTTAATGGAATCGTGATGAGCTTCTGATGCTGTTTTGGTTCTTGAAGTGGTATCAGATTTCACTGGGTTACAAAGCCCACAGGGTGACTTATGAGTTCTAAGAGTGACGAAAGTGAAACTGCGAAAATATATATCTTAAGTGTGATCGATGAGCTCATGAGAAGAGTTCTGTTTGTTTTACTTATTGAATTGGAAGTGAAGATGCTTGAGAATGCTTACAATAACTCACAAGGATGACTACTTTGGTGTGCGAGCTGCGAAAAGGCAGGCAAAAGGCGGAAATTAGGTCAAATGGATACTAGTTACATTTTAAGTGGGAAGTAGATGGAGGAATATCAAATATGAGGCATTTTAGCAGTGCAAATGTGGGCTCCTATCTGAATTGGACACCTTTTGTAGCAACAACGTCTCTTTGTTGAGGTTCCAAAGTAAAATGTGTCAAGATTAAGTTTCCTGTTGTTTGGTAGCGACTATTAAAAATAAGTTGAAGTAATAATTCCTTCGTCGTCTTCATCTCTGCAGAAGAAGTGCCTCGCGGGCAACACTGATGTACACTGACAAACGTACATATATATGTATGTACGTCATACATAGATCCTTTAACCCCTCGGGGGGCATAGGGCGTCAACAACGCCTACCATCTTGTTGGGACTTCTGCAACGCGTTTGAGCTGCCTTCAACTCATTCCTAAAGAACCCGATTCCTCCTCGATTCTGCGCCACGTTTGCCTAGGGCGACCCGCTATTCTTCCTGCTTGGGTGAGCGGATTCCACTGCATAGCGTACTTCGCAATGGAATTGTCTTCGCGCCGTCCAATCCACTGCCACTTTCTCCTTCGTATTGTAATATTGATAGCTTCCTGACCCGTTCTCGTATAAAGCTGTTCGTTGGAGATACGGTTGGGCCAAAAGATCCTCAAGATGATTCCTAAGCATTTGTTTATGAAGACTTGCAGCCGGCGTGTATTAATTGTGTCCACTTTCCAATCAGATGAAAGTCCATGATCCTATGTGAAAGTATTCAAACATAGACAGCGTAATCCAGGTGTTTAAGGTAAGATGTCATAGTCCAACGAATTCCATAGTTTTCTTCCATCGCACGGAGTACATCGCTGATTACCACCAAGAACAACAGTGGTGACAGTATGCACCCTTGACGTACTCCGCTTTGAACTTCAAATTCCTCTGACACCTTACCATTGTTTAAGACGTGACACCTACCACCTTCGTATGTAGTCTTGATAATAGCTATGAGTTTTTCTGGAATCCCTCTCCTGCGCAAGGGCAACCAGATAGCATCTCGATTCAAGCTGTCGAAAGCTTTCTCGATATACGAGACATACGTGTTTAGGTTGAAACACTGATACACAGTGAGCTGAGAAGAAAATCTAGTGAAATCAGTTCCATTCCTGTCGATCTTGTACATGATACTATAGGTACTCCTAGAATCAATATTTAGTAAGAATTGAGAAATAAATATGGAATAGACAAATCAGTATAGCACAGTTGCAACCCTTGAATGAGTAGCAAGGGTGAATTCTCATGATAAAGCTGCTAGCTTGTTGTTGCCACTGCGAGCTAGTCTGACAATGCTCAGCCGGTAAAATTGAGTAAGCGTCACCAGCATCCATGCACCGGAGTGGCATCCTGTGTGAAGTACCCGAACTATAGTAGAGAGTAGAGAGTAGAGCTAGGTTCATCGGATTCTAGAAATGCCCATGCGAAACTTTCTCCAAAATAATAAATATTATTTACTGCATGCTTACAAACTGGGCATCTCTCATAATGAATTATGCAGAAACCTTAGAGATTAAGGAATACAGAGAGACTGTTGGTCACTTTCTTTCTATGCACGTCCCATGCGCTTAGCAACATTAGGAGGTCTATCCAAAGCGAATACTTCTTCTACAGCGATATGAACGATGTATTAAAATGTTCTCTTCTCCAGAGATCGAAAGCTTACAGACCAGGCTCTTCACTGCGTATTTTGTTTCGAGTTTCGACTGTTAGAGTTTCGACTACCTTTGTGATGTTCTAGCCAAATCTTCCATCTCAAATGTTTCTTAAGAGAGGCCCTAAATCGACTTCGAGCGCAGTCCAACTATTCGTCGTTTCTACTACTGAGTCCGCTATAATCCAAGCCTTGACTACTTCACGATATTAAAACTCCCCATGTCTGACGATATGATACCAATGTTCTGCTTTTATCAGACGTAGATACGTACAAAATTTCAGTGTTCTACTCATTTGCACTGTATTTCTGATTGTTTTTGCTCTAGACTTTCGGCGATTTCTTAGCGCGTCCTAAGTCTGACTTTGACTTAACTGATATTTTGGCGGATATTTTGCTATCTCCAATGACTATACAGTTGATATTGCCGAGATCCACAAGCTACTTACAACTATCAGTCTGATCTCCAAGGTTATGAAGCTGCAATCAATAGTATGTCACGGTGGGGTTTCCAGGATAAGAAGCCACTTCATACTGCTTGAGTTAACATCAGTTTCGTTTTTGGTGATAGTCTCCTTTATGCTACCGTCGTAACTACCTCACCCAAAATATAGGGTAGACCTATATGCATAGCATTAGCTTCCGCTCAGGTTTGCCTAACAGAGTTTCCAAAATCCATCGATAATAAATTATACCCCAAACAAGGGTTAGTTTAATTTACCAAATCCCTCAACGACTCAAAAGGTTCAAATAGTCTCCTCCCGCAAATTACTCCAGATAGATCAAATAATCAAAGTTAATTTAATATTCATAAGCCTTTGCCACACCACCACCTACAATGACAACTGCAAAAAAACAGATTGAGTATCACACTGGGATGTGCCATGACCTCATCAACCCTAAGTCTTCCATCATCTTCATATCCTCAACTATAAGACGGAATTCTCTTCCCTTCCTCAATGTCTAACTCAATTCCCTGTCAATCAAGCCCACCTCTCTTGATTCCTACTCTTATGCATTGTGTATGTTAACACCAATCAAGGGTTGACATCATCGCCTCTATTCGAAAATAATTAATCAACGTCAACCCCTACACTACCCCCGAGGCTAACGCACTCGCCCTGTACCAAATTAATTGGCAAAATGTGATATACCACGCGTTAAATGTCCACGTCAATTGGTTCTCGTCATAATATGACACAAGCTTGTCACTAACGTATATGTGTTCTGTGTTTAGAAAAATCTGTTTGTTTTTCAACTCGCCCACACTCGGTCGCAAACTAGAGCATCAACCTCAGTAATTAATAAAATTCAACCGAAGATTTTCGTTGAATCTCCTAATTTTATAATCATCCCCGAGAAAGGGGGGCACCAATTAAAGTTGACACTTTCATCTAATTGATCGATTCTATTGCAAGCCCTACTCGCAACGCAGATCGTGACCTTGTCATGGCAATAAAATCATTTAGGGGTTTCCCAGCCAAGACATTATTTTAATAAATAGAATTGAGCTCCGAATGTATATGTCTCAGCTGAAATTCATTTAGAAATTGTACGTGACGCAAGTTTTATGCGTCCTTTTGAGTCTTTAAATTTTCCTACGGAATCTAAGAAAGCTAAAGAATCGCACCCTACTCTTAATTTTGAGGGATGTTTCTAGGATCCCTGTGTGTACATGCCGACATAAAATATTCAATAGACAACTCTTGAACGCGCACACAAATTTATTCTCATGACGCAAGAGAGCGGGAAGAGGGTGCCAAAGAACCCCTTAAGTATTTGCACGCCTTTGTGTGAAGACGACTTTCACAAGAGCCGTATATGAGAACTTCCCACTCAAGTGGGCTGAATATGAAGGATATGCGAAATAACAATCCAAAATTCTCTCGTTCCATTAGAGTGTTCAACGATCCTTTGAAGGTAATGTTCCACACACACGCGTCCCTATTGTTCTCTAGCAGCTGGGTGAACATGTTAACTGAAATCAATTGCCGAAAGATTGGTGGTAACACAAAAAAAAAACAACGAAAAGTTGTAACCAAATTTGGCAATTTAAATACACTCACATGAGAGTGGAAGGAAGCTTGATGATTCAAACACGAAGGTTCGCGGCTGCAGCTGTGATTGTGAATTACTTTCATATTCATGACGTCAACGACGGAAGTTTATGTGGCTCAGACAGGCAGCTATGAAAACCTTATTTGAAATGCAAGCGGCATCGTTCGGCTATTTTTATCCCTAAGAGGTATGTCGAGAGTTAGTCCTTTAAAGAAAGTTGTTTCCTTCAAAAGAAAACAACAAAGTTAACCCTCTTCGAGGACGAAAAAAAAGGGTTAAGTCTCTCACCCTGGTTACAACTTTTGGAGAAATTTCGAGAGGTCGGGATGATTTAAGTTTGTAGACTATAGGATTGGAGGACTTTCGAGAGTCTACACAAATCAGTATATTTTTAGAATTTATTTGTAGTGTAAGAGGCACCTTTTGTGTTTTGTAGTGAAAATACCAATACTTCTTTGTCTAACTCATTGCATGAGTTCTGTAAGGATTCCCATTTTCATTCTCAACGTTTCCGTATTACTATTTTGAATTGATTCATGATCCAAACCCTCAACTATTCCACTTTCTTTCTCCATGAACCTTCAATTGACGCTGTTACGGCTTGCATTTAACCCACTACCATGCCTCCAAATGCCCGCAAGCTCAATCTAAATAAAGAATTCCCATTCGAGCAACACGAACAAGAAACACCATCTAATGAACTAACTTCACACAACCATGTCAAGGCATTCGTCCTCGCAGAATGCACAAAAACTTCATCGACACAAACTGCTTATCTATTCGTTTAACTCCAACACATTCCATGAATGACAATCACTTCTCATTTCCCTTTAGTCCGATTATTCAGATTACTCGTCCTTTACTACACATCCAAACCACCGATAATCGCACGTAACATGTTAAACAAAAGTCCATTTGGAACATTGCCATCCATGCAGGACACTCACTCACCCACTTCACCTTCTGGCTGACCTAAATACCTACACAACTTAAATATCCTATTCAACCTAAAATGTATGCTAGAACCACACCCAGGATACACCAATCGATGTCCTTCTGGCGCTCTCTTTATGAGCGCCAACACTAATTAAGTTAACTTGTTGCATTAAGTCGGTGTTGATGCGGTAACCAACCCAAAATGAGCGTAGTTAGCAAACTTGTTTTACCAATTTGCACGCGAATTCGTTGAAATTAAATTTCGTATCCTTTTGTGATCCTAATAAAGGAGTAAAGATTTATGACGGTCGATTGCTCGTGGTGGTCCTTTGAATCAGTCAAGCGTTTTGTCACTAAAATAGAACAAAAGCTCCGGTGTACGTGTGTTTGTTCATTGCCATCTCGTGGACCCTAAACACAATATATAAAAGAACCACAGGCAAGCAAGTCCTTTGTTAAGAACGATAAACAAGGGAAATTAATATTTTTGGTAGATTGCCAATTATTTCGAAAAACAATGCTGAAGGCGTTTGGCTTTTTAAGAGCCCACAGGTTGACGGTCGACCTGACTTTAATGTCAAGCAGTCGGTCTTTGTCAAAGGACTCAAAGGAAGCTCTTCCTTTATAGATATGAATCGTCCACCCACGCACTTGGATCGTATGCAAACTCGTACTCATAAGAGCTCTCACCTTCGCCTCATTAAATCCACTCAAGAGAACATTGCATTATCCTTCATTGGGTATTGCTACATTAATGTGATTGTGTCGACCCTAACCTTGCTGCCACTCATCGTGCTGCCTTTGAATCAGGAAGAAAGCAGTAAAGGCAAAATTGAGGCCAATGTCCATGCTAATAGACGAGGGAAAGGCACGGAAGCTCATACCCCTATCCGAGGTGGACGGCTAGTGGGTAAAAGTAGAAAGGAGGAAAAATCGTAAGCAAGGAGGTCGTTTCTACGTGAGTGTTTACCAGGATCTAATGCTGTAGGTTAGGCCATACTTAGCAATGGTTTATGACTATATTTGAGAAGAATTTCAGATCTGAGGTGAGGAGGCAAATTAGTAGGTTGGAAAATGGGTACTTGAAACCTCTGGCGGCAGCTGTGAATGGTAAGTGTCTGGCAATCAAATTTGGAAGTAGCAATTTTGGAATACAAATGGAAGAAAGGAATGAAATATTGGAAAAGTTTCCACAGCTAGATTAGGTAGGGTCATTGACGTTGCTTTGGCGAAGGGAAAAGATTGCAGGTGACTTTATGAAGTATTGTATAAAGTAAAAGTGCGCGATTTCCTATAAGTGACAAGTGCAATGTTAAGCAATT
Source organism: Chalcosyrphus nemorum (assembly GCA_949716465.1). Lineage (NCBI taxonomy): Eukaryota > Metazoa > Arthropoda > Insecta > Diptera > Syrphidae > Chalcosyrphus > Chalcosyrphus nemorum. Next base: position 104,874,473 of record OX454332.1, read on the forward strand.
AATAAACATTAAGAGGTAATTTTTAGATACACCACATGGCAGCTGTCCGTTGACGAGTGTGTTCAACGGGTTGCTTTGTTTAGTGTACAGAATGTCACCTCATTGCGCAACATAGTGCGTCTACTCAATAGTTAAATGATTGCTTAACGTTGACTATAGAGCCTTGGCACCAACAAGACGACGCCACTTGCGACACAGTTCACTAAACCATGGCTATATTGCGAGAAAATTGTACTACGTATTTTCGCTAATCTAGCTGCTAGAATACTTTTGCACCGGACTGACAGATTTGTCACTAACGAATCTAGCGGCCTCTAGGACAAAAGAGTGATTAGATTTAGTGAATAGCAACACAAAGAATGTACATATGTATAGCTCAACTTGCCTAATGTTCCTGAGTGGTTCAAAAAACGTTTCAACTTTTGCGGATAAGTACTTTTGACTTTTTCTAGAGTCTGTCGAATTTCTTTCGTAAGGAGCGCGGCCAATTTAGTCTCACATCTAATATCAGCTGTCAAAACTTGTTACCGAACTCATCAACATCAGCAACTATAACTACCCCAATTCAACGCATGTAAATGGCGGAAATCTATTACGTTCTCAGTTGACAGCTGAATCCATCGAATGTTGACTATAGTCAAACTAATATAGACGGTCGTCTTTACGTTCCTCACCCGAAACTTTGTAAACTACGCCGATATGATTTTTCCTATCTGTGAATACATATGACCGAACGTGCGAACACGTAACTATAAAAACAATCGTGGTGTCCCTTTTTTTCCTTTTGCACACCACATTTTTAACAGACTGTCATTCAATTAACAACAACAAAATGTACAGGAAAATGGCTGCGCCCATTAAATGTACCGCCGATTGAGAATGTGTGCGTGAGCTCCGATTCGATTTTGCCGGAAACGTCAGAATACATTCAAAATCGGTGGTACTTTTGCTCTTGTGAGAACCAATGGTCAAATTGACCGAAGATGACCGTCTATATTAGTTTGTCTATGATTCTGACACTTGCAATGCGAATCTTCGATGTGTTTCTTTCCTTCTTGCGGTAATAATTTTGCTTCTTCCCATCTGCTTTACCTACACTTGACTTTTTGACATTTGCATTTGCTATACCAAATAAACTTCTTCCGGTTAAGATTGCCGTACCTTTCCTGATGATCCTTAAAGTTCCAATTCTACTAAATGGATTTCAATACTCTGATTCGTAGAAGTAATTGAATATGAACATCTGCCATAATTTGCTGATTTCCTTGATTAGAACTCCAGCTCGGTGGGTGGAGCGACCAAATTTCTAAAAACAAAAATTACCCAACAACAATTTTAAAAATTAGGTCGCGAATATAACCCTTTCCCAACCCTTTTTTCGCAAATGTCCCTCCCTCCTGGTTTCCATGTAAAATTTTACACAATGTCGAACAATGTCGGGCGCAGTGCCTTTTGTTCCAGTTTGCCGTTTTAATGGACTGAAAAACAATACCTTTGCCCAAACTTTTCCTAATGAAAACAAAAAATATTTGTTCAGTATAACTTCTCGCCTTATTAATCAAAATCCATTAAAAATTAAAAAACAAAGTTTATTTCCCAAATGCCTTTTAAATATATGTATGTACCTTATATACGAATCCTTTTAAAAGCACACACACATATACGTCAACGTGACGTTTGAGGCAACCTAACCATGGAGGAAACTAAGAGTTCATTCAGCCTTCCCCTTCGACCTTTAGCGCGATGCCAACTGCTATTTAACTGTCTGTTTTGAAAAATATGAAAAGAAAAAAATAAGGAAAACAACTTAACCTAAATTCATTTATGCACTCAAAAAGAAATAAAACAAAAAAAAACACATAAAAAACTCTCCGCACGTTTTAGAAAGCGGTTGAAAGAATACGTTTATCCTTACAATGTAGTCCTTTAGAAATTATTGTTGCTCCTTAATATGATAAACAGTTGTTTTAAGTAAACAAATTTCTTCTTTTCTTTTCTTTCTAGGGAATGCGATAGTCCTTGACAACCGGAAGCAGTAGTTCAACACAAATACAACACATATGCAGAGTTTATAGTATTTTTTTATCCAAAGGGGAACAATAGAAGAAGTCACTGTGTCAAAATGTTTTTACCTGTTAAATCAAATATGTAAGTTTTTCCCGCCCTCTTACTACTTGTAGTCCTTTTTTCAAAAATTTCCTTCAAATGCTGAATAATTCAGTGGTAATTTTGAATATATCGAGAGAAGTGGGGTGGTATTTGGGTTGGCTGTTTAAATTTAAATGAGAAGAACCATATCGCGTGAGGATGTAAGGACATAACCTTGGGGAAATTTCCTAGACGCCGACTTGTCTTATGATGACTTGAAGTTTGTGAAATATTTATTACCCAATGGTATAGAGTGTGTATCCTTGTTGGGGCCTATGATCGAATGAAAAGTTCGACAAATAATTTTTGATGAGTTTGTGGTATTGGAAGAGCATACAAATTGGTTATAAGGGTATTGACCTCAATTCTATTGATCCAAACTTTGGGTTCTAAAAGAGATAAAAAGATAAAAACCTATATGTCTCTCAGAGGGTGGACTTTGCATAATAGCATACAATGCGTTGGGCTACTATTAGGTGGCCTAGATTTACAAAGAAAAAAATCCTTCCAAGGAAAATAAATGGGAGCATGAGTACATTATGACAGAAAGGATAAAAGGGAAGCTTCAGGAGACAAATTTGGGTTGGGGTTACTTAAACAATGCGCTTTCAGCTCTGTGTATAGTTTTTCAGACAAAAAGCTGTCTCATGGCGATTTCAACATCATGTTTTTAGTGAAAAAGAAATGAAACCCGTTTTACAATTGGCTGGATTGAAAAAAGAAAAATCCTAGTTATTTTTCTATACGATGCAGATAAAAAAGAAAATGATAGCAAAAAACAAAAATGTGTTACAACCCAAGAATGGTTGGCAACTCTACCAAAGTTCTGACAATAAGCTGCAAATATGCTGACATTTCTTAATTTTCAGTTCACACGGTTGTCAGGTTTTTTGCCAATCTTTGACAATTTCAATGTCAGACAGTTTGCCTTGCAATACTTTTTCTGACAGCGTTGTCAGGTTGAAAATTGTCAGTTCACAAGGTTGGCGTATGTTTGCTTTCTAAAAGACTGGCAGATCCATTAACAGACATTGCCAGATAAATTAAAAATTGAGATGACCCACTTAACATCGATGACGATGCACAAAACCAAACCGAAGTTAGGGTAGCAATATTCAAGCTAAAATCCAACAAAGGTGTTGGATCTGACGGCTTACTGTCCGAACTTTTCAAGGCAGGTGGTGAGTATTTAGTAGAGAGCATATACCAACTCTTCTCTAAGATTTAGTCAGACGAGTGTATGCCTGATGAATGGAATCTCAGTTTGCCCAATCCACAAAAGAGATCTCATCAACTGCACCTATTTATAGAGGCTTCAGTCTCTTCAACATCAAGTACCAGATATTTTCTGCGATACAGTCTGACTGGCCCCAATCAGTGTGGTTTCTGTCCAAGTAAGTCCATCATCGATAGCAGCATCCATACAAAGGAGCTACATATCAAAACCATTTCTAGTTAAGATATCCTTGGCCGCTTCAAGAAAAAAGCCTTTGAAGATATTCGGTCGCGTTAGCGTTGACGGGTTTTGGAGGAGAAGATGAACAACGAACAATACGAGTGACATCCAGCTAGTAAAAAATACTGCGTAATGGACGTCTAGCACAAGTAAAGTTAGGGAAGACCAACGCCTCCTCGACGCAGACGGTGCGTAGAATTTCAAGGGCGCCTCGACTAAGACCGAGCTACGTGGTGTGGCTTGTTGGGTGAGTCCCAGGTTCACCCCGAACTGTAGGGCCATCTAAGCAAGTAAGCATCAAGCATCCAACAAACTGTGTCTAGTCTCGATATCCCAAATCATTTGTTCCTCCTTAACATCATTTGATGTGTGACTTAAAAAAATTGACACTTAAGCCAGAAAAAATCTAATCACAGCCACATAGCTCGCGACAAGCTTGACCAAAAGTACCCTTGCACTAATGTTATGCATCATAGGGAGATATGTATGTCACCGCTTTAGGGCTATACTTTAGTTATCTCCGACTATACATACATATACGAGTATACGAGTACATTGGGAAAATTATACTTCATCCACTATCGATGTGCTCTTCATTAGCATTACCGTGGTCCATAAGTTCAGTTCTTGCTCCGAATATAACTCACATTTTACAGGTAATCGAAACCACATTCCATTAAGCCTGTTTCCTCAAATAATGACATCAACATAACTACACTCAGTCGTTTTATCTGTCCATCAACACACACACATCTCAAGCTCTAAAATTAGATTTCCACCTCGACTCGCCACATTAACATGTCATTCTATTTCCGCTAATGACTGTTACCACCTTTCAATGTCCTGACAGTTCCATTTGTTCCATACATACGTGTATTTTTCAAGTTCATCCGTGTTCCTGTCGCATGAATGAAGACCCTATCGCATGAATGAAGACCCCGTCGCATGACTGGAGACCCAGTTGTTTTAGTCTCGACCCTCATCACTAAAAGGATATTCGAAACAACCACCTTCTGCGTAAACAACAAAATCTTTCACTAATGACTTTTGTTAAATAAATAGTTTCTCTCGCCTGACTTGATACGGTATTTACTTTATTTTTCGAGTAATTGTAACGTAGTAAATATCCTTGAAAGTATTAACCTAGTTTTTTATATGTTTCAAACCATAATCCAAAAGTCCTTCCATGACTCCTCCTTGACGGGATCGTAAAACTGCAGAGAAACTAGAACACAGTTTGTATTCCATTTGCTCGCATAGTGAGTTGTTAACATTTTACGACCCTTTTCCCGAGACCATTTTACTACCCCAAGGGTTTCTCCAGGATTTTATTTCATGATTCTTGCTGCGAATCGATTTGATGGGAATTCAAGAAATGGAAACGACAAACTCACACTATATCCTTCTAGAATTCATTTAATCGATTTTCTGTTTATTCGACATGTGCTCGGTTGGTGTATAGAATATATTGTTGCTAAGGGTAGAAGCGAACCCAACCCCCCAGTAAATGATGTCATGTCTAACCTACGGCTAACGCAGAATTTATCTGCACCCCCACCGAGCAGGGAAAATCGATACAAAAGAGTCGATGTTTTTTTTTTCTCTGTTTTGTTAAAGTTCAACTTAAAGCATCGAATTGTCAACCGAAAAAAAAAAAAATAGGAGACACACGTGGGGATGGTGGGTTTCATTCATCCTAGATGTTTTGTCGTTGAAAAGTTGCACACGATAAAAGCTAATATTAGGACAGCTCCATGTCATTAGGTTGGGTAAACCATTTGGTAACATTCACCTAAGGTCCTTTGCTAGGTCTGTTGACCATTTCTCTCTCTTTGAACATGATTTGATTTCCTTTTGGTTATTCGGGGATATTTTTGGAGATGAGAAAGGAAAATAAAAAAAATTCCTTTAGGGGGTTCGATTTGATCTGATAATACGAGTGCTTCAGTGAATATCTAATCCTTTTTTCTATCTTTTAACAGAACCACCGACAGTGGCAGTGGTAATAATGAAGATGTAACCACAACCAGTAATAATTCAACACAAACACCCAGCGATTTAAGCCCACCGGGACCAAATGAGGAAGTACTACCACAGGCACATCACCAGAATCCTGGACACTGTATTGCATCCTTTTCAGCCATCAATCAAATGCGAAATAATGCACAGGTGAGTCGTCCTTTTTCTCTCTCGCTTTTCTTTGAGTAACTTAATGTGATTCAAAGCACGTAGTACAGAGGTCGAAACATCAGTGAAATATGATGTCTGTTAGACTTTGGGGCATGAATACCAAATGTCCTCGAACAGTGTTGAACGCGTTTTTCTGGGAATGGGTTGATGGGAATTTGTCTGCTGAGGGTTGATGAGACTTTTCCATTTTGATTGAGTGAGTGGTCACATAGATTCGAAATTTAGTTCAGAGAAGTCTTTTCTTTTGTTGAAAAGAGTTATAAAGTTCGATGGCATAAAGGACTTTAATATAATTATGAACTATGAAAAGAAGTTAGACATCTAACACAAACACTTAAATCAGTGACATTAGAGGCTGCTGCCTATAGTTTGACAGAATGCTAACATTAAGCTTGAAATTTGACGCAATAGAGTTACTGTCGACTTAACGTCTAATCTATTTACGAGTCCCTAAGTCCTGATTCTTAATTCTTTTTTAATTGCAAAACAGCATAATCATTATATTAAAAGGTGAATTTTTTCAGAAAAACGAGTCCTGCTTTTCTAAATGACTTCATCAATCGCTGCCTACTATTACGATAAATCCAGTACAATCCCTTCTCCAACTTGACTAGCTGTAGGAGCTTCTCAACGAACGCATCCTAGACTTGTTTCCATAATTGTAATCCCTTGCATATTTTCTCCAAGATATCGAAGTCAGACGTACCAACTTTGGGGCATAAAAATTAAGCTACCGATAGCCTGCTGCTGATTGTCCCAATGAACTGCTGGCTGCAAAAGTTTTGAAGAAGCAACATTGATGGTGAATTGCAGCCATAATTGATACGATGGAACTTGGATCAATGAGGTTACGAGGATTGGTCCTAAATGAGTCTAGTTCAAGAAGCGCTAGACAGTCAATGTTACTAGTAACTGATGAAGGGAAACTAGGTAGGAAAGCTCTTCAGAACTCGGTCGAATAACTAATTGTTTATTTCCTCTACCTACCCCAATCACTAGCTGTAGTGGAGATGTAGACAAAGGCTTCTTAACGAAGAACTTCAATAAGTATCTCAATACAAAGTGGACAAACACCGCTTGAGATCTCACACAAAATATTAGAGATTTTGAAAAGATGTCTCCCTCTTCGGCTGGCGAGTTTAATTCCATTTTATAGCATCTCTCCGCTTGAATCGATTTAATCACCATCATATATTCCCTTTGCAGAACCTGTGCAAACTGTCACGAAAGAGTTAGCTATCTTAATTTTTAACTGTATCTTGTAATATTCCGGTTTTGATTGTCAACTGCATTAGTCACTCTTTTGTTTCGATATCGAACTGGAAAAAGACCTGCGGATTTGTTTACCACATCATTTCTGCGATTCTTTACTCGGACTTAACTGGTTTATTCATTTCCTGTTTGTCGTTATTTTTTCGACACAGAAATGACTGTCTTACGTGCAAAGTATGATGCATTCATATGACCAGTATCCACTTTTATGTAACTGTGTATATGTGTAGGTAGGGAGGGAGATTTGTGACCATTGTATTCAGGATCACAATCTCTCCGTAAAGGAAAGCCGAAGAAGCATAAGAAGGCATTTGTAAGAACCTCCCCAGTATCGATAGTAAAATCAACTTTACGTCAGCAAAGTAAAACAAGCTACACATTTGCAAACGTCTAGCAAAACCATCCATCCCAAGTGGTCCTTCAAGTTCAAAGGACTTTACTTAATTTAATTAAAGCGTCTACAGACATTGAGACCATTCATTTCGTAAAAGGTATTCCTCACAACGCGATGAGATGATACATTGTGTGTACCTACCTTGTGACAAGTTAATGACACCTAAAGTGCAAAGCCATGCTCTTCAATAAATTTCCCTTCTCAAGTGAACTGCATCAAATTTACCACTTTAGACGTCGCACTGCCTTATGTCTCTGGAGGGAAAATTTACAGTTGCCAACACCTACTTCTTCTTTTGTCCTCTTCGTCATCAGTTAACACTTTTCTTTCCTTCTGTTCAGTAGTATCTGCCTCCAAGTGCAATGAATCAGAAAAAAATGAACACAAAAATGAGGATAGACTGTGTCTAGCTTCTGGGGGTTAAAAAGAGGGTTCCCTATCTCTATACAAATCGATAGATAGCTATATCCTTTCTATAGCCGTTCAATTGTGGATACAAAAAATATGTATGTATGTACACAAGGACTCCTGGTAGTCGGAAGTTCACTCAACGCGCTTCAATCATCAAAGGGATCATAATGTTCTGGTTTGAGGCAACAATATGTCTCGTCTGTCGTGGTTAGTACAGAGAAAAAAAAAGGACTCTGAGGAAAAAATAACACAAAAAGCGTCAACTCTGAGACCAATTGTTGTCCCGTAGCAAACTCATGAATTTTCTATAGCGATGCAACAGACTGCACAGGGTTGTTGGTTTCATCAAATACTCCACCCACGCAGCAAAGTGGATGCACACATTAGGCCCAAAGGATATACAACGATTTGTATTCCTCTTTTTTTATTTGGAATCCTTATGCGCCTCTGTGTCTGTGTCAGACTCCGAGTTGCTTGGTTATGAATATTTTCCATTTTAATTATGAGAATACTTGCTTCTGCCGGAACAAGCATCGTTAACTGTTGGGCTTATGAGCCCAGTCTTTTGGACAAACAACAAAATGAGGATATTGTCCTCTCAGTTGGAGTGGAAAGTAAACAAGAATAGTTGTACGTTGCAGCGAATTACTATTCCGCTGGAATCTATTGACCCTTTTTTAGTGCAGTCAGTCCAGAGGCAGCAGCATACTCAATGTTGTCGGAAGCAATTTAATTAAGAGAAACACAAGTTGAGAGTGGAACAAGTTTGAAGACGCCTACTTGAAATTCCAAGCTTTTCTGAATTGTGCCGACTGGTCTATAATGAGACTCCTTTTATGGGCGTGCACAAACACAAGAAACATAGCCACGTTCTCCTAAGTTTGTGTTCGTAAATATTGATTTTAGACGTAAAAGAGTCATTGCACGCACTAGGCTGCCATAAATTTTGAATTAGTTTACGTATTTCACTCCACCACTGTACGTTAAATGACGTGTGCGATTTCAAGGACACGCGTTCGCTTTCAGTTGGAGAAAAGTTAATGTCCGCTGAGTTAATTATTCCATAAAAATTGGGGGAATCTATTTGTTTTTCCACTTTGTTTCTTTTTTTTTTCTTTAATCAGAGTTATCACGAAATGCCTTTTGTGTGGCAGCTTTATCTATAGAAAGTGTGAGTGGGCAAATTATTAGTTGAAGTGGAGGTGAATAACTTTTTTTTTTTTCATTTTGAGGCGCAACAAAACAGCCGGTTGATGGTAATCTAAAAAAGCCCACACAGGCTTGGAGTCCACATAGAATGTGTCTAGTTGAAACTGATTGACGTGACATGACACGAGATATTAGACGCATGAAAAGGAATTAATTTAAAGTGGCGGTTAAAAAAGGTAGTCACAATGATGAACAATGGACTATGATGGATTCAAAGCAAATTTATAAGCCTAAAGAGACCTATTTGATCTTAAACTGGGTCAGCAGATGATGTCAAACAAAAATTAATTTTGATATTTTGTGCAAATAAAGATAAGTTGGTACTTAGGTTAGGTTAGGTTTGTGGGTTGGCAGAGGAAACGAAACGAAACATTGTGTCACCCATAGGGGGGTTTAGAAAAAGTAAACCCCCTTGCCCATTTAACCCATAAATATCTGTAACAACTTCCCATGGTTATACTTACTCGTTACCCGTGTATACAAACCATCCTGATGTTCTGATGAAGTTCAATAACATGTCGGTATTGGCGTTGCAGAGTTCTCCTTGATACTGAAAAAAGTGTTTGCCAAGGAATTTGTATCTGGGATGTTGGAGTCCAGGGCACTGCCAGAGGAAGTGGGTAGTGTCTTCTATAACATCCTCATCGCCGCATCCTCCGCAGAGTTCTTCTTCTGCCCGATGTAGTTTCTTTAGGTGGTACCGCAGAGTGTTGTGCCCCGTGAGTATCTCCACGAGCATGGACAGTGGACGTCTGTCCTTGCGAATAACCCTCTCGGTACTTGCCTTGTCAAAAGTTGGCCATAGTTGTTTTCCAGTTTTGCAAGTATCTATTGCCGGTTTCCCTGCTTCAAGCCTGAGAGCGCAGGACGGGGTGCTTATGGAGAGGTCGGTCAGTTCAAGTGGGTCCGATGAAGCTTTCCTTGCTAATTCATCTACCTTTTCATTTCCCGGGACGCCCTCGTGCAGAGTAGACCCTTGTGCTGTGTTCCAAGTACTGCACTTCACAAGCTTGGATTGGCGGTAATTGCTTTAATAGCTGCCTGGCTGTCGATAAAGAAAGTGATACCTTCTGGCGCTATTGTTTTTATGGCAGACTCACGGGCAGCTGTTGTTACTGCCAGGACCTCCGCTTGGAAAACACTGCTGTGGTCTGGGAGTCGTATAGATCTGGATATATCCACTGATTTGGAGAAGATTGCGAATCCTACACCGCTGTTCATTTTTGATCCATCAGTGTAAATAGCTATGGATTCGGCATTTGGTATACGGCTGTCTTTCCACTCTTCTCTGCTAGGATAAGCTGAGGTAAATGGTATTTTGAAGTCAAGGTCAAGTGTAGTCTGTTGTGGGTGCATGGCTGAAAAATCTGTCAAAATCAGAAAACTGTTTTTGGAGAGGGTCCCCAGGTCTTCCCAAAAATTCGGCTGGCCTTTTTAACTCTTTTAAAACTCTTTTGGCTTCCAGGTGAGTTTTTTGTCTAATATGGTATCCAGGTATTTCGCGCTTTCGGATATGCTGGGGGAAATGTCCCCCAACAAAGAAATTTTTCTTTTGTTTTTAAGTAAAACCAATTTAGTTTTCTGGGGGTTGACGGTAAGGCCGCATGTCTTGAACCATCTACCCTGAGCGTGGGGAGGAATTTGCCTGTTCCCATCAGTATAACATCGTCTGCATAGGCGACGACTTTAACTCCAGATGTTGGTACTTAGTTCAATTTTTATTCAAGACCATAGACTGAAACAGATACTCCTACTAGTTAGTAAGCTTACTTTTTCATTTCTTCGGGTTACTTTAAGCGAACTTTTGCGACCTTTACGCCTTTGCAATGGTTAAGAACTGAAACCGTCTTCGATATCTTTTGATTCCACTTGTTTTGAATAGAAGTTTTTATCTGGTAATACTCCAAAATATTTGGCATCATGATCCTGATAAAAATGTACTCTGCAATGAGCTACAAAGGAAATGATACTTTTTTGTACAAGACAAAACCACAAGTTCAATGCTCTCAAAGTTCAAATCCGAGGAGAGAAAGGAAAAAATCCAAGGATTAATACATATCTATATCAGTCCTTTGCAGTATTTGTCGCTTTAGACGTACTGCATCCCATGTTAAGAAGCTTATTTGCATTATTCCGGCCTTCGACTACAAATCTCAATTTTAAAACATTCAATGCTCTTTCCTTCGTCCATCAGAGTGTACTTTCCACGCCTGGACGAAAGTACATAATGAAATTGAATATCCCTCCGTCCGAATGCTGTCATCTTTCATTTACTTTAAGCACTTTTAGTACTACTCCTCTTTCGAAATGTGATCCAATATTCAACTTAAAGGGCTTCAGTGGCGTTGAACTCTGTGCTCACCCTTTTATGGTTTACGGATGAGCTGCAGTATCCAACCCCTAAACTACTTACATACATATATTCGCACGTACTTCAGTTTCATCCCCACAAGTAGTTGCAATAAACTAAACTCGCTTTGTTTCCCTTTTTTTCTTCCAACAGCTCTGTGATGTCACCCTGGAAGTTGGTGGTGAGACCATACATGCCCATAAAGTTGTACTGGCGTCGGTTAGCCCGTACTTCTATGCCATGTTCAATGGTAAGTATTTTCCTGCGTTGAGTTTGAGTAGATGTAAGGATGTTAAGAACTTACTATAAGTTTTATCCCCTTTTCTTTTTTTTGTAGATGATATGCTCGAACGGAACCAGGGTAACGTGAGACTTCATGATGTTGACGTAACCGCACTTAGGCAACTAATTGACTACACCTACACTGGTGAGATAACAATAACCGAGGACAATGTGCAGGTCCTGCTGCCGGCATCCAGCCTACTGCAAATCCAATCAGTTCGGGAAGCATGCTGCAAATTTTTACTCCGCCAGCTTCATCCCTCCAATTGTTTGGGAATTCGAAGTTTTGCTGGTAAGTAACACCCGTAATTAAATTCCATCACAAGGATCAGCGCATTTCAATAAAAGCAGCAAAGAAAGAACGTAAAATAGTGGTGCTCCATTGTGTGCTTGCATCCCCATTACAGAAAAATGGGGGAACATGAAGGATGTCCTGCACGATTTATTGGGGTAGAAGAATTCATTCATTCATTCATTCATCATCTTGGTTTCTATTTATGAGTTTGCTACCCCAGTTAGTTGAAGTGGTTTCGCCACTTTTCTCTGTTTATACTCAACTCTTGCCTGGTCTCCAAGTAAGTAAGGGGTTGTTGTACTGCAACCCCTCGTGGTACTGTTCCACTTTGGTATGCAGTAAGCAGAGCTTTTTTAAATACACTATTCTACTTTATTTTTTGATTTTGCTTTCACTTTTAGTTCGATGGACTCTCATCGTGAGGGGGTGAGAAAGACTATAACTCGGTGGGTGGTTTGTATTTCTTAAGAGACGGCGAATGGGTGGCTGGTCCCCTTTTTATATGCCTTTTTGGGAGTAAGCGCAACACTGTGGGCACGATTTGCTTGAGTTTTATGGGATTTGTCTGCTTCATTGGCAAACGAGGTGTTTATTGTAAAATGATTTTTTTTTTTGCTTTTTTGAATGGATGTCGGTGGTAAAGAAATAGTTTTATAGGTTAATGTGTTGTGTGGCGTGCCTTTTTTTTTCTCCGGTGAAGATTTTCTTTGTTTTCCTGATTCTGATCGTATTAGGGGTAATTGGACATTTGTTTACGGATTGACAGCTGTCTTTAGGGATTACTTTGAGGGCATGGTAGTAATTGGACGGAAACTAGATCGGCAAATGGTTGGAATAGGTAGGATTAAGGCCCGGTTTGTAATGCGGTGGCTTAAAGAGTGAGAACCTTAGGGCAGTAAGTTAATAGAGGAATTAAGTTAGAGTACAAGACAAGGCAAAAGGTCAGCACCATTTTGAATAGAATACCTTCCAATCAGCTTTCCTCCGTTAACGTCCTTCCTACCTCATTCGATCTCAGTCTGTCAAAGATATTGAAGAGAGAGTCCTCAAGAAATTTTATTTTATATGGAACATTGGCGCTGGGGATTCTTAGATTCTGGCTGAAATGCAATGCTGCATACTCCTATGATATAAGTATCTTCTCCGACAGCAAGACGGTGCTAAGGTCCCTCAATTCTTAATTTTTAGATCAAAGGTCGTCATCGATTACTGCTCGTCTCTTATGGAGACGTCAGGACCAGGAACTATCGAAAAATCTAATGCCATTTGGAACAGGGCTCTTCGAAAGCAAATCTGGCAAAATTTGGATCAGAAGAGCCCAAATGATTTGCGCCTTTTAAAACATACCGATCTCAGGATCCTGAATGTTGTTCTCACAGGAAGCTGCCTTAATATGTTTTCTGCAGGAGTTGCAGGTACAAAAATGAGGGCGAGAGTGCCAGGTACTGTTTGGATGTGTAGGCACAGCCTTTCCTAACCCAACTTTGGACTTCTGAGACAGCCTACCTCTGTGCCAAACATGACAAGCTGACAGGAGCCTTTATAATTGCTATTAGTTAACCTAGAATGCGTCTCTTGCTCAAGGCACGTCAAATAGTTTCCCGATTGTCACTATCGAATGCCTTTTTCGGTTGAAAGGTGTATGTATTACCTTTGCCATCCAGCTGAGTATTGAACATACCCTTCTGTCAGTCACAATGACATCATCTCTTAGTACTTTCAATGACAGCTAGGTGTTTATATTCTAGCGCTGTTGATGATATGTTTTAAGTGCCTTACCGTTGCATCCAACTTTTTTTAAGCTCCTTTGAATGTTTGTTTCAATTAGAAGAAGAGCTCATTGCTGACCTCCTCTTCAGTGTAGCTACTGAAGTCAATTTATTTCTTAACTTAGGGTGGCGCTTCTTTTTCGTACGGACCAGATGCAAGGATTAGATTTTTGTGAAACCTCCTTGACAATTATTTCATGCAGGTAAAGCATCAACTTAATGGTAATCTATAATCCAGAATCTACCGAAACAATAGAACCGAACCTTTGAATGGCAACAATTGCGTCACCACTGCATGGATACTTGTTCGCATTAATCCGCATCTGCGACAGTGTGGTTTCGAATTTCATTGCACTCGATAGGACCGACATCAAGCACCCAGTTACAAATCCACCAAAGGCCCTTATTATTATGTATTCACTTGCAGCAAAGCGGATTGAAATTGCAATAGAAACTGCCAACTCAGGCACTGGATTTTGCCTGCATATAATCTTCTTAATTACTCCTAAAGAGGATCCCAAGAACGGTCTAAGCCCACAAACAAATACGCCTCCTTCTATGCTGCTAAACATATTTTTTAGTAAAAATCTATGCCATGTGGGTAATCCTCTCCGGAATCCTTCTTCTTGTTTTTTTCAGATGCACACTCATGCAAGGAGCTGCACACTCGTTCGCATAAATTTGCCTTGCAAAACTTCCAACAGGTCGTCGGAACGGAAGAATTCCTCTTGCTACCCTTCGATGAGGTAAGTACTCAAGCACTTAGCGCACCCACCCACCCTAAATGTGATGTAATATATACTTTTTTCTTTTTTTAGGTCAAGGACTTGATATCGAACAATCAATTGAATATTTGCTCCGAAGAAAAGGTCTTTTTGGCCGTGCTCAATTGGGTGAAACATGATTTGGCCGAAAGGCAGAAGCATGTAGCTGAACTGATGAGTCATGTCCGGTTGCCATTGGTTGGGCGAGACTTCCTGATGACTTGTGTGGAATCGGAGACGTTGATTCGAGAGGATCCACAATGTAAGGAGTTACTGTTGGAGGCAATGAAGTATCATTTACTGCCAGAACAGAGAAGTCTAATGAACAGCCAGAGGACGAATGAGAGGCGCCCGGATGGCATGAAGCCGTATATTTTTGCCGTGGGTGGTGGCAGTCTTTTTGCCATTCATAGTGAGTGTGAGGTCTATAATCCTCGTATGAATGCTTGGACACCGATATCACCAATGTTGTGGAGGAGATCCAGATCCGGGGTGACCTCTCTTCATAAGCTCTTGTATGTGGTTGGGGGGTATGATGGCGTTACGGATCTGTCTACGGCTGAGTTCTACAATCCGCTTACGAATAAATGGAACAACATTACTCCCATGGGCACGAAGCGATCTTGCCTGGGTATTTGCGCCTTTGATGGACTGATTTACGTCTGCGGTGGGTACGATGGAGCTTCTTGCCTTAGTAGTATGGAACGTTATGATCCCCTGACCGGAGTTTGGAGCTCCTGTCCGGCTATGAGTACTCGCAGGAGATATTGCCGTCTAGCCGTCTTGGATAACTGCATCTACTCTCTGGGAGGCTTCGATTCCACCAACTATCAGTCAAGTGTTGAGCGGTTTGATCCTAGAGTTGGACGTTGGACCCCGGTTCCAAATATGACCGCCCGAAGAAGTAGCTGCGGAGTGGCTGCTTTCGATGGACACCTTTACTGCGTCGGTGGTAACGACGGGACTATGTGCATGTCGAGTGGAGAGAGATTGAATTTGAGGAGGAACGCGTGGGAGCCTATTGCCGCTATGCATTCAAGGAGGTAAGTTGGGCAATTCATTGTCATGAAAGTTTTTTGAGGTATATATTCCCTCTATTAGGTCCACCCATGAAGTTGTTGATGTAGATGGCTGCCTTTATGCCTTAGGAGGTAACGATGGCTCCTCTTCGCTAAACTCCGTCGAGAAATACGATATACGACTGAACAAATGGACAATTGTCAATTCGATGGTGACGCGTCGCAGTTCGGTAGGAGCGTCCGTCTTAGATTGCTTCCATTTGGAACGTGGACTTGTACAAACAACTAACTTATGACCCTTATCCACGATCGCTGAAACATTTGCAGCGGCTGCAGCAGCTGCTGTAGCTGCAAATGGAGCATCAACCAGTAATACTGGCAGTGGTAGCAGTAGCAATAGTAATAATTATAGTTTGAGCACTTCAGCGCCAGCTGGACCATCGGGTAAACCTTCAACTGCTTAACATAGAAACGTCATGTAAGAGGTAGTCGAGGAGATTGTCATAACTTGGTGAGGGAAACTTTGGCACGGCTTATGTCATATTTGAGACTCTTTGACAGTTAATCAAGAAATGTTTACCCCCAATCAAGAATGAAATGAATTACGACTCTCAAATGAGGATTCGTTCTATTTGACACCCAAATCTTCTTGTTCCACATTCACATTTTTAGTATTTAGCCCTTTTTTAAGAGCTTTCTGACAGTCTCATCTAATGTCTAATATTTTCCATATATGAGCTTAGAGGGAACAAACATATGTCAGCCATGACTTCAAACTTGTCTGTCTGTCACTCTTTTTGACGTCTAATTTGCGTTCTTATACTCAAAATCCCAAAGAGGTGCTATATCTAAAGTACTTTTCAAACAAATGTCTAATGCAGCTGTCAAAGTAGGACATGGATCTAGAATTATAAGTTTTTATTTGAAAACTTTATCAGAGTTGACATTTTATGCACCAAGTTTGACACATTTGATACTATCTCTTGCAAAATTACATTCCGAACTCAAATTTAGTGGATTTTCTAGTCAAGGGAGGAAGTGACGTTTGGCCTTTAAGCAAAAATTAAAAAAATATTCAATAGTATTATCGCATAAGAATTATATAAAACAAAAATGGTTTTCGCTGGTATGTATGTGCAAAATATCAACGAATTTTTTAAAACATCATTCATTTCGTAAGTATTCTTGAAACGTATTTTTCAAAATAGAGACAAGTTTTAGGATTATCTTTTCTGGGAACATAGAGTCTTCTAAATGCTCGCCTTGTTTTTATTTCACATAAATTAATGTATTCTTAGAGCACTAAGGAAATTGTAATTTGAAAATTATTTATTCTAAAACTCATTGCTGCAAAAGTTATCCTGGAAAACCGTAAACCTACCATCACTGCCAAAATGGAGGCATTTCAAATATAATAACAGTGGATCAGTCACTGTTCGAAAAAGACATTTTTTCTACTTATCGATAGCAGTCACACATTTGTGTTAATTTTATTCATACGAATCGCAAAAGTATAGAACTTAGTTTTAAGTATATTCTCGTGAACAAAAAAAAATAAAATAAAAATATTCATCAAACTATAATAGTAGACCATAAAAAAATAAAGGGAAATAAATACAAATTTATGATAAAAAAAAAATAAAATCCATTTAACTACATGTAATTGTATTGCAATTATTTAAAATGCGTTTTAGTAGATTGTAAGCGTCATAATAAAATATAAATAATATACATAGTAAAATCAGAGCTAAGCATTTGATTGATATCTTCTTATAATAAACTAAAAATAAATATATATTTACTATTGTAACTGATTGAATTTCGTTTAAGTGTCTTTCTATGTTTAAAATTATGTTGTGGGTCTTTTTTGTATTGCGGGTTCTTTACACTGTAACCGACGAAAAATTTAAAAGAGAATCAAATTGTTTATGTAAAATGAATTTGCAAAAAAAAAATGTATAACAAAATAAAAATAAAATAAATTTTATTGAGTGAAATAAAAGTATTGTGAATGAATTGTCTTATTCTACAATAATTTGAGTTTTCTTATCGAGTAAGGTAAATTTTATAAATGGAGTATTTAGAGTAAGTATTTTAATTTCGCAAGTGTAACAATAACTCCACGTCACTAATAATGTAGATACTTACTCAATTTTTGGATATTAGCTTCCAGTGAATTATCAATATCAAGTGAAACTTAAAGAACTTCCATAAAAAATCCTTTTTAGTTACAACATGCCTGAGATTCAGTAGAAAAGCTTTTCTTTTTTCAAAAAGCGAGAAGGAAGATACATGAATATCCTCAAAGAAGAAATGAATACTCTTATACTGATGGCACAGGCGATGTACAAATTGGAGGGGGGAAGAAGGACCAGGAAAGAGGTGGTGAAATGGTATTAGAAACTCATGCGAAAACTCATGGAAATACACAAAGTGCTTTCCAAGCGAGATTTGTAATTTTCTTACAGTAAAAATCAATTGGACATGACTGGGACTTGATCAACGAATCTCTCATTCAATGACCACTACACCGTGGCCGTGCGTTTACAATGTTGATATCAGCTGAACTAGGCAGATGCACCCCAAAAACTTGAATTGCCAATACACTAGTTGTTACGATGGATCTGAGCTGAGCATTAACCAACAAATCTCACCAATTAGCTCTATTATGAGCCTACAGTGCACGCCAACTAGGTTAAGGTTTCTTCTGTGGAGTCTTCCTCTACTACGACGATTGTACGAATTGAATTTAACTATTTCAACTAAGGTGTCGATATTCAGATGCTCTACATGAGTCAGTTTTTGTATGTGAACTCTTTTAACTAAGTTGTTTTATTTAAATCATGACTGTGCCTACTTCTCGACTCTTCACCTATGCGTGGAGGAGTCTCCTTCCATTGTGTGAAGCAGAGAAGCATAATTCAAAACTGATCTGTCCATTACTTAATTCGCACTGAGGATGGTTTCTTATCCTTCCCCCATCCCATCTGGTACTCGCCAGCGATTTCAAAACTTACTTGCTAAACATCACTTATTTGCTAGTATTCCTTGGCAAAATGGCAGTTGGTTGCAGAATGTGGCTCTTAGGATCTTTAGATGGTTAATGGTAGGGAGCCTTCTGCTATATAGGTATCTAAGAGTGGATGAGGAGTTTTTGCTTGGCAATATGAGATTACGGCTGCCAAAGAAGTCTTCGAGTATACCCAAGTAGGCATTGATGCTGTTTCAGATGGACTGGATTCCATTCCTGCAGCTAGAATGGAGCTGAAGATGATCAGAGAGAGGACTTAACTTTCGGGTACCCGTTCTTTAATTTTCCTCAGTTTTGTCTCGGAATTTATGTCATTTAAATAGGTAACAAGACAGTATTTTAGTGAGTTTTAGAGTTGGAAATCTAGGATCTATCGAAATAAGGCTCATAGATCAACAGTATCGAACGTTTTGTGCAAATCCAATGCTACTAAGATTGTGTGATCACTTGGTCGTTGCTGATTGAGACCTTGTATGTGCGGGCTGTTGTGATACTACGTTGCTTACAAAAGCCATGTTGGTGCTCGTCTATCTTCAGAGGGATGTGAAGTTGAGACAGAATTAGTCCTTCTTCGCTTCGTAAGTTTTACCAAATGGGTTTTAAAGGGAGATCGGGCGATATGAGTTTCCCGGCTTAAGAAGCCGAGAAGTCGAGAATGTCCATTGATCGAAGTGAAAGGTTGACCACTTAAGTCAAATTAGAAATACCTAGTTGCCAGCCCTAGTTGCTTTAGCAACGTCATCTAGATCTGGACCCTGGGCTTTAGATTATATGGCTTTGCGAATAAGAGACTCGACTTCTGATGGTAAAAAGTGTATGTAGTGTGTAGTTGGAAGCGAAGCATGTGGGTCTTGGGCATTGGCTGTAGATGCTTCCTACTGGCCTAAAGTAGACTGAGTAATGAACGATGAACGCTAGACTATCACCATTGCTACCTCTATCTTTCAGAATGATGTTGTGTAGTCAGAGCTTCTTGAATGAGGAAGTTAGCTTAGTTTCCTGTATGGCGGCTGTAAGTATTCCATGACGTTTGTGATTTCGACTACTTTCCCACGTAGTCCATTACAGTTCAGTGCTCCTGGGTAAGATTCTTGTGGTGCGCCGGGGGATGTGAAACCTATAGTGGTAAAGAATTTTAATTGGCGGAAGATGTGGTGACTGAAGTATGTCAGGCAAGAAGGAGTTATCTGTTGAGTTTGAATAGAGCTGTTTTTAGTGGAAGATGGGGATACTGATGCAGTTCGTGGTGGCAATGTTCCCTTATAAGCCCAAAAGGAAAAGCAAGGAACTTTGAAATTGCGCCTCCATCGACGGTATTTAGCTATTTTGGAACAAAATTGGTGTGACACCAGTGTCCACAAGCATTGCACTTAACACAGGAACCGTTATCGTCGATGCGATTGTAGAACACAGAGCAGTATCAGGTGGTAGCGGAGTTATTAGTCTGCTTAGCAAAATTCCATAAAATACTATTTGTGATCTCCACGAGCAATGTCATCTCGTATTCTATGAAACATTGCTTCTGGGTCGCGATGTTATTGCCGTGAAGCCAATAGCATGTTAGCCTGCAGAAAAATGAACGAATTTAGCCTCAAATTGAAATTAACGAATGAAAAACCAACTCCTTGCTATTTTAATAAGCACAATACAACACACCGAATTGCGATTGAAAACAAAAGAAAAATAACAAAAACAACTGTGTTATTTGTACTTGGTAGCAATCAGGAAGCCTCCTGGTAAGAAAAAACATTTTATTCTGTATTACAAGGCTACTTTATCGTTTAACGATTTACAACTAATTCAAAATGGAAGCAATGAAGGCAATATTATAAGAAAACGAGACGACTGTTCGGCAGTAACTTAAGTTTGAGATATTCTTCCAGTACTTATCCAATCAAATCAGCAGTCTTCAAGGCGATATGTCCAAGATCATTCCTTTCCAGCAATCCAAACCATTCCACTCCACCTGTAAGACCACACAGCAAATTAGTACATTTGCCCATAAATTTTGATAATTTTTCATCGAGTGGAATGGAATGGCATCACCTCCCTAATCAACACATGTACAAGATTATAAATAAAAGATAAATTCGCTTAATTTTATCGCCGTTTTATTAAATTTTTCACGTTCTTCACTGAACTGCAGCAAATGCTCTTGCATCAAGCGGAAACCCCATTAAACTTCTCACAGTAGTAATTCGCCAAACAAGAAAAAATGCAAAAACCCCTGAGCAAGGAGACAGCTTAAGAGACTTCCACTTGACCATCGCATGTTGCTCATTTTACATGGTAAAAACTAAAAACTAGAACAACAGAGGATAATGCATTCCACATACAATTCGTGAAAAACTAACAAAATAAATTGGAAACTAAATCTACGAAAAATGCAACGAAAAAAACGGCTAATATATTATTTATATAAAAAAAAAAAGAGAACTGCGTATAAGGAAAGCGATATCCTTGTTTTATCTTATAGACTAAACTAACAATTTGTTTTCTCGTTTGTTTTTTGTTTTTTTTTTTTAATTCCGAATTCAGTTAAAGCTTTCCATGCGATTGAAATGAGTTTGTTTTAATAATGAAACAATTAACTTTACTTTAATCCATTATGCGGTCTAAATTCGAAAGAAAAATACAACAAAAAGAGAAGAAGAAAAGAACGAAAGAACATCGCTTTAGACTTTCGATGGAATTTGATGGTAAAATTTTATAATATTGAGTCGCGAAGAGTGGAAAGCTTTAGGATGGATTGGATTTATAAAAATCTATTTACTTTTGTAAACTTTTTCAGTCATATCATCGAAGGTTGGATCTTGAATGTTCAACATGAGACTGTTGGCCGAGAGATAGACCTTGTTCTGTGAGGCAGCAATCTGTTGGAAGGGAAAATGATATTGAAAAACTCTCATTGGATGTAGTATTGCAAAACTTACTGTTCGTGCTATGCTCTGGGCGGCACGGATTTTTCTCAACTTCAAATAGGCGGGGTTCTGCTTGACGGCCAGACCCAACATTTTCGCAGCCTCGGCTTCACCCTCAGCTTGGACGATCTTCTGTTGTTTCTCTTGTTTGGCGCGTTCGACAAAGAAGACGGCCCTCTGAGCTTCCTGTTGGGCGACTTGTTTGGCTTCAACGGCGGCGGTGTATTCCTTGCCGAAACTTAATTCGGTGAGCGAGACATCATCGAGAATGATGTTAAAGTCACGAGCGCGTTCAACGAGCTCTTTGCGAATGAGAAGGGAAACCTGAAAGAATGAGAATTGTTAAGCAAAACCGCACTAGTAGATGAACTATAATTATTATGAAAATGTTCGGACAAGCCTCATCTTATGGCCAGCAGTCCGTGAGTTCACGGAAGAACTGCTAAACCTTCCAAACAAGTAGGAGGGATGATGCGGAATGCATATCTTGTAGAACCTTCCAATCTACCGAGGTAGACCCTGTACTGTTCACAAGGAAAGTACAACGTATTGTACTTTGACTGCAACTCTTTCGTTAAACACGAAATTGCAATTACGAGCAATGATTGTGGATAGCACCCAGATAATGGCACAAATCTGTTTTAGTCGATAAGCCAGGAGGATGCTGCTTTGCAGAGTAGTTAGACCATATGCCAGCAAAGGCAGGGCAATCACAGAGGAAAAGTAGTCAGTCTCATTCAGGAGTTTGTCATACACAAGATGTTCGTTTGTACTACTTCCAGGTGTAAATTAGCGAACTTCTGATAGGAAAATCATTTTGACGAAGAGGTTATCGATCTAATTAGATGGTGAAAACCTTTTCATTTCAAAGCGAACGTGTACTGCGATTCCCAAAGAAATGAAGCTCTCGTCACGATCGTGGAACTTTTAATTTATGCCGAATAAATTATATTACAACACTAAATGCGAATTGCTTATTTGCTCACCTGTGCACGCTGTGTAATCAACTGTGAAGCATTGAACTTGGCCACCACGGACTTGAGAACTTCATTACAAATGGAAGGCAGTACTTTCTCGTCGTAGTCCAAGCCCAATTGACGATGCATTACTGGCAATTTGAGTGAATCTGGACGCGACAACACACGCAATGAAATATTAATCATCTGTAAATCCTTTGATCCGGTAGGCGATGAGATCTTCCTTGGTCTCGAACGGATATCATAGATAATTGGGTACTGGAACCATGGCAACCTGAAATGCAGTCCTTCTGAGTAGATGTCACTCTGAATGCCACCCAAACGGCTGAAAATGATCGCACGATGACCACCATCAACTGGAAAGAGAAACAAACATGATTTTCATTTAAAACATTGATAGAAACCAACTGGAGCAAGTTGTTATGCAATCTACCCGGCGTGGGATTGCCTCAAAATGCTCTTAATCGAAAATGATTTTGAATCTTATATGTAAATCGACATATTTATATAAAAAACATTCATCTACGTCGCAATTTCATCATGAAAAGAAAACAAATTTCAAAATTCTTTCATCGATTCCATCATGCATTTTTGAACATTTTTAGGTTATGTGACACCTCGTCAGTTTGTGCCCGAATTTACCTGTATACAGCGACTGGGAGATACCATAGGCTGCGGCACCAAGTGCGGCTACCACTTTTAGACCAGTATTCAGTCCAGGAGGTCCTCCTTTGCCGAATTTTCCAGCCAAATCGTTCAATTTACTTTGTGCCATCGGAGCGGTGTGATGTTTTCTTCACAAATTAACTGTTTTTTTCGAAGAAATTCAAGTTAATTTTACTAAATTGAATGGAAATATAATAGTCTTACATGAAATCTATAAATGCGGGTGCAACAAAACGATAAAATGTGAAATTTTATCGAGAAACTAAATAAAAACCAGACACGATGAACCGCACGGGACTTTAACCTTTTTTGATAGAAGGCGAAAATTGACTGACAATCAGCGAGCTGCGATGACAAGTGGATGTAAGTGGAAAGTCTTCTTAAGTTATGTCACGACATCTAGTTGGGAAAGAAGTTGAAAAGATTCTTATTTGAATTTTCTGTTTTGAAATGGAAAATTTTAATTCAGTTGGTGAAATAAATAGATAGGTCTCACCCTCAGACCTGGATTTAAAGTTAAAGACCGGCCAACTTTGACGGATTATTTTTCCATCTGCAGGTTCGAATTTGTTCTTTGGAGTGTTGGTTAATGAATATTTTTATAACAATCAGCATTGGTCTTTGCTTGCAACCGTCCTACAATGGTAAGAATCTAATTTTAAGATATTAAACCTCAAAATATAGGGTTAGAAAGAGTATAATTAATAATAATATGATAGCGAGTTCAGATCGAAGAATAGGGACTCTGTATAGCCAGAGCGTGGATGCTACACACTCCAGCTTTTTACAGGAGTTATCAACTACAGCGTTTTTCACATGAAAAAGAGTGTGGTGCCTATTTATGCAATATTTTAAATCCTACTGTTCAAACATAACATATTCCTCCACTTCTAACGGATAACAACATGTATATTTATAAAAGTATTGCAATTACAAAAATGGTTAACTACTTAACTAGAATATAATATCGCTTAAAAATGATGTAATATGTATAAATATCTATGATTAATATAACTCGAGCTGCAGTGTCATACTTCTGGCATATTAGCTTCATTTCGCCCGTAATTGGTATCCTTTAGGTAATAAATTGTTTCTCCATTCAATAGCGACATGACAGTCCCCTTAAGGCTTAACAGCGACGCCAGTTTGTACTTTAGTGCTACTGATTGCACAAAATCCACCAGAGTACAAAGATTCTCTTCCATTTGCCTGGATGTTGTGTTGTTTTGGGCATACAATTGGAAGCTGAGAAGAATATGATTAAACCGAGTTGATTGAATAAAAACTGTAAACCTCACCCTTTGACCACATTGTCAATGATTGTGTCGGTAAGTGGCATTTGGTTCTGAAACTCGGTGAGATAGAATTTCCTTTCGAGAACCACATACTGGAAGAGAATAGCCTCAGACCAGTTGATCTCTTGGGAGTAAGCTCGACTAAGTATCATTGATTGGGGGACCCTGAAAGGAATATAAAATTAAACTTTCTCTCTCTCTCTGTTTGTAATGTTTCCTCACCTCAATTCAGAGTGGACGAGTTCTCGAAAATCTTCCCTGGATTGCACACTAAGTACTGATACACAAGTTCCATTGGTAGTCCCCTTGTGCACCAAGTCAACCTGCATGGCCAACAATTCAGCCATAGAGACACTCTTCTGAGCCAGCAGCAACTTGTTGTCCATCAGGTAATTCTCAGTGGCATGTGTAAAGTATTCCAAAGCCTGATGCAGCAGTCCGGTCAATTCTGAGGTGCATTTTAACTTAGGAATCGGTGATGAATGTGATGATATTTTGACTTGTTCCGGAGTTAGATCTCCCACCTGAGATTGAGCTAGAACCTTAGCTATTGCAGCCTTTCCCTCCATTTCCCACATCTCGGCTAGTTCCTTGTACATTGAAAAATGCGAACACGCCAATTCAAGGTAGTTTTTGTTACTAGGGCAATTCTCTCTCAGATACGACAAAATAGCCTGCCGCAAGCCCACTGTCTTATCCTCATCAAACTGCCCCAATAGTGATTCAAATTGGTCATTTTTAATTAGGGAATCAAAACAGTAGAACATCTCTCGATAGCGTGCGATGCCAATCAACATACGAACTATCAGCGACCAAGATTTTGCATTCGTCAATATCGTATTCAGTGATTTGGCTCGATTTAGTACATTTGCAATGCCCTCCATGGAACATTCGTGGACGAAACACTGATGTGCCTTGATCAAAAGCTCTATATAGATTTGATTTTGTTTCTTATGCGAGAGAACTTGAGTTGTTCCGGCATCTACATGGGGGAGCCCATACAAGCGAATTATTTCCGAGACTTTTTGGAAGACATTCGTTGATTCGTAGTCCTTGCCATCTTGGAATTTTCTATAAGTCTTCAAAGCATCGCAATACTCGAGGAGACAATTCCCAAGGAGTGTTGTACTAGGACACAGTTCCAAAAATAGATGAAACTTATGTTCGAGATTGAAACCCCAAAGCATGGAATTTTTCAGTTGATTGGCATTCTTCGGCTGTTGTTCGACTTTAAAAATGTAAAAACGTGGTCGGATAATCGCGGTGGAGATTTCAAAAGATAGGTGTTCGGCGATCTAGAAAGGGAAACGGTTAGGGTTACATTTATAAACTTAACTTCGTAACTCACCTCCATTGGTGTCATCTGTGTTGATGTAAAAATGTCACTCACGACAAGCAGTTTATGCAAGCAATCCTCTTTGGTGGCCTTTTTCAGCAAAACAGCATTATCCTTTGTTCGCAGGACATCGATATACTCCTTTTCCAGATACATAGCTGCCCGATAGGTCATTACAATTCTTTTTCCCAGATTCACGCCGAATTTCAGCTTCGAAGCAATACCCTGAATGGCATTCAGCGTGTCTTGTTTTTCTTTTGGGGGAATCTCTTCAAATTCTAAAAATTCCATCGTAGAACTACTGTCCGATAAGTCACTGGATTTTTGAGGGGAACTTTGACCTGCAAAAGAGAAACCAAATTTAACTATCCCCCTTAAGGAGTATGAAATAATCACCACTGGTCCTTAGAGTTCCCAGAGTCCGTTTGTTGAACTTTGCAAACGAGCTCTTTTCGATATCACTTAACATTTGTCGTTCCTCTGGTGACATATTCAGCATAGTACTTAGCCCTTCAGCTAGCGCCATGCAAAAGACAATAAAATGCAAATCAATTGGTCTGTATTCAAATAATGCTTGCAATCGTAGTGCCTCTACAATATCGCCTTCATCTAGCAGTCTATTGAGTAATATCGCCAAACGCAGTTTCATCTTCTCAGAGAGCTCTGTCTTCAGACTTGTTGTGAGATCTTCAATGCCAGCTAGCTCCTTCAGTTCCATAAAGGATTTGTAAAGGACGCAGCGCTCCTTCAGCATGATTTCCTCATAATACTCGGAGTAGTAGATGTCTAGCTGATCCACATCCTCCTCTGGAATTTGCAAGTAACATAGAATCATCTCGTACTCAATTTGATCTCGATCGAAGGACTCATTCGGGAAGAGATGATTCTTTTTGATCACATCGAGGGCTTTCTTCAGCAGCAAGTATTTCCTCGGGCATGACTGCGTGACTCGCCCAGCGGAATAAAGGAAAAAGTTTACCAGAATTTCCGGCGGAAGGCTGTGATGACGGATTTCCTCTTCATACTGATGAAACTCGATATTTTCCGATTTCATCGACTCAACTTCAGAGATCCATTTGGCGTAGACTATATCACAGATGGGGAGGTTCAAAAGGGATGAGAGTTTGATGGCTTCATCGTATCGTTTGGAATCGAGTAGGACTGAGAGAATATTTTCGTACTCCATGTTGTCCTTTTCAAGGAGGTTGAGGAAATCGATTTCTATCGATGGAATGAGACGAATTATTGCGAAGACCTGCTTCAGGAGGCAGAAGTCTACAATATTGCTGATGTCGCTGATGCCAGATTGGCAAACGATTGAGAGGAGCTTTTCTTGGTAGAATCTAGAGCTGAAATTTTCTCGCAAGTGCAGCATTAGTAGCCTCATGCTCTGTAGCATTAGTTCGTCTTTTTTTAGATTCTCTGAAAGGGGAAGATATATTTCATCGTTGCTCCATGCGAGAAGGAACATTCGCAGTTCATTGAGAACATCTTCACTGAAGCGGTGATGGTTGGTTTCATGGAGGAATTTCGTCAAGTGGCCAATGGGAGTGTCCTGTAAGAAGACAAGTTTTCAAAACCTGATGTGGGGAACTAAGTGCTCTTACCTTATAGAATACACTAAAGCTGTGGCTCAATGTCTGAACGAATCTCTCGCAGACGCAGTGTTCAATCAGGGCCCAGGCCACATCTTCAATGTCCTTTGATAGAATCTCCAGTGCTTTGGTCCAAAAATCGGTAGACACGGCTAACCAAATTAACCAATTCCAGTCCACATTCATAGAGGAAACTGTAGCCGACAGAAGAGACAGAATTGGAAGTCCATATTTGATGGAACCTTTCATCAGATTGATGGAAGTCGAATATGAGTGGTTGTCCGTGATAACTTCGAGGAATTGTGATGGCGAAAGCCTTTCCTCGGGAATATTATTGGAACTCAGCAGGACAATGGCGAAGATATCAAGGGTATCGCTCTCGTGGAGAAAACGAATCTGATTTGAAGTTTTAAAAAGTGCATTGGGGTCGTTAGAGCTCATTGATGATGTCATGGTCTCCGCTGAGGTGGTAGAGGGCTATAAGAACACTAAATTAGAAAGAAAAACCATGAACACTTGGAGTATCCTTACCAAAGTGTCGTATTTATTCGATCGGGCCTTCTGTCTTGATACACTCGGTCGTCGTTTGGGCTTCTCTACTGTCGGTTCATAGGACAACGCCCGAATCATATGCTCGCCGATTTCTCTGCTCGCAAAGAGTTTAGAGATCTTCTTTACCTGGACGAGGGGGATGTCAAAGAACTGGACGAGAACCAGAATCTTCCACCAATCGTTGGCTCTGCAGAACTTTTCTATAATCGCTTCTGGCCACTTTTTAAACTGATTACACTCTGCGATCCTCATCAGCGCCTGATACTCGTTCAGAGGGAATGTTTCAAGATTCTGAGCCAAACGCTGTTCACAGTTCACTAGTAAGTCCCCGAATCCAAAGAACTGATTGCCATTCTCCTCTTCGCCCAGCATCCTCGACAGTTTCAGGAAGCTTCTTAGATTTTGCGTGTCAAATCCAAGCATTTCACTGAAAGCAATGCAGTGGGACAGCAGTTCAAGTTTTGTCGAACTCTGGAGAGCTAGTTCTGCTACAGTTTCAGTTGAGGTGAACAACTGCGCCTTGCTAATCTGGGAATAGCTCTTCAGATGCTCAATGAAAAAATAATAAGCCGCATAACAGCCTCTCTGTTGCTTGAGATAGTGCAGAAAGTTTAACTGATACTTTCGAGAGAACTTCTCGCAGAGGAGAGGATTCGAGAAGGACGCAGCTTCCTCATCGCCAGAATCCTTGCAAATCTCTTTGAAGTCGATGTTTTTAAAACGCTTCAAGAAGTCATACGGCGTGGGAATTGGAACTGTGCTTTCTAGACGCTTAGCGAGACCTGTGAGGTAGGTCAGTTCGTTCGAATGTAAGAAGGCATTCAAGGAAGACACGCTGTTTGCGTCGTTCATAAGGAACTCAACGAAAGATAGCGAGTAATCTTTGAAGTTTTCGTTTTTGCTCTCGAGGTAGGTGCGGACTGATAGTGATATTTGTTGGAATCCTGCATTCAACTTGATATCTTGGGTTTTTAAAGCTAGTATCATGCTGAGGAATTCCTTATTTGTTGTGGATTCACGTATTTCCTCCAGCTCTCGAGTCGAAACGAAATCGCGCAGTAAAATGGGATGCAAAGCGGGTCTATCGAGAATGTGCCGACCTATAGGGAGTTTTTCTACTACTTCGCTGTTCTTCTTAAAGCTCTCCGAGGAGCAGATTCTCTTTAGAGCCAACTCCACGTCGTACTTCTCGTCGGCAAAGATAAATCCTTCACGGGCGAAGAGGTTTCTAAGGATCTCGGGTGGATTCTTCAGCTTGTTGACGGCATATTCATACATTTCTAGTTCCACGGTCCACATAGAGTATTCGGCGTGCTTCTCAGGGGCATCTGCGGCATAACACCACTTGATAAGCTCGAGGAAATTCTGTGATTCCACCAGGCAGTCCCAGAAATCCTGCTTCTTGCACCGACTCAATATATTTGCGTCGCGATTGATGAGATATAACTTCGCCATAAGCTTCCTTCGCGCAACCTCTGATAGGTGAAGGAAATTCTCCAAGCTCATACAGGTGATTCCCTCCCTTTCGGCCTCCTCCATTAGTTCGGGAACGCTCTTAATCTGAAGTGCAACGCAATAATAGAAGTAAAGCTCCATCATTTCCTCCTCGAAGTCAACTGGATCCTTCTTCTTTAGATGTTCGACGATGGCCTCCTTTACCTCCTCATTAGGACACTCGAAACCATATTGAAGAAACACACACTTAACATTGCGATGGACGTTCTTTAGCACATTCTCAGCCTTACAGACAAGTTTATCGCCCAGCAATCGGGCCACATAAGTGTCCACTACCTCGTGAAAGAACTGTTTGTAGTCCTCGACGGACATACGCTTCCTTCCAGCTAAATATTCAATACACAGCTCGACATGTTCGCCCTTTGTGGCCACCTCCTTGATCAGAGTGACTTCTGGCACCCCAGACCAGGATTTTATGATCTTTTCACGCGTAAACGAAGCCATATGAACCTAATACACAACGATTATGCACTTACACTCGAATTGGGGACAAACTAAAGTTAGAATATCATTACGGGGGCGCCTTTGTTTGAACGGAATCTACTGCATCGCTGCACATGAATCAGCTACTGCAGCTACCGACGACACGCCTCGACTGATAGCAGCGCATTTATGCTTTGATCTTGTATGTGGAGGCGACTCCTGATAAGGGATGAACATTAAAATACAAAAAAACTCAGATAACTTTCACGAAAATGCGAGACAAACGAGGCCAAAGATATCGAAGTCGAGGCAAAACAGCAACACAGTGGAAAATTTGTTGTTTTTTTCTTTTTGTAGTTTTTGGCAACTGATTAGAAAAGAACTGTCAGAGTTGACTGCTGAAAGGCAATTGTCAAATCACATACAGTAAGGGAGCTAAGAAAGTGGACGGAGTTGGGATTTCAATTAAAATATTCATCTTACTGCGAAAGTCCTTTTCTAAAGCATTGACCACACTTACAGGGATTTATATCGTTGTCGGGCCATTTAACACACTTGTTTATCCCTTGATGACGAAAAATTTAAAATGTTGTTCCGGTTTGTGCCGTTTAAGTAATAAAATTTAATTGATTTTCTTAGGAGTACATATTCATTTATTTTATACATACATGCACTCCATCATAATTGACAAAGTTTTGATGAAATCATGATACACTCTTTCTTTTGATTGAAGAATCGAATCATGTTATTTTTAAAGGGTTTTGTTGAATCTAGCTTGTCTACAGTTAACAATGCAATTAGCTGTTCCTAAGATATTTTGGTTTGAAAAGGTTTGGCCGTGAAAAAATGTTGATGGTATTTTCTTGGACTCAAACTTGGAACTGTATGCACAGTAATCCAAGGCACTATATAATTTTAATGGAACACTTTTTCAGTCTCTGTGAGCAAATTTCATATAATGGGCACGTTCCGCATTCTAGGCATAAGGTAGTCAAAGGTTTCTGATTGGTAGAAACATTCAGTTTTGACTAAGGCATTTCTTTTTGAGGTAGTGGACGGGATTTGAAGGTAAGAAAATTCTGCCTACCTTTTAAGTCAATGTGCCAACTGTCAAAAATTTCTTTTGCCGTTCCATATGTTAGGCATTACCTAGAGTTCGGAACGTGCCCAATGATAGTAGAGACTGTAAGTTTCGAATAAGGACTGCTCAATGAATTGAATTGAATTGAATTGATTTTTATTAGACTTAATGACGTTTTACATTGATAATTCTTGTACTTAAAATGACAATGTTTTGACAATACGAAATGAGTGACTGTAATGTATGGTCTACTCCAAAATTGAAATTACATAGGTGTAATGGCACATGCCCTAGGCATTAATTACATAAAAAAACTTATAGTGAACTTGCTCTTGCTACCGGAGCAGATGTAGGACTGCTCAATGATAATAATGTCAAAGGTGTGTCATTTCCAACCGTATCCATTACATATTTCACTATGCAATAAAAAAATTGTTCGGATATTCCAACACGAATAATTAACTGTAAATTTTATCCGAATGGCGATTTGGAAAGCCAACCCGGGAAAAGTAAATATTAAAGCTTAGTACTGTCAACGTTTCAATTTTCACTACACTCCTTTTGATCCCTTCTTTTCTATAACTATCTCTCCAATGCCGGTCATCTTCTAAATATCACAGAAGTATAACCCGTTTGACAGGCTGATTACAAAAACGAAGAGATAACGCAGTAAGATATGCAATTTTCGTCTGACATTTTGATTATCTTGTAACCTTGCGATCTTCATTCTTTCTAAATATGCGAATTAGTAATTGGTTTTAACGATTGACTTGGCAATCAATTTGTATTACAAAAGATCATTCTGTACCTACAATGAACATACCTATAAAACTACTGAAATATTAAAGGCATTCTCCAGCCACAACAACTATTAAAATACCTTATTGATCATAAACTTTAGTGATTGGCTAGAAGCAACTGGTAAAATAAAGTTTATTAATCTGTTTTATAGATTCGCATCAATTAAATTGCAAACTGTTAATTTGCTGCACTTAATTAAGAAATCTACTCAACCCTCTGTTGAAATGAAAAAATATTTGGCCATGACACCTACACTAGATGCATTCTTTCACTTGGTTTTCAACCACAACCACTAAAAGCATTTTTCCTCTGTTCAGTGGAATCGTTTATCGAATGTCCACTCCGACGTTCTATTAACTGATCAACACCGAACGCATTAAGGCAGATCATTTTCAAATTTATGACCGCACGCCTCTGAAAACGGCAATCCCCCAAAACTAAAATCTCGGTCAGAAATTCCTTGTTCCTTGAAATAAGTAAACACTGACTCACTCCAGACCAGGAAGCACATCATGAACCTTGTCCTGTAATTCCAGAGCCGGTTTTTTTTTTCAACAGAGATGGAACAAGACGTACGCCCAATGGATTAATTTCAAACGCAACAAACGATGACTAAAACGACACCTCTTCACACTCTAGGGTCGTCGGGTTCCGCCGCACATTTGAACAGTAAGTTTGCATTTGACAAATACGCGAACTTTTAAGATTGTGTACATATGAGTATATTTTTTATTTATTTGTTATTTCGCACAATTAATCATCATCATCTTTTCGCTCTCATGTGTGTGGGGCTTTAATTTATTCGCATCTTTGTCTTGTCTTGGGGAATAAACACCGCCTTGTTGTTGTTTGGATTGGGTGTTTGCTGGACGCGGTCTATGGGTCAGTGAGCCTAGTTAGGAGTCTAGCCAGGGCTTATAGGGTTTATTTTTTTTTGTCGTGAACAACATTTTCAAAGTGTCACTTTCTAAGCGCAATTAGTTGAAGAAAAATAACTGAAAAAAAAGAAATTATATAACCGATTCGAATGCCCAATCATCTGAATCATAAGCAATTGAATATTTTAGCATGAGTCAGACTTGTGTGGCATGACCGTAGCGTGTTCTCTTGACCGGTCTAAGAGGTCTAAGACAAATTATGTTCTTTAGAAAAATAATAGCTGAATGGAAGGAGCTATTTTTGTTTATTCTGTCGACAGAGCCTTGACTTGGCATTGGGTAATAGCACTTGGCCATGCGTCAACACTTGCAGGAAACATCAATTTGTTTGGTTAGTGAGCGAGTTTTTGTTTTTAAAGTCTGTGTTGTTTTTTTGCTGCAAAGTGGAAGTTAATTTAATTGAAGTTAATTAGGCTGCTCTTCTACTACAAGTGGTCTTAGAATGATGAATGCATGTTCTTCTCTAATGGGATTAAGAACTGGTCTCTAGTGGCATTGCACCTTGCTGATGAGCGTTAGCATAAAGTGAAAGAAATAATTTAAGTCGACGATTGGCTCAAGTATTCCAGAATGCGAGGGGATTTCAAGTTAAAACAGTTTACGTCACTATAAATAGTTCAAAAATTAAGCATTATGCGTCGAGTGAACAAAAAAAAAAAAAATAGAGAGATTGGCTTTCAAACACAGACGGTCTAAGATTCACTCCTGAAAGCAAAGATAGTACTGAACTTATAGAATGAAATGCCTCAAAACGCCAGAAACAACGCGTAATAAAGGGTTCTCCAATAGGGACTTGACAACTTTGAAATTAATTTGTGAACGCACTCTTTTACTAATCATCAAACTGTCACTGTCAATCTATTTAGTAAACTCAACATTTTCATCAAGGTAAAGCAAACGAACGAGCAACGTCTACAATGGACCATACAAATTTTCTACCGAAATTCGGAGTTGGTGATCGCAACTTTAAGAGCGTTAACTCCAATTTTCTGTCATAATTCTCACCCTAGTAGACAGACAATAACAAGTTTAGTGCAAAAATTTGAGTCCACATATTCGTTGTGTGATGTTTCTGTGTCAGTGAGACAACGAGTTGGTCGAAGTGTAGAAAATATCGCTGCCGGTTAGGCAGTCTGTGGTATACATATGTTCTTTATGTTTATTCACATGACTACATACAACAACTTCCATAAGCTTAATTCAATTGTTGTTGAGCCTTTAGAGCTACCGCTACATAAGACTAAGTTAGGCCTTATAATTTGTGAGTTATTCCTGGCATTGATTATAGACTTCGTTACTTATTCATAAGTTGGTACTTGGAATATTTTCTATGAATTGACATACCCGCACAGCGCAAGTTTCCTTAAAAGGACCGCACTTATTACAGACAATCGATACTTATCTATGCATTTGCGCAAATTGTCGAATGTGATAATAGGAAATTCACATTAACGCCTCCCAAGTACGACGAATGGAATAGAAACTACTTTTTAATCACACTTAGTCCAAAGTATCACTTTGAATAATTCCAAATCAGATGAGATGACGCATCTAACCTAGTTCACAAGCAATCTCATGCGAGAAACTCTCAATTGATTCGCTATGAACTCGAACTACTAATCTTGTGCTGGCCTCTCATTAAGTCGCACAATGGGGTTCAATTGAAATCATCCGTAGATACATCCTCAAATCGATGCACAATTTGCGCCGCAAAAAAAAAAAAAAAAACAAAACTGTTAATTTCATAGGCATAGATACTTCTCTCCTTTCAGCTCCCACATTTATTATGATTCTGATCATCATTTTCGAATGCAATCGCTAGTTGGTGTTGTTGTTGTTGTTGTTGCTTTCACTATGTACTCGTAGTGTGCTCCGTAGACATGCTATGAATGCCTAATTGATAATCGTTCGTACGATTTGCGCGCGCGGGCTACCCACACGCTGTGAGTAATCTTGCGCGGCCTGAAGAGAAATAACACGCGATGAGGATGACTGAGCGAAGGTTGCTGCTAGACCTAGTATGCTACGCAGTTATATAGCTCTTCGCACCAGCTATCTATGCTGGGACGCGCTCAGCGGTAATAAATTCAACATTTCGATGTGTCATCAGATATCCGATTGTCTCACCTGTTCTCTGGTGTCCCATTTAAATTGAAAAATCACCTGCAATAGAAGAACCCTTTTCGAAGAAGGATGCTGTTGCCTCAAGTGTGTGCAACATGCAAGCTGATAGAGTGACGGTAATTGCCGATTAAAGAAAAAGGATATGACGTTGATTTGCTGGTAGAAAATGCAAAGTGTACACACTAGAAGCTGCATGATTAATGAGATGATTCATCGTTCTTGAATGCGGCCTTTGAAATTACTATGTAAGATGTGATAAGGCACGGGGTTGTATTCGTCTTACCCAGACCATGTAGATAAGAGCTTGTGTTTCATCAACAAGTCATCAACAAGAGGAGTGCTCCACTGACTAAGTATAACTTGAACACCGTATATAACCGCTGAGACAAAATTCTTAAACGATTTTCTCCGTGTGAAATCCAATCTATTTCTCAGAATCATACCCTACCCAGAGATCTTGAAATTCGGTCAATTTTGAAAAAGCTATTTCCGAAGATATAGTCGGCATGATCTCCTTCGTCATTCTCACAAACGAGTTGCTTAGATGAACAGCGAGCCAACAAGAGTCCAGGAAAAAAGACAAAATTTTGTTGTTGTCTTAGTGTACCATAAGGAAGAAAACTGCTAAAAAAGCCACTCTTGTTTAACTAACGAAGCCTTCGAAGCAAGGTCAACATTTCAGGACGCTGCTGTACACTATAAAACGTCAACTAAAAAGATATCGATAACAGATTACAACCTTGTGGAATCTCACTTTTAATAAAATTGAAAATTTCCAAAAGCAATATGGATTTCCACTTAGCCACATAGTGGCAACCAAGTAAGCACCCTTTAAAGGTTATTCCTACGTAACGTAACACCCTTGTTAAGTAACTACTCACCAGTAACAAAATTCGACCTTGCAGGTCATAGCAAAGAATTCACTTCAACACCAAAGAGCTCTCGCCAAAGCCTATACGTATTCGTATTCGATTACCCTGTCACAACACAACAAGTAAGGCTACACTCTCGAGTACCTACCTTAAGTGCTCTGTGGCTTAAAAGCTCTTCGAACCAGCAG
Organism: Chalcosyrphus nemorum; assembly: GCA_949716465.1. NCBI lineage: Eukaryota > Metazoa > Arthropoda > Insecta > Diptera > Syrphidae > Chalcosyrphus > Chalcosyrphus nemorum. The sequence goes on from OX454332.1 coordinate 104,910,347, forward strand.
CAATATGCTGACTGCACATAAAGCATATCAACATACTTTGATCACCTTATTCCTCAATTAAATTTCCAGCCATAAATCATTCGAACGCGGTGTGGTCTCCTGCATTCGCTATTCAATTTCAATGAAACCCGTTGAAGTGAACTGCCTGGATAATTGGGAAGGTCTCCCGAGGTGGGTCCCAACAACCGGACGACCACAACTCTACGGCTACATGCATACGATACGAAGCCTCGTTCGATCGTCGATTTGGACGTATGAGTTGCGAATTACCTGCCGTGTGTGTGGGCGACAATGGGTGCGTCGCCATGTGCAATATGTTTCATAAAAAAAAATTGTTTGTATCCCCGAAGCATACTGAATATCGATCGACTTAAGTAAACTGCAAAGAAAGGCACAAGAAACAGAAACAGAAAAAAATAAGTTGAAGGACGTAAAAGGCCGTTCGGATTGAATTTCACTGTTTACGTGATGGTGTTGGGTCGGTGTCCTTCTTTCTTACAAAGCGTAACTGTATCTCACAAACAATGTGATGTTTGGCCGTTTTGTGTTCTGTCAGTCGATAGCTTACACTGTCCATATGTTGCGTAAATTCCTGGCTAGGAACCAAGATGACTGGGTGTAGCAAAACATATCAGAACAGGAGTTCATGTTTACGTAGGTTGAAAGTTGATGTAAAGGAGATACTAAACTGGTGACTCAAGGCATTATTTTTAAAGAATTTGGGCTTATACACCCAAAAATGAGTCGTGAAATGCTACAAGTTTGAAACTCATGACTCAAATAGGATCTTTGCCTCTATTATCATGGATCTAGTTATTGCTCTGATTGGGACAATAATAGGATTTGACATTTCATTCACAGCAACTTTTTCATAACAAACTGCAAATTTTACTTGTCATTTAATGAAACGTCTCGGCTGCACGGGAGCCTTTCCGAGTACTCCGGGCTCTGCTCTAGATGTACTGCTGAATCTCCCTCCTCATGATACTTATAGTGATGTTCGCTAAAAGTACGTACATGGTGGCTTTTGGTATGAGACGCACTGGAGCTTTGATGAACTTGGGCGACACTTATCCTGCGACCCTGGTCTTGATGGATATGCCGTCTGATGCTATGACTCCGAGGCTTCAGCTACGGCGTAAGTATGAGGTCGACTATCCAGGTATTCAGGACTGGCTGCCGCCAGCGTCTGTGGCAGGAATGGAGTGCAGTCTTATTTTCACAGATGGTTCCAAAACCGAACAAGGATCAGGGGCTGGTGTATTTGTGGAAGACGATAGAACAACACTGCAATACTCATTGGGTAAGCATGCCTCTGTCTTTCAGGCGGAGATATTTGCAATCCTTGTGGCTTAGAGTCACATCGTTAGGAAAGGGTGGAAGGGTCGTAGTATCTGTCAAGCTGCGCCTTATCCAAATTAGTTAATGAATGCAAGAGAGCTTTTAACTGTGTCGCAAGATTCAGTTTATTGACTCTGTGTGCCAGGTTACACTGGTATCATGGGAAACTAGATATTCGATGAGATTTTTAGAAAAGGCTCAGAGGAGAGTTTCCCGCGTTAGGCCTTCCTCCATCAACGGTCAGAGCTTCCATTGATGATTGTGGTTCTTATAAACACAATTGTACGTGGAATGTTTCTCCTGGATGTAGGCTGACTAAACGGATGCTCCCAGACGTTAGTGAGAAATCCGCGACATTCCTGTGTTCTTACGGGGCACTTTTCTTTTGCTAAGCATCTTAATATGGCATTGTGCTGCCTTTGCTCGTATCAGGCGGCAGATGTGGTGAATGATGTCAATGTTAAAACTGCTTCCGAAAGACTGGACCTCTACTACTGCCTGTAAATGTTGTCCAAATGGTCTTTCTGGCAGGACATGCAATATGTTTTATTCTCAGAGTTTTTTTTTGGCGCTATTTCCCATTTCCTACACCCAACCCATTTAATTTCATTCATTCATGTCTTTTGAATCTTGTAAAATAATTCACTGAGAACTTGTAACTATAGGGAGTAATCTTAAACCACTCGCCTTACAAAGCCATTCAACAGTTAATAATAATCTCATTTCGATTAAATTCCCTGTTGTGTTCCAATTCAATTAATCGATCGCTTAATTCAATTCAATCGCCCATATCAGATGCCATCGATTGCATCTACTGTAACACCTCGACACACTCTTAACCTTGGTCTACAAAAACTCTTCAAATGTCAATCGTAGGCGGTTACATAACCCCAAAAAGAAACTAAAACGAAAATCGAAAACGATTAAGAGATATTAACAGACAAAAACACTAAAAAAAAGAACGGTACATACGGGCGTTTCATCAGCTTCTGCTACGTATCTTTTTTGTGATTAATTACTACCATTACCGTCATGAACTTACCACTGACCTTCTTCAAATTACGTAAACGCCTAACTTTTCCTTCGGATACTGTATCGGGGGTTTATTGCAAAAAGATGTCCCATTAGTATAGCTCCTTTCCTAAATCGAGCCTTAGCACATACTTCATATGGCATTTCGTGATCTACACACATTAACGCATGTGCTTTCGAAACTCTAGCGCTGATAGATTGTGCTTTGGGATTAATGCTGATTGATTTTTATGGGCTTTAACCAAACACACTTACTGCCTACTGTAATGGCTTCACAGTACTCGCAAGAGAGATAGAGAGAAAGTATATGTAAGCTGGTTACCTAGAGCGTTTTGTCCAACTTTTTTTTTTTTAAATGAGACGCACATAAGCTGTCCCGTGTCACGCCACTGTAGACACATAGGAAGCTCGAACTTTAATTAAGCCACGCACGCATCAAAGACATGAGAATAAGCTTGACAGCTGTCAGTAAGATTAAAAAATTCCCGCAGCTAACCTATCGTTTGAATGAGCTACCGAAATTTGAATCGCATATTAAGTTCCAAATAAGATAATTGTCTTGGGCGCTATGGTACATTAAAGTATTTAAAAAGAGATTAGGTTCCCAAACAGTTCCCACAAAAGTTTCACCTGAAAGAGTAGATACATACCCCCTCTTCCAGCTTCAGATCCTTCTTCTCCTGCGTGATTTCTCGCAAAAAAAAAAACTGCGCATTCAACCTCCGAAGTAAAAACACTTTACTCCAATTTCACCTGGAGAAACTGTGATTTCATTTCCGTACTTCATCCCAAACCCTTTGTGAGTGCAACACGACCCATGCAAATGCAATATGGTCGTTGGTCGTATCGTCGTTGTCGTGGTCGTTTGTTGAAGAACAAATGTGCGGACAATGGATTCCGTAAGTTCATGTTCGAGCATTATTAGAAATTAACTGCCTTGGCCAGAGAGTTATTAAATATGTACCTTGTTCGTTAAGGAGTACTAGAAACTAGAGATGAAAAAACAAACGAAATCGAGGAGCCCATTCAAACGAGAAGAGATACCTTAATAAGAGCTAATTTCTTTCTTCTTCTAATGCCACAAACTCTGGAGCGTACTTTACTTTCTTTTCGTGCAATCGTGCATCCAATTTCTACAACTGTTGTGCGCGCTCGCAATTTGGATGACAATGGGATGCACAAAAGCAACACAAAACAAAAAAAAACTTTAGTTTTGGGGGATAATTTGCCACAAGCAGTTGGAGGAATTAGAGCTGATGCTATGATTAGTAGTGAATCTGAAACTGGTGCAGACTGCAGATACTTGGAGAACAGATGTCGTATATTTGTAGATACGATGAAAGTACATTGGTAATACAATGTTATAATAGTAATAATTTGTTTCGTTAAACCGTGAAAGCGATGCTTGAAGTATAGATACTATATGGACCAAACCCGACAATCAAAAACTGGCATCCCTCATTTTGCTTGTCGAGACCGGACGCTCTTCACCATTGATTTACCAGAAAGCACACCCTTAAAGCCTCATTCAATACTCTTGCCTGCATGCATATCTATCAAGAATTAGTAATCCCACTTTTTTTTTTTGCAAAGTTTCAATAGAAACATGACACCTGTCAAATTTAGACATGCAATGAGCGACATGTTTGGAAGAATCGTGCTCTTTAGGAATAAGTTGGAGAGAGTTCAAACGAATTGTAGAAATACGAACAAGATGGCACGCAAGCGTTGTGAAGCCCTATGCCCCCGGGGGGTTAAAGAAATTAACTAAACTATCATAATCATGTTTGCAAAAGTGGACGAACGTTTAACCAATCGACGCGACGCTGTGCACTCGACTGCGCCAACTACAGACATTGCGTACGAAATCTTTTCTGCAATACTGGTAAACGCCTGAAACCTTTTATCAACAGTCTGATTGACCCCTACCAGTGCGGCTTGAGGCCAGGTAAGTCCACCATCAATCCCTCACACTGCGACAGATCCTAGAGAAAACCCAAAAAGTCAACATCTATACTTATCACCTCTTTATCGATTTCAAGGCATCTACAGGGACGAACTGTATAAAGCCATGTTTAGTTTTGACATCCCTGCTAAACTTGTCCGTTTGTGCAGGATGGCGATGGAGAACGCTCGCTGTTCCATTAAGGTCGGTAATGACCGTACTGAGACCTTCGATGTTAAAAATGGTTGTAAACATGGTGATGCACTGTCATGTGACTTTTTTTAACATCTTACTTGAGCGTATTGGTGCGGAATTCACAAACACCAGTGGCACAATCTATCAAAAGTCCGTACAACTACTTGCATACGCCGACAATATTGACATAATAGGTCCGTTTGCGTACTTTTTTGCACTAAAATTTGTAGATGATCAAATTTCGAAGAGTGGAGGTAAAATTCTCTCAGAGAGAACTAAAATTATGAAAAAGTATACGAATGGGTTGAACAAGAAAATGCTGAAAATACACTAGTTTGACAGCTTTGACAGTTTTCAAAAACCAGCCCACAGAAATTTCATTCACTTCAATTCGTAGCATGGGGAAATTTCTTACTCTCTTGTGAGCGCTCTCTTCTGCGAAAAAGAAATTACGAAAATTCTCCGTACGCGAACAGATTTTAGTAAATATTCGTAAATTTTCGTAAAAATTCCCTGTTTTAGGAGGGTACGCGAACGCACCTAATTGAAAGAACGCAGAAGCTGCCAAAATGGGTTAAGCAATAAACGAGGGAAAAACCAAGTATAAGCTGTCAACAAAAAGTGATAATCAACAGCAACGAGTTGGACAAAACGCCACAGTGGGCAGCTACAACTTCGAAGCCGTAAAGGACTTTGTCTACCTTGGCTCTGCTTTTAACTCCTAAATAATACCAGCGCGCGCAGAAATCAAGCGAAGAATAACCCCAACCGCTGTTTTTTTTGAGCTAATAGGGCAATTCAACAGTAAAGTCCTCGAAGAACTAAGGAACTCTGTATAAGACCCTGATCATTTTAGTCCTGCTTGACGGCGCTGAAACATGAACTTTGTTGAAAGCGGATGAAGATATTCTTTGTCGCTTCGAGAGAAATATTTTTCGTAAGATTTTCGGTCCAGTTTGCATCGACGGGTTTTGGAGGACAAGCTTCAACGACGAACTATACGAGCTGAACAGCGACATCGACGTAGTCAAAAAACATGTAGAGCGAATGAATACCAACGCTGCGGTCGCAGAGTCTTCGAATCAAACCCGGAGGAACGTCGCGCGTACAAGTTGAAGGGGACCTCGACCAACTTGGGGTGCGCAACTGGAGGCCATTAGCTAAAGACCGAGCTAAGTGAAGAGGCTTATTGGTTGAGGTCCAGGTTCACCTCGAACTGTAGCGCCATACAAAAAGAAGAAGAGTATTCGTAGGTTTACATATGGGTGCATATGCAAGCCAATGTTGATTATGTTTCTCACTTAAGCCCCAAATCGTGTGAAGTTACTGTTGCCGTTACTGTGATCAATGAGTTCTATTAAATTGAAAGCATAGGTTCTGAATTGTTTGCTATGTTTGTCATTTGTTGCAGTTGTCAAAGATGCTATATTTGTTTTAATGTGTTTCGAATAGATTTCGAAAATGGGTGTCTTGTTCTTATTCCAATATCTCCTTTACTCCAAAACTCCCCTTTACGACTATCTGATACGACGCATAGTCTCCTCAATCTAGTACACAAGCTTAAATGGCAAAATAAACCAAAGACCAACTGTCTGCTGGATTCATTAGACACCAATGTCCCGATAGAAATAATAGAAATACCATCCAAACACTTCCATACCTTCCCCTACATGTGAGACTACCTATTTTGGTATCTTATGGGCACTAATTCTATTTATTCCAAGTCTAACTGCCCTAAATCCCAGTTTGGCTGCCCAATAATACGCCGCCTGCATAGGGGAAAAAAACCGACCGATGGCCACAAATAAAGATGCATTGTCTAGTTAACACCAAGTTTGTCTGTGTCCCTACTCACCTCGGCAACACTCTGAGCATATTAATGCCTCCACGCTGGCGGACAGTCCGGTGTTATAGGCACACAATCTGCGATCGCTTGACATGTGTGCAAATGCAAATGTTGCATATTCATAGAACACAACACAAGTTGAGTCATTTTCCAACTCAGGCCCCGCTAGCCCTCCAAAATAGCCTCCTGTGGGACTTGAGTAGCCATGTGCGCGCACCCCGCGTCGTACGTGCACCAAATTCTGATTAATTTTTATAGTTTTGCTTTTCGGTACTAGATAGGTGCATACATATATGAATGCGGCGCAGCGAGGAGGCTTTGTTTTGGACTCGCTCGTCGTCGTCGTCGGTCGTAAGGAATTGTGACATAAATTTCAATTATAGATTTACCCAGATTCGCGCTAGGGTATGTAACGAAAATGTTTGTATATTTTTCTGTTTATCACACAGAGATGGAGTACTAAATGGTGTTTCATAGTTCTCGTAATTAATTGGATGACGACGACATCTACAGCAACAGCAGCAGCAGCAGCAACAGGGACATGAACTTTTATTGTGGAACTGGTTAAATTTAGTGTTCTGCGGAAATGTGAAGTCATTAATATGTCGCGCTTGCAGCATGAATAGGGACGGTGAATGACGAAGCAAATTTTTAACAGACAATTTTATCTGTTTGTTTTGTTATTAAAATGGAACTCGTCTCGTATTTGGAACTTTAATGATATATGTATGTATCTTTTGATCTAAATAGCAGATGTATTACGGATCGTTTTCACTGGAACAAGTGTAGGTCATAAAAGTGGCATTAAATTGTTCTTAAGTCCAGGTGAATGATCTAAGATCGATATAAGAAACCGTTCATCTTCATTATATCTTGCTAAATCTAGCATTGCACTTGATCTCAACCGATAAGGAGACGAGAGATGGAGCAACTTTCAGATTAAGGTGAAAACCACTCTCGTTCGTCCTTACCGTTCATAGGAATCACTAAGCAGAGTATCTTCTGATATTACTTCAACCTGGGGGCTATGTCCAAAAAGCCACCAATATGAATCCTGAAATTTATTAATTCTTCCGGAGGATTTTAGGGAGGCCACTTAAATAGCATGGAGCTCTAACAGCTTTATCTGTATCATCGTTCTTTCTGGTGTATTAATGAATCCTTTGAGAGTCATCTGTAGGCGGCATATACAATATTGATATCAGCTACACATGTTTACCGAACTTAAAGACCGAGCTACCGAATTAACAGTGTAATCCATGTTTATGAACACATCCTTCAATTGACGTTGCACTGAAACCTGCTTTGAAGGAATAAGTAACATTTTCCCTCCTTTTCTTCTACATAAGTTTGTGTGTTAAGTACGATCAGTCAAATCTCATCGTATTTCCCCGTTAACAGCTATATTTAAGAAGTCGAGAACTTTAAATTGGCAGCACTGTTTTATGCAGCGATTTGACAGTTCTTGGTTGTGTTTGTTTTGAGGTTAGTTTAGTTAGCTTTTCATCATGAATAGACTAAATTCGGAGTAACATTTGCAATTCGAGGAACTCATCGGGCTGGAGGTTGCCCATAGACTACCTAAATTAGACAATCAATTCTAACTTCCCCTGCCCACTCGTGACTGAAAACAGGCGAAGCCTAAATTCCCCTGTCTGTGAACCGTATGACCGAGACTTAACTATTAATTTGTCGAGTTATCTCTTTCATTCCCTTTGAACAAAATATTTTTGCAGGTTGGCACAAACAAAAAAAAATTGTATGTAGAAAATGGCTGCGCCCAAGATGTCAAACCAGCAACTGAAATCGTTACTTGCATGTGTGGGATTTGTGACCTCCCATTTGATTATGCTTTAATGTCAGAATACAATGATCCAATGTCAATGTTTCAAACGACCCGAAGTTGACTGTCTAATTTAGTTCCTCTATGACGATGGCGCGTAGGCAATGTAGACGCCCCAGGACTCAAAAGAGGATACAGGACATAAGAAAGTAACATTTGACGAACGATTAATTTCACGAAGTGGACCTGGTTACCTGGTCTTCCTAGTTCGTGCGAATTGACGCCACTCGATTATTTTCTCAGGAAAGTTGGGTGAAAGAGATGAGGAACGTGACTGAAAGCAGGCCAGAAAACCCTCTTATGATGAAGAAGGAGCAAGAAGGTATATGAAAGCTAGTGAATATACATATGTATATACGCTGGGCATCACCAGATGAGTATCGAACCTCTGAACCATCCCCTTCCTTCTTAAATGAGCCACCTAGCCTACAAGAATTCTCCAAAGTAGCGAGACACTATGTCTTAAGAGTGCGTCCAGACCGAGTGAAACATTTCTGAAACATTTATGAAACATTTCAGAAACAAATAAATAAATCTTTTAGAAATGTTTCGCTCGGTCTGGACGCACCTTTACGCTCACCAAATTAAGCTCGTCTTGGCAACTTTTAACGAATTTCAAATTATTTTGGTGGTTCATCAGACGTCAGTAGCCTAGACTACCGGAGACTCAGAGCGCTTTTGAAGATGTCCAGTAAAATCAGCACCAGATTTTGTACATCCTAGACGTTGAATCTGTGAATGTCAGGGTGTTAAGTTTTGTGACCTTCTATGAAGCAGAATACCAAACAAGCTAAGTCTAGTGGATGCACTTTTCAGTACAATGTACTACTTAGCACTCTTTTTGGAGCTGGGTTATGATAGCTAAGGGCATATAATATATAAGGCCCCCCTACGCTGCTCATCTAGACCATAAGGATTCGGTCCATTGTTCTCATTAATTTCAATCAGTTATGGCTGAAAAGGGGTACCACTCTGATAGTTATATATATAACCCAAGATCTGAAGAGGAGTAACTACTGAGAGTCTTCATTCTTCTGGGAGATAGTTCAAATCATTCTGCAGTAGGCATGATACAGACATTCCACATAAATACTAATGCAAAAGAGCTCACTAATTATGCGTTAGGGTCCCGTGGATAATGACCACTAAATTTCACCTGAGAAATATAACTTTTCTTGTTCAAGGCCGATCTTAGCGCCCTGCCTGTTGCACATGTGTATACCTAGATGAGGCCAACGTGGATTGTTTAGACCGGTGACAGAAAGTAATTCTATCTTTAATTTTTTGCTCTTAGAAATCTCTTAAGAGATAGTATAAAAAGAAAGGGTCAGTGTTGATCTAATCTACAACTTGCTTATTTTTTCCTGTGAACGGAGTTGAAGAAATTATGTATTACCTATCATAATCATAATTAACGTGTCTCCACCCACCTCTCAATCAGTCATCTTCTTTGAGTTGCCATATAGTCCCATTACAGCCATTAAGTTTTGGGTCGTATAAAGCTCTGTTAATGACTGTTGAAAATGGCGATTTTCAATATACAATTGTTTAGGTTCAACAACTAGCTAAGCTTACTTTTCACGTTTCAGGGTTGTGCTCATATTTGCCACTCTCAAGTCTCATTACTTAACCGAGATCCACGTGAACCATTAATGGTAAACTTTATTGATTTATAGCTCCACTCCAACATATTAATGCCAGGCAAGTACTTGCTACTGTTACTTCTCCTAATTTATCTAATTAGGGTATAAACAAAAAAAAAAACTCTCATTAAAATTATTTTTTTGGTTCTCATACCAGCTCACTGCTGGTTTGCCATTTCCATGTAAAAATAGTTCCCTGCTATTCTAAGACAAAGATTCCATGCTTGAATGTATTTTTAGTGATTCCATCCCCGACCCATTGATGGAGTTGCATCTATTTTTGGAATTCAGTTTAGCACTATCAATTTGCCAGATGTTTTCAAGGAATTTCCACATAAGTGCCATTAATTTGAAAATTTGTTCTCCCCTTATATATATCGTTAAGTGGCAATAGAAAGTGCTATGGTTTGGACCACATTCTTTTCCTGCGAATGTAATATGTGCCATAGAATGACATAAATTTTGGAATATATTTTTTATTACCAATCTAAAGGCCTTTAACCTTTGGTAAGAGACATTTTAAAACTGTTAATCTTTCATTTGTTCTAATTTACACAACAATACCCACATACACATACAGAAATGAAGGAGAGCTTTGCAAATACCGCTAAGTCGTCGCATTTCGCGTCGCTAATAAATATTTATAAATAAATATTCAATATGTAAATGAGAGCATTAATTACAAACCAACGGCTACGGTCTATGGTTTCAACTTTCATTACAATTTATCTGCTCTTGAGCTTGGCTTGAAGTGCCTCTGAAACTGTAGGAGAGACAATTATGTATTTAAGATCGGCTTAGACTTATTCTAAATAATAAACTGAACGACAACAGAGCTGAACATAAATTAATCAAACGTTGAATTGAAAATTTTGCACGTTTTTTTATTTTTTTCTATTCACTTTTGCCAGCCGATGCTGAGGTGTGGGAAAGTCTGAAAGTATAACCCGCTGTTAGAGCACCCATAAATGGCCTTGATCACACTCCTTTGCATTTATGTGTCTACATATCTGCTGGTGGTCGGTGAAAAATCATGTCATTAAGTAGGCAATGATTCTTATCTTCTAATTTATTTGATGACGAGACTGAACCATGTTCTTTCTAGAAACAGATTTTGGAGGCGAATATTCATTTTATATGAGGAGACAAATGATTAAGTTTCAATGATGCTTGGTCAAGTATCCGGCTAATAAGGTAGAATCGAATGTGCTTTGACAAGATAGACATAGTCTGACTTTATTGCATGACAATAATAGGCTCTATTTTCTACATATGCAATTTACACAAGACCCTTTAATTCTTTGAAACACACTTTTGGACAGAAGTTTTCTAAGCCATTTTATAAGCTTTGCAATTTAAACCAGTGAAAAATGCTACAGTTCGCCTGGAGCGAATCGTATGATACCCTATCCCTATCTTATTTGGTCGTGTCAGTGGGCGGTGGAAAATGAATTCACAAAATTTTCTATTTTGCCTTATAAACTAATATTTTTACTCGAAAATTAATTTTTGAAGTAAACGCCCCTAAAAAGTGGGCGTGGCCATATACAATGTATAGACGATTTGTAGATTAAGTGAATATCTACATATTTGCTCAAGTAAGTTTTTTCGAGTTTCATATGAAAATAGTGAAAAAAAGTGATTTTTTTGAAAAGTGGGCGTGTCAGTGGGCGGATTTAAAAAAAATTTACACTTGTATTGCTTACTTTTCCGAAGACCTCGTATGCAAAATTTCATCAACCTAGCTCAAAATTTAAGGCCCAAAAACTGGTGACATACGGACGGACGGACAGACGGACGGACGGACGGACGGACATAGCTCAATCGACTCGGCTAGTGATGCTGATCATTTATATATATACTTTATTGGGTCTATCTGTAATATTTCTCTATGTTACAAACTATGTATCAAACTTAATATACCCTTAGGATAGGGTATAATTAGGATAGGGTATAACAATGAATGGATAGGTCGTGATACTAATTTGACACTCAGAGGCGTGATATCATGTGGAATCGAGTGGCTGTCACTTGACCACCAGCTTTCAAAATTGGGCAAGTGCGAGGAGGTCCTCGTACAATAGTCTTCCGGACATTTTATATTATCATTAAACAGAAAGCAATTTATTCATATCCTGCATAGGTAGATACACATAATACTGGTTTTGATATGAACGATGCAATGTCTAATCAACTCTATCAAATGGTAAAACCAAAAGTACGTAGGTAGGTAGGAAATTCCAGTCCATTTTAACTTGCACTTTCCATATAAAATATGCATTGAATTCATGCAAGAATTGGAACTCGAGATATTAAACAACTCTGAAATTACGTTGATAGAGAAGCTCGTTATAGTGTGTCTGCCTATTCTGTTTGTCTGTCTGTATGACGAGTGAATCTATTTACTTCAAACTTCATGTTAGGGAGCTATTGCATGGCCACTAAAGGGGACATTAAAATTTTTGTTCTAGCCCTATTTTTAAAGTTCCATGACGAAGCGCCATTTTCACAAACACGGAGTTTTCTCCCAAAATAGTTTCAACGATTTCGATAGAATTTCATATTTCAGTTAGTTTAGGCGTACCAAGCTTTTGGACAAAAATGCAGTTAACGGTACTTTGCATGTTAAATGGTTTAAGTAAAGTAAAGCGAAAGAACATAGCATTCAGGGTTTTAAAAAAAATATTTTTCAAATGTTTGGCAAGCTTTTTTGTTCAACAAATTTTGTCAGAAAAATATTTCTTACGTGAATGGAGCCCTTGCAAAATTCTCTTGAATTTGATATGCCACATGATGGGAAACAAAATAATTTTTTTTGCCCTTCATACAAGGTGCCCAAAAAAGTGCCCCCAAAATGAAATTCATTACCGGCATCTTGTGCGGGCTCCCACATAATGTATACATAGCGAAAGTTTCAGCTATCTATGTTTAACGGTTCAAAAGTTACAGGGCTGTGACAGACAGACACCGTACCAAACCCATAAGTGTTCCGTCTTTCCTTTCGTACCCCCTGCCAACTACTATTGCCATTTAGCAGATAGTTTGCAAAGCCCCCGAAAGACAACCATAAAGGACAGATCCACACCTCTCTAGTTCATCAGGTCGTTTATTTCCGTCAATGTTACTGTGACTCTAAAGGAAACTGATCCTGAACAAATGAGACTGTCTTTGCACTGTTCTTCGGGAATGTATGGGCAGATGAAAATAGTCTGGAACGGCGGCCTGGCTGTCAATGACCATGGCTATGGTGCTTTTCGTTTGGAGGTTTGCTTAAGCAAGTGGTAAACGTCACTAACAGCTAGAACGTTCACCTGGGAGACTCTGCACGATTTAGAAAGTCGGTATGACATGAAAATGTTAAGAGAATCAGAGAATATCGCTGCCCCTACCTCACACACAGTGCTTCCTGGTTGGAAATCTGACAGAATCATTTCTGAAGTTCACTCTGGAAGTTATATTATCATATTAGCCACCAAATCTGGTAGTAACAGATTCAGGCTGCTATTGCGATCCTAAGGTTTGGTCCTCAAGCTTCCTGCTTTCCTTAGTCTACCTGCAGTACATGACAAACGAAATCTGATATGAAGTTCGATTGATAAAAGGTATTACATTCAATACTGCAGTTGGACATGTCCTCATGGTCTCGGAGCTCCTAGAGCCGCATTCCTTCGCCCTTTGTTGATAGGTTTTATGTTGTACTTTTTCCTTAAGTCTGGCTAGTCTAGCCATACATAGGAAAGTATAGGATGCAGCAACGTACACATCAATATGACTATCTTCAAACGAGGTCCCCACTACTTTAGAAGAATTTTTATGCACGTATTGAAAGCTATGTAGGATTTTTTAGGCGGTGGAGGCATGGGTTCAGGTTTGCTTAGGTTCATGCTAAATCCACATCCAGTGGCCCTTAAAGGTAAAAGAAGAGTCTGGATCAGTCATTTGCTTATTTTACCTAAGACACCTTCCATAATCCCACCGATTCTTAGTGTGTATAGTATGCATTGGTTCTGAAATCACTCTACACTTGGTGAGAAACTCATGAATAGTTGCGCTTTTGATATTGTTAAACCATTTCCTTTTTGTAGAACTGTAGGTACCTACAAATTTTGCACAAGTAACTCCCAAATTAAGCACCATGTATTTCGCTATTAACCTCAAATTTGTTTTCTAAACCACATCAGCTATACAAATAGATACACCTACCATTTTAGCGCCGACAATTTTGAACACAACGGATTTCATTTCCATATTTCTCGGTTAGAAGTTCCATCTTTCACACCTCGCTTTCGGCATGTCACTTCCTCTGAGTCAGTCTCAAAACGTTCTTTTACATACACATGTATAACGTAATTTTCGCCAAATCAATTTCAATTAACTCCGACTCAATTCGCATAAAAACAATCTAAAAAGCATCGCCATTTTTATGATTTATGAGTCATTTGCAAATGAACCATCTAATTGACTTATAGATCACTTCTCGAGATCCAATGAGCATTCAAAGTGCTAAAAGAACAAGTTACTCCCGTGTCGTCCCCAAATCCAAATATAGAATGCGAATAGAGCATGCTAATTCTTAAGTCAACCCAACAACCGTGGGAAATAAACAAAGATAATGATAAATACTAAGAATTGTTGCAAGGCTAGCGACTGACGATTGATCGAGATAACACGTATCTCGTTTGAGAACGAGATTCGTTCTACTGAGCCCAAAATTTTACACAGGTATTTCGATCTAATGTGAGAAATGGTTCCCGCCTTGGATATATGTCAAAAGTCGCAACACAGAAGCTGCATACCTGTCACATATCTCAACGAGTTGTGTTTTTCTTTTTAGCATAAATCCCTCACTTAGGTACCTGAACCTGTGCACTGGGTATAGACATGGACCCTCAAAACTCTAGGTCATTTAAATGAAATTTTATGGCTCCTCTCTTTATAGCAAAAGACTTCTCTCTCTCAGACACATACAACCATAAAGTCTGAAGAGAGGGATCTACTGTATTTGAAACGAAATCAAGTGTAAACTGAAGAAATGAAAAAAACAAACATCTTTGAGATAGAGACACATACTTAACTGAGTTCTCGCCAACGCACACTTGCAACCAGGGTTCGGACTTCAATAATAAAATTTAGCAGTAGATTCTTACAAAAAGTGCAGTAGATCCGTATTTTCCGCAGCAGATTTGTTTTTGTTGCAAAAAATACAACAATACTGGGGTTTAGATTTATACACATATATTTTTTACGATAAAATAAGGTTAAAACAAACTTAAATTGCACAGTTTAAAGTAAATTTAATCACAATTCTTTGCACGAAATTATTTTTTTATAAATTTTTTAATAACTGATTAATTTTCAGTTAAATTCAGTTCTTAAAAGAAATTTTCTATCAATAAATTTACGTTTTTTCTAGATTGTGTTACGTTTTTCATCTAGAAAACATCAAATTTTCAACCGTTTTCACATTCAAAAATCGCAGTAGATTTCAAGTCAAGCGCAGTGGCGCAGCAGATTTTAAATATTTTTCAAAATCGCAGTAGATCTACTGCAATTGCAGTAAAGTCCGAACACTGCTTGCAACAAACCTGCTTAAACAAAAAATGCAGAAACCAAAACAAAATAAAAATAAAAAGAAAAAAAAGTCTAGAAAGAAGGGAGAAAGAGAAAATGAAACAATAAAACGAACGAAAGAGGAATCAGATACAACTATAATAATAAATAAACCGGTGTTATGTCCATTGTTTAATGATGACGACGACGACGGCTGGTGGTGGTTTGCCAGAATCAGAGCTACTCTCTGTGGCTAGAATCTTGCTTTCTGGTCAGAGAATAGGTCTGACCACGAATTTTAATTCTCATTTTCATCTGTTGTTTCGTGGAAGAACACCAAGACGACGACGACGATGATGATGATGATGAAGAAAAGTGTTAAACGAAGGTGGTGTGGTAAATGGTCACAACTGCAACAAAAGACCTTAAGGACGAGACGATGAAAAGATGTAAGAGTCATTCAAGGAGATCGAGGAATGAAGAGGAGGATACTTTATACGTGATCCTTATCCAGGAACAAAGTCGTGGGTTAGCCAGAGAGTACCTCTTCGATGCCTTTTGCAAGATGATGATAATTTTTTTTTCTTTTCTTCTTTTTTTTTTATTTTGGTTTTGTCTTGGTGAAGAACTAAAAGTGGTGCACAATTCGCCTTTTGCCATGATGATTAGGAAGAAGGAATTGTTGGTGGTTGTGTGTTGGCTGGGTCTGGGGATCTTTTGGATGGAACAGATCTGGT
This sequence comes from Chalcosyrphus nemorum, assembly GCA_949716465.1. Taxonomy (NCBI): domain Eukaryota; kingdom Metazoa; phylum Arthropoda; class Insecta; order Diptera; family Syrphidae; genus Chalcosyrphus; species Chalcosyrphus nemorum. The sequence goes on from OX454332.1 coordinate 104,926,479, forward strand.
TGTGTTATGGTTCTTGTACCACGGATGGACGTTATGTGGGTTGAAATAGAAAATAGTGGGTTAGAGGTTGTTGTGCCAGCATAGAATCTCAACAAGAGAAGAAGGATAGAATGACCTCCGGAGGTTGTTGATCTGGTGATGGTTCTCCGGGAGTATTGGTTGTTTGGATGAAGAAGCTTATGGACATGGAAGGGAAGAAGATTTGTTATGGTTCTATTTACGCTTACAGAACTTGTTCTACAATTTCGAGGACCTAGTCTTCATCGCCGGAAGCTTCCAGAAGCTCGCTTCAATGATTTACTTTATCCAATACCACGGTAAGATTGTACAACAGCAGCTTTGGTAACAATGTTTGGGCCTCAAAATTGTGGCTAGAGTTTTTGAGACACTGCTGCGCCTGCAGGCACAAGCCTTGATGTACTCCATCTTGGCCAGTATCTCGTCTCATAGTCGTCTTATGTCTTTGGCACATTCTGGCAATTGACTAGATGCTTCTTACTGTTCCAGTATAACACAGAAAAAATTGGGCAAGTGCGAGGAGGGCCTCGTGCAATAGTGTTCCGGACATTTTATATTGTCATTAAATAGAAGGCAATTTATTCATATCCTGCATAGGTACACCTAACACTGGTTTTGATATGAATAATGTAATGTCTTGTACGTAGGTATGTCCTAGTAATACTGAGCTGAGATTCCAGTCCATTTTAACTTACACTTTCAATATAAAACATGGCGTACCAAGCTTTTGGATAAAAATGAATGTAACGGTACTTTGCTTGTTAAATGGTTTAAGTAAAGCAAAACACTGGCAATACTTGACATGCGAAGGAATACAGCATTTAGAGTTTTAAAAATTAAAAAAAAAAATATTTTTGAAAAAAAAAAATTAAAAAAAAAAATAGTTTTTTAAACTTATTTAGTTTTCAAAAGCAGCATAGAGCTAACATATACGATCCATTCGTGCAAATGACTTCGTTTTTGAAAAATCGAAATCGAATGCAGTAGCAGCAAGAGAAGAGCTTATAGGGAAGTCCATGCGCTTTTCTAAAATCTGTAACTCGGGAACTACGTAGCGGATTTAGATGAAACTTGAAACTTGAGCAAATCGTATTATCAAAATGATCTACTGTAAAAATTATGTGGATAACATAAAAACTGGGGGAGATACGGTGGGGTAACTAGATGCCCCATTTTTTTAATTTTTCTCAGAAAATATATAAAATATAGAAGTTTTCGTATTGGTTTTACAATCTACACGACATTCTACGTATCTCCAATTTTTTTCATATTTTTACCACTTATGGTCTGGCCGCTAGGAGGGGGGGGACAACATTTTTCAAATGTTTGGCGAGCTTTTTTGTTCAATAAATTTTGCCAGAAAAAAATTTTTCTTACATATATGGAGCCCTTACAAAATTCTCTTTAATTTGATATGCCACATGATGGGGAACAAAATATTTTTTTTTTGCTCTTCATACAAGGTGCCCAAAAAAGGGCTCCCAAAATGAAATTCATTGCAGCCATCTTGTGCAGGCTTCCACATAATGTATACATACCGAAAGTTTCAGCTCTCTATGTCTATCGGTTCAAAAGTTACAGGGCTGTGACAGACTGACGGACAGACGGACAGACAGACACCGTATCAAACCCATAAGTGTTCCGTCTTACCTTTTAAGGTCCGGAACATTAAAAAGTGTCGCCTTCAAATGTTTTTTTAATATCCTGCTGTGAATTTACCCACATTAAAAGCTTCTTAATTTATTATAAGTTTGCCTTATCTTAGAAGATTTGCTAATTAAATGAATATTCATAAGGATTGCAGTGCTAATTTGATTATTATTTATGAACAACAACGCTTAATGACGTTGATGACATTCCTATCTTGCGATTTCAATGTCAAGACCTAGTTTAAAGTTTTTATTTGGAAAACAATTAAATTTTTGTTTGCGATACTTATCTAACGGTCCTATAAACAAAACCATTTACTATGGAAGAAGCACTTCTTAGTGTACTTATTGCTATTAGGTTTCAATATTTATTCTCAAATCCAAACTGAATGGGGAGAGTTTATATGCGATATTTACATTCGTTCGTAATTCACAGTAATATTTTCATGTTCGTGCACCCTGTGTGTGTACCATGTAGCCATCATTAATGAATTTATCCACAATAGCATAAAAAACTCACCCTGGAAAACATTATGATTCTTTCCAAGTGGTATCCAAACCTTACTAGGTATTAATCTTGATCGACCGAGTAGTAGTGCGCCTTTATCTCACGACTTCAGATCTCAATTGCCAAGCTTCTGTTAAATGTGACTTGTTTAGACATTAAACCAGAAGCTACGCGGAACTTTTTCAAGCTGAGCCAACAGCATCGGCAGAGCTACTGTTCCCACTTGTCGGGAGAACATGGGAAGCCGAGAGTTTTCCGAATGAGTGGAAGAAGGGAATGATCGTCAAGCTCCCTACAAAAGGCAATTTAATGCAGTGCGAAAACTGGAGAGGTATCTGCATGCTGCCTGCTGTGGCCAATATAATAACTAGAATAATCCTGGAGCGAATCAAAGACCAGCTTGAAGACTCACTCGACGCCGAACAAGCAGGTTTCCGATCTGGATCCTCCTGTATGGACCACATCAACACCTTGCGGATCATCATCGAGCAGTGTGTTAAATATCGATCACCACTTCACCTGCTGTTCATCGATTTTGAAAAGGCGTTTGATAGTGTCAATCGGGAATTTATTTGGCGTGCCTTGCGCAGGAGAGGCATTCCGGATAAATTAATAGCAATTATTAAGGCTACATATGATGGGTCCACATTTCACGTCTTGCACAGAGGAAGGCTGTCTGAGGAATTCGAAGTCCAAAGTGGGGTTCGACAAGGCTGCATACCAATACTGTTTTTATTGGTGATTAGCGATGTGCTGGATGCACCCTTATGAACAGGAAATGGAGGAATTCGATGGACTCTTACATCTCAACCACTCAAGCACCTCGACTGCGCCAATGATGTATGCCTTCTGTCTCACAGAATAATGGACCTTCACCAAATGACAGCAAATGTGGAGAGGGAAGCAGACGTCGTTGGGCTGAAAATTAACTTGGCAAAAACAAAAATGTTCAACCTAGGACCGAAATCATCATATATGTACATATTCATTGTTGGACAGACGGTTGAAAGAGTGGAAAGTAGAGAACGTGGCGCAGAACAGAAAGCACGGCAACTGGGAACGAGTTGGAGGGAGCTGAGGCACATTTATAGAAATCGCACACGATGGTGCGTAGGCGTTGTAGATGCCCTAGGACCCAAAAAATAATGGGCTGATAGTAGATAGATAGATGCAAGTGAGTCCGCTTATAGCAGTTTCTATATTTGCCGTTTTAAACTTGGTGGCAGATATAGAAAGTTCTAATGACTGCCAAGAAGAGTAGTGGTGACAGTATGCAGCCCTGACATGACCCACTTCAAAGTTGTTCTTCGATTTTTTCGCTTTCCGTGTATGATAGCGAAAGATCATCTTGTCTAGCGTAGGAAGCTAGTCAATAGTCCTCTCCTGTTCAATGGCATCATAAACCAGAGGATGTAAGTACTTACTAACAGAGCTGCAGAGTATCTTCCTCCACACTTAGCGGACAATATCTATCGAAACATGTGATTCCTAAAATGCTTCTAGGTAATAGGTCACTTATCATCTGAATGCTCATGAAGGGTCAAGATTTGAGTGCTAGTTTCCATCATTTGTGCCTGACTACTCACAAATCTACTGATTAGTAAGATATTCGCGCTGGAAAACATATGAGATATTGTGGGGAAGTTGATGCATTACGCATAAATTTATCGTGGCTGAGATATTGTGGGGAAGTTGATGCATTACGCATAAATTTATCGTGGCTTTTAAAATATGTTTGTTATGGGAATATGTATACAGATGTATATGAGATGATTTAGTTTGTCACAGACAGATTGTGGGGGTTATAGGGCAAGGTGCTTACTCTTAAACAATGACCCACAGGGTAAAGTTTGACTTGTTAACTCTTACAAAAGTGAGCTCAGCTTCCAGCTAAAAATAAGCCGACACGGGTTTTGCCTCCTCCTCTTATCATACTCGTCTGTTAAACAATTGCCATTGAAGTTAAAAATCGTAAGTCCAATTGTTGGGGTTTAGCAAGAGAATCGGGTAAAAAAATAAACCCACTCTCCGCCACCACAGAACCATTCTATACAGCATTCCTGGCTTGCAACCACCACCACCACCATCATCGTCGATTGGACACCTCTCGAGTACACCTCGTCGGTCTTGTACTTCTTCTTCTTATTTTCATTGCGGTCTTCTCCTTTGTCTGTGTCTTTCTTATAGCACCTTCGTTTTACCTGTTTCTCTTTTATAGCTAATTTTGCTTCTTCTCCTCTATCATTTGCAGCCTTTCTGTGTGTAGGTTAGTCACCTAAAATGTTCCTCTCTCTCTCTCTTTTCTTTGAATATGTGTGTGAGAATGAGCTATGAGAGGAACCTCTCAAGAAGCGAAGCACACTGTCCAACATCCAACAGATACATTCGGCTCGGCTCTAAAGAGTATGTCCGCGACTTGTGCCTTGGTGGAGTGGTGTGTTATACGCGCAAAACCTCTTTTTCTTTGATCGCTAGCTGGACGAACGCGCCGCGCGGATAATATTCATTCGCGGTTCGATTGGTACTTTTTTTTTATTGTGTGCTTGTTTTTTTAACGAAGAAGAAGACGGAGGTTTTGAATTTTCCTCTCTTGCCAAAATCAACAGTTGCGCGGACGCGAACAGCATAATAAGATCGTTTCTCAAAGATCGGATCGCGCAAAAATATACCTTTATCTTCTTACAAAAAAAAATTCCAATAAAAGATACTTAATTTTAGTGGAAAAAAAAAAGTTACAAAATTTGTTTGTTGAAAAATTTTGTAAACTTCCGTGATAGATACGTTTTCTGCACGAAAAATTGTTTATAGATACTTTTGCTGCCTGCCATCCAGAATAGAGAAGGTGGTTTTCAAGAAAAACAAAAAAAAAAAAACTCGTAGTGTTGTGTATCCGTCGTCGTTGTCGTCGTGTTGGATGTGAAGGTGGCAAAGGAGTAGGAGGAGGCTGTTTGGTTGCAATAGTACTAAGCGGAGAAAACGAAAATTCTTGGAGCAAAATTTGGTGTGTGTGGTGCATTTTCTTCTCTCGGTTTCATGTGGTGGCGCTGTTGGTGCGCGCGGTTGTTCTCCCCCTCGAGTGGATATTAACGGTGCAGTGATTCGAAAAAATATACGTATATTCTGCGCTAGCAAATAGGTTCACTTTGCTGCTGAGCTCGCTAGCCACCAGAAGAAACAACTTGTTTCGACGGTTTTTTTTCTACTTTTATTATCGTTATATTTTATGTTTTTTTTTTAATTTTTTTTGTCGTGTTTCGTTCGAGTGCTTATAGCTTTTACACAATTCCAGTTTATTTTTTTTTTCTTTAGTTTTTCTATGTAAATAAATTAAGAGAAAAAAAAAATTGGCATAGAGAAGGAAAAAAAGTCCAAGTAAAGCGTGGAATGCAAGAAAAATTATGTAAATTTAATGTGCACCGGTTTTTTTTTTAATTAAATATCTTATTTCTGCTGTAAAAAGAAAAGTATCTACAACTTGTTATGATTAGAATCATAATCAAATGCATTCTAGTGTTAGTGCGTGTGATTGAGTGCTAAGAAGACGATATGGTGCTAATTTTTCTATAAAAGAATACACAGGATATTTTTTGGATTAAAAAAAGAGAACTTTCTGTCAGAAGTTGGATTATAACCGAAACACAAATAGTGAAAGGTAAGCTCTAGTCGGTAAATACATAAATGTGTCATTCTTGGATTAAGATTTACAAGCCACAACCAGATAAAGTTGTTTGATTTACATACTTATGTATGTGGTTAGGAGTGGGTTCTGATCTATAAGTTAGATCAGTGCATTGTCAGTTGAATAATAAGTAGATTTAAGTCTGACAGACGTTTGAGTAAACAATCAAATCGAAAGCTTCTGAAATGTCAAAAATGTAAAATCAGCTAGACAGTTTGAGAATTCAAATGAAGGCCATTGGGATTTTCTGATGGCAGACGTTTAGATATAGAGAGAGACGGTGGAAGGCTGGGAAAGTCCTATAAATAAAAGTGACAAGCTTGTTAATAGCTGTCAAAAGTCAGCGTCTGTCATAACTCTGATAGAATTTTTCGAATTGATGTCATAGCTGCTATTAGACGCATGAGTTTTCTGTTAAGTGTGTGGTTGTATGTTGCGATGTACTGTTGAAGCAATTTGAATGCTGATTTAAGGATATTTGGAAGGATTATAGGATAGAAGTTGTAGCATACATCGTTTCCTATAATAAGTACGTACAGAGCATTCAGCGCGTCAACAAATTGTAGAAACATTCCCTATTTGCAAAAATTGCTCAGGTATGGACAGTACTGATTTTTCGTATGAACAGAATACAGTCATGTCACCTATGTCAGTTGGAACCACTAAAATATGTGTAAATCACACTCACAAATTTCTAACTTCATACTCCAAATTTGCAAGGCATATGTACTTGACAAATGACAAACAACAGAACCAGAAGATGAATCAGAAGCAGAGAATAACATTTTTCCGGCCCTGGAGCTAATTCTGTTCCTGTTTGCGGTCATGCAATAGCTACAACATTTATATTTGAAGATATATGGAGATGGACTAATGATTCCACCGGCCTATAAACCACACCACCATTATCATTTAGAGTAAAGGTATTGCGAAAACGATCAATCGTTTCTTGAATTAATTGGTCTGATAGATGATGCCAGCATTGCACAAAGAATTTCTCGCATTTAATCATGTTTTTAAAAAAATACATTGAAAAATTTGCAAATTTATGACGAATTGCCAACCAAACTTACCACAAAACAACGCAAGAACTGTCAAATCGGGTGCCACAGAAAACAGTGTTGCCAGTTTAAAGCTACCCGCCTCTAGGAAAATACCCGCATAGTCAAGCTATTTCGCATATAATTTCTGCGTTGTTTCCCTATTCCTAAAACAATTTTTTTGGTTTATGGCGTACAATTTTGATTCTGCACAGTTTCAAAATTCCACAGAGCTGACTGAAGCTTAATAAATCTTCGCAAAGTACCTATAGAATTATTCTTTCCGTAGCACAAGTTAGTGAAAGCAAGAAGCTATAATTTTGACGTACACAGCATTTCTGTCATTATAGTTCCAATCTTAAGTTATTAACATTTATGTGGATCAGCCAAATATTACTTTAAATGTTCATACTTTTCAAATGAATAAAAAAAGGTTTAATAATTACCCTTTTCAGACCGAAATTTCGATATGAACTTTAAAAACACTTCAGAAACACGAAAATTTATTCAAAAGCAAAGTTCTTACTTCATATTTTCCAAAACTACCTGCGCTAGCCTGGCTTATATCGGAAAACCAATCAACATTTCATTGAAAAATATTTTCAAAAAACTCCCAAAAGAACCGGTATTGGAAATATACTTCCTTGCGAGCTCCTTAAATCCTGTACCTGTTTTCAAAACTAAACAGTAAAGCAATAAAATATGTATTTACCTAGGATCTCTTTTCGAAATCCTCTTTTCTCCAGGATTTATTATCGTTTATTTAGAAAAAATGTAAATAAGTACGACTCTTGGTGTAAATTCGTACACAACGATAATAAAAATCCAACATCATTGTATCTACTCTGCTTTGAAAATTTTGTGGGTACTTGAAGGTTTTGTGGGATTTCCAACTAAATGAAGCTGTCAGTAATCTTGTCATTTTCACTGTCAAAAATTGTCACTTGAAAGAAACAATTTAAATAGGTATACCAATTGATACAAAAAAATCGCTCAACAGATAGTAAATTCAATTTGCTTTTGAATAGATTAAATTAAATGGAAATTATATCTTTTGTAAGTACGATAATGTTGTTTGACTCGTTTTATCAAAGTTAATTGGCCTGATACCAGGTAGTAAACATGTATCAATCAACCATTATTTTGGGGAGTAGTTCAAGGTGGGTACGTGCTTTTATTTTTGTTTGCTTAACCTTGTGCTGTAGCCTTTAATTATAGGTACAGTAGCGCTAAATGGTGTTCAAAATAAGGAGGTGAAGACATTTTCCATCGAATGATATATGTAACGCTTCTGACACTTGGTTGCACCCAAAGAAAAACTCCTTTCAAACTAGCGCAAATGTGTTACTTGTGAAAGTAAAATTTTCTCATAAAATTTAGCTTCTTCCTATAAAAGTAACATGGCGCCAGTGACAGCTTTCTTTTTTTGAGAAAGAAACATAAAATTTATTTCAATATTTTTATGGATTGTTGGAATTTCCATCACAAGCAATGAGAGTTGCCATTTTACAAGGATCCATTTTGATTGGCAAAATTTTATACATCGTAAACATCTAATGGCGCTAGATTTTAATTGCGTCAAGTGGACATAATGGGTTCCGTTAACAGCACTAAATTCGAATTCAAAGATACTCTTAGTGTGTATTTAATATCAAAATGTAAATCTTCTAAGTAGTTAAATGAATTTTGAATGCTTTTATGGGCGTTTTATGATCGCTTCCTCATTGACATATTAGCAGTCCTTAAACATGGCATATCCTTGAATTTTGGGAGTTGCTGGTTAACATGTGCATACATACATATGTATATATATGACATAAGGTGTTTTTATGACAGAAGATAATTAATTGTCATTCAATGGCGTTTTATCTATAATGACGTAAGGTTAAAAGTTGCGTTAAACTTAAAAATACCCTCACAAATTAAAAAAAAAAAAACTCCCACACTTTTATATAAATAATTGTTAATAGATACTAAAAGGAGTTACTTATGCGATTTAAAATATTCAAGGCTTAGTTTTATGACACTTTGCTTCTATAGAATTTTGAACTATTGTGAGAAATGCTAATTTAGAAAATACTATTTGCATTAGGTTCATTTCTTAAAGCACTACCCAACGGTGAATCACTGAATGCAGTTCAGCCTAAGTGCAGAGTCATAAAATCTTATATATTTGTTGTTGGAGCGAATTCCATACTCTGTTTTTTTTTTTTTAAACCAAGAAATGCATTAAAAATACATGTTTAAATTTTCTATGACGAATTTCATTGGATTTGCTTATCTTTATACGTTAGGTGAACTTATTTCATTTGTTGTGACTCATTTGCTATTTTAGCTCTAGATCTCTGGGTCTCTTGTGAATGTCAAGCTTATGCTTTGTACAGGCTATAAATATTAGACTTTGAATATAAAAATAAGAAATGCAGCAATTTTTAGAAATGCAGTGACATCAAAAATTTCACACTTTTAATTTTTGTTTTATATGCATACTCATATGTACACATGTACATATGTATGTTTGTTGTTCAAATCACATCTGAATCAATAGAAAGGGAATTTTGGGGATTCGTTCGTTATTTATTCTGTCACTAGGCACAAAAGTTTGGGGGCAAAATAAAAGTAATTTCTTTGACGCCAAGGTCATCATTTATATTTGCATGCATTCAATATCTGCAGCAATAACAATTAATAATTCGTTCGGAAAAAAACATGGGTATTTCAGCTCATAAACAATATGTTACGATAGGGACGAGGTCTAACAAGGAGAAACTCTCCCTTTCACAGTCAGGTCAGTGCTATTCATAGCGAAAGGGTAGACCGAGTTGTTAAATTGAATTACTTACTTCATTTCTCTTTTCTATTGAAACGTCAGAAAGTTCCTCTAGATCTTGGAAGAAGTAGTTTCCCAGGAATCTGTTTCTGGAGGAGTTGTAGGCTCGGACACTGGTGCAGGAAGCGGGTAGTATCATCAAGAGCTCTTTCCCACAACCCGAACAAAGATTGTCCTCTGTATAGTGTCTTCATGTAGTACCGCAGACTATTATTCCCCATGATGATGCCTACGAGGATGGAAAATGATTTCTTGTCTTTCCGAATGATTGTCTTGGTCTTTGATTTGTGAAAGGACTGCCGTAGCTTCCTTGTTGTGGTCGGATTTGTTCCATGCAACAAGCTTAAGTGTGCAAGGCGGAGTACACACAGAGAGGACAGCTCGTTATAGTACGACTGCTGATCCGATTCCCGCCAACTCGTCGGCTTTCGCGTTGCATGAAATCCCCTTGTATCCAGGGACCCTGCAGAGCGTTATCTTGTGCAAGAACTCTGAGCTCTTTTCCATAGCACTTTATAAGCTTCGATTTAATTCGTATGGCAGTAATTGTTTTTATAGCCCCCTGGCTCTCAAAATCCAAGGTGGTAATTGGCTGTATTGCCTTTTCCACTAACAGATGATGCGGAGAGCTGGCTGCTGTCTACATTCTTTAGTATCATCGTCAATAAGAATATTGGTAGCCAGACAGCTATCGAGGCCACGGTATCCGCTCTGACGTGCTGATTGAATAGTGTAAAGAGGAACTCTCCTGGTTGGGTCATCGATTGGGGATCAGTAAGCAAGATGGATGGGTACCTACAATCGACCTGATGAATAGCAAAGTAGGGATCTTCTCTTGACAGATTCCTTGCAGAGCCAGTACACTTACTTTTAAGGACTCTCAGATGGAATTAGTAGCAGAATGGCGATGTGTCTTTACTACAATTGGCGCAGAACACATGAAATACAAAACTGTGCATTGTTACTAGAATTTGGTCACCTAGTACAGGACACTGGCTATACGCCTTGCAATTTCCTTTGCAAGTGTCTGGGTCTAGTTAGGGCCATAGAGTGCACATTCTGCTGGTACAAAAAACAAGTTGTATTACAACTACAGTCGTCCTTTTTTTAGTTGTATCTCTGTATGGCATTTCGGACTATAATGATTTAAATATGCGGGACATTCTTCACAAAAAGATACCACTAATAGCCCTCATCTCTTCCAAGTCACTCAAGGATACATAAATATAGATTTATCAACCACAAAACATTTCGCCCGATAAAAATGCAAACCCAATGAAGAACATCTCTAAATCCAAATTAACTTCACTAAGCCTCGTGTTATCTTTCATGGGACTGGGACCACCCCTCCCTCTACATTTTATCAAAATGGAATCGTTCTCACAGTTGACAACACTAATTCACCGTCAGGGACACTCTCCTTCAGTGTAACCTGTTCTCTAGTTTTCTACCTGCCAATTCCAGTGCCAACTGCCAATGTGTGTACCGATCATTGCTACGGTCAAAGATCAAAACAATTTTCGGTTCATCCACATGATGAGAAACAATCTAGAACCCATCCGGGGATTACTAATTAGCACTTTTTTTCTTGTTCCTCATCCTCTCTCTTGGTCCCTTTTTGTTCCATGGAAAACCCCCCCTAAAAGGATTACCCGTGAGCGAGCAACGAGCAACACAACACCGAGAACAGGTACCCATTCAGCGTATAGTACACAAAAGGACGTGTGTAATTAGAGCCCCGCGGGTCTTAGGTCAAAACACTAAATGGTTTGTTCTACAAGGTGATTTTTTTTTTGCAAAAAAAAAAAAAATTGTATCTTTTCTCCAAGAATTCCGTGTGCGACTTGGGAAAATCTCACGCAACACTGATTAGCATACAAGTCTTGGATACAAGGAGATACGAAAAAAAAACACGGAAACATGTCGTGAGAAGAGGAATTTGAGATACTGCCGAAGAAGTCCCAAATTACACTCGACTCGACGCTGTGATCTAACACACGATGTGTAATCCAACATCCGTCTCATCTCGAAGGGTTATCCGTTCGTTAAGTATCACTCGACGTCGAGTGAAAGTGAGTAAGTGCACCGATTAAGTGTTTTAATTGCTCTCGATCATGGCTAGCTAAAATCCTAAAGGTTCGCACCAATCCCAATCCAACTGGCCAAGTGATTCCGTGACACACAAAGTGCGTTACGTGATTATATAACGTGTTTTTGTTTTATGTGAAATTCCAATTCCAATTCCGAGATAACTGTGTATCTACGGCTAGAAACGCAAGTGTTTTGTGAGAAGAAAGTCAACAGAGTTTTAGGTATTGAACCGATCTGCATACATATGTTCCGTGATAAATTCCTCTCAAAGGTGAAGGTCGTTGGCAGTTGGAATTTATATTTATTTACTTCTGGCATTTACGTCGCGCTGTTTGCTTATCTACGAGATACAATTTGCACAAATGAGTTTGTCTAGTGATTGAGCGATAAGATAAGGGGCGATGACAATCATGTGCACGGTATAAGGTCGTTTTCGAACGACGAGGCGACATTGTGCATTTCATAATGAAAGTTGGAAAATGTGTTGCAAGCAGGATGTTTGAATTCCCAAATCCCCAGATGAATCCAGATGACTTTCAGTTTTTATTGATGTCATTTGTCATATTCTCTCACAGTGTAGCGCCTAATGAGATCGAAGAGGAAGTCCATTGAATGGAATCAAAGGTACCTACGTTACTAATGATTTTAGGAAGTCGACATTGCAATTTGATAGAGGCATTGACACTATTGATGGAAACCTTGAATTGATTTAACATAGAACTATTCAAAGAACACATGTGTTGCCTAATGTCAAACAGTTCTAAGCCTTGAGTAGGTCAAATTTCAAGACCTGACTGTGAAAATGTTTGTTCAAACTTCAGTAAAGACAAGTCAACCCTTGCATAAGTCGTCTCTTTCCCTAAGAACGCGTAGGTTTTTTTGTATTCATTTTTATCGAATTTCAATTCAAGCAGTGATTACATGACGTAAGTTGAAAAGCAAAGGTAAGGTAGGAAAGTCGATTCGTTAGGAGGTACTTTTTTGCCTATGAATTTTTTGACAAATGATGCATGAGTCCTGTTATCTTGTCATGGTTATTTTGTTCAGTATTTTTTGGCATTTTATCATAGAAGGGCTTAGCTCGGCATAGTGTCTACAAATTTTTCAGCTGTATTGTGAAAATCAAGAAACTTCTAAGCGTTCTGCAAGAAAGTGTTTCGTTCACTTATGGGCTACTTATGAGGCACATTTTTGACTTAATAACTACTTAAGTAAGCAAAGTTGCCCTATTTGAGCTAAAGAGCAACCCAAAGAGATTAAAGAGCTGCCATTACATTTAGACAAAACAATTAAGGGATTTCCAATAGGGATTTCTAAACTTTGACAGATGATTGCGGCCATTTTTTTGAAGGTACATCTGTGAAATTAGCTTTTATTTATTAAGTCTGTTATGCCAAACTAACGAGGAAACTTATAGCGTTCAACAAGATAAATTGTTAAATTGCAAATAACTAAATTGCTTTATGAACATTTGTCGTCTGTTCGAGCAACTTTTCGCCCATTTTACGGTCGTCCTTCCGAGAGGACTATATGCAACACTGTGGATAAATACGAGTCGACCGATTTAATGAACAATCCGCTGACACCCGTACGTCACTGTTTGTTTTGGATTTTGGACTGGGGCGTCATTCGTTCATACTTCTTTGAGAACGATGTTGACCAGACCATAACAGTCAAGGAAGAACGCTACCGGTGATTATAACCGATTTCTCTTAGCCCCAATTGGATGATATGGCTACCGACGACAGGTGGTTTCAACAAGATGGCGCTACGTGCCACACAGCCCATGTCACAATGAACATTTTGCACGAGCGATTTCCGAACATGGCTATCCCACATGGAGGCGACAGATCGCTCGATTTGAACCCTTTAAACATGGTTATATGTGAATTGGGCACCAAGATCGTGCGATTTGACTCCGTTCGACTTCTTCTCGTGAAGTTTTCTTAAGTCACAGGTGTATGCCAATAACCCACAAACCACCACTGGCCTGAAGGACAACGTAATCAATGCCTTTGCTTTGGTCAAATTCAGCCTGATTGTTGTGTCTGATTCACAGAAAATTTGATGGTTAGCATGCGTGCGGATATTTGAATGGTGTTATATTCCACATACAATGGAATAAATGGCCCTTCTAAATAATTAAAAAAAATCAATGATGTCTCACTAACAGTTCGTTCTATTCAAATTTAAAGTTAAGAAACGCTTAATGGAGAACACGTTATTTGTTGTGGTTTATGGGCTGGTGGTATCATCTTTCCATGATAACTGACTAATGGCTGTCTCAAACTGAAACTGACACTCATCTCCAGGACATTTGGTACCAACAAGACGACGGTACATATCAAACAGCCCGCAAGCAATCAATAGCATATACATTTTTGAGATTCATATCGTTGCCACTTCTGACACGTTGAACATTGCCCAATACTGCCAATATGATGTGTACAACTTCTTTTCCAAAACACAATATTCAAGCTCAGGAGGATGCACATAAATATACGTAATAGTCTCTCTTTTTAAATCACAAATTCTATCATAATTTGGGATAGAAGTCTCGCCACTTCGGACACTTCACCTAAGCGTGGGCATATAAACGTACTCAAGCCTAAAACAAGTTATATCATCGCCATGATGTAATGTGGATTACAAGATCAATGTAGAACATCACTTCATATTTATGTAACAATCTCGAGCAAGAAAAAAATTCCCGTAATTATCTGTATCTTTGTTTACAACATCCGGCTTTGCCTTGAAGTCTGCCAAAACATGGTCAATACAAAGACCAAAGCCCATAACATGCCTTTGTCCAAATGTCATCACTTGTACAAAAAAAAAAATCACAAATCGTCATTAAGTGTGGACTGTGAACACCACTTAACTCTCAAGTTCGATAGATGATAATTTTCCTCATCAAAATCGAAAGAAACACTTCAAACTTGAAACATCGCACACAAAACACAAGGCAAAAGTCTCGAAGTTTTTTTGCAATGTCACTTACACGCATGGGTCACTGTCAAACGTTCGTCCATATTAAATTACTTTTATGTGTGTACACAGACGTATCTTGTATCTATCTGCGATTTCAATGACAACCATACCATTCGTCAATTTTAATTGAATTCCAATTTCTTTTTTTTTGTTTTTTACTTCTTTCAACTGCTGCTGCCTTGTCGATGCCCTTCCTTTCGCCTTTTTTCCCTTTTACAGCGCGCAACTAATTGCGTAAATTCCTAAGTACCCGGGGGTAAGGAGGAGATACTTTAAACACACACAAAGAGAGAGAGAAGCGACGAAGGATATGCTTGTTGGCGCCATTCAGCCATTAAGTATGAGCTCTGAGCACATTCCCTATTTCAAAACTAGCCTGTATGTGTTGTAAGCTTATCAGCACCTCCTGTAGGCTACACACGGGACAAGGGACACGGGACACAAAATGTCATTGCGCGAAGGGTTTGTCTACGCGCATTGGGAATGTCTATCGATTGTCGCCGTGTGTCGACGACTTGTACGAGTATCTACACCAAGCTATGGTTAGAAATTTGTTTCTTTTCTGCTCTCGTCCGGTTTTCCAGAGTTTATTTTTTGCCTTATTCTTCCCTCTTCCCTTTCCTGGGACGAAGAAAATTGCAAAGAACTTGAAACCTACTAAAAAACCGGAATTTTCATGCCAACATAGGGAAATAGATAGAAAAAGAAAAGACATATAGATACATAGATACTAAGGCACCCAACATAAAGTTGTCGGCGGATCGTGCGGTCGCCTGGTTTCGGGACAAATACCTAAGGCAATGCCTAGGCGAACGAGAGAGCAGCATCGTTCCTCTGAAGCAAATTTTAGCACCATCGTCGTCATCGTCATCATTATCTCGAGGGTAAGAGACACGGGATTGGGATAAGTCGAGATTACGTTGGAGCCAATCAATTGGCTAAAAATACCTGACTACATCATGGCATGTGGTTAGAAGAAGTAGAAAAATCCCAAAGAAAAACCACAAAGTAACCATGGAACTGTGGACAGAAACGAACAAAAAAAAACTAGTAAAAGAGGCAGGAGAAGAACTTCATGTCTTGTGTATGTCGTCGACATCTTCGACGATGTTGTCGTCGTTTTTAAAAAGAACGTCCTCCACACATCCTCTTGTTTCATTGGCACACCAGACGATGACAACGACGAGAACGACAACGACGACGACAGCCTTCGGCGCGGCTATGAGGAGATCATGTTCTTTTTAAAGCCATTCTATGTCGTTGTCGTCCCTGACCATCACCATGATAGAAGTAACCACCATCAAGCCAAGTCCAGAGGAAGAAGGGTAATCACCACGCGAATGACTTGAGTTAGATAACAGTTCCTCATCCATTGGCAGGATGAGGAGCAATAGCAAGAAAGACAGCTTAACAAAAAAAAAAACATCTATCTTTTGAAGGGTATTCACAGACACGAACGGGATGGGGACAACGACGACAAAGATACAGATACTCCATACCTTCTACCTACAGATACAAGTTTTGTATTTTTTTCTTCTTTCTTGCTAGCTAGCTGTCAGTTGTAGCCGAAGAGAGATACTCTGTATATGGACTTGGAAGCTAGGCTATTTCCTATATAAACCTCTGGAACCGCTGTGCAGTAGGAAAATCCTCCAAGCATCAAGGAATGAGGTGTTTTAACGGTACGATGCTTTGGCTGCTGGTAAAGTGATTGAAATAAATTATTTGCCATCTAAGGAGGTAGTAAGAGAGAAAACTTTTCGAGCAGGAGGATGCCCCTCCGTCTGTCTGTGTATGCAAATGTTTCGATTTGCATTTAGGAGGATTTGTTTGGTTTGGTCTGTCTGGGAGCTCTAATCTATTTCCCAGAGACACAAGCGGTCTCCTTCAATATGCACGCTAGAATTTGGTGACCTCATCATTTGGTGGTCGTTTTCAAAAAAAAAAAATAAAAAAACAAGAAAGACTGAAGCTGAGATAAGATTGGTTTTCTTTTGGATTTTCAATGAGGGTGACCTCCTGCTGCTGCAGATTCTGCAGACACTAAACGAGAAGAACCAGGCAAATGAACTCAAATTGAATTGGGTAAATAGACATGATTTAGATAATTTTTTTGATTGTGAGAAGGTACTTACGTGACAGTGGCTGATGGCCTAGATGGGGTAATATTGGTTTGAGATTGAAGTTGTCCTACTAAAAGGCTAGATTTTTTTTTCGAAAGTTATGCTCATTCTCTGAGGAACTGTGTGAATTAAAGGTTGCGAATGTCTGCAGGCAAAATGGTTTTATTTGGTAACGCAATTGGAAGGTTTTTTTATTCTGTGGTACGAAAAGATTTGTGTTACCCTGTGATGTAGTATTTTTGGTATCAATCATAGTGAATCATACTATTTCTAGGATGAAATAGATTTCTCCAAAAAAGAGAATAAAATCCCTCCACTGATGGACGGTAAGACAGTTCTTTGAAAGCTGCGTCTACCCGCGGACTACCTACCAATTGTCACATCTAGAACTAGGACTCTTCGAGACTAATCGCCGACACTTAGCGCCACGAATGTACTTGACTACATGCTGAAGATAATGATGGATACGACACTCACGATGGAACTAGGCAGGGTATGATTACAAGCGGTGGTGTCCCACAGGGCTTCGTACACTACTTGGCCGATGACGTCTTCGAAAATAGTTGCTTTCGCCGATAATAAAACGATGGTTGTAGTTCCCAAAGTTTTTGAAGACTTAGAGCCTGGCTGCAATGAAGTTATCGGGATTGGATGATAAGCATGAACCTACGACTAGCAGAGGAAAAGGTGGACTAGACTTATCAGCAGTATACAAGTCATGCAGACTGTAAAAGTGACCATGGGATTACCTTGTTGGTCTGTCCATGAAAAGATGCAACGTTAAACTTTAGATAATATCTGCAACATGGAGCGGAGAGGGCAATAAGACCATTTCAAGTATTGCAGGAACTAAAGAAGAAGAGACTACTCTTGGCGAGACTTGCGACGAAGATGGTGCTCTGTATCTCCCACATATGCAAAATCACACAGTAGGCAGTTTAAAAAAATGCATTGAGAATCTGCATTGTCTTCTAGCTGGAATAGTGCCAATAGACCTTCTCATTCAAGAAGCTGAATGAAAATATCGTTTCAGCAGGACAATTGTGCAACAGAATTGGTATCATAAAGATATTAACAATCTGGTCAACAGATTGGATGAGGCAGCCAGGAAAACAGTAGCTTCAATCATGAAGGAATAACAATGATTTCATTAATAATGCTCAAGGATATTTCCTTGTGGAAGAAGACAAAATTTCCCAAAGATGGGTACAGTATGACAAAGGACTGACCTTTGAACGGACAGTCTCTCCGGGTATACTTTTCAAAAGACGTTTCCAACCTTAATCCGTGTGTCCGAAGAAGTCGCGGTCAAATACTAACCTCCAGGTCAGACGAGATACCTCCTGAGTTGTGGAAAAAAAAGTGAGACTAGATGGATTATGATTCTTATCTCCAAACTTATGACCGGTGATCCAATGCCTTATCAGTGGAGTGCGAGTTATCTTCTTCCCCAAAAAACTCACCTAAGAGCTCCCAATCAAACTTGGTGTTAACCATAGGGAAACGTCCTCACTCCTTTGAAATTGTTTGCAGTCAAGGTAGCAAGGGACTTTGTCTGCCTGGGCTCTATGATGAGCTCCGGGAATGACACTAGTCAATCTTGTCAATCAGTGTTTTTATAGTCTTAAAATGAAACTCAGTGATGCAAAGCCCTATCTAAAGTAATTCTGTAGAAGTCACTAATCATCCCAGTGCTGCCCAGAGGCATAGACTTTGACAAAATCGGATAAGGATGCCCTAGGGTATTTTTAGAGAAAAGTTCTTCGAGCGATCTTTAGTCCCATCTGCATATGTGGTAAGTGGAGAAAAAGATGCAATGCCGAACTACAAGGACATCAACCAGAAGAGTTCGCAAACAGCGACCAAGGTGGCTGTGTCATGTAAGGCGAATGGAACCCAACGTATGTATTGCTATATCTGTCCAGCTAAGACAGTCTTCCAATCTACCCTGAATTAGAGGACGATATCGCTGTAACGCATTAGAGGACCATTTCGCAGTAGGTGGCGCAAACAAGTGGAGGTGAACCTGACTCGGAGTTGCCTCGTAACCAGGCTAGCTGGGCAGGTTTGTTGGTTGAGACCCAGGTCAATTCTGGACTGTAGCGCAACCTAAGTAAGTAGATTATCTGCTTGAAGGAAAAGAAATGAATTCCAAGGTCCATCAGTCATAATTTTCATAAGTAAAGATCAAACGTCCCTGCCTATTCCGATTTGAGGAGGCTTCCATATAAAAGAACCCATCAAGCAAGATAGAGCACGACCGTTCAGTTAGTAGTGTCATCTACAAAAGAAAGATCGTTCAAACCCCGTCAAAAGGGCAATGGGCAAAAAACAGACGGAAAAACAATTGGATCACACATATGGAAAGACACCAGCATTTGTTTGGCATGAGTAAAGAAGTTATCCGAGACCGGGAAGGCTGCTGGTACTTCCCGAGGGCAAACCACACAGGCGAACCAGAAGCAATGCAGTAAAGTGGGAGGGTTGTGATCCTCCTACTCCGGATTAGAATCTCGCCTAAAGAAAGAAGAGGAAAACGTTTGTCACCTCCTATCCAAAAAAAAGGTGTATAATACAGCATCCCTTGAGGGATCTCTAAAACTCATTGTCAACTTGATCTGCGACGTATGTATCTACCTGCTGCAACTCTACTAACCTGTAACAATTCTTCCCTAATTATTGCGCTCTAAATTCATTTTCACCCAGCTAAGTTATTCCATGCTTTCAAGTCGGACTTACAATCTCTTTCTCCTTTTTTTTTTCTCATCTTTTTTTTTTATTGAAAACTTGTTGCAACACGAGTTCCACAGATTAGATGTCACACCAGAAATAGATGGAAAAAAAAAGAAAGAAAAACTTCCAGAGGAATGCAGTAGCCTGTCTCTTCAGTAACCACTCCTCATGAGCCAGCACTATCATAACCCTTCCCCGCTTACTGTCTGGCGACTTGTGGTAGAAGAAAAATCTCATTCTAATCTCCACAGGGGGGTTCACATACGCATACGATAGCCGGGAGGAAAATTATGATTTTTCTGCTATGTTTGTCCTGTCGCTTCGAACATGACACAACGATGCTATGCTGCTGGCACTGATTATTCCTTATAATTCGCAAGGCCTCCAGGCTTCGTTTCTAATGCGAACGACGACGACGACGAATAAGACCACAAAGACCCATACTGATTGAGTCTTCTCGAGAGCACCAGTCTGGTAGTGGGATTTCTTGTCTTACCAAGTCCCCGATATGGTCTGTTCAAGTCCATCATTATGAAGACTATACAACAGTGCGACAAGATGATGATGACCATAGGATGGGCACAAAAAGACTCCTGGCATATCTCAAATAGCTCCGGTGGTTCTGACTGCTTGAATGTGACCTTGTGATTCCTTCGGCGGCAGCAGCCGCCCAACCAACTCCCCAGTTGCACTGGTAATTATTGTGTTTTTCCTCCTTCTCCTTCTAGCAGTGTTATCTCCTCATCTCTCATGGAGGTGGAAGCGAAGGAGGATTGTACGCGCGATAAATTTGTCCAGCGCTCTCCTCGGTAATGATGGCCACGACGAGATTATGCGGAAGATTTTCCTTCGCTTGCGCGCACACAGCGCACATAATTTTCGTGTAAATCGGATTGCGGACGACTGACGGGTTTTTCCTATTTATTTCTTTCTCCCCGATTCTCTTATTATTGTACGCTTCTTTCGATTTCTATCACAAACACACGCACAAATCGGATTACGGATTAGAAGAAGAAGACTTGCAATCGGATGTTGGGGTATTTAATTACGCAGAGAGTACGCGATGTATTGAAATTAATTGCTCGCGGTTGGTTCGTATAGATACTGGTTGGTTGCTTGGATGGATGGATGGATGCGTCAAGTCATGGTCATGCTAAGGCTCAAATAAATACAGCTATCGACTTAAAGACGACGTCTTAAAAGGTCAGTCAGAAGGCAATTACATAATCTTAATTGAACGCAATGCTCTCTGAAAGATGCTAGTCATTGCATTGACGTCTTAAAGGCTATATAAGCGCATTTTCGGTTCGTAGATAGTGAACGTTTGGGTATATTGATACTTAAAGTAATCGAATCTTCTTAAATGACAATGGGGCATATCTGTGAGTATATGTGCACATTGACTAAGGTCAAATGGAATGCAATGTATGACTCAATGTGTTCTTGAAGCGCACAATCTCTCTGTTTATTTTAATCAATTGGATTTGGTGAAGAGTTTGCTAGCATTCACTGAATCACATGTAGCAGCAAATTAGTTCTAAATTGGCAGCAAAGATAATGCTCTTTAGATTTAAAGCATTCAAGAAGGTTAAACTATGGTCTGATGCTAAAAGCCAAGGGATCCATGTGCCACACTCAGAGACATTTTAACTGTCATTTAAACGAGCTGCCATGTTATTCCGTATTGATTGATTGTACAGTTAGTTACCCCAAGTTTTTTTTATTGATAGAGACAGTTTATTGTTCGCAAGTTTCTTCACCAATTTTAAGATAGTACACAGTAAAGGGTGGTTCAGTTAGAGGTAATTTTTTGTCTATGGCAGATGAAGCGTGAGTTATGTTAATTTGTAAAAGTGTTTTTGTTCAGTATTTTTTGGCATTTTATCATGAAAAGATTCAGTCTTGACCATTTTGGTTTGGCACCAACAAGACCGGACAACTTACTACACAACCCAGAATAGTTAATTTCGCATTTCGGACCGGTGAACTAGATCGCGTAATATCACACTTATAGACTTTTTCCCTTGGTCCTATGTAAATTCCAAAGCCTACATTGATTAGCCGGGTATTTGAATCCAATTTTACTTGCGTTATTCTCCAAAAACCAATCGAGATGCTCGAACGCGTCGTCGAAAATTGTAACTTCAAAATGGACCATGTTACCTGCAGTTATGGCCAACATT
Source organism: Chalcosyrphus nemorum (assembly GCA_949716465.1). Classification (NCBI taxonomy): domain Eukaryota; kingdom Metazoa; phylum Arthropoda; class Insecta; order Diptera; family Syrphidae; genus Chalcosyrphus; species Chalcosyrphus nemorum. Next base: position 104,948,324 of record OX454332.1, read on the forward strand.
TGAAAAAAATAATTTTTACGGAATAAATGCCAAAAATGTTTCTTTTGTTTGATGATAAAGATAACCTAATAGAACTAGCTCTTTTTATTTATTTTTTTACTTTTGTAAAAGTACCTCTAAATGAATGGTATTATACATAGAAATGCAATAGTTTGTTTTTTAGCGCCAAAAGATTAAATTGCATGATTTTCGGGTATATTCCCCTAAAAAAATTGACAAACTTGTCAGAGGCGGGTTACTAAATACTTTTGAGTTACTACTTACTTACTTAAATCGCAATTCAGTGCCAGTGAATTGGAAATCAACCAACAAGGTCTCTGTTTGAGCTGGAAAGCGGGTTACTAACATGAGTTACTTACTTACTTGCTTAAGTGATGCTTCAGTTCGGCTGAGCTTAGAATTCAACTAACAATTCTCTCTTTTTAGCTCGCTCATTGCCTTCAGGGTCCAGGCCCAGTCCTAGTTTGTTAAAGTTAAAGTTCTATTAAACAGCAGTTACCTACGGTAAGGAGGGCTTTTGCTTAATGGTACCTCGGTATTAGATTCAAAGACTCTGGGAGTCATTTTCCCCTCCATTCTTCAGCTTTTTTAACGTCGAATACTCTGTGTTTTGATTCGGTCGAAGGCGCTGTACAGGTCGTATAGTTCGTGTTAGATACTTACCTCTAAAAACATATAAAGGAAAACGGAAATGACAAGTTGGTGAAGAATTCTTCTCTCGAAAGGACCAAGAATACTTTCATCTGCCTTCAAAAAAGTATATATTTCAGCGCCACAAGTTAGGACTGTTCAATTTAGCCACTGGTTTTGCCTTTTCGCTAGTCTCTTGGCTTATCAGTTCCGCCCCAATCCGTTCAACTAAGCAATGATAGCTCGACATCTTGCCTTTAATATATTCTGACCTCAGAGACCACGGTGCAGTCATTATTTTTATGATACAGCTTACGTTCGCCACTGTGATCCTTCATAAAGACTGTTCTTCTTTTCACCTAGAACAGAATAGCTTTCTTATTTAGTCCAAATTTGACAAAAACCCCATGAGGAAACACTTTTGTCCTAATGGCTCAAAGCTGTAACGTGAGTTACTACAAATTACTAACCAAATCTGTATTGTTGAAGTTTCTTAATTCATTAAGGCTAGCAAACCTAAATGTTCCTAAAATCTTAACTATGTCTCTTGGTTATTGGGATGACCTATATATGTATCTATTTCCTGAATGTAATGTGAGTTACCATGCTAATTCTATGAAGCATCTCTGTCACACCAACAGCATCTGTAGAAAGAAAAATATTCTAGCCTATTTTTGTACCAAATACAGTAAGTGTACTGGTATGACTCAATTAGTTTGCAGCCGATCCCTATAAAGTCTCTTGTAGAAGTTCACTTGCTTCGTCACCACCTACTCTCCATCAGAACTTAATCGTCAGCCATCAACGAGCTTGTAGCTACCAAGATACGTTTCATCAGCTCACAATTCCCTCAAAAACCACGCGTTTGCATTCTGTCTGTGACATGATAACCAAATTATCCGTAATTAAGGAGCTGCTCTGTACCTACGTCAACTTGCAATCGAAACAATTTTCGTTCACAAAAAATTCAAATTCATAGCCAAAACATCCCACACGACTATGTCAATTTGCATGAAACATGAAAATCACATCTTGAGCAAGCCATCTAGTGTAATAATTATGCAAAAGCAAAGGTAACGAAAAAAAAAAAAAAAATATGAAAATATGCGCTTATGCCACCGGAATGTTCCCCTCTGGGGCTGCAAAGAGGAAGCACAGAAAAAAAAATAGCTTCAACTTCAAGATTGAATGTTATGTTATGGAAATTCGATTACAACAAGTCACACACACACAACACACAAAAGAAAACAAAACACTCGGATGGCAGATGCTGGATGTCGGTGGCAGATGAATTCACAACTCACAATGACTAATGGTGTCGCGTTCTATGCACTTAACATACTCAGACTTACATGCATATGCAACCGCATGTATACCAGTGTGCTTTTGTTCTTCACTTGAGCCGAGGTATTTATGAGAAACTCCGACTCCGACGACGATGCATGGAGGCTTACAAACCTAGGTTAGGAGGTCACACTATAAGGAAGGTGCCTACATATGTGTGAAACTTTGATTTATTTTGACCATTTTCATCATGCATTGAGGTCTGATTCCTTGCCAGCGATCACTAATCCAGGTTTTGAGGGGATTTCTTCTTCTTCTTTTTTGGGACAACGAGCTAGTCGTCCTAGAGCATCACTTGGACTCATAAATCATTGAACTAGGATTAGATTGGAGCAGTCAATTTGGGCATTATACCCCCACACACAGCGGCAATCTCCCTCTTTCTCTCTCTCTTTGACTAGCTTTCACCTCATAAATATTTTAATCCGTGTGAAGCGGACGGCAGCTGTTGCTTCAATTGTCCGCGCGCCATGCATTTGATATACGAGTGGCAGGCTATAACGCATAATCTCGTCTTATTCTCAAGATTGATTCTTTCAGCTCGTTTTTTTTCGCTGTTCAAAAGGCCTCCTGTCTTAGTGGGTCTTTCTTCGATTCTGGCTCTTGGAATTACATTAACCTACAAAAAAAAACCAAGTGGTATCTATGATGGAAGATGTTGCTGAAGTTGAAGTAGAATTTATATTGATCGTTGACCTTCGTATAAAGTGTTGATGGATTGTACTAGATCTCGTGTTTAATGACACATTTCCTCACAACTTGGATCGTGTAATCTACTTTGCCTTCCGTCAAGCGGGAGTGATTTCGTTCGATTTATGCAAATCCCACAACCGGAATTCGAAAATCTCTTTCATTGTAAACAACCATGGATACAATGTATCTACAACTTGGTTCAAAGAAAGAAACACAAAAAAAAAAAATCATTTTTACTTGACACATGACGCCCACGACTGTATCTATCGGGTAGATTTATTGCCAAATGGCAGAGTGTCAAGTTTTTTCAGCTAAAGTTTGTATAAATGACGGCATCCACACGAAATTGACCTCATAGTATGTCTCTCGGTGCGGTGACTGTTGTAATGTTCTGTGTTTACAATTTGACACTATTTTGGATACATTTATGACTTTTTGTGTATCGGCCTGTGTGAGACTATGTTTTTTGGAATGCCTTTCGATTTGTATAGAAATGCTGTCAATATTTTTCTTTGCTAAAATCTTGGGATATTACTCAGAGATAAACAAAAGCAGTCACTAATGGCAGCTGAGAAAGATATGATAACACTGAAATGTGACTCATTCTGGTGGATATTTCCAAGACACTTTTTTCACTTGAGTTTGAGGTTTTTTCTGCTTTGGTTTTGTTCACCGCAATTAACAATATCACTATTTGTTTTTGACTCTTTTATTATTAGTCTTTGGCGAGTAGGTAGGAATATTGATTTTGGATTTTGGTCACAAAAATATGCGTCATGCATGGTAATTAGAACGCAAAGTGATTGAATCAAGTTATTAGCATAACATATAATAAGTCCTTATTGTCTCTCTGAAGTTGGACCCTGCTTCCTCCTTGATCCATATTTTTAAGATCTATTACTGTTCCCCTTGTATGCTTACTAGATTTACCACTTTCCAAAAGGTCTTTCTGGGATGCATTCTTTAGCAAAAAGATGCAGAAGCTATAGAAACAAGGATACAGATGAATCTATCTGTCTGTATCACTGGTTCTGGTTCTTTTCAGAACTGAAAGATTTCTGTATACGTTAAGTTGGTGAGCCCCCTGATTTACAGTACTTTCAGTTGTTATAATGCAGCTATTGTCTCTATACAGTGTTTCTGTGGTAAATAAATGGTCACAATACACTCAGTCTCTTGGTCACAAGTTACCAAGCTAAGAGGCGTGATGAATTTTAAAGAAAGGTGCTTCTCACAGATTTACATATATCTAACTTCGATGATCCTACGCAGAAGATGCCATTTCTTGCACTGATATACGAAGAAAGAGTCCAACCCAAAATATTAGTTTTGTAAGCTGATGTGTGATCATATCCCTGCAAGTAAAAGACATACCGCGTCACATCATTAGATGGGATCGTTGTTATCGGAGTCAGAGTCCAGTCTTGGATATAAAACTTCGGAATAAATCTTGTTTCAACTGGTGACTGCGACTGAGGAATGCGCGAGATATCCACAATTTTCTCAGAACTCCTTAGATGCGTCCAACAGTCAACACTAGACAGATGTTTCTTGGCTTTAAAGCCAAGGCTTGTCACTGACTTTGAGAATGATACTATGAAGTCTTTAATATAAGTTGGCAGAAGTCTATTGAATTATGCTGCCTAAAAGAAAGCAATATTGCTTGCATCTAACCTGCGTGACAAATAAATCTGTACCTCATTAGTATAAAAAGAAATATTTTTGTCAAGCCGTTGGTAAGTCATTTCTGAAGATATAAAAGACGATGGGCCCCAATATCGAACTCTGTGGTACTCCCAAAAATCATAGTAAGCAGCAGGCTTTTGGATAGAGAAATCCGAAAGGAATGGAACCGCTAATCTACCCTTTTAAAGTTGAGATTTTAGACCATCAATTACTTTTACTGAAGCCATATTGATTTTCTAACAGAAAGAGAGGAAAGAGTGTGCTTAAATAACCTGAGTGGTACGCCATCAAAACCAATTGCATCAGATCTAAGCAATTGGATAATCTCAGCCACTATCTGTCACGACGCACGTAAGCATAGAAGTGCAACCATCTTTTACAGAAACCGTTGATGGCTACTTTGAAAAACAGCGGTGACAATATGCATCCCTGATGTACTCCACTTTTATACGAACTGTGTTCTTGTGCTTTATGCAGGAGGTCTATCTATCCGACATCGCGTATTGAATTGACTCTTTTCAATGTAGTCAACACCTTCTGTCTAACAATATAACCTCATTAAGTGCGAATAGTAGAATAGAATTTAGGAGTAATTCATTTTTCAACAATTGCTGGACGAGGCTGATAAGTCACCCTAAGATGTAAGGATTAGCTGAGTTAGATTAGGTGGCTGAGGTGGCTATCCTATCAAGAGTCAGGGCGCACTTAGGCGAAAGGTATGTCCATTGTGATAGCACATGTTGGTAAACCGGAGGACCTAAACTTATAATATCAGGAGCGGTTATGGTGGAAGATTAAATGTACTTGAAGTGATAACGTAGGGTGACTGATTGAAGAAGAAGAAGTGTAAGCTGTTGTTTCATCTGAACCAGATGGATTTTGATAGACAGATCTTCAAAGAAGTATTCTCCTAGCAGTCTTTTTCTCAGAGTAGCTTGCGCTGGCCAGTTCCTAAGGAAGTGGCAGTTGTTTTCCTCTTTGTCTCTGTAACTTCTACAGAATTTTACTTGACCATTTTATTAGTGTGCCTCCCATCAGGCAGTGTCCTCTAGCTACTCCTGCTGTGAGGCTCACATCCTTCTGCTCAGAGAAATGAGTTTTTGTGGTTTTTCTTTTATCCAGTAGGAGAAATATCTTCGTCGTTGAAATGCATGTAATACATAAGGCACTAGCAGGTGGTGCCACTTGTTCCATTATGAAGCAGAACTAGCCAAAGCTTCATCTCAAGCGCTTCTACAGCCTAATAAAGCTAAACAGATCTCAGATTCGCTGAGACTATTTAGATACTTTAGGACACTGCATCATTGGGAGGTATGCAACTAGATTGGACCTTCTTACAAACCGCTTCACAGCAAGCCTCTCCTGGTTTTAGTGGGTGAACTGAGGATAATTAATCCGATCGGTATTACAACGCGCCTTTATGGTCTAAGTGTGGCTACACCCATTGCAGTAAGTCAATCTTACCAGACCTAATCCAAGTCACTCCATCTACTTACAGTTTGCGATCGCAAGTGTTTCGTTGAACATGCAAGGTTTTATCATTTGTGCTGGCAGTGCCGGTTCCTCTTTGTTAGTTAGAAGTGATCGGTTGCCTATTTGGCCGAGTATAAATGATCACTTATCAAAATATAAAGCATTGCTATCAGAGGTATAAGCAGAAGCTAGCTCTTTGAAAGTCTCACTCCTTCTCACTTTTTTGTCGGTTTTTTAGTTCGGGATGATTCCCTTTCGCGTATAGTTCCGACTAATTTACGCTGTTTTTCAATAAAAATTTACATATGATTTTTAGATAACTTTGAACTCTATTTGGTAGCTGCTTCCGCGTTCTGTAGAAACGCAAAACTCACAATTTTTAATTAGAAGCCATTTCATTTCCAAATTCGATTTGCGCTCGATTTATTTTTTATTGGCAGTGAACTTCTATGAATAATCGAATCGTTCGCCGAAAAATTGCATAAATTAGCACTTCTTCAAGTGCGAAGCAAAAAAAGATAGGCACGTAGCTATAGCCTACTAACGAACGTCACCTACCAAATATAGATCACCTAGGTTACGGCATTTCTATTCTGTTTTTTTTTTAAGTCGATCCCATTAAAATTTAGTCTACTAATTTAAGGGGTATTAAATAAAAAGAAACGGTATCGTTCGACAATCTCATAAATTCTTCATTAACAAAGAGAACATAGTTTTTGGATACGAATCTTCAAATAATAAGAATTTCATCACCTGAAGGAATAAATTTGCATTCATTCATTTCCATAATGAAATATCTTTAGAATTATATAAAATGCGAGTTGAATGACCCCCAGGAGATGGCATACATTCTCAAAAGTATCTGTATCGCTTTGGAAGCCTTATCTTATTAAATAAATGAGATCACCAGCAGCAAACTGATTACCACCGATTGAATTGTTGTTAAAATCAAAATCAATACTTGAAAGAAGGGTGGGTACAAGTACAAGTATGTACAGATATATAGATACTCTCCCTCTTGACCTAGGTGCACTTAATGTTGGCGCCACATCAAGTACTTAATCCAATTCGTTTTTTTATTTTAAAAGGCTTTTTTTTGCATAACTAGCCCACGTGTTTTCCAATCTGTCTATCTATATTTATTTCTTATTCAATACTAATTATAGTTTTTTTTTTTTTTTCCAATTTTCTTTCAGATACTTCCTCGCGAGTGTAGAGAGTAGCAAAACCCATGGATACGTAACGTTTATAATGTGATTATTGTTCAGCCTACTTTGTTTTATTATAATTTTCTTTCATTTTGTTATTGCACATGTTGTGAGTATATAATTGTTTATTTAAAATATATAAAAAGAAGTGCCAATAGATATATAGAAGGAAGAGAAGAAGAAAAGTAGAATGGTGCAAATGCAGAGTAAATATCTGAAGCAAAATGTTAAAAAGTTCTCTCGTGGTGTTAAAATAATTTCTTATCGTGATTTTGTCGGTAGCTAAAGATTCAGATAGTAATAAAAAAGTTTAAGCTTTTTAAAAGAAAATTTTTTGCCATGATTATGCGAAAAAGTAATCATCATCAAGAAGACCAACAACAACAGCATCAACAGCAGCAACAGCAACAACAGCAGGAGCAGTATCAAGAGCAACATAAATCAACGCTCGTCATTATGTCAATGAAATCGCAAACACAAAGTGTAAATTTAAAAAATAAAGAAAATTCAACTGCCATCATGCGGAAGCAGTTCACACCGATTTCAGACATAAGCAGTGGAAGCTTCAGCTCAGCTTCTGTAGCTGGTTCTATACAGGTGAGTTGCTAGCAAATTATAAAATGTTGTTTATGTTTCAAACGGCTGATAGCCCCACGTTGGGCGCCTATTAAGCACATACTTTTGACCGGAATGTAATTAGTCAAAAAGTTTAAATGCTATACTGCCAAGAAAGTTTTGAGTGAAGGAGGTAAAGATTGTTTATCGGCTCGGTAGCTAAGTCATGTTTCATAGCTCAAAATTAAGGAGTTAGAGCCTCATGTTGGGCGCCAATCAAGTGCTGACCTGAGATACATAGTCACTACAAGACATTAGTTATAGCTTCAATAAAAATAGGAATGAACATGGTTTCCATTGCCACTTGAGACTGAGACTGAGACTGAGACTGAGACTGAGACTGAGACTGAGAATGAGACTGAGACTGAGACTGAGACTGAGAATGAGACTGAGACTGAGAATGAGACTGAGACTGAGAATGAGACTGAGACTGAGAATGAGACTGAGACTGAGACTGAGACTGAGACTGAGACTGAGACTGAGACTGAGACTGAGACTGAGACTGAGACTGAGACTAAAACTGAGACTGAGACTGAGACTGAGACTGAGACTGAGACTGAGACTGAGACTGAGACTGAGACTGAGACTGAGACTGAGACTGAGACTGAGACTGAGACTGAGACTGAGACTGAGACTATACAAACTCAGTTTTTGTTTTCACCAAAAATCATTAGAAAACTTTTTATATATTATATAAAAAACATCGCCCTTTCCGAAGAATTCCACCAAAGCAAACACACTAACCCATTGGAGTACTAAGAACAAGTTCCATCGCTGAATACTAAGTGGTCACCGGCCATGGTCCCATAAACTATGTAAAACAAAATCCTTTCTTTCGGAACCATTTTTTCTCAAGAAGTCAACCTTCTCCTTGTCCTTTTCGGCCGCCTTCCGGTCGGCAATAAAGTACCTTTTTAAATCAGTCCACGGAAAAAAAAAAAACCCTACAACATAATTCGATGCAGACTCGATGATTCACCGGATGCGTTCGGCAAATTCTCCTCAATGAAAGAGGAATGAAGATCTCCTGTAGAAGGCTTTCAGAAAGGACTTCCAAAAATACTGAATATGAAACAGTTCGCAACAGAAAGAAAGAACACCAAACAACTTTGAGCTCGAAGCCAGTCTGATATCATTCATCGGACGGATACCTTTTTTTGTTTACCCGCGGCTTACCGGCGCACCCGCACCGACACCGGCACCGGACCATGCGAATTTCTTAAAGTTTCTGAATGGAATTTTAATTCAGTTTCGAGTTTGCCTTTTTTTTGTGTGTTTGATGCCCGGCATCTTTCCAAAAGATACACAGATACGACGATAGTCCACAATCGAAACATGCGTGTTGGATGCCCGCGAAGAGTGGCTTGTTTAAGATGAAACACGAAAAACCTGTTTTTTTTTTTTTTGGTTTCAGATTGAAGTTCTTTTTCACGGAAGGATTAGGCGCGACGTGAAAAAGATACTCTGTAGGTATTTCTTCATCCAAGCATTAATTAGATGAAATTTATTTGAAGTTCTTGTTCGTTTCCATCATCATCAGCAGGAGAGGAGACAAGTTCAAGGACACGCCGTAAATCAGTGAACTCCACGACCACGACTAACCAACACACAGTCTCTCTCATCTGAGGCCAAATCGCATAAATCATTCTGCGTTCGAGATTAAAATAAATGCTAATTAGTGCAGAATAAAAATTCCTTTTTTACCATTCGTTCGAGTTGGAGATTGAGAAGCTTTGATTGGAGATAATAATTAACAGCCGGTTCTTGTTTTTCTTCTCTTTTCGTGGGGTTAACACTCAGCGGGTTGGAATTTTCACGCACGATTTGGGTAGTATATTATACGAGTAGTGTGTCCCGCAGTCGATTATGATTAATTGACAGAAAATCGTGTGTATGTGACAGTTGTGCAGTGTTTGGTGTGCGATAACCTACCGCCGATTCGAAGTTATGCAAGAGGCTGTTCAGTGAAGCATGACGAGTTTTGTAAGTGGCATTTGAGCAAATTGACTCGCCGAGGTTACAAAATCACATAAATTGTTTGGATAGATACACTTGTTCGTTCGGCGAGATACATTGTATGAGTGGCCATTTAAGACGATGTGATATGAATATTTTTCAAGTTGAAAAAGGTGCCTTTTATTGGCACTTGGGATTTACGCGATCTAGTTGCAAAAGTAGGCTACAAAAAGAGGGCTTCTTCGTGGGAATGACTACGGATTTCTTAGACTTTGACAACGTGTCAATTGAAGTGTATTGTGTGTGAACCTTTAAGTATCTACATATACGACTCTTTCTTAAGAGAAGCAGACATACATATGTAGGTCTGTATAGAAAGGGTCACATGGCTTATACCTTACGGCTTTGGTTTTTCTGTCACGATCCATCGCCATCTTTCAAAGGTCACCGACCACTTGCCCACTGAACATACCTTCTACTCGTGCTACAAATGCTTAATACCCTATAGAACATAATGGACACAATGCTGACAATCTTCACGGATGGCTCTAAAGCCGAAAAAGGATTCGGTGCTGGAAACTTTTCAAAAGTTCTGGACATCCAACCCTCTTTCAGCCTTCTTAATTACTGTAGCGTTTTTCAAGCCAAAGTCACTGAGATCCTCTCCCACCGCAGCAGCTGAGCTAGCAGTTGGCTGACTGGCTAGCGGTGAATGCAGTAGAAGTTTCGGATATTTTCATGTATATCGACAGCCAAGCAGTTATCAAATCCCAACACAACAAGATCCAAGGCAGTTAAATACTGCTACGTATCTCTGAACGAAATAACTGGACAGTACAACCTCACCGTCTGCTAGGTGCAGGTTCAATGTAGCATACCAGGGAATTATGAAATTGACGAATTGTCCCGACGAAACTCTTTAGGTCTAAACAGCATAAGCGTCACGACATCGTGGCTCCTAAATACCTTATCCATGCCGATGCGATGAGAGAAGCCAACCATCGGTAGCAACAACCCGACCACTGTAACTCTGCAAGGCTGCTCTGACCCACGCTAAATAAAACTAGGTCTATCGGACTTCTGAAACACAAGAGAAGAACCTCCTCCAAAATCGTAAACACCTTCACCGGACACTGTGCTATTGAAAGAATAGATGCCCAAGAACTGGGCATCCCCTACAAAGACTTCTGGCAGCAGCTGTAGAAATGAAGAAGAAGAGGAGACTATCAGTCACATCCTATGCACTCGCTAACATCAGAGAATATAATGACGTCGTAGTCCATGGAGAAAGACAATCAAGCGTCCGATCTTCTTTATTCTTAGATATCTTTAAGCCGAGTTTTACACCCTTAGGTCGATGAACTCATTGAGCTCCCTACCTAGAGGCTATCTTTCCATTGCTTCTTGAGCGATTTCAACCAAATTACCGAACCATATTCCCTTAGTAAGGGCCTTACTACCGTTGTGTACAGTCGCTATAGCAGTTTCGGTATTCTATTCCTCGACGACTTATAGCTATGGAGGCACGCTCAGTAAATATAAGTTTTAAGAAAGACACTGCTATAAGATTGAGGGAAGGCCGATAGTGGTCATCAAACTCTTACGACCACATCCTCCATTCCGTCCCCATGGGAGGCTACCAATAATGGATTGACGGAAACAGATCACATGAAACCGACGCTAACATTCGAAAGGAGATTCAATGCAAGAATTCCTGAAAGAATTTACTGAAAGAACTGGAGAGCCAAGAAGAAAAAGAAGTTGGCATTCTATACCAACGGTTCTAAGATAGACAGTGGTGCAGGAGCCGGAGTTTATTGCGACGACTGCAGCGTCATTCAAGCCGAAGCCACCCAGGCTGTTGAAATTATACTTACTACATACTTGAGTCCTTTAACCCCTCGGGAGGCATAGGGCGTCAACAACGCCTGCTTCGCCTCCTTCGTATTGTAATGTTGATAGGTTCCTGGCCAGTTCTCGTATAAAGCTGTTCGTTGAAGATACGGTTCGGCCAAAAGATCCTCAAGATGACTCTTAAACATTTGTTTACAAAAACTTGCCAATTCTTCCCGATTCTGCTGCACACATCCAGTTCGATGCCACCACGGTTTGCCGAGACCACCTTTCTTAGGTATAGAAAGTTGTCAACTTTCTCGACTTCCTGTCCGGCAATGTTAAGTTGGGCGCTGGTGTTAGAAGTGCTCAGGGCTTTTGTTTTGGCTGTGTTAATTTTTGAGTCCTACATTGTTTTCCTCAGCTTCTAGATTCTGGACCATGAGACGGAGGTCCATTATCCGATGTGAAAGTAGACAAACATCGTCAGCCTAGTCTCGGTATTTAAGGTAAGATGTCATAGTCCAGCGAATTCCATGGTTTCCTTCCGTCAATGCTGCACGGAGAACGGTAACGATGACCTCAAAAATAACAGCGGTGACAGTATGCATCCTTGACGTACTCCGCTTTGGACTTCAAATTCTTCTGACACCTTGCCATTGTGCAAGACACTTACTGCTCTCATACGTAGCCTTAATAATAGCTATGAGTTTTTCTGGGATACCTCTCCTGCGCAAGGCCAACCAGATAGCATCTCTATTCAAACTGTCGAAGGCCTTCTCTAAGTCGATAAACAGCAGATGTAGCGGAGACCTGTACCCATATCGTTGGAAAAATTATAACTTTCTACATAGACAGCCATTCAGCCATTAAGGCTCTGGACTCTGCTATACTTACATATAGGTTGAGGCTGGTGAGAACCTGCAAATCACTTTTAAACGAGATATCTAGAGCCAATACTTATACGGACAAATCATAGAATAGACTATGTGTAAAAGAGAGAGCTGACTAGAAAACCTTACCATTTGAATGCTTTTTCGTTGAATCTTGTCATATATGAAAAGGGCTGCAAGGCTCTGCCACAATCTATGGGCGACAAAACACAAAGTTATACGTACCTGCACTTTTTCTTTGAAAATGAACTGTTTACGACACCATATATGCAACAAGTTCTTGTTAAACAAGTGAAGTGAAGTCTGGTGCCACTACCCCATCCAAAGATGTTGTGTTGTCCGAATTTTGGTTAACCTAAAGACCTAAAGAATCATTTAAGCCGCATTCGTCAATCAAAACATAATTCAAAATTTTAATAGTTTGCATTAAGAATTCAATTTAATCAAACCTCTTCGGTGTGTGTCTAATCAAATAAAACTCGCAATAGGGAGATACGCAACGTGTTTTTATATTTTTTTATGTCTTATTTAATTGGAAAATTATAGTAAGTCGTTAAAAACTCATAAAAAATTTGATTTAAAAAATTAAGTGTTTACCAACTAATTTATTGGTTTTATTACAAATGCGACGTTCTATTTCGCGACTCATTACAAGTTGTATCTGTCTCTTTTGTTTAAAAGAAAAGAAAAACCTGACTGTCAGAATAGAACAAGTGTACAAATATTGAAAACCTTTTCGAAACTAGTTTTCTTTTAATTAAAGAGGCCCAGCTTGACGATAAATAATAAATCGATGGAGGTTGACCTTCAGAGAGTTGTGGTCTCTTGCAGAAAGTAGAAATTTTATGCTTTTAATCAACCTCAAAGATTGAATAAATCATAATAAAGTTTATTGTCGATTTAGTTTAAAGCCGGTTATTAATTTTGTATTGCTCTCAGTTAGAATATCACTCTGTGGCTCACTGTGTGTGGTCCTGGTTGCCCTGAAATTGAACCCTTCCAAGAAATACACGCATATACGAGTACATCACAACAGGAAAGAAATATTTCTATGACATTGTGTTGGCGCTGTTTCAGGTCATTCATTTTGACACCTAACTCAGCTGTGGTTGAATTTACATACGCGCACATGGGTGTCCCCCATGCCCATCGACTCTGTGTATTGTTTTCTCGTGACCTTTTATTGGATTTTGACTGTTTTTAGTCGTGGTGAACTTTGTGTGTTCCTCTCGTAATGAGTGAACAAACAAAACAACGCACAATGTTAATATAGTCGGTATCCTTAAGGTATCGTGCTATCAATTATGATATCTTTGACTGAAACCTGATCACGAATTGGTTGTTTGTCATGTGTGTGTTTTAGTCTTTTGGAAGGGTAAGTGTTTGCTGAGATTGAAGACACTAAAAGGATTGTTTGTTTGGACAATTTTTTGTTTGAAAACAGAGAGGGAGAGAGAGATAGTGAGTTATAGGGTTTATCAGTATCTAGTATCTAGTTCTGGATCAAATTGGTTGTTTTCAGAACCAACAATCATTTTGCCTATTTTCATTAGTTGATGGTGTTTATCTACAAGTCTTCTTCATTTGACTTACAAGCCGGAGAATAGATAAAAGAAAGTAAGCCTCGAAATGGAGTGCAGACGTTGATAAAGGCTTGGGACAAAGCGCCCAAATAGGTAGTAGTATCTTCTCCAGATGCGGTCCAAATTCAGATTCACTCAGGCTGTGGACTGGTAAAGCATAAGACAAGGGAAATAACTCTGCCAAATCCTATGACTGAGGAATATTCCCTAAGTTATAGTTTAAGCTGAACGACAGTATCTTCATACGGCAAAGCAACGAAAGCTTGGTGGGCCTGCTCTAGGCTTTTCGGCAAAACATAGGGATTAAAATTCAATTTTTTTCAATTCAATTAAATCTTTATTCAAATATGTACATAGTATAAAAATTACAAATAATATAAAGCAAGTTTTAAATATAGCTAGTACATAAAGAATAATTAGTGACATCTGTAGTGACTTCTCACAATCAACAGGTAATCACCTATGCATCCCTACTAAAGTGGGAGAAAGCTAATCAAATAGTCACTCGATCTGCCCTTCAAAGCATACAACGCTTATCATGTGTAGGAATTGTAGGCGCGATGAACTCCTGCCCGACAGCTGCGCTTCAGGTACCCTTAGACCGCCCACCACTCCACATAACTTGGAAGACTGTAGCTGCTAGTGCTCTAAAGCTTCAACTACTATGTAACAACTCTTTCCCTAACTTAGTTGGACACATGAAGATCCTGGAAAGAATTCCTCTGCTATCGAATCCAGCAATGTGCTTCTTAGACTTCATGGCTAAGAAAATCCATCTCCATCACCCTTCGTGGTCGAATTTTCAATCTAGAGCTATTGGGATAATCATCAAATTTCTCTCAAACATTCTCCCCATTGGATTGGTACACTGACGGGTCAACGTCTTCTGGCGGGTCTACAGCTGGAATCTCTGATCCAAACTACAAACTATCTATTCCTCGAGAGCAAGCAATCACCATCTTTCAGGCGGAGGACCTCGCTATCGAGCTCCTTGTCAGAGAATGTATTAGAAGAAACCTCTGTAGATCACATGCTTTCTGATAGCCAGGCAGCTCTCAAGGCTCTCGTATCTTTCAACTTTGAGTCAAAGCTAGTCTGCAACTGTATTCAACCTCTCTTGCAGCTTGCTACAGGCAATACAGTCACACTAATCTGGGTCCCAGTACACAGGGGTAGCCCTGGCAACGAAGCTGCAGACGAGCTTGCCAGACAGGTTGCTTAGGCTATATTCATTGGCAAAGAACCATTCTGTGGTTTACAAACTAACCAGATAAGGATAGAGCTCAATAGATGGGAATGATATGAGAGATATGAGAAAGGTGTGCAAATATAATATGTACATAAGTATGAACACCGTTCCTAATCTTATGCACTAAAATCCAAAGAACAGTCTCACTTACTGCACTATCTTCACAAATGTTAGTAGCAGTTCTTTGATAGCTGAGCGCCTACCAAAATATCTAATAAACTCTTTCGATTAATTTACTGTTATTTACTGAATTTAAAATAATCGCTTTTTTTGGATTTATAGCTTCCTACTCTGGCCATTAAATTTAAAGCAATTCCATTAATTATTTTGTACAACTCGCAGGCAAGCATGTGCATTTTCAATTTAATTTCCGTTATTACCATGAAATTGTTTGCCTGCAGATACTCATGCCCAGGAGACACATTTAATTAAAATTAAATTCCTAAAATTAATACCAATATCAAATTGTGGTTTGAAGCATCGATTGAGGGGAAAACTTTTGTGGTAAGTGCGCTCGCGCGTGTATCACCATAAACACACTTTCGATGCAGGGAATATGATCCGCAGATAGAATCATACCGCAGATAGATGAGGTTTGAAAGTTGAATTTCGAACTGAGTTCTTTCCCATGAACTCTTCCATGGAATCCCCACTCAGAGCTTCCGTTCTGCGAACAATTAGCAGTTGTCAGCGAAATACCTCTCAAGACAATCTTTAGGGTGGACTCCATTAAAGTGAGCTATTTTTTCCTTTGAACTATCGCCGAGCAATTTGACCGATACCGTGAAGTGAAGTGCATTCCATGTTTGCATATTTCTGTGGAAAATTGCTATAACCAACAACACTCGGGCGGCAGCATCAATCGGGCGCAAGTGAAATAGAATACCTCCAGCATGGCATTGGCCGTAAATTTCCTGGTCTTACATACAAATATACATATATGTCTTGGAGGTCTTGGGATACTAAGATAAGAATCTAAATCAAAGAGAGCCCCAGCACCACCAGATGCACATTCACATGGTTGATGAGGGAAGCAATGTTAAGTTAACCAGAGCACATTCCGTAAATTCTCCATTCAGTCTTGAGAAAAGAAAGAAAGAAAAAAAAACCTAAGGCTGGAAGCAACAAAAAGGGGGATGGAATAGTGAAACATCCGCAATTAGAAGTACGTACGATAATAATTATACCGAAAGCGATAGAAGAGGAAGCTGAAGATACTTTATAATGTAGTGCAGCTGAAGAGAAATATCCTACAGATACTCGTACTAATTATGCGAACATATTAAATTGGTGGTGCTTATTTAATGGACGTTTTTACGGTTGAACAATTTGTTGAAGGTAAATTTAGTAGGCACACCCATTTTGGGAGGCATGTCCATTAAACTCCAGGCTAAGGCTATTAAAAGTGAAGAGGCTTTACAAAACCCTTGTTGGGTGTATCTATATGAGTTGTTTGTAGAGATTTATATTCAGAACTTAGTCCTTGGATTCAATTGACCTTGTGAGGATAATAAAAAATGAAATACTGACAAATTTTAACTGCCTCAAGTGTAGTAGTCGTAAAATGTTGATTTATGTGTATCGATGCCCTTGTCATCTTTAATTGCACATGGGATGATCTGTTCTTTTTAGATGCACCAAACCTTGTGCTTTCATTGAAGTTTTATCTGAAATCTCATCCAATTTTTGTTAAGGATATATGTTTTCAGTTTAAGGTACATGTTTAAGAATAGAGTAGTGACACTAATATATCATTTGGCTTGCACGCGCTTTGGCGATTGAAACGCTCGATGTGTGATTGATAACAGGTACCTAAATTTTGCCAATGTGCCTCAGTTCTTTCAAACATCAAATTGCATACTTCTTGAGTACTTAAGGTCATATTCTTCCGGGACCAGCTCACATCCTGCGGCCATCCTGCACTAGGACGTTCCTTTGCATGATTAACTATCGATCTGCCACCTTCTCATTATAATCAGCACAAGTGGAAGGGAATATGAATACCCTTATATTTATATTCAAAGTGGTTGGTAATATTTGTTCCCCACTTGTGACGTCCAAGTTCCTTCTAGAGAAGTGTGATCATACATTGTAGGTGCCGGCTTGTTCTATGAAAAATATATTCCTTTGAGATACAGTTTGACTGAAAAATCTACAAGATGTTGCGTAGGCACTTGCAACTTTCTAGTGATAGTGATATTAGTTGTCCTTTATAGCCGATGATGATGATTTGATGAATGCGCACTATTCTGCGAAAGGCATGCCTACATTTTCAGCACAGTCGAATTGACTGCAGTCAGACGCATCCTCAGCTTGATTTAAGGCTCTGGCTGGTTTGCTTTACTTTTACAAGATAGTTGTTATTCATCCAATCAGAAACAGTGGTATCACAATGCATCTCCTCTTAGTCTTCTAGGTGGCCTTCCTCTATGACGCACACAAAGCCACGTTAGCGTTAGTCTAAGCCATCACCTTTAAGAGAGAATATAGAAAAGGCTTTCAATCACTGACAGTGTTTCATAAGTTGAGTTTCGAAACCAAGTCTAGCTGTATTCAACCTGTGCCACCTAACTAAACTAAAGTAAAAGCCGTTAACTTAGAAGCTTCCCTCCAACTAACCAAAAGTCAAGTTATTACGAACGAATCACCTTAAGTCTTAACCTCTGATACAACTTCCTCTTTTAAATTTCGAAATACTTCCCTCATTTCCCAGAACTAAAATCACGTTCTCGGCGCATATTTACAATTTCATGTCACCAATTAGATGTGCTTCTTTAAGTTTTTTTTTTTTATAATTTCATACCTCGCCCGCTTGTAAAAAGCGATTATAAACCAAACAAATGACGACTTTCCTTATTACTGCAACATGCTCCCCATAAAACGAAAAAACCTACACCCAGGGGCCCCTCATAAAACGGCTCCAAACAAACAAACTAACAAAATTCTTCACAGTGCTGGAGCTTTACATAGTAGCCCACCACCAATTAAACATAAAAGACAACTGTTCGCCCAATTAACAAAAAAACAAGAATCAACAGAGGAGAAGAAATGCGCCGACAAACAAACTGCTGATGACACTCGCTGTTCATTCATCAGAGAAGAACACTCCACCATACAAGATGACCTTTCCGGACCTCCGGATCACTGTGAATTGCCAAAAATTCTAAGAGAAGCACCTTGGCCTAGTACATATAGATATTCCTTGGAATACAACAATCCAGTTTCTTCCTCCGAACCACAAGCAACCCTCGGAAAGTATCTACAAGTGGTTCCAAGCCTGACTTGGGCTCCCCGCACTTGAGTAGGTACAGCTTGAGTTGAAATCACTGTTCCACCACAAATATACAAAGGAGAGAGAAAAAAATCAACTTGTATCTAGATAGTGGTGGATACACCACCACCGACCGTGTGTATGCCATTAAAACCGCATAAACCAAGTGGGAATGAGTCATTAAAGCAGAACTCTATGTGGACGCCTTCGCTGCTGGTGCCCGACTTCTCGCCCGGTGAAGGGCAAAACTTGGGTTTAATTTGTGGTTCTTGTTTATTTTGTTCCCCCTCCCCCCCAGTTTTTCAAGTGTGATTTGCTGTGCAAAGTGGAAATATAGGGTTCCCCCGCCTGTCTCTTGTGGTTTTCCATTCCAACAAGTGGTTCATAACACGAATATGGTTAGGAGAGAGACACATAAGACTGACTTTTTGACTGCCACTTTATAAGAGGTAAGATTGTCTGTCTGTCTGTCTGTCTATGTGTGGCTCTGGGCATACAAGGGAATTTTTTTTTGGTGTGCTCGCTTCGGTTGGTTGGTGCTCCTCCTCGGGTACTTAAAAGTTTATCATCGTGTGCATCTTCGTTCTGAAGTAGAGTAGAAGTAGTTTCGAATTTGAAAGGTCATTGCTTATAATTTTATCTTTTTTTTTTTCATCATTTATTTGGAGACCTTAATTGGAGGTGGTCTTAATGGAAAAGAATAAGTTTTTTCTATTTTTCGCTTATATATGGGATTTTTAGGGAAATTATGAGTAAAAATTGTTAGTTTATGGTTAATGTAGCTGCAAGCGATGCACTTGTAACTGTTGTGATAGAAAGTGTCTACATTAGGTTGAGCGTTTAGTATAGAAAGTGAGGTGTAGTGGGTAAAGTTTGGTGACCTTGTATTCAAAAGACGTTGTCACTTCCTCTTTGAAGTTTTGGAACTGATTTGAACAGTGGAAATTTTCCGGCCAAATTATGCTCACATTTTAAAGAAGAATATTGTGAACATGTGCCTAAGTAAAATTAGCTGTTAGTGGTTTTTCAAGCCTTCATATATTTGTGTGGAATTTTTGTAGCATTTCGCTAAATTTAAACCGACAGTCTCTATATGATATCAGCTAAACTTCCTTTGGCAGGTCTTACCCTGGGTAAGAAGCTAAGCTCGAAACCTAACATTCAAGATAAGAAGACTACAGAACACTTTTCACTTGCAGAAATTGTATTGAGAACAAATGGAGTACACCAGAGTCTTTATCTTAACCTCTCCTCACGTCTACCAAATGTATGCAGCATGTTCTTGGCGGATACTTTGGCGATGAAAGAAGTCTTATCTTGGCTTAAAAATAATGTGATATCAGCTACATTTTTTAAGACAGAAAAGCAGCTTTTAAGTCCTTGGCTTTGATCTCTTACTCTTAATACTAATGCAACTCTAGACTGCAGCTCGTTTCCAACCTGTTCAATATTCACCTGAATTGGGTTCTGGGGAATAGTAAATCCGATGAACTCACCAGAATATGAACACATCCTGCCGGACAAATGCGCCTTGGGTATACCAATCTCTGCTAACAGAATGAAAATCATAAGTGGAGAAGTGGACCAACATGTCCGAATCGTTCCAATAGCTTGTTCCCTCTCAGCACTATGCCTTTTTGCAAACGATAGAATGTGCCTCAGTTCTCCCCAACTTTTTCCCAACTGCCGTGCACTTAGTGTCTTTCGCCATGAAGGGGGAACTTCACTGATCTTCACTGATCATTGTCCACATTGAATCCTTGTTAAACGATCATGAACTAAACGAAGGTGAGACAGAAGCACAGACATCAAGTAGCATGCGCCTTTGTGTGAATAGATTCCGTGATTACATACATTTTAAATTAGCACTGATCTTCGTAATAAGATCGTGGATGCAAGAGATATTACTTTTTATGCCATGCTCCCGTCTGTGGCTATGCATTATACAGTTCGATAGATGCTTCTCACAGGATATCTGTTACGTTTTGACCTTTAATCTCACGAATTTTTAAGCACACATAATTTACTATATACTTATGCATATGCCTGACATCAAGTAGCTTGCAACAACTTGACACTTAACAAAAGATAAGATTTTGCATTCATTCATAGTTCAGAATGAACCCCTTCATGGCGAAAGGCACTGTGTGCTTATCGAAGTAAGGGGAGACTGCAGGAAACCAAGAAAATTCCTGAGTTTCTTGGTGGTTCTTGAGGTTAATTGTATCTATTGTAGCACATTGGGCCCTTTTATTGTACTGAGCGGATTGTTAATTAAGATCGTAAAGCACAAATTAACCTGCCCTGAAAATGTTGTTGTGAAAATGTATCTGGAAGACATGATCAGCATTAATTTCTCTGCATCATCCAGATGATCTTATGACTCAATATTAACTGCTCCTTTATCAAATCATCCAATAAAATATAACTTGTCCACAATTAGCTTGACTTTAAGCTACCTCAGGCTTGAATCGCATGAAAGTTAATGCCCTCTAGACATGTAGGTATCTTATACAAATCACTCCGGTTCTTGTAATCCCTTGGTTGTGTCCTTTTTGGTTAAGAGTTCAAACCCTCTTGACATTTAAAATATAAAACATTCATCTTAAAATTGTGACGTCGAAACATATTTTTTCCAACTCTCTTAACCCATAACTCATTTGGCCGCTCAATTCAAATGTTAATTGATCCAACAAAAGCCTAGAATCTCAGATTAGTGTCGAACAAATTCAGAATCCATATTAAACCGGCATACGGGCGTTCCAATCAATTTATCATTCGAACATTTCAGTTACTTCATGGTTCTATCGGATTCGAATATTGTATAATCGCCAAGATCATCATTATCTCCACCGATTGGGTTAATGAACTGATGAATCAAATAAAATGAAAAAAAAAACATTCTCCGCAGTTTGATGGTGGAACAGAATTTAAAAAGCTAAAAAAGTTTCCAAATTTCTCCACTAAAAGATAAAATTAATTAAGAATCTTTTGACAAAAAAACTGAATTTACATCGGCTTGCGGCGACAAATACCCTGATCCAGTCGCGCATACACACCGGTTGTTGTGGATACATAAATGCCTTTCGTTGTCTAATTTAAATTTATGAGATTATAATTCTCTTGAAAGCAATCTTAGCATTTGTTTTTTTTTTCTTATTTGTGCTTTGTTCCATCTAGAGATTGATTGCATAGCGAAAGAGACGCGTGTATCTTTCAAGCTCTGTTATCTGTTCCAGAATTCGTATTTATTTTATTCGTATTGGTTGGTTCTGATGCTGGAGCCCTTTAGGCTTCATTTGGCACACAGATACACACACACACGCATTTAGATATGAAAACTCTGACTCAAAGTGACAGTTTATTAAGGCCCCGGCGAATATCGGAATCAGGTTAAACCAGAACCATCCGTTTGTCCATTGGCTTTGCATGATATTATTATTGTGGTGCGCGCCATTTAATCATCTGAAAAAAGAGCATTTATTCGCACCAGTTAGCCGTTGTTTCTGGCTTAGATTGAGTCTATGTATCTATGGTGCGCGTGAGCCTATTACCCACATGACAGGCTTCGAAAAGTAAGAGATACCCATTCGACGTCGACGCGCAGAGAGCTTGAGGCCTTGGCGCACGCGCATTATAATTGCTATTGATTGACATTATGTACGTAGATTTAATCGTGTCTGTATGTGGATTCCACGTTCGAAATACACTGGGCGTACTAAACTAATTTGCCACACCGTGCGCGGTATATATTTTTTTTCGTTTTTTTAGTTCTTTGTTTGGTTCGTGTCAGATCATATTTCTATAAATAACTCCATTGCAGCTGGATACCTCGAATTCGCCTCCTTCGTCTCCGACACATTACACTGATAATTGCGGGACAAGTGATATCTTTGACTGAGTCGAACTGGTTATATGTATCTACTCCCTGCACCTAGGAATGCCTTTTGCCTGTCTGCATTTCTGCCAACTCTTAAGATCCAACACACATGTGGTGTCCAGATGACGACGGCAAAGGCTATGTGATGATGTTTACATGATAAGTTCATCGCAAAGGAATTTGCATTTTTTTTTTTGTTCTCTGACATTTGCAGCGCATAGATACGCTTAATTGTTTGCAACAGTTTATTGGTTTCTTGGGTGCACTTGCAATTACCAAGAATATAATAATAATAAAATCAAATGTTTAACGAGAGTCTGCCTCTAAAGAGGGCGGCGGACGAGGTATGTTTTATATTATTCCAAAAACTCGCACGATGTCAATGGGCTTGGCGGCCACCAACGATGTGCTGTTCGTTCGGACGCGTAAGACTATTGACGAATGGAAATTGTATCTTTCTTTTTTTTCTTGTCAACTAGAGACCGTTTGACATTTAGTTTAAATTGCAAAGAAGTCATAAAATGGAGATATAGATGGTTTGGTTGAGTACTTGATGGTCAAGGCATGGGAAAAGTGGATTGACGCTTAGTAGCGCTATAAATTAGCTACTTCATGGGTGTGTGCGCTATACAAATGGAACAGCTTAAAAGTCACGAGTCAAGGGAACAGGCGAATACCCTTAGGAATGCCTCAAGCTTCTGGACTTAAAATTAATAGACCACTAAAGAAAAAGCTGTCAAAATGGCATTAATATTGTCCATGGAGAACATTTGAAAATGCGTCCCTAATGTAGCAAAGGTTTCAGAATGAAGCAGTGGATGTGTTCAAGTTAAGTGAAGTTAATCAAGGCTTAGCAGTTCGCTTGTTGGGGTTTAACATCCCTGACAAATGTGTTAAAACCAACTGTCATTCATAGTGACAAAAGTAAGTAAGTAAATTAGACAGTCCTCTTCGGGTCGTGTGACAGATTCGCCCCCCCAAGCTAAAAACCACCAAAAAGCGTATTAGTATATATGTATGTGTGTTGACATTTCGGCAAAATTAAATTGCATCACACACATACAACTGTAGTTTAGGGTGACTCGATTGACAGCATAAGGGTGTGGCCATTTTGTTCATTATTTTTTTGTTAATCGATTCGTAACCTGCAAAAAGTATCTTCTTCAAAGGAAAAAAAAAGAAACAAAACCAACATGACAGATCTAACAAAATTGTCAGGTCTACCAATTTAGACTTCCGATGAGATATTGGGTCCGTTGGCGTACCCTCCTAAAATGGCAAATTTTTACGAAAAGCTGTACGGAGAATTTTCTTAGTTTTTCACAGAAGAGAGTGCTCACGAGAGAGTAAGTAAGAAATTTCCCCATGCTACCAATTTTAAGGCAAGAAATTTCTGTGGGCTGGTTTATGAAAACTGTCAAAGCTGTCAAACCAGTGTATTTTCAACTTTTTCTTGTTCGACTCGTTCGTTTACTTTTCAGCTCTGTCTGAGAGAATTTTACCCCCACTCTTCGAAATTTGATAATCTACGAATTTAAAGTTAAGTCATAAGTTTACAAATTGTCAGGTTTTTTTTCGAATTTCGAAGAATTTTTCGAAGACGTTGTCAGATCAAAGTTGACAGTTCACACGGCTGTGACATATTTTTCATTGGTACAACTTACAAAAGTGTAAGTTCTGATAACCGTAGGAAAATAGCTTAATTCTGGCTTAAAAAGCTGCTAACCATACAGTAAGCTGAATATTCGCTGATTGGGTTCTTGAAAATCAACAATTTGATGGCATATTTTCAAATGCAGTCTTCCTTACTGTTTTAGATTTGAATCCTTATATATATGTAACTACCTATAAAGTTCATCTTACAATGTCCATTGCTGTGGAGCTCGCTGGATGGTGGAAAATCAACACGGTGACGCAGATTTTTCCAGCGACCACGTAAACAGATACTCAGAACGCAAATATGATCATTGAGAGGCCATCCAGTCAGTCACAGTTTGGTACGGACTGCCAGTACTAATAAAGGGCCGCAATACAGCTAGATATACTTTGGCAAATCATCGAAAATTACCTCAGCAGAATCGAGGTTTGCCGAAAGTCCAACAACCACCTTCTTCGTTTAAACTAAAGCCTCGTAGTCTTTGACGCATTTTTGTTTAATTAATTCAACGTATTTGGGGTCTTGGAATACGTCCCCATCTTAAAGTCTACAGTTTCATATTGGAGCCATATACCTGGCATTCTTACCGGCCCTGGAGAGTCTCTTCTAACACATGATTACATTTAATCTTCTGCAGCCTAGGGTACGCTTCTTCAAGCTTCCGCCGTATACCGGAAGTTGGGTATTTTTTTTTTATACATCCACTTCCTTCTGATGCTAATAGGGTTGTCGTTTGTATCTACTCCTCCGTTAACTGCAGATAATTTAACAGCAATCTATATTTTCTTTCGGGTGAAAGTCTAGGAGTAGAGCGCCAACAGAGTGCATTATGGAGTTCCGCAAGGTAGATAACTTAGCTATCTACTGTTCATGCTATACACCAACGAATTGATGAAATGCTCTACATTCGCAAAGGTAAATGATAAGATTGTTGTATGCATTGGCAATCAATCCATACAAGAAGCAGACCGAGTTGAACGATGCAGAGACATTGTCATGACAGTGGCCCAGTGTATGGCTAATGCACATTCAAAGCCAATTCATCCGACTGCCATGTTATTGTGGTTGCTATACCATGGACCATGTATCCATGTATCACCCTTTTCCCTTGGAACTGTCACATCAAGGATCTGCGAACTTAATTTAAGGGATCACTGCTTGCGCTGGCCTCTCTAAGTTGGAGACTTACAAACATACGTATTTTTAGAAACACTCCATCAATTAAATTTCATTCGAGGAATGCATTTCAATTCTCTGCAGTAGCATTTTCTATTCCAAAACTTGACTGTTAAAAAAATAAAAACGGCACTTTGGCCATCTGGAGAACGTTCTTTTTCAGCTTCTTTTGTCTATGAACTACTTTACTGTCCAGTTCAGTGTTTCCATTCCATTGAAGCGCTCCATTACTGTTTATTTTCCGTTCCTCAGAGATTTTAAGTTGATAAGTATCTAAAGAAACAATAAGCAAAATAATACTTCCTATTGTCACACCATCATTTACCTATTCAGTGTGCAATGACACTGACTAATGACATTCAAGATACAAAACACAAGAAAAAAATATAAGAAATAAACCGGATTGACCTTCACTTCATAAACTACATACGAAACCGAGTGGCGATCTATGAGAAGTAGTTTCTCTTTTTTCCAGCCTCCACCTACCCACTCGACATATTTCTCCCAGAAAAGCTTATGAAAGTAAAAATGTTAATTTTCCCCCCACGCACCCAAAATTATATATATCCAGTTCCTGATGAGACGTTTTTATCCTAAAGAAGTTTTTCTTTAGAAAAAGAAAAACAAACTCACAAAATCAGGTCAAATGGGAGAGAGAAATTTAGATACTTAAAGCTCTAGATACCATAGAACGCGCAGGCGTGCTCGCGCGCGCTCTTCTATTGCTTAGGGCACTCTTACTTTTCACCCAACGACCGACCGACGGACGATGAGAACTTTATTACCAAACGAAGAAACACAACTAAGACCAAACGAAGAATGAAATTGGACCCTTAATCGGTCTATTGGCTCTTTGGTTGTGGCTTTCAGCAGAAGCACCAGCAGCAGCAAGCGCAAGCAATTCGGGTCATTTAGATCCAGTTATCGGCTTCTGGTTAGACGAGTAGGCTTGAAACAGACACAAAAAAAAATCTATAATGACTGTCATTCATTTTTTGGTTGAAGAGAAGGTCAAAGTAAACAGAGCAAGCGAAGCTCTGCTCAGAAGAGGACCGTGTCATTAGACCGGGTCCAAGAGGTGGGCTTGAATAATGTTTTTTTCTTTTTTTTTCTTCTTGATCAAAGTGATTTCTAAGAATTTAATTTGATTTTAAATGCCCAGGCCGTGAGATAGATAGACGAGAGAGTGGAATTTATTTTTTTTTTTGGTTAGGAATTTGTTTTGGCAAAATTTATCAGTTGCTTGGGATCTTGCTTTAGTACGTAGAACGTCGAACGTCGGTCGTTGAGAATGTGAGAATTCAAGGTGAAAATGCCTCACAGCAGAGGATCTTTTGAACTTGAGCCGTTGAAACTGAAACTTTGTAAGTGTAGGGGAAGCGAGAGAAAAAGACATTTAATCGGTGGGATTCCTGAACGCAATTAAGCTTGATTACGAGATACACAGTAAGAAATTCGAGATGTTCTTAGATTTTTTCCCTTATTGAGGTTTTCTGGAAGACAAAAGGGTACAGCATATAACTTGCACCTGCCAGAAAGACAAAACGATTTAGTTTCAATGCAGCTGGCTTGCGAAATTTGTTCGTCGAAAGCGATTTTTAATTGCAAGGCTATGAGAGAGGCGATTCCATTGAATTGACGATGGTGACGATGTTTTTTTTTTTTTTTTTGTTATACTGTTCGAGGTGTAAAGTTGTTTTAGTAGCCATTAAGATTGGATATGGTAGATGGTACTTCAAGGTGCTCTAAAGTCGGCAGCATGGAAAGTAATTGGCGACATTGAAATTAAGTTCTTAGTTTATGGTCAAGTTTAAGTGACGCTAGGTTAGTAGGTACCCCAGAGCTGGTTACACGTGTAGAGAACTCAGTATCAGTATCAGAATGTACCATTAGGTGGTTCGCTTTCCAAGTAAATATTCTTTGACTACATTGTTACATTCGCAAAGCGAAGAAAGCAAAATTAGTCAATCATCTTTGAAGATTCGGTTTCGTGAAGGTATAGGCATCTAGAAACTTTTGCAAGCATAAGTAAGCAAACATGCTAACACGTTTTATGTAGCAAATGCAGTTTCAGGAGAAATGCAATGAAATGAAGACTTGAACAAAGCCCGCAAGCTTTCATCTGAAGGGTAAAGGAACTCTTTGCCATTTCTCCTGAACTCTCCCGGGCGCTGTATAAAAATGCAGTTAGTCGCACGCACCTTCTCCATCGGAAAATTAGTGCGACTGAGACCTAAGCGGTCTCTAAGGCCTCCACAAAGGCCTCCAACGCCATCTTCAGCTTGTATACTAGTGGATGGGTGTCGTGAGATACGCATCACCAAACTATGACTTTTAGTTGGATGATGACCTCTCTTGACTATTGTCCTCGATAGTGAAGCCTCTCTAAATGCTCAGGCAAAAACTGCATCAAATGGTAGTGGTGCAAGCCTTTATCAATCCATAATGTTCCTTGTAACGCAGGTATCCCTTTTCAGTTGATTAGCGAGATAGGAACCATAAGTACCAGCTAGTGGCAGCTTCTTTTTTTCGTTAACCGTTTATTGCCGAGCCTACGTGAGTGTGGCACAAGAGTTTCCTTCATTTAAAGTGCTCCTGTCCAACCGGGGCACATAGATGCTTATATGAGGATGGAATGATAGAGCTTACCTCTTTGAATAACAGAATTCGGCTTGCGTTTCCAATATCGGAGAAGTGCTTCATGTATCTGCGGCGTCTTTTACGAGAATACCACAGATTTTCTTTGCATTTCACCCTGAGACTCCAAGAAACAACCCCCGTGAGACTCCAGTGGTAATGCTGTAGTACTAAACGCCAAAGTATGTCTCAGAGACCTATAGATAAAATAGTTCGTGACTATCTTTATCAAGTTCTATGGTGTACACTCATTCTGGCCAGTATCTACTAATGCATGTTCAGATCGAATTACCTGAAGTATGACACGAAAGACGAATCGAAGAAGTGCAAGACAATTTTCGGAGTTCAATAAGGCTTAGCCCTAGGCCTGGCTTAGTGACAGACTATCACTCGAACCTTTTTAATCTTGATCTTGGCTAAGGAATCACTAATATGAATACAAATGTTAGGCATTAAAAGAAATATATTCTGCAGCATTATAAAGTAGTAGTTTGTAAAGCCTTTGTTAAAACCCTCCTATTCTTAGCCCAAATTCTATATATGTATTCTTCTCTTTAATGTCATTTTTTCTTCATCTCATTTCAGGTAAGAGAAGATTCACTTTTAAAGTTTTCCTTGACCGCAATCCAAGGCAATGTCCCAGTCAATTTGTCTAACCTTTTGCAAAGACTAGATGTCTGGTAAGAATAAAATATGTACCTTATGCTCTCTAAATCCATCGCATATATCAAAATCACTTATAAATAAATCTGTCATTATAATAAAATTAAGGTTAATGCGCTCTCAAGTGTCATTCTCACAATAGTCAGCCCGTGCACACCCATTAAAATTGAAAAAAAAAACCAAACTCCAATCATAAAGCTGTAAATAGTCAAACTGACAAAACTCTCCTTAAAATGAATAATCAAAACGCTGAAAGAGTGTTTTAATACGAAAAAACAAAAAAATGTCAACCCGTCACAGAAGCACTCAAATTGCTCACCAAATTGCACCATCTTCCCATTTTGATGCACACTGAAGTGTTTCCTTCTTAATCACAACCTACTACTGCCGTTGACTGTCAATCGTGGCTCGCTGTCAAATGTAAAATGACACATCGGTGACCTAAAAAACCAACACGACTACAACGATTCCCAAGAACCTTTTGTGCATTCTATCGAAAGATTGTTTTGAAGGTGCGCACAGCGCGCTGTAGGTTGCAATGCAACTGTCCAACTGATGGGTTCCAAAAAAAAGTGCAAATCAAATGGGATTCCTTCTTCTTTGACAGACGACCTCTTCCGCTTCTCATGGCAGCGGTTTCCTGTCAATCGACTTAATTATGTCACAGAAAAACTTTTTAAAGTGATCGCTTCAATGTCACTCGTTGAGTTTCCTTAAACTCACTCGAGTTCAAAATTTGGGCCAAGAGGGCAAAAGTTCCTGTTTCAAGTCCAAAAATGGTCAGCCAGAAACCAGTTGCAACAATCTGATCTGAAACAGGATCGATTAAATTTAGTGTGTCGAACAGTTCCCGATGATTAATCAAAAATTAATCGTCGTCGTTGTCGTTTGTGTTGTCGTTGTCAGTGGAGTGGTTTCTGGTTACACATATGAGTGCAACCTAAAAATCCAGTTCGAAGCTAACACATTTGGTAATTTAATCGGTTAAATGCATTTTACCTGTTTACGACTAACGTGTCGATTGGTGGAAAAGTAAATTTTGAAATTTGTTTTTGGGTTTTTTGTTTTTTTTTGCTGCTGGAATGTGAGTGTGTGGGGACAAATTTCCGTCGACGGAGAGTGAAATGTGCGCCTGGAGGAGAGTGTGGGTTTGTTTGTTTGTTTTGTCAGCAGCTGCTGTTGGGTAAAGGAAGGAGCGTAATGTGAACTCATTCACGAATTTGGAGCTCTCTAACGTGCCTAAAGTCCAAGGCATAATAACTAGCTGAGGTTTGAAGTGTTTTTTGTAATAATTGCGTTTTAGGAATTTCGTCGAAATTGCAATTTTTCGCTTGAAATGGGAGTGTTTTTTATGCACAATTTGAGCCTGTACACAATTGTTCGCTTAAAATGTTGTTTGGCTCGTATTTTTTGTGTAAAGACTATTAGGAAAGGTTACGAACAAGCATTAAGAGGTCAAGCTTTAAAGATTAGGCTGAGCTTGTCATGAGGAAATAGCGTCTATGAGGATCAAAATATTGTGTATAAACTTTGAAATGGGGACAATGCCAATCGTACTAGGCATGATCGTTAGTGTATTCATACTTTGTGTACTCGCAAATTTAACTACAGAGCTTCCAAATCCCGGCTTATCCATGTAGACTTTGGACTTTACGTATCCCCAAAGAGCTCTAGACCTGTGATCATCCAATTCATCAATCTGAAGAGCGAAATTAATTGTTCATCGAATTGTTCTCGCCATAGAGCCATGGTTGCGGCATGTGTGCCAAGTAGTACCATCTTGTTGATCCAATTGTCACGGGCTTCAATATGCAGCAGCAAATAGTTCGTTATCGTGGCCCGATGACTGGCACCATAGTCTGCTGCGTTCTGGCCGACCATGTCACCAGTAATTGCGTACACAAATACCATGACAGGTTAACACGACTCACACGTCAACTGTCAGAAAAATCTTTGACAAAAAAGTACCTCTAAATGAATCATATTTAATGATATGATATAAGTAGCTTAGAATCCTTTGCAAGACAGTTCAATACTCGAGTAAAGCCTTATCCAACCGGCTCTGTACTATTCAGTGCATCATGCTGATTTTGAGCTCCGTTTCTTTCCCGCATTAAATATACTTACATAGTTTCTTTAGAATATTGTCAATAACTAGGACCCAGAGAAGTAGGGAGAAATAATACGTCTTTGGGATGTACTTCTAATGACAAGTGTCTTTATTGAGCTGCACCCAAGACTAGAGTTTATGCATCTAGTGCTGAACAGTTTGCATTGAAAGATGACGATGCCTTACCAGAGCACACCTAATAGCATAGCCCTCTATATTTTTGAAAGCACCTTCAATGTCTAGGAAACTATACAGTGCGAATTCCTTTTATTTTGTCTACTACCTGAAGAAAGACCTGTTTCAACTAATTTTCTTTTAAGGGAAGGATGCTGTGAATTGCCTTACGTGTGAAGACTACCCGAATCTCCCTCCATTGCAGAGGTACATATATGCCCAGGTCTTATGAATATATCCTTTAATCTCTTACTGACCCTAGCTGGGGCTTTCTGCAGCATGACTGGTAGAATAGAACAGTAGTAGAACAGTCTTAACATTTTAAAAACAATTTGCGAACCCTAGAAGCTCCAGTTGATTCCAATGTAGACTCTAACCCCTTTTTGTTTCCAGCCTAGTTCTCTATTCCACCAAGGAGATTGATATCTTCTACAAGCCCCCCTTCAAAAGCCCTATTAACTGTTCGTCTCAAAAGCTCTTCGCCGCGCTCATTCTGAGCTTGGTGCTTAGGCTGACAGCTGTCAGATTCTGAACAGCATCCCAATTGCAGACTTTGCTTACCATAATTGGCTGAGTGTCACTTTGGTTCCACCATCGGTACAGGCAATACTCCCAAGGTACTGGGAACTATCTCTTCTCTCTACTGGTTACTCAGCAACAGCAATATAGCAATACGTTCTCTAACATTTTTTCCATTGGTCGTCTTAGTCTCAGTCCAACAACGTCTGCAGTAGAAATAGACACTCTCTAATTTCCAAAAGACTGTTCGATTGTAGATCCAAGTTCCAAAGACAGGTCCCAAATTGAAATGAAATAATGGGCTTGGGAATCTATTCGCCAGAACTCGCAACCAAGAGAATGTGTTCCAAGCTAAGCTCCAGTTGTTGAGAAGACACAAGCATTGTTCACTCAAGATTCTTCTGTAAAGACGATTTAGAGTCTTTCTACGAGTAGTTGGTAAGCTGTTAAGTCTGTATCAAACATTGTTTCGAAATCCTCGTTTCTAGTATCAACATCCCAAAAAGTAAACCTACTTTTCACTTAGACCTAAGAGTTAGTAAGTCTGCCTGAGTACAAGAAAGTTAGTCCCCCATTAAAACAAATCAAAAACTGTCTTCCTCCTGAATGTCGATCTGACATATGTATGTATTTATGTAGCCCATTGTGGGCTAGTCACTTATAGAAAGTTAAACCTTCAGTCCTGCCCCAATTGTCATAAAATGACAAATTACCCTTCCTTTGAACTGCCAATTTCCTTCTCCAAATACTATAAAAACTCATTTCCGACAGAAAACCAATTTTCGCCCAAAATGAAGGCACAAATTATCCAATAAAAGCCTCAAGTGGTGTAAAATAACTCAACTCAACTCACCGAGCAAAAAAAAAAAACAAGGAAACGAACAGAACCTCTCCCCACGCGTACATTGTAAGCCTAAATGGCCGAAATTTCCCTTTCACTTGGGAATAAATGTTCGACATTAATTACTTTCTCAGGTCCCCATCCCCAGTCGAATGCTGACCCAGTGCCTGGCTGACATGGACACCCAAAAACCAATAAGTCTGATGTGTCTCGTCTTTTTTTTTTTTCTGCCTGACATGCCCGCTTGAATTGTATGTCAAAGCCGCCCAATAAACTGTGATTCTTTATCGCAGTTGTAGTCTGAAGGAATTTCCTTCGTGTGGGACGATGACCACTCTAGGGTGTGGTCATGCAGTGCAATTGTAACCACAGAGACGCCCTTGTATGTGCGTGTACCTAGAACCTGATCAGATGGCTTCTGGTCTTACCCTAGCCTAATGCACGATGCGAGCGATCCCTCTAGGAATGCACCATAAATTGTGCGCATCCTTCTCGTGCAACTAGACAGAAGGATGGTAGTCAATTGAAGACAATGGAATGTCTCTTCTACCCTGCATAAAGCACCGCATCGCATCACACACAACTTGTTCGAGATACATTGTGTTGGCCTTTTGAACCTTTTGAGCCGTGTTGCGCCTGCGCGCCGCCGCCACCGCTGCGCTGTGTTGTCGAAACGTGTTACGAGTTTCACACTTTTGCATCGGGGTTTCTTTGTTGGCTGTGGCTCCAGCATCACCATCACCACCACCACCGCGAAACCTGTAACTGGCCAAAGAACACACTCTCGGTCTTGTATTCCCCTCCTGCTTAGATTCTTCTTATGCTGAAGAGAGAGGGACCAAGACCAAGACCATAAAAATTCCATTCCTTAAGCCGAGCGCGAGATGTGGGCACACATTTCATTACAGAACGGATGGGATTAGCAATGACCTTCAGCGAACTGCTGCTGCTGCTGTTGGTGGTTGGCGGTTGGTGGTGGTGCCTGGTGGTAAGGGCGATGAGGTGTACTTCTTGTTTTACTTTTTTCCTCTTCTTATTTACTTTGGGTTCTTATCTTGTATACATACTCAACATCCGACGCACATTCCCTGGTCATAGAGGAGGAGTAGTAATACTTAGGGAAGGACGTCTTGTGGTTTTTGTGTGGTGTGCCTTGGAGTCCCTCTCTTGAGAAGTGGTTACTTTATCGCAAGTCATAAATCGTGTTTGTAGACGTCTTTTTCTTCTTTCTTTAGTCTAGAGATAGATATACTTGTAGCACATGGCGACTCCTTGGCACGATCCTATTTTAATTACAATTTTTCTCCCTGGTCTTTGAGATTCATGAGTCGCGAATCGAGTCAGAAAATCGGCTCACGAAACGTCAAATTCACTTCAGTTTAACGAGGCTTATCAAAAGAGTGGAGTTGTCAAAGCATATAAACTTGTAGAATCACCTTAAACTGTTACATTTCCAGATACATTGTTAGGCTGGTTCTAGAGAACGTATCTGCACGCGTCTAGACGAGTTTTTCCGGTGTCGTAAAACATCGTTGGTGTCGTTAAAAATTAAGAGCCACATAAATCGGCTTATATAACAAAGATACGAAGCATTTGTATCTGTTTCGGATGTTGATGGTTGCTGCAACTATGTAAGAACTGGAAGAAGATACTTCTGCTTTATTAATAATTTTTTTCTGTTATTTTTTTTAAACATAGTTTGGCTCTTTTGAAATTCGCTGAAAGACTATAAATCATGAGAGGAGTGCATGATTGTCCGCCCGTACATTGTGGGGGTATCTATAGGCCCATAGGCTTGCAAAGGATAACCGCGGTAACACACAGGCAAAGAGATTCAAGTGGAGAGTGCTTTTTAAAAAGCCTATTAGTGCAGATATTAGCTGCACTTAATAATGTAGCTTAATGGGAAATTCTACCCACGCTGGTTGTTGTTTTTACTTTTATTTTAGTTTTTTTTTTTGTGTTTGTATGATGGTGCTGCAGATACAATGCGTTAAGGCTTTGTGAGAGAGAATTCATATCTTTAATATTTTTTAAGGACTCATGCTGTGAATGATATCAGAAAGTTATAGCTGAGACTAAGAAGAAAAGCCTTTACAAATGCCGGCAAGATACATCTCTTTCTTTGGTAAAACGTTTGCTTATGTGGTTGATATATACATAGCTTGTGGTCATTCTCAGTGGACTAGGCGAAGCTAGCGTTCGGAATCATTACCCACAGACAAAATCTAGGCTTATGTGCCATAAGCCAGACAATAGGTACTTAGTAACAAGGGACCCTATCAATTGTAACACATTTTGGAGTTCATATGTATATACAAAGATGTTGGGTTCAAAGGCTTCAGCATGTACTCCAGATTCAGTCCTCTGTCCGTCAATGAACCAAATCAGATTTCTAGGGTGCATTATCGCACTATGCTTACACCAGTGGTCACGGTCCAATAATATACGCTCGGAGCTGCGTTAGCTGTATTTTCTTGTGTGGTTCTTACTGTTGGTCCTGAATCTTTGGATATACCATTTGCATCCGCCTTGACTAGTTTAGAAATCTTGTGACACACAATCTTATGGTGGTAATTAGCTTGTGTATCCATATTCTTGTCTTCACTGTTCCATAAGTGCAAGTTTAAGCTTCGAGAGCAACAATCATCATATAGACCAGCTTGGACCAGTATATCGAAGTAGAAAATGGACCTTCCAACCGACAATGTGGTTTCAGGACGAAACGAAACACTACCCATTAACATGAAGCCATATTGGGTACCAGATGGAAAGGAGGAAAAAAAACAGTACTGTGCCTTCAACTCTGTCAACTGGAGGTTGTACACCAAACTATCTGCTGCCTCCTCCTTGATACAGAAGCACGGTAGAAAATATATATAATCACAGAAGGAGTACCACAAGGATCAGTGGCTCAGCCTTGTGGAACATTATCTACGATGGAGTGTTACAAATTTGGAAACCAAGAGAGTTATGCGGGATATACAGTGGAAGAGCCAAATACAGAGAGCCGAAGGAAAAGTAAGTCCTGATAGGTGGTATCGTAGCGGGACAACAGGATATGAAGGGTTCATCGCTCTCAGTCTGAGTCGCAGAATCTCTATACAAGTTTATAGATTCTGTCTGGATTCTTTTGTACTTAATTGCTAAGCCTACTTCTCTGGACAAAAAGACAGGATGACTGTATCGGGGCCTAGGGATGGCTAGTTAAGTTCATAGCCTTTTTGGATTATACCACGTGCACGTTCATATATTGAGAGAACTGCTGCCGTCTTTTACTCCGCTATATGCAAACCAGCTCCAGTGTTTATCCTGAGAACATATCATTCGATGTGAATGTCCTTTTCCACAGGGTAAGTAAGGCATTTCTTTTTGAGGTTGTCAACTGGATTTGAAGGTAAAAATTCTAAAAATCTAAAAGTAGGCCTATAGTTCGGAACGTGCCCAATCACATTCCCAAATCTCGAGATGATCAGGGATGTAACCCCAGCAGCAATTGGCTCTTCAATTGGCTCGACGGAATTGAACCTGGGACGACATGCATGTCGTCATTTAAATTTTACAATGTGTTCTGTGCCTTCGAACCAGTATTCATCAGACGGCCTTTTCCACGCCTAAAAGTCTTCTAACTTCCTTTCTAAAATTGGCAAGTTGGAGGCACAGCTTGCCTGACAGAAAGTAACCTGTGCTCACAAATTCACATGTCCCATGGAGTCTTATTGTTACATACCGTGGATACCGTGTATGGAATGCTTAAGCTGGCTCTACTATCCCCAATTAGATTGATTCGTCGACTATTTCTCTTTACACCTTAAACTGTCTGTTGAATTGATAAATCGCCAAATTCCAAACTTGTGATACACAATAAGCGTGGACCACCCCCACATTGAGCAATGTCCAAAGGCCCAGGTACAATAAAAAATGAGATCCAATTAATTCTTCACTTTGCGCCTTAATTTGTCTTAAACTTGCCACATGTTATGCGATTTTGTCCGCCTCTCTCAAAAATGGAAGACAGCAAAACAACGAAAAAAAATATATATAAATAAAGTGAAAGTCCAATTGAAACATGAAAATTATTGTCTGATTGTTCAGCTTGTTATAATTTTTTTTGCCATTGTCTGTCGATAATTGTTTCCTAAACACTCTTTTACTGACAACTGTTTTTGTGCTTTTGAATTATTTACGCGAACGCACTAAACGCTATTCGTAACGAATGATTAATTTAACATACATTTGTGGCATGCACAGCGCATGGTAATTAAGTGGGCGTCAGTAGTGTGATTTGAAGAAATAGTTTAAGTCAGCAGCTAAGACGCATTTGGGTGCTCATATGTATGCTTTCAAACTGTATCTAGTTGGATTTGGGTGCTCATATGTTTGCATTCAAACTGTATCTAGGTTTTTCTATGAACGAAAGTGGATATATAGATTCAAACTGTCTCTTTTGCCCTCAAACTGACTGTCATGGGCTCAATCGGTATCTATCGAATTAGACCTGTATCTTCATTCTTGTCCAAAGCCAGAACTCATCCGTAACCTAAAGGACACTTGTTTTCAAAATGCTCTTTAACTTTCTAGGGCCTAAAGTGTTCACAAAACCAATACGCGTCCCTTAAAGCGACCCAAATATGAGTGTGGCACCTCAATGGACCATTCCAGCGAGTACCACCCGCTGCTGGCTCGACAAAACATGACCAAACATACATATTTGCCTTTTCTTGGGTCGAGAAAATAATTTTTCAGGTTAATTTTCGTAAATTTGATTCGTTTTGACACGAGGCGTGAGGTGCAGCAGATAAGATTGCATAAGACCAGTCCGAGCGTAATGAATGAATATTTGAGTTTGTTTGGCATAATTGTTGGAAGGTGCTTGCAATGAGATACGAGTGTTTCTCCCTTTTTTTTTTTTAAGAAATTGGCCAATAAATTAAGCAGTCATTGATTATGTTTTACGATCTTACCAATCGATTGGTTAGGAATAGACAAACAGTGGTGCAACCTCTTCTATGAGTTTGCCCAAAATCTCTAGCATCTATAGGGGTCATGATGATTCCCATAATCTTTTCTCTAAGGGCAGATGAAGTAATGAGCGTTTATCTTGATTGCATTTTGATTAAGTTTTAAGAGAAAAGTTTACCAAACACTCATTGTAAACACTTGCATCAAAGATACTCGCCGGCCGGCTCCTAGTCTTCACAGCCTTTTATCTTCTTTCCTCGCGGCTTTTCCTTTACAATATCTGACCACTGGTTTTGTTTCCCCCTCTCATCACAGAGCATCACATAGCATTACAATTAAATTATGGAAAAGAACTTAAAAAAAAAAAACAGAAAATATCGAAAGCACAATAGAAAAGATACATTATGTATCCACACGCGAAATTGTGCGCTATATCTGGCCGCGTGAGAGACTCTTCGCTTCGACCGAAGACCTGTTAACCTGCTTTCGTTTAATTATTTCGTTGCTTGCAGATGATTAGGCGAAAGATACACAGCTTTGAATGGCATCGACTCCAAGATCGATCTCGGGCAAGCACGCATCCGATGGAGCGTGATGATGTTGTATATGATTCTATGAATTTCAACTAAACGCGTGCACTCACACACATGCATGGGTCATTCTTGGTAATTTGCCAAAATGGGGGTTTTTTTTTCTAAGCTCAGTTTGTCTGTACATCTGTCTGTCGATCAATTGGAAGACTTTCATGAAACTTCTCCCATGGAGTGTTGTTGTTTGTCGATTAAGCGTGTTGAATTGATTTTGAGTGATTAATGGATATTTTTTTCCAATCCGTGAGATATGTACATACATGATTGTTGGCAGAGGAGAGTACAATTATGTTTGAGAATTAACACACCGATTCACGGGTGGTGTTGGTGATGGTGGCTTATGATGGAGTTCTGCAGATACTTTTGGGCATATTTCGATTGATGAAGATTGGCAGATGAGAGATTTGAAAATTTAGCGAATCGATAATCAAGCGGGGGATTTCTATGGAGATATTCTATAAAGTCCTTGAACTTTGTAACAGAGAAAGAGAGAGAGAGGGGGATCTTTGGCACTTGGTTTGGACTTTCGAGTGGAGCCTCTGGGGTTTGGATAAAAAAAGAGGTTTGGTTTTAATGATTTAAATGATTGGTATGTAATTTATTAAGTACCAGAGTAAACTTTGGTGTTTAATGAATCTCTTCTTTTTTTTTGAAACGATTAATAGTGATAAATGCTCTCGGTAGGAGGGGGTGCAGGAACTATTTTAGAGTTGATTGGATTGGAGTCGGTTAATCGATCGTTTGGTTTGTGAAAACTATAAAGGTCTAGGTCCATGTCCAATATCACTGAAATGACTGCAATAATATGCGATGCTATATTTGAAATGAAATCCATGGGCGAAATCAACCCACAAATTTGAAGAGGCGCTGTGGAAGGTTTGCCTGAAATGGATCTACAGATTCTGACTTTAAAAACAAACTCCAAGTTGTCTGCCCCCAGTGATTGGCAGGATTCACTAAGACGGAATAAGGTTTATTGAGTTGCCAAATTAGACGGTTGTTCTCATTCTCTGAACCGATTTACTATTTCCTTTTATTATTAGTCCTCCAGCTTGTCCATGCTGCTTGGAGATGTCCTCCAGGCGTACAATAGCTTTAAGTATAATTTACCAGATAACCTATGTTGGTTGTCTGTGGATTGAGTTTAGTTTTTCCCGCATGATTGTCAATATTCTTCTGTCTCTTATTAGCCTTTAGTAGTGCTAAGGCACTTTGTACAGACCAGAGCCCTTGTTGTTCGTCATTGAGCAATACGTCTGCTTTAAAATTGTACAGACCATCAGAGTGTAAAAGAACCTAGCACAGATTCGGACTGTGCTCCCGTGTCATGAAGGCATGACATAGCTGTACCAACTTTTCTTGATAAATCATAGGCCATAAGTAGCTTATAGAAGAACCCAGACATAACTCCTGTATGTGCTGTGCGTAGTAGGCATTTCTGCACAAATAAAAGGGACGCAGAGTTGTATGCCATATCCAATAGGTGGAGGGCTTTTGAGAAGCCTCCTTAAGACAGTAATACTCCTGGATGTTTGGGGGGGCCGTGAAAAAACGTTGGTGGTATTTACTGGGATTCGAACCTAGAACGCTCTGCACAGTAGTCGAACGCATTTACCATTGAGCCCAGGCACTCTAGGTCGTAATAGGTAACAATATTTGTTTTCCATAGGTGCTATCTAGATTGGTTGGGGAGAATTGTAAGTAATTTTTGCATTCGCTTATAGTTTACATTTCGCTTTCATGTAAGAGTATACTAAGTACTTTTTGAGCCAAGCAAGGAGGTCTATAGCAAATCCAGATTTCTCCTCTTTTTCGAAATTTCTTACTTCGGGTTGCCTTAGCGCAGTATCTTATGTCATTGTTTACTGATTTTAAAGGAGCGAGGGACTTAGAGCTCACTGGTTATGCATTCCATATGTCCTTCCCCTGTACACATCTTAATTATGTGTCTTGAAATAGGTTTGAGATCATATGAATGATACATATATATCCTTGTTACTTCTGTAACCTATCTAGCAGAGCTGATGGTCCAAGAAACCATATACGACAGACCCTGTGGATAACCACGCCAACCAAACACCATACACCTTGCTTAAAACATACAGAAAACCGTACGTGCTCAAAATTTCTAGTCCTCGGTGGCTCCTACAAGGTGTAACCTCACTAGCAGGTTTGTCGGCCCAAGTCTCTCCGCACACGAAAGATTACTACTACTGATGTGGCCTCATAGATCTATGTACTATACCTGAGCTGCTTGCCGAAGAATTGGTACTTCTACAAGTAGTCCTTTTAACTGTTCAAAGGAAATTTCCTAGGAAGGCTCCCACTGAAACTCTCCTGTCTTTTTGGTTAGGTCACTCAGTGCCTTGGCCTTAACAGCGTTGTAGCTGTCCGTAAACTTTTCTTGACAGTTCATGAGACTGGCGTTTGATGTTCATC
Source organism: Chalcosyrphus nemorum (assembly GCA_949716465.1). Classification (NCBI taxonomy): domain Eukaryota; kingdom Metazoa; phylum Arthropoda; class Insecta; order Diptera; family Syrphidae; genus Chalcosyrphus; species Chalcosyrphus nemorum. The sequence continues at coordinate 104,988,406 of OX454332.1, forward strand.
AATCCACTTCGTTAGCCAGCTTTCGGATACTCCTTGGTGTCTTCGACAAATATTTTTAAATTTCATTTTCGCTTATTCTCAAATAAATTTTGCATGACCTTTTTTACTTATTTTATTTTTTCTTTTTCTTTCAGGTAAACACAATCATTTTATGGATTTAGTAAGTAACTTCGTTTACCCCACGTTGGGCGCCAATTTTGTTTTCGCTGATTTTTATTTAATTTTCTGGGACCCTACCTACCTATAACCTGAATTCAAGTTCCTAGGACAGTGCCTCAACTTCTATTATTCATAGCGATCCCGACATTGGGTTTAATTTTGTGCTGCCTCTTTGAGAGCCAATCTTCTTCTTCAACGACAGCCTACCTTCGAGCTTCGTGTAGTATGCTAATTTTTTTCACTTAGAGAGGTCCCAACGTTGGACACAAAAGTAAGGATAATGAAAACATAAAAATATCGGTCTCCTCTAATAAGTCCATATTAAGTCGGTTATACCCTTAAAAACAAAACATATCTATCGTAACCTTCCCAAAAAATCTCCACAGTGGATATCATGTGGCTATCGTTATCAAAGGTCCATATCTGAATTAGAAGCAGAATATCCTGGGGTTCACTGGGTTCCAAATGGACTCATTCGTGGCCTATATACTATTGAATTCAGTTGCCCCTTTCATTCCTAAAATTGGTCTAAATCACCAAGATATCAACGGTCCCTATGCTTTAGCTTCATTATGGTTGAGATGATAGACTGCTGCACGACGCGTCTTGTATTCAATGTTGCTAGTGTTGACTAGTTTCCTAACATCCAATAATTGTTGTCAGTATCGGATTGAGAACTGTCTTAGCATACTTAGTGGAACTAAGCTTGAAAAAGTGGTAGAGTGTCTCATTATCAGAGTGCAAAAGTTTCTGTAATTTTATAACCCGATCTGTCTTTACTGCGTTTTTCCTAATGTCGTCTTTCTCTCCTATCCTGTGGAGTTTAAGTAGTATTTCTTAAAGAAATTGGTTTTGTTTCTTGTGCTTGGTTTATGTTATGGACTCTGGATCACTCTACTAACTCAGTAATCAAAGTCCATCTCAGACAGATTGCTTATATGTATTCTTTAGCGCGGTTACCAATACACTCAAACAGCCATTGAAGTGAGCCAAGTTTTCTATGATATAGCTTTCAAATCAGTCTCTGATAAGTGAAAACCGTGAATCTGCCCCAAATTTTCCAAAAACCCACTTCAAAAAGCACAGTTCGACAGATGAATCGATGAGTGTTATCTTAAGACGATTTATTTTAAAACTTTCATTTGTGTTAAGATACACACTCAGATGTTCATTCACAAATCAGTTAATCTGTTTTCCATCGACAGCTTATAGATTTTCCACATTCTTACCAAACCTCTAATCGATCAGATATTCATTTAAAAATAGAAAGTTATCGATAAACCGCTTGCTGTCAACAGTACATATTTTCATTCAAATATCCCTGCTCAAGTTAAAAGCCATCCACCACCCATCCATACATACTCGTACAAATATGCATTCTCTAAACCTCACAGCTATCAGAATATAATAAATTTCCTGTAATGTGATCTTCGCCCTGCCCAGTACGTTTAAAATGCTAATTTCGATTCTCATTTTTGGATAAAAGCCATCAAATTATTTGGATTTGGTATGTGCCTTACATGGTGTCACACTGGATACGGTATTGTTGACCAATTTACGAGACAATACGATCAACTTGTTCTAATTTGTTTTTAACTCTTGAAAAAGATTTATCCAACAGGTTTGGCATTGTAAATTTATCGCTTCGCAGTTGAGATTGAATTAGCTGTCAGGAAGGTGATTTAGTAAAGGGAAAAACAGTATCTGTAACATGGATTTACATTCTTAGAAGCTGTAAAATTTGTCAAAAGCTTCTATGGATCTATTGTGTGGTCTTTTGAAAGTCGTGTTCTACTTTGAATGTAGGGCAGAACTGATGTAAAAAAATTGATCCTATTAATCAAGTAAGATACTTTCATTGATAGCGGGATGGTTGGTTGGATTAAAAAGCCTCTTCACTTATTAGATTTAGTATCTTTCATCGATGCGTTCTTGACAAATTGCTTTACTTCCCACTAAGAGTATCTCAACTCTCTTTGACCAGTTTTTTTTGATTAAATTTGTTTGCAATTTTTAATTAAATTAAGAAGCGTAACTCATGTCCTACTTACTGTCAACATGATCGTTATTGACCAAACGACATCGATTCATTCACGTGATACCGCATCGCGACACAAAACGCATTTAATCTGCCCGCAGGATGTGTTGGCCCAGTTCGAAGCACACACATACACGTTAAGCTCCAACTTGACCGGATCGTTCCGCCTCGATCATTGAAAAATTCTTCGAAAAATTTCTGAATTAGCCATTCTGCTCAGATACAATTGCCTCGCCACGCATACACTATAGATACGAGTACATACCGGCAAAGTTGCCGTGTTTTTTTTTTTTGACCACGATTCAGAACATTATTCGCATAACAAGTTCCCGATGGATGGATCGAGTTTAATTTTTTGGCAACGGATGATGTAATTCAAAACAACAAAAAACAATCGAGTACCTTCACTCCAGAGGGTTGAGGTTAATAAAATATAGATACAAGTACTCGTTCACGTTCGTGTTGTATCTAATGATTCGACAATTGGGTATTAAATCATTTTAACTGTTTCATTTGGTTCTTTTTGTATCTTTGTATCGGCAACAGCTGCAAAGATGATTCTTTTTAGCCTCATTTTGACCACAGGAGGTCGAGAAACCCAAAGAAAATTATATGTGAAGCCTTAAAAAAGAAAAGACGTACTTCTGATTGAAAATCGTAACGGGACTGTGAGTTTGATTTAAAAAAAAAAAGAAAAAAAAATATTCAATTACTAATGACCTTTTAACCAAATTCCAAGAATAAAATGAGAATAAGAGAACGAGGTCTGATCCAGTCATCAGTCAGTAGTGTGCCCCGAGGATGATAGGAATCGGAATCGGTGCAGTTCGAGACAAGAAAACAAGAATAGCGGCACGTTTGTTCAAATTCAAATCAATTGAGCTCAAGTATACTTCTTGGACAAGGCCTGACACGTGTTCAAAGTCGGGGCTTTTGTTTGTTTTTGTGTGCACAATGTGCAGCAACACCCAGCTTTGAAGTCAGTTTTAAAGGAGTGTGAATGGTTCATGTTCTTCAAATGCAACACAATGCAAGTGGTAATGCTTGCGGGGTAAAATTGTGGTTCTGTGTGGGGAAAAACAAAACTAAACGCTTTCAATGGAACAGAACTGTGGGGCCAAAAGCGGCAACGATACGTTGTTTTTAGAAACTATGTTCAAAATTTGGATGCGAAGATTTTGACTGCAAATATTCGTACGTACATATGTGCCACGTTTTAATTTGTTTAGGTCTGACTATGAAAGCCATAAAATTGTTCTGGGCTTAAGTAGTCCTCCATGCCAAACTCAAATCAAGGTGATCCATTGGAGTAAATATTTGGTGGGAAAAAGAGAGCGTCCTTCTGCTTCAAGGTAGAATTCAACGATTACGTATCACTGTCACATAGTAGGGCTTCTGCCGTGTTGGTTGGCTATAAGAAGGTCAGTGTACCAACTCCAACAGTGCAACTCTCGTTGCTAGATCGGCTTCGATATCTGTTTGTAAATGGTCATTCATTCAGAGGTACTTTTTTTAAAGTATAAAAACAATTAAGGAATAGTTTTCGTCAGACTACTTTGGTTACCAAATGAAAGAAGCATTCTTGACATTTAGTTTTTAATAGATTATTTATTTACAAAAATTGGCCACAGCTGCCGTTAACGTTGTCCAATTTTCGATGACTCATCCGAGCATTTTGAGTGGTATTTACGCGAGCATTTTCAAGTGGCCTCCAATTTCTCAATTGTACTCGGCTTATCTATGTAGGCTTTTGACTTTATATTGGGTCAAAGGAAAAAGTATATCACTGAATTATTCGCAAAAAAGTCATGGTTTCACGGGATGTGAAGTAGGAAGCGACTTCCTGTTAGTAATGGAGATCATGGCAGCCGCCATTGACCGATCTGGGCAGCCTCGGTCCTGAAGAAATATGGATCAATGATTCCACCAGCCCATAAACCTCACCGAACCGTTGTTTCGTCTATAATGACAGCTCTTCAACCTCTTTGGTTTGCTCTTAAGCCCAAAAACGACAGCTTGGTCTTTGTAACATTTGTTCGGTCTGTTTTCTTGTCTCAAATTGATTTTTGCTTTTATGGACTTCATCCATTCGCCCTTCTCGCATATGAAAGCTAATAAAATAAATAAATGTCCATAAGCAGCCCTTAGAGTGCCAAGGCCTAGCTTCTCATAACTGTACGTGTTGTGTGTGGTATACATTTGCACTCATTCGGAAAGGACCTACGTCATTGTTGATAACTCTAAGGTAGTTAAGCAGTTCACCTTCCTCGGAACAAATATAAATTATACACCTTTTTAGAGAATAACCCTAGCAAACCGTTTGGCAAAATAACTGGGTTCGAAACTCTTAACTCGACGGACTAAATTTATGCTCTATAGACCGTTTAGCCATAACGATAAAATAGTCATCGCAACGTGGCAACACTGAAGCTATCACTTGGCATATAGCAGCAGCATATCAAATTGCTTCTAGCGCCATCTCTTGCTTGTTTCCTCTAAAATGCTATTAGCAATCGGCACAAGAAATTGTTCGTGAGATGGCGCTAAGTCTCAAAGCTAAATGTTCTTCTTGAGCTGAATTTGCTTTACAATTCAGCATATTCAGAAAAATACACCAAGTTCTAAGTTAGACCTTGAGGAATGCAACTCTTAAAACCCTGTTTTATTTGGTCGAGTAGTTTTTGCGTGATGTCCGAGCAAGGAAACCATTGGGTTACTCTTGTGACCGCTATTTACAACTCTCGTCTAGTTTTTTTCTTAAATATTCTTAACACACAAAATCGGTTTGCTTACAGTTCCGTTCTATGTAAAGATGATTACAACACCTTTATTTAAAAGAAAGAGCTAAATAGCTAAACATTCCATTAAAAATTTGTCAAATAGTCTCAATCACTCGAATGGAATTTATTAGGCATCCGCTATATATGTAGATGTACAAATTAATTTATTCACAAGCCTGTCGCATATTTCTCACCCCACCCATCAATTTATTTCGACACAAAAGAGTATCTTCATTTTTTTTTCGGCGAAAATCTTCAATCAAAATTCGATTAATCAACACATCATTCTCACGCAATGATATCATATCGCGCGAGGCACACTCTCGACTCTCTACGAAAAAAAAAAAGAAGATATAAACAAAAAATTCAGATACAACGCCGGTGGATGGAATATTAGCATCTCATCTCCAATTTAACGGCAGCAACTAATGTCTTGGGTAATGTAAAAATTATGTTAATTTGAGCTAAAATATCTCAAAGCCTCACGATGGGTGAAATCCCAAAAAAAAACTGTTGCTTATGATGAAGAGGAGAAAACACCGGCTGATTGATCATAAACAGACTACCAATCGTTGCGGGGTGGAGGGGATGCCATAACTATAATCGAAAAAAAGCATGATGAATGATTGCAATTTCACATATCTTCGTTCGATGATAATTGAATGATTTTGGACCCACAACACAAGAGATACATAACAACAACAGAAGAAAAAAAGATAGTTTTGACTGGTCGTTAACCTCTTTTCAGTGGGTGGTTGGAAATTCCAATTACATTTCACAGTTGGACGGAGAGAAACATTCTACAGAATGACCATCAATCCAATGATTAAAGACATTTTAATGTTTCAGTTTAAGATGCCAAACATCAAATTCATTAGAGCGACAAGTTGCCAGGTGCACAGGATCACGCGCGGCTCGGTCAGTGACAGCAGTTTATCGCTAGTACGAATGCAAATATATCGTGTAGCTACAATCAAAAAGATAGAAAAGTTAATTGCATTCACTTACCGCCGCAATCAACATCATCGAACTGTTTAGCTTGCCACATGTGTCCATCACGGCGGCGCGGCGCAACATAGTCATCATTAAATGATAATTATGATGATTTCATCTAATACAGCCGCAATGGTCATGAGTTAGTTGATTTGAATGAATGCGTCAGTTGAGACGGAATGTAGACATTAAGTGCAGTCAAGAAGGCGCTGTGGTGGCGATCAGTGTCGCGACGTAAAGGAGGGAAACATTTGGTATAAATTTAAAGGAAAGATACAGATGCATTGTATGTATGCTGTTATAAATAAACCCTTATTGTCTGACCCACCCATAGAACTCGACGATCCGTCCCTGCATTGTTTTAATGGATCTGCCACTCTTTCGGAGAGTGTGCCCAATCCAGTGCCACTTTCGTCGTCGTATTGTTGTGTCTTTAGATTCATGGCCTGTTCTCTGATAAAGCTATTCGTTACAGATACGGTTTGGACAGAAAATCCTTAGGATGTAGCGTAGGCATCTATTGACAAACGTTTGCAGCTTCCTGCTGATACTAACGGTACCCTCCAGATATAAAGACTTCTGCTTCCCTCCCTGAGAGAATGATAAGAACTGTCACCGCCCTTGACAACTTTCACAAATTTATGGCTTAATATGGACTTTGAAGTTGACAGTTCCTCCCGGTAACACGTGAACGTTAACGTTAACCTCTATCTAGTCTAGTCTTGCCTAGATCCATAACAAAAGAATCGATTAAATCACAGGACTTACCTTCAGAGCGACTGTCAAAGTAGAAAGACAACGACGATGGAGCTACGGATTGCTGGCGAACTTCTAACTTAACAGGATATGGAAACTTCCAGGGAACTCTGCCGTTACTATAAAGGGAATGTCCAGAATGCCGATTGGTTTTTGTATGAGTTCCTTGTGGCTTAGTACTAATTTATTCTTAGCTAGCCCTATTGAAAAAGGAGCCAATGTCCATTTGGTAGAAGGATTCTACCTGATGTCTTCTTTGAATTGAAATCCGAACTCTTTCAAAGGCGTCCTCAACTTGGGGTAAAGCTAGAAGTCCAAAAGGAGCCATGTGGAGAGAAAGGTGAATCTAGCTTACTATACATAGTCAAGAAAGTCTCAATCAAATGCACTCAATGAACACTTGAAGGAGATCCCAACTCTCCGCTGAACATATGAGTCTCCGGTAATTTGCGTCGGAAAGCATCACTAAGGTGACGTATAGGATCTGTGTTGCAACGTTCTTCTTTCTTTGACTATAGCACACTGGTAGTAGGAAGGTTCATTATCCGTGACTCTGCTACCTCTGCAATACTATGGAAGAATTTGAAGTCTAGAGTACCTAGACTCTGGTCTTGTATGGCGGACTGGAGTAATACAACATGTGCTGGATAGACTCTACCCTCGCCTTGTCCGAAGAGTTTCTACATAAATCGTTGGACTTTGCATTTCATTTGCGAAGCGGAATTGCTCCAATGAATATGCGGACAGAGGTTTGATCTCTCTGGATTACCCCTAGGCGTTGGTCTCTCTCTATCATGTTGTCAACGATTCCAATCGGTGGCAGTATGGATGTGTCCGCCTCACTTAAGGCTTAATATTTATCTAGCTTGTTCACATATGTGAGCCGAAATTCTGGTAGAGAATCTTTAGTATGGCAGTGCAGTCAACTCCATAGTCTCGATCTTTTCCATTGGCTTGGAAAAAAAGTCTGACCATAAAGATTTGGTTATCTATAGACCAACTTCTCTTCATCTTAGTCCAGTTTTAACTAAACCTCTGCAGTATACATCATGTGGAACTAGATTTAGTTTTGTTTCCATATCTCTTGTTAGTTTTACTCTAATCCAGACAGTCAGCCCTAGCTAGTCTGTCCAATGAATAGAAGTAACGCACTCAAATTGACATTTCTAGACTGTTTGTAGAACACAATCTATCTGAAACGGCAGTTGTCAAAAGTCAGCTTTCTAATCAAAGTGTCTATAGCCTCAGGTTTGACCACAAGAAGGAACCTATTACAAGTTCTTTAGCAGAGCTCCATTGTTTTGTTGTAACCACAACGACAAATATTATTTCGTTAACTCTAGGGTGCTATTACACAAGCTATAACCTATAATGCCTCACATGGCCTTAAACCTTTCCCCAATCGTAAACAATTTCGATGAGATCCATTGGAAGACGTCAACTTCTCTACGGATCCAACTTATCTCCAATGCGGAACTAATTAAAAAGGCTTCATTAGGCAAAACAATAGATGCGTTAAATTGCCAACAATAGCGTTCATCTCAACTGAAGAAGTCTCATCTTCCGTCGTCTCTTTGTTTATTGAAAATCCCCCCTGCTTCCGATCTGCGTGACATTATCATTTTACGCAAAATGCCAAAAAATATCACCAAATTAAAATATTTTCTTTAAAAAAACCCATAGACATAATGAAGACATAACGATTGTAAAATACCACAAAACAATAGAAACAATAACAATCCAAACGGCAAGTAGTGAAAGCGACTGACTACACAGATGCTCAACAAATTATCCGAATTTAATATCTTTACGATACCCAGCACCAACCACTAACTTGTTAACTCATCGTTAATAAAATATAAGAAAAAAAAATTGCTGCTGCTCACAGATCTAATCACCATTGAGACTCCATCATCATCATCGGTTGCTGCGCAGGCGCGCATGTAAGTCCGAATGCAAATATTTTTGAGATATGTACTTTCCGTTTCAATGGTTTTAATTATTTTGCCTTGTATCCAACCATTGCAAGCTTCATTACGAATGTATCTTACAGAGCTTCACACGGCATCCGCACTATTGTCAAAGCCAAATCAAACCACCACCGACCGACCGAACCTACCCATAGGTCCACAAGTCATTAAGATGAAATTAGCCAGACATGGAAGCGAAAGTGTATCTGTGTTTTTTCGATAATTTCGACGTCAAAAATAAAAACTCCAATTTCGGTCTGAATTTTTGTTTTTGGGCCGAGATCATTGAATCAGCTTAGTGCTGACTTGCGAGCACAAATGTAATGAGATTGGCTCGAGGGCTGAATGTCTTCGCCTTTATTCTGTTTTTTTTTTTTTTTTGTGCGACTTTGATGGTGGTCCAAATGGATTTGGGACCGACTAACAAAAATTCGAGTATTTTTCAGAGGAACTTGGCCCAAAGGCAAAATTTTTATTTCGCAATAGTGTATGCGATTTCTTTAATTCCATTCTACAGATCCATTGGGAATGACTTGTTGGCCATTAAGCTAAGCGCTATTATTGCTGTACGAATAATACGAAAGGGAACTGCGAAGAACAATTGAAAGTGCTTTGGGTATATTCCAAGGGATTGGCTAAGAAAATAACACTAAGCGGAGTGTAAGAGGGGCAGAGAAACCATCAAAGTTGTACCAGAAAAGAACGTGCGTCAGAAGTTTGGAATGTGAAGGTTTTTATTTAATTTTTTTTAATAATTTGGTGCTTCTGGAGTTGAGGTCTTCTTAAACAAGAATTGATGCAAAAAATAATTTAATTTATTTAATTTAAAAGGCACAGGTACAAGAGTTATAGTTCTCACCCTATTAGAAGACGTTTTCAATTTTACAAATGGTGTCTGTTGTCAATCTTATTTTGACATGTGTAAAAAATAAGAAGTAGATAGCTGGACAGCATTCAAAAATGTATGTGTTTCTATGTTTCATTCTCCTTTTGCAACAACAGTCCCTATCCTGCCACAGATTCATCTTGTTAAGTTGGTACCCATGGCCAGCGAGAAACTCATGAGCTTCCTTGTGTTTTCCTTGTTTAACTTAAGGCTTGATTAGGCATTTGGATTGTCTTACTCCTGATCTATTGATCCAGTTGTCTAGACGAAGTCTGTTTACCCAGTTGTCCAGATGACGCTACAATAAGGTTCAAGGTCTAAGTATGTAGATTCTGAACAAGTCCTTGTAAGATCATCCGGAGATTGGTTGTCCACAAGTTCTGATGTCTAGGGATCTAGACGGGCTTGACCTTGCTGCGTTTGGCAAGATATAGCAGTACAAAATAACATTAGACAGTTCTCAAGTCCATTAGGTTGGACAATAAGGCCCTAAGTGCTATCTGAATAGGTTCCAAAATCTTTGTGTCGAGTCCAAACACTCCAGCTCCGACTGCAGAAGCCATTTTCGACCCGTGTCGGTGAACCAGGCCAGACTTCTGGTGTCTAGTGTTGAAGTAATTTTGACGGTCCAATACCGTGAAGCAATATCCTGACCATAATATCTTGTATAGTACAGAACAAGCCTCCCGTCCCACCTGGTTTACACTCATAACATGGATGATAGAAGTGTTATCCCGACCATGACATGCAGTGACAATGGGTATCACCATCATTATGTACAACCAGTGTATAATTTTGGGAAAAAAAGGCCAAGTTCTGCCCTATAGAGGTCTGCTGGTTCACAATTCTCTAAACCTAGTAGCGGACTTGATATGTGAAGTCCAATTGAGCCGTTTTGTCAAGGATGACTCCAAGGTAGCTTCTCCTGAGAGGCTTAAGGAACTTCAGAGCAATCTTCCTCTTGTTAAAAACCGGTACAAGGAAATAGTCCTTTCTAAAATTAATAGGCACACACATGGTCCTACACAGAGGCACCTTTCAATGCGATGTCTTATAGCTCAAACCACAAGAGTGATGCTAACATGAGCCGTATATTCAATTAGAAGCACTTAGAAGAACTAAGTCCAGTTAGTGGATACGCCATGATACTGATTTCTTTTTTGATCAAGGATAAGAGGCTCTTGGCCCTTTTGTCGGCCAAATTTGGCCATAAGCTGCGAGATATGATGCCTCTGGTTGCCCAGGATGTGTTGATCTTTTCCGCTGCTTTCTTTGTACACCAAAAGGGATGGCTACCATTTAATGTTGACCCGTTGCGTGCAAGTTCGTCCGCCGTTTGGATGGATGTGGGTGTTACGTATTTTATTTATCATTAGTCGGCGTTTGTAGACTGCTTTTGATCTGATAAGCACGCAGTCCGTCCTTAGAGAATAAAATTTCAAGCCCTGTCTTCCTGCCCTCAGACGGAGAAACTATTGCGACGTAACACTGTCCAATGCGAACGGTTTATATATTTCAGTCCAGAAACTATCAGTCTTTAAGGTGCTAGAAAGTAGGACTAAAGTTCCACTTTTGATTCATGAATTTGTACGAACGTTTCTTAACCAGCTGTGCGGACTAGGTGCACTATGTTTGAAGCTTAAAGATAGGATAAAGTCTGAATTATCTAATACTCTAAAAGAATATGAGCTCGAAAGTTCATAATATCTTTACATCCTTTCGGTTGGCCGGATTGCGGCGGAATGGACTTACTTTGAGCTTAAGCAGACGTCATTTTTGTGTTCGAAATATACCAGCATTTGGCAAGCTTTATAGGTATATATCACATACTGCTATTTAGAGTGCAGAGGATCCTTAAAATCTGGTCATGAACCAGCATAGGTCAGAATTCGATGAAAGAAGTCGCAAAAGTCATGAAGTTGTTCCCAGTATTCGACCACAAATACATTGGAGAACACGTATGGTTTTTCACATCAACAAAAGACTTTAATTCTAAAAACCCAATAGTGCATTGAAATCTCACAAGAAAAAAAAGTCGGAAGCTCTGTCGTGCGTCTACTCTCCGCCCAGACTGTAGAAATCCATTTCAAGATGTAAAATTCCTTCAAGTTATGCCATTTGTGAGTTTCTGTTTCGAATTTCCTGCACTACACATTCCAGTTACCATTTTACTGCGCAAAACTCCAAATTGCTTATCGCCCATTGCAAATTCCCTTGAAAAGGAAGGGCCTTCAACCATCACCGCTTTGCTCATAAAGCGACAGTTTTTACGACACTTTTTGCTGTGTATGCCATAATTAATACCATAATTATCCAGATACAAGAACTTTTGCAGTTCTCCGTTAACGAACTTGTGTATGCGGCAGCATGTCCCGACCTTTTCGATCGTTCTTAAAAACGTTCAACTTTCTCGTTTTTATTATTCTTCAACTCATCTTGAACCGAATTCCGTATTTTTCAAGGAGTAACCGATTTTATTACCCATTGACCCAAAAAAAGTATATGTATCTCATCCCAGAGGTGTTCATTCGCGCAGTTGCACATCTAGTTAGTTCTGCACACGTCTTGTCCGACAGATTTTTTTTTTGTAATCAAACCACAGACGGGATCATAGCCCGGCTTAGAGGCATACATAACCTCATCCAGAAAGAGAATATCTTTTGTTTGAAGATCAATATTCTGAAACGAGAGGGTAAAAGATACAAAACACAAAAGGAGGATGGAGAGAGAGGAAAAAAACAGGAGAATTCCATTCCAATTGACCTAGTGGCCATTGGCCGGCACACAGGCACACAGCAGAGAAGAATGGGGTTGACACGATACGGTGAGGCTTCGCCGCATGGACACGTCTTCTCTGACTGGAGTGACCACCATCGGGGAAAACTGGGACCGGCTATCCGCCGGCAGTGGACTAGATCAATTGACAGCAATTATCATTGTGTGCTAGTTACGTTACAACACAGGCATCTCGTAGGCTACTCTGGAATAATCTTGAATAATGTGTCTCTAGCTGGGGGTAACCTTTGCACGTTTCCGCATGCGCACACAGTTTGTCTGCTACGAGGCAGTACAAAGGAGCATCGTGTGCAAGGATTTTTTTTTCTGGTGTTGGTACGTAGAGGTGTCGTAGCTAAGTAGAAGATGTCAGATACTGGGCAACTTAAGGCTATCGATGAGATAATGGTGGCCTCATGAGTAAATCAAATTAAAGTAGTCCGTCGTAGTGTTTGAAAGTGCTTGGTCCCTATCTAATAAGTTCACATCTCTCTGCGCAGCATCGTTCAAAATATTTCATGGACATAAATTTGTGGTAAATTCTTTGCACGGCATATTAGAGGGAAGAGTGCCTTTCACATTTTTTTTTTTTTTTTTTCTTTGAAAGTAGTCTCCTTTTTGTTGGACAAATTTGAGGAATCGATATACCAAAGGCGAGCCTTTCTAAAATATTCTTAGCCGAGTTCCTTAAGGATTGACGCTCGGTATGCATATAATCATGATCTTTGACATGAAATACGTTGGAAGGTGGGCCTTTAATTTCGAGAATTTATTCATATTCGCTTGCGGTGTCGTAAAGGTGTTCTAAATTCATTGCATGCGATGGTTTTAGAAAGGCAAATAGGGGTTAATGCATGTAATTTTGAGCATAGATTGATCATAAGTTTATACGTAAAGAGTTCAACTGGATAGACGGATGCAAGTATCGTGATCGAAATAACATGAGATGAATAAGGAGTATCTGTGAGCAATGGTCCGCGATTTAATTGAGGATTCCTTAAGAGTTGTGACTAATTTAATTGGTTCCACATAAAGTATTATATGAGTATGAGTGAATTGCCAGCACATTTGTAGCATTAAGCTTCTTTCAAATAAAAGGTTTAAGTTGGACCGTCGATAGAAGAGAAAGAGTTCGAGAAATATGCTAAATGTCATAATGAGTAGATGCACCATAAGATCTGTATGTCTTGCAATAAAGATGACAATTGTAAACTCTTCATCCAGACATCAACGTGGGGTTAGACAATCACCAAAGTACCTAACCTTAGTTTCAGCATACCCGTAGAGCGTACCTAATTGCAGCAGTCGAGGTACTGTGGGTGACTTAGCCGAAGAAGGGTAACATATAGTAATCCCTACGTCTTATAATGTTAATATTCAGGAAAGTTAGTTGCCAAGTCTCTGTGGTCTCAAAGGCGGCTCTTGAGTTTTTGCTCCTATTTACTAAGATTGCCGGTTAAGCCGAGAGAAGATGACAGCAAGAAAGGAACGATCGTCAAATGAAGAGAACTCTGCTTGTTGCCAGTTGTGTCTATGGTAGGAGCCAAAATTATCCTAGATTCTGGACTGCAGCTCATAAATCTAAATATTCGAAAGGCACTCAGTTGTGTCAATCGTGAGGAGAAAAGTATAAAGCTATTTATCAACGTTACATACCCTTCTTCTATTCTACTTCTTTTCTGCAGAATCCAAAGTTCGAAGTGGAGTTCCGCAAGGCAGCAATCTTTCACCAATATTATTCCAATTATTGATTAGCGATCTTCTTAATGATCCTTTGTTGAAGTGAACGGGAAGATTTCGACGGATTCTAACTCCTGAACTCCAAAATTTAACGATGTATGCCATGCCTACTATTTGCCCAGTCAAGTATATGGAGCCTGATATTGTCAAGATGAATCCTTTGTGTCACTGTATGAACGTATCGTTACGCCAATCGATAGAGCCTCCATAGTTATAAAAATTGTTGAGGACCCTTTGGACCTTTGGTCCTCCTTGCTGATCCGATAATCTTTTTTTCTCGTTCTCATTGCCACATTTTTCCGAGAGATTAACAATTTTCTGTAATCTTTTGGGATCACCTGTGCTTTGTGCCAGGCTTCAGAGACATGCCAGAGAACTGGAATCGAACCTGATCAAATGGGGAGTTCGTATGGCATTAGGTACATGCAGATAACTATCTATATAATCTGAAAAGCTTTAACGAACTTACGATCCTTAGGATTTGAGCATCATCATCGGTGTCTTTACGGGACACTGGCTGATTAGTCAGTCTTCAAATGATATTTACAGAAGTTGCAGGGCCTATGAGAGAAGGAAATCATCTCCCATATTCTCTGTAACTGTCCTGCACTGTCTTGAAAAACAAACCTCGGTGATCTGAAGCACGGGTAGTTCTCCTGATCTCCTGATCCTGAATTCAGCCCCTCCTTTGTGTCTGTCCTTTTCTATCTCTTGGGGAAATCTGTTTAGTGTAATTTTTGTTGTTTCTGTCTGTTCAGTTTTCTAATTCTGCTTGTCGATTCCCTGGTTTAGTAAATTAAATAGACCCACAATTCGGGTCCATTGTGCTAATACTGATATTAATACTGTGCTGAATATTGGCGCTAATTTTTCTAAATTAACAGTCATTAGCTCATAACCTCAAAGGTTCACTAGACTTCCATGCGCCAGCTGATGTGCTTAGTAAGTTCCATTGGATTCGTAGGAGCTCTCATATTAAATAATCCTAGCACCCAATTTGATTGAAGTCTTAATCCAGTGTCCTCCCGAAACAAAGAACATCTTCCTCCAGCCTCATCCGGTAGTGTAGTGCTTTGTGGCACTTTCTCTTCGTGCAGTCGTGAACTAGGCATTTTAAATCTGTTTTTTTTTTTTTTTTATTATTTCCTCCTATTATCTCCTCGTGATGTGCACAACTACGAGTATGTACGCTCTTCTTCTATCATGATTCGATTTTCTTTTTCTATTTCCACAAAACGGGAAACATTCCTTCTCTTCTAGGTTGGATAATGGTCAGTTGTCGTAGTCGTCTTCGTTTGAGATGCGCATGCGCAACAAGATGATGATTCGTACACAAAAGTGGCTCCTCTTCAAGGGTAATGAGCTGTGTACGAGTTGTAGAATAGAAAACTGATTTGGAATTCCGCATAATCATGCTAAACAGTGGCGGAATATGGTTCTCCATAGGCGGTGCGCCGCCACCGTTTGCTACAGACATGATGATTTGGAGGGGGGGGGGGGACCTTTTCGAGTGCGAGTGCATTTGAATTGTTGTTGTGTTTGCCTAGGCAACTTAAGAAGTTATAAGAGCCACTGTTTGCGCGGCGATGTGTACGAGTATGTTCCTGGTCTCGAATGGATACATGTGTCTAGGCGCAGAAAATGCTATTTGGTCAAGAGTTGGACGTTATGATGATGGATTATGTATAGAGGTAATGGAGTGAGGAATGGAATGTAGTAACAAACAAGGTCGTTGGTTGGTTGAACTTTTCATATGTCTATATGGGCAAAAACACAAAAAAACTGTGTTGTTTAGGGTGTGACAAATTATGCTCTTGGAATTTTACTACCGTATGAGTTGGAACTAACTACTGGGTGATTGGTCAGTACTTCCATTTCTTACCTATGACTAAAGAGAATGTGAGCGCTATCGACCATATCCTATAGCTCATTGACCTTTGAGGCCAAGCCTAGTTCAAGTTAATTACACTTTTGGATAACTATTCGTTTAACTTAATGAGTACACAGTTCTAAGCCTTTCCCTTTGCTATGTGACGAATTAAAGCATGACCCCATAACAGGGCCTTGCTCTCATACTACCTTCAGTTCTTTCGCTGAGAGCAATTGGATAGAAAGGTTCTGCATAAACCACATACCAAGAGCTTGGAAAGTGTAATAGCTGAAATATGTACGTAAAAATGTAAATGTAATTAAATCCGACGGAAGATTTACCTTTGTAACAAATAAAGTTTAAGTCTGGGAAATGTATCCCATGAAAAATTTGCCATGTTTTGAAGAAAAATAGGGTCTTATTTAGGTCAACACTTCGGGCTTAAGTTTAATCGGAATAGTAAGCCATTCCAAACAAACTGAGGACCTAAACTGACACGTGAAGTGACTTGACTCTCAGGTTAATAAAGTTAAAACAACAAAACTGGAAAGAACCTGAGGTTACCATCGCCATCCTTCAATGTTTTGGTCAACAACTTCCCATGAAAGCATCAATCTTCACAATATTCGTTTACATATTCTACATTCACGGTAGAATTCAGGGTTGATTGAATCAGTCACCCATAACCGTAACCCCTCCTGGGATAGGTTAAGATTCCCGAGTAACTAGTGATTTCTCCTGTTAATCAACATGTGGTGTGACTATGGACCTACCTTTGGTCTCAGTGTATCTTAACCTTTGGAACAATAGCCACCTCACCTAAGCTAACCTAATCTATGTATGTCACTCGGAACGTCTAGGTGGCATACTAATGGGATCCATATGTATATCGAAAGTCGGTTCATAGAAGGCTTTCTGAAACAAGTACACTTCCATGTAGGAAAAATTTCAAGAAATACGCTAAACTCAGAAGAAGTCAAATGGTCTCATGGTCTGCTTTGAGGCTGTAAACGTTGCTTCCAGTCTTAAAGACTAAAATTTGAGAATTAGCTACAACTTGGCCTGGAGTTTCGGTCGTTTCTGTCGGCTAAGACCGAGGACTGCAATTCAAGGACATCGTTTGCAGAGTATCTTCGACTAAATCCCCACCTCATTCATGTAAAGGCTCATAGAATTGGCGGGTGCATCGATGCCCTTTTCGTATAAAAAAAAAATAAATATTAGACCCTAATCAGGCCATAAAGGTTGAAGTCCTAGCTCCTCAGAGTTCTGCGTGTTGTGCACAGGATACTTTTCTGTACGCTTAGATGGGACATAAAGTTTTATGCTGTATCCCAAGGGCAGAGGTTTTTGAGAAGTTTTTTAATGACCGTAATACTCTTCCATGTTTGTCAAATGCTTGCAAGATGGATGGGTGGAGGGAATTTTCTGGGATTCTTGAACCTCATGCACAGTACTCCAACACTGCATCACGTCACCTCCTCGAATATCGGATCTTATATCCACCAGAGTATCCATTGTTCGAAGAGGCCCTTAATTTGCTTTGCATTCTTGTTTATCGCCATATTCGTTTAATTCTGGTTCTTCGTTTCAATTACAGGTTAGTGTGTAATGCTTCAAATTGTATTTAACGGTATTTATCCAAATATAAGATCTTCATGGACTTGCTAGAGCATCTTCCCACTTCATCCCCTTCTTTTGCAAGTTGGAGTCTCAGACAGATGACATAATGGCGCAAAAATCCTTCAAAATTTATCTCCAAGTGGACTGTCAACTTTGGACAACAAATCTCCCTCTTATCAGTACTTTCGATTGCCAAACCGCCATCATGTTGAAAAGATGATTTATTTAGCAAAAATTACATCGTCACTGATATGACAACCTCTCGACATCATAACTACACCGATTGTCGTTGTAAATTTTGTCATTATACAAAAAAAAAACCAAAGCGAAGAAAAAAAAAACTCAAGGCTATACCTGGAGACCACTTACTTTTCACTGATTGCGCACGCGCACCGGCCGGGTCAGAATTGCATGTTGCACATAATCCCACCATTTGTCGCGGCATACACACGACTTTTTTTTTTCACGCCGCCGCGCAGTCGTTTGACAGCAGATTAACACTCAACTGCAGTTTTTCCGCGCTGACAGATTTTTCATATATCCCCGTGGCGCATCTGCATCTTCTTCGAGCATTATGCTCGTGTCATCATCATCATCTTCTTGTTCTTCATCGTCGTCATCTTTGCCGTCGTCATAACGCACGCACTCAGACAATCTCCGTCCGTCATATTAATCAAATTTATTGTTTTCTTGAGGTTTTTCCGCTGATCGTATCTCTAAGCGGTTGACGGTTGCGGCAGGGGCGGAATGGATGTTGATCGCCAATCGGGCGCAAAAAAACAAGAAGCGCGTTTATCGTGGGAACACAACCGCCAGACTCCAGTAGGATATCAGAGAGAATGTAAATACATTTCAGCTTTGTCACTGTACCGGGGAAAAAAATTACCACTAAATTTGTGGATTTTGTAATCGGTCTCGAAAGGATTTTGTTGTTTTTTTTTCCTCTTCTCTGTTGGAAGTAGTACCGACAATTACTCTTCATTACATCAAGGTTATGGGAAGTTGATTGCGACTTTGGGCTCTTCTTCTTCAGAAGAAGAAGACAGACAACTTTGTAATAATGGATAATAATTAAGAGCACAACTAATTGATGTTGATTGGAGTTGGATTTGTCTCGGCGAATGTTGGAGAGGGTTACATGATTCCACACAAATTAGCACACGAGTGTTACGTGAATTGAGTCTTTTGGACTCTGATCGGATGGAATTCGATTTGGAAATCGTTTTTCTTTGCTGACTGACGAGATGTTTTGTGTTTTGACATTGAAAAGGCCGCCCAGTGACATTGTTCGATTTGAAGAAGAATCAGAAGGGTTTTAGGTTATGCGCTTAACACATCGGGCCTGTTAATTGATGGTATTGTCTGAGAGTTGATCTTCGAAGTGAGAGGAGTTGTTGCTATGGAGTAACCAAATGGTTATGAAGTACTGCTTTTGGGTGGCATTATCTGCAGTCAAATGCAATCTGCTGCCTTACATAAGGTTGAGTCGATTCAATAGTTGAATCAATTCGAAGAAATCTTATAGCTGACAATTGTCTGTTACAGATCCAGAGCCAGAGCTATAACCTTTTGAGTAAGATTATTGCTAAACATGGCATAAGAATTGCTGTCTCTAGCTTTTCTGATCTCATCCACGATCGCCTTTCAAGGAATAGTACAGCATCTAGAAGATTTGTTGTGTACATCCTCTATAACTTGGTACTGATATTCATAAGCTGATCGTGGCTTGGATCACAGGATTTGGAAGCATTGAAGATACGATTATGAAGATCAGTAAAATTGTCACAAATAGAAGTGATCCTCGAAATTTCTGCAAACAGTTGTGAAATTTTTAGCGAAATTCTAATGATCAACGATCTTCTCAGGCATTATAAATAATGATAAGAATTTGGAGGTACTATAGGCTTCGAAGGATCCAAATAAAGGAATTTTAAAGCCTAGTTCTCAATTTTCACGATCATTTTTAAGATCACATATACTGTCCAGAATATTTAAAAAAAAAACACACAGTTTAACTTCCAATTTTTTGCGTCTTAGTCTAGCTAAAAGTTCCGCTTACATGATCTTTTAACCGATCTTATCCTTCAAAACAAGACTGCTGTAATAAGCATCAGCAGAATGCAAGCCATCTCATGAACAAATCGTCCCTTAAAGACCACAATATTCCCCTCAAGCACCACTTCCTTAATGAAATAATAACAATACTTTCCAGGAAATTACTTAACGTGCCTCACGTTCTCGCCCCTTTGTTTAAATTAATAGCACTAAGCCGCTCTTGTACTTACGCATGCAACAAATTTCCTCTTTTTATCTCTTAATTACCAGCTCACAATTTGCTCCAAGTTCCGATCAAAATCTCTCAAAAACTCAAACCACAGTCGCAGCTTAGTCTAAGCCATATAGGCCTGGCTAAGTACCAACTCATGCTCGAAAAATAAATCAAATTACCTCACATGTCTCCGTGCGAGTGTGACTGTAAAGAGCCCGAAATAAATCATGCAAACACGTGATCCTACGATCATATCAAACGTTATGACGCCAGAGGGCGGTAGGTCAGCTTCAACACTCCTCCACCAAAGCAGGCGAAAAAGGAATTTTGTGCATGCAAATCATATTAAAATCCCGGACTGGATGGCGTCATCTAGCTGGCGCTACTACGTGAGAGTGTGATTAGAAAATTAAACGCGGAAGTTTTGTTACTTTTCTTCTCCACGATCATGATCTAGAGCAGATGTTTGCCGAAGTAAAAACTCATTAAACTCTTAACACCATGACCTATAATTTTCCTCCAAGTCAGGAGGAGGAAAATTTACTAATCACTTTGCTTCAATCAAGAACTTAATTGGAGATTTTTTTATTATGGTGATCCCCGATCCTCACTGATCATCAGTGCTCGTCATTAGTTTTAATTTAATCGCCCCAGCTTAGTAATAAATCTTCAGTGGAACGAGTGCAGGTGTATCGAATACTGATCATCAGATCGATCACCCAAACGATCGTTTGTTTCGAGGCGGATTGAATATTTTATTTAGCCAATCGAGGGAGGAAGGTTCAACGAACCACGAGTGACCTTTCATACGACAATATCACCGCTCCTTGTATGGCAAGATCACTGATGGAAGATAAGATGTATTTTCTTTTTTTTTCATTTTCATTCCCAAACCAAACTCGATTACACATTGAAATGTTACAACATACGCGAGATCGCAATTAGCTATTTGCTGTTCGCTGTTGGCAGTTGGCTCGTTCGATGATTTCTTCATTCTCATCGACAATATCTTGTTAGAAGATCTTTTTCTAGCTTTCGACATTTCACATTTCATATTTTATTCAATGGGATTTTTTTCTGTTTATTTTCTTTGCAGGACGACAACATAAGTGATCAGTGCAGCTTGACGCAAGCAGGCTTAGAGGAATACAACAACCGATCGTACTACGATCAGTCGGTGTTCCATCATCAGAAGCAATCATCGTATGCCCAATCGGAAGGCTATCACAGTTATGTGTCCAGTTCGGATTCAAGTTCAGCAACACCATTCCTGGATAGGTAAGTTTACAAATATGTCCACCGAAGCCTCTATGTAAGATCGATTGAGCGAACAAGTGCGCCGTTGTTTCTGTTTTTTATTTCTTTCTTCGCATTCGATCGTGGTCAAGACGGAAATGAAATCAATTAACAAACGACAACAAGTTGTCGCGCCCGGCGACGTGAGTTCCAATTTGGATGGATCAGGATCAAGGTGTGATCGTGTGATTGCCGGTTGTGATCGTTTGGTGATCGTGGCAATGCAAAATTTAGCCCCAAGCCACTTCAGATGGGCACTCCAAGATCATTTCAATCAAACAAAATTTTTCCATTTCAATCAGAAATTATCAACACAAAAAGAGGTGTTCGCGCGCGATCGATAAACCTATAACCTTCAGGGGGCGCTTGAGAGTGTACCCAACACTCAATGGTTCATTAGTCGCTTTGGCGCTTTGAATAAATTATTAAAAGATCTAAGCTAGTTTTTATTGTTTAATTTTTATTTCTTTTTATAGATTGCGTCAAGAGAGTGAATTGTTATCCCGTCAATCACATCACTGGTCACAGAACGACCTTTCAACAGCAATAACACCATCGGTAACAACGAATGGCAATTCGAATGCCGGAACTGTTGGTGTTGGTGGTGTTGGTGGTAGTGAACAACAGAATAACCATCACCTCCTTCATCACCATCATCATCATCATCAACAGCATCATCATCATCATCATCATCATCACAACGATTCGGCTAACACAACTAGCAATGGCAATAGCAACAGCAACAACAATAACAATAGTTCGGAAAGCCACTCGTCTACGGAAACGTTGAAGTGGTTAGGTTCGATGAGCGACGTTTCGGATGCAAGTCATGCAACTGGCTATTCAGCGATTTCGGGATCAGGTAAGTTCAATGCATAGAAGTTGTACCTATATAGATACATAGATACATTGTATTAACCCCCAAAAAAAAGCAAACAAAATTGCAATGTTTGGTGTAAGTTCTCCGCTCTGTGTGTCGTGTTCCCATTTAAATTTTATTATTCAATTGTTTCGTAGCACGATTTGGAAATTTTTATTCCTTCGTAGGTACTGTTACAATGGGAGGCTGCTTTCAGTTCAAACATATGTATGCATTAAGGTAGTTTGGTATCCTAGTCGAGTGAATAGGAATATTTTTTTTTGGTCAAAAAATGTTGTAAGACTGGAGATTTATGTTCTAATTGTACCGCGAAGAGGTTATTTCTTACGAACAATTGATGGTCTAGAATTTGTTATCAGAAGTTGTCGATCGAATTGTATTGAAGGGATGCAACAAGATGTTTGGCAATACCTTGTCGAAATAGTTTAACAAGAAGAAAATATATCTGGCGGACGGTGGATGAATAGAATTTTGAATTTTGAGCCAACCAACTTAAGCAGAGACCCTAAACGTACATGGAGTGCATGAATAGATAGGAAATATTTACAAAACAGACCTTAGAGGCTCAAGAAGTGAATAGATGGTCAATGACTAGCTTCCCAATCTTGTACGTGTGTTCCACCAAACATGGTTCGAGGAATAGAAGAACCCATCAATGTTATGCCTCATGTCAAGGAAAAAAAAGACTGAGCTGGATTTCTCTACTGACACAAAGACACACAAGCCAAAGTAGACAAGATCTCGCACTACAATTGGAGCTTATACTCTTGTTTCAAGGTCTGTCCGGTTTGTCAGAGGTGACTGTCCCTCCTCATTGATAGTTCATACTGAGTGTTTCCCTTATTCACACTAAGCTCACTGAGTTCTTCCAATTATATCAAAGAGCATCGGCATATGCAAAGGGTTATGATAGTGCCTATGGAACTGGGGTCAAGATTTCGCAACCGACCCTTATGGAATAAAGAGAGTGGTCCAGCATCATTCTTCACAATCCTGTCATGACTTCTACACGGTTTTTAGGTACAGGACATTCCAATCTTGTCCATTCAGGATTTGGATGACTTCGTTTTCCGTGAGTATGAATTTGCCCCAGTCTAATAGTCCTTAGGATTGGACAGATTCCGATGAATTGAACTAGCAGGTTACATAAAGAGCACTCTGTATTCTCCACAAATATCTATATGCCGCCTAAAAGTTAGGTATAATAATAATTCCCCTCTCGCCTTGAAAATCATTAAAATTTTCTCCAATCCGTTCTGGTCGTGAAAGTAATTTTTCGTCCCGAGGGCCCGATCTAGCTACACTTTGCTGCTAATCTAAAATCAACACGCGTAGGCTCCTCGAGAGAAAGTGTGTCCTTTTCCAAGCTGCTGCATTGTTATCTGGTAGTGGAATACATATTATGCTGGTTGCTCTGGTCCATTCATTCAAAAATTGCGACTGTCGCTGAATTAAGCGCTTTGCAACAATGTGAGGGAGGCGGTGGCTGGGAAGTTCCAATACTTTCAATATATAATGAAAATTCAGTCTGAGCGTATATATGTACAGAGGACGTAGTCCAGTTTCTAGGTGTAGGATGTAGTTCGGGGTGTTTTGCGGCAAAAAAAAACATTAACTGAGGACTTTCTCAACTTCTTCATATTGCGCGACCCCCCAAACTTACGCTGCATAATACATGATAACCCGCATGGAGGCTTCGATAATTTTAAACTTAGCGCTTGGGCTGATGTTTTTTTTACTTAGCAGGCATCTCCAGTTAATCTCCCATGTAGCAAGCATTCATGGAAAATATTAAGAGGGTTTAAACCAAGAGCCAAGCCTGACTGAGGGATTTTTCTGCCTTCTTGGACCACCAAACTCCTATTGCATTAGTACAACAGTGATTCTTTTATCCCAGGGTTTCAAAGCAAGTCTCATACCGAACGTTTCATTCCTAAAGCGTTGCCCTAGAGCAGGTAGACTTCAACACAACGGGCACCATTTTTAGAAAGAAAGTTAACTCAAGTGTTTTATTCACGTTGAAGGGTAGGAGCCTCCCCTATCACAAGCCGTTCATTTAAGCTGTGCAGAGAGATGTCTTGGGAAACTTTGGCATCACTTTTAAGACGAATTGACTTAACATTCTACCCAGAGACGGGCGTTGACACTTAACCCTATTTGAGCAATTTATGCACGACCAAAAGTGTGCTCTATTTCACTGACACTCGGCATTCATTGGGAAGTATTCAGTAGTCAACCGTTCATTTGGAGTCAGTTAAAAATGTTTAAACTTTCGAAAATAGATTGCATTCTTCCTCATAGTTCCATTTTTCTTTTGAAATTTCTTTGAGCCCAGATTTGCCCACTTATTCCGTCACGAATTGGCAATAAACTGCTGTACCAAACTCTGGTACAGTGACACACAGACCTCCTCTCCACGACAGGCCAATAATTTTTTTCAAAATTCCCTACTCTATATTACATCACAGGTACATATCGGAAAGTCTCACAATACCACAATTACCCCCAGATTTACGGATAAAAAATTACCCACGATTTGCAGAAAAAAAGTAAAAATGTGTCCAGTAATTCCTTCTTCGAAATGAAATGAAACTATTCCATCACTTTAAGGAATTCCACGATCCAAACCTACTGTGTGCTGTGTTGTGTGCCAACCCCTCTAACCCCATTTAAGTTCAGCATCAAATGTGCTTGATCACTGGAACGGAAAATTAAACAGCAGCTATGAGCACCGCTGATGGTGGCACTAGCAACAGCCGCAGCAGCAGCAGTTGGCTGATGTGAAAGAAGCCGCCAAAAGTACCTTTTGCTGTGACGGCACCGAATGCCAAGCAACCAGCCAACCGACCGATTTATAACCAAGTAGCTTGTCTCTCTAATTAAATTCGAATCCATCAGATAAATCTTTTATCTGAAGTGCTAATAGAAAAGAATGTTAATTAAATGATACACTCGGCTTGAGTGAGTTTAATTTTGAATCCCTCCTCATATCGGATTAAGGGCATAAGGAGGATAACTTTTACTTTCCAAGGTCCTTGCGCAGCGCAGCCACTCTATGTCTTGTAGCTCCTTGGGGGCACAAATAAATTTTCCAAATTATTCTCAATCCATTCGAATGGCTAAACAGAACGATCTGCAGCTACTCATGCATGAAACTCAAGGGCTTAGTAGTTGTGGCCATTTGGGCCCAACTTGATGGCCAATTTAGAATGCTTCACAGATACACTGAAAGTGTTAACAAGATCAATCGCATCGATCACGCACACTCATGCATAGCTCTAAATGCAATTGCATGTAACGAGACATTGTTATCTCGTCGACATAATTGCTTGGGCGATCGGTGGTCGATCCATGGCTTGAAGCTATGTTCCGGAGACCGGACTCTCCATTAATTTCGTCGTCAACCTTCAAACTGCCTCTCGTTTAATTTGTGCAGCACAAAACCTCGGTAAGCGTAAATTATTGTCTTTTGAACGAGATCTCGGCTTCGGTGGCCGGCTGCCGATCGAAAGTAACTCCTATCCTAAGGAGGGTGTGTGCCTAAGCTATAAAGTTGCATCTTAGTTGCCGATGACTGTTTGTTGGTTGGTTGGTTGCTTTGGTTTCAGTCCAGTGTAGCGTGTTGGACCATTTGGCAGAGTGGACATGTTAACATGAGATTTAGTTTCCAATTAACCGTTAAATATCTATTGAACGACAGTAGTGGCGGCGGATTTTTACAAAAGTGTGGGTTAAAGGATTGGGAAACGATATCGTAGTTTGATTGGAGTTTGAGGCGATTATTGTGGAAAATTGGAGCAGATTCAGTTAAATAGAAGTGAGACATTACAAACTGTTGACTTTGAAATGTGATTTATATTTATATCGCCAATTGATTTTTATCAATAAGTACTTTTGGAACATTGAACATTTGTAACGACTTAACCTAGGAATTGAAAACGGCTCATTAAACTTGTGGCGCGATAAGCTTGAGGCAATTTATCGATTGAGGTTTTAATTTAATTATTTATCTGGAGGTTATTTCTTGAAAAAGCCTGAAGGCATGTACACAGTGAAATTGCATTGTTAGTTCTGTCAGCTCGATGTAATGAGTCACAGCGATGTATGCATGTCACTGACTAGTCTGAAATGTTAAGAATGAGCTATGTATGTACGGCTGCGAAAACCATTTGTCAAATATCCTCCCAAGGATAAATTTTTGAACTTACAGTGAGTTTTTAGCGACCTGGAATCTGAGCTTGAACCAAATACACTCACACTTTGCAAACAGAAGAGACTTTAAGTGACTTTAACGAAGTGAGACTTCAAAGCCATAAAACAAATGAATGCATTCAGTGAGCTCTAATGACTTCAAAGAATGCAAATAGCATTTTTTGACTTTACCATTCAAAATGCTGCAAACGATTGCTCTACTCATTGAATTAAAACATTTTTGGGCATTCAAAGGAATTATATTCAAAATAATTGCATTCTTGTAAAGTTTTGATATGTAGCTCTTAAGTCTAATGAAAGGGTGGCGGATTTTGACTGGAGCTCGCTAGTCTTTTACAGGATTCGCAAAAGTTTTAAAATGTGGTCTTTACGCGACTACCCGGACTGCTGATTAGTGTGTCTCCGAAGGTCGTTCATACAGTATGTTGGCTGAGTTCTTCCTTAAGACATTTAGCAAGATACGACTGGATAATTATTTGGAGTCGTATGGCTTTATTGAAGATCTGTGTGATGCTAGTTGAAGTCATTCTTTCGAGATTCACTTCCCCTATTCGATGAGCGTTCACTTCTAGTCGGTATCATTCAATCTACCGAATGACCTGTATTACCGATCACAATTTTTATTGTATTGTATTGTAGCTATTCACTCCTGTCACAGATCTGGCGATATCAGATTTTACATGGACAGGTCATTCACAGTAGCGACATGTAGACTATTCCCTTCGAACGGATTGAACGAATTTTGGTTGATCGTTACCCCTGACAGATTTTGATTGCCAGCAAAACTAACCTTAAAACAACCAAGAACTGTCAAACCGGCTCCCACAGGAAAAAAGTGTTGCCAATTTTAAGTTCTTTGCTTCCAACCAAACACTCTTCAGGTATGAATCTAAGAAAACCTTAAACTAACTTTTGGCACAAACCTATTCTTTCAGACTTTCATAGATCACGCGGGTTTAGAAGGACGAGCTTTTTAAACCTTCTTTCGCCCAATAGTTCCTGTAAAACCGTTTGAGTTCCACAAATAACCAAAACACTGATACCTTCACAAAGAAATTTCTCAAATCTCAAAGGTTAACACACAAAATTTCGAAAAAAAAATCTACGTCAGTAACGTAGTTGATAGTGACAGTTTAGAATGCCCTCCTAACCTCAACAGCAATCAAAACCATTTAATTCTCCTGCCTACATTACATTCCAATCCCAATCAATTTCCACGATCTAGTTGTGTTTTGCCCTACTTTTTCTCTAACCCACTCCAGTCTGCAGCCACTAACTGCTCCATTGGCAACCTTGAGACATATCAACCCAAAAACTATTTGACACCAATCAAACGACAACTCGCAGTTCAATTAAATACTTTATTTTTATCTTTCTCTATCGTTACAGTCTCTTCGTCACAACTTATAGTGCACAGTTCGCGGGTACTCACCCCCAAGCGGCACCACAGTGAAAGTGTCCTCTACATGAACGATGATCAGCAGCTGAGTCCAACACTCTCCGCGAGCAATTCGCCCACCAATATGCCGCCAGTAGCGCGCACAAGTCCCTGTGGCAGTGGTGGCAGCAGTGCTTCCAGTTCTGGTGCAATCTATATGTCACACCATCCGCCACATTACATTCCGCAAACGTCGCCGGCAAGTTCTTTGACAAAAGGTGCAGTAGCAGCGGCCTCTGCTGTATCCGCGTCATCACCAACGCTGCTCTTTGCCAGCAACCACGCGGAGCATCAACTGAATAAATCAGCTTTGTCAGTGACAATATCTGGCGCTCCATCACCAAATGGCAGTGCGCACGGAATTGGACCGCCAAATGTCGACACACAAACTCTGCACCAGTCACTGCTGTCAATTGCTCCATCACCGTCATCACCAGCACTATCATCATCCTCACCAGCGCTACAGCAATCGGCATCACCGACCTTATCTATGACATCTCTGTCGGTGGTCGTCACATCGACGAGTAACCTCACCTCCACCACCAACACATCCTCCTCGCCCTCGTCCAGTTCTAGTTCGTTCTCCTCGAACACATCTGCCATGACGACCACATCCAGTTCATCATATCGCAACAATCATAGACTCTTTCCTGTTAGCACATACACAGAGCCAATTAACAACGGCACTGCGTCGCCATCGTCCGCCACGGGACACGTACATCATCATCATGGCCATCAGCAACAACAGACGGCCGCTGCCACTGCCGGTCCACAGACACACCCACAGACCCAGTACCAACCAACGGCAAAGTAAGTAGCGCACTTGTCACTTTAGCGAATCCTTTGCACTCACCGATTGTCTTCCTCCTGCTTCTCTCATTTCAGGTTACACTCGCCGCAGCCCACCAGTTGGCAATCGGTGGCTGATCGCATCAATGATTTCGAACGGCAGCAGCAACACTTACATCATCACCACCATCACCAGTCGAACGCTATGCAAAAGTACACGTACATCGACCCCAGTAAGACGCATCGTGTCTCCAATCCAGCTCTGAAGGCCTTCCAAAAGAACGCCGTTCAATCGTACTTTGAGCGCCAACAACAGCAACAACAACAACAACAACAACAACAGCAGCAGCAACAATCCAAAGATCACTTGAAGCACAGTGCCAGCGGCAACAACCTACTCCGGCCGCATTCCTTTCAGCCAACTGGCTCCACCAAGGAGGTGCCCAGTTCGGTTCTAATCAGGAATTCACTGCCAAATAACTTGTCGTCGCGGAACTCCAACCAACACCACCAATTGTCGGCTCAAATTAGCAACGACTCGGCTTCATCGTTTCCTGATTGCGGTAGTTCGCCACCACCACCACCACCCCCTCGATCGCGCTCCTTAATGCCCGTTCGACGATCATCATCTGCCTCGGAGTACGCTGAGTTCCGAGATCAATATCATCGCGCTGCGACGCAAGAGAAACTCCAGTCGCAGTCAATTAAGAATGTCACCCAGCCCGAGAAGATGTCATTTAACGATTGTGGAATGCCGCCACCACCACCACCTCCAAGAGGTAGAGCATCCCTGCCCGTAAGACGCACATCATCGGCCTCCGAGTATGCGGCGATGCGTGAAAAAGCATTGCAACAAGTTGCCGCCAGTCAACAACATCTTCAGCGACCCGCTCCGATGGTGATGGGTCCCATAATCGCTGTCGACGAATGGGTGCCCGAGAGGCCACCCAAAAATCCGAATTTACGTATCCCAAGTCCTGACTTACCACCACCACCAGCCTTAGTAACCGTGGACATTGAGACAAACCTCTCCAATCAAGATGAACCGCTGCCACCACCTCCACCGGAGATTCTCCGACCGCACATTTTAGAATCCCAGAAACCACCCTCGCCTAATCGACGGAATAGTTTCGCAGGATCACCCTCCCGCAAGGCGTTCTTCAATGCTCTTCCACCACCGCCTTCGATTCCGAAAAAGCCCACAAATATGGATTTGCTGCACTCGCGACCAGCTTCAAGTATGGCTCAACAGGCGACGAAGGCTCACAAAATCATACTAAACGAAAAGTTGAGTGCTCCCATGGCCGGTGATCACAAGTCGGTGATGGTGGCCCGGAAACGTCCTCACAATCCGGCTGTGATTCCACCGATCCTCGAGAACGCAGGATCGATCTATAACAATAGTGGCAGTGCGACGCATAACAATAAGTCCCCGATTAGAAGCGATGGATTGAAGAGCTCACCACCGCCACCACTGAAGCCCAGAATGTCGATCAGCAGTCAAGGACAACCGATCGCTATCAGCAGTAAAATAAGGTAAGTACGTGTCCTGTTTATAGAAATAAACTTAAGTCGATACTATGTTTGGTGAAAAAAGTTTTCTTAAGCGAATTCACCACCTGTGGTTGTCTTAGGACTTCTGCTTAGAAACTAGTTCTTTGTGTTCAAATCAAAATTAGCCTACAGAAAGGAGAACATCGTACCAGTCTTGGGAAACTGTGGCGCGTATACATGATTGGCTTCCGGCTTTTGGTTGACTTGGTTGGGAAGGAGAGATATGAACGAGTTTGGGTAATGGTATTTGAAACTCAAGTGGCGTTAAGCTTCAATAATTATTCGCTGTGGGTGGTGTAGAAATTAACTGGCGAGTAGTGTATTAGAGTTTTGCATTCATTTGCAATTCACATAAGTGAAACTGTTCACTATTCCAAACTCTCCGTATTAGCGGATGCAGTTAATCTTTTGATGGACTTGGCGCCGCCTCTTGAAATAGTTCGGCAGGGAAGTCATGTTCTTCTTGAACCACCTGATTGCTGTTATAATTTCGCTTTTGCTGGGTGGTACGGCTCAGGTTCGAAAGTTCGTTACTTCGATATACTCATTCCAATTTGCGATCATACCGAGATTTTCTAAATCGTTAAACACTGTAACGATATGCTCTTTATATCTAATGAGCTGATTCTCATCCGAAATTAGAAGGTTACCGTCTAGTCCGGGAGCTCTTTGGAAATTCGCCCACCAATGAGCTGCTTGGTGATGTGATGTCTTACCTTAGCATCTGCTCGCTGCTTCTTAAGCCTTTGAAACAGTTGCTAGTTCACGATGTTTTTCTACTTCGCACGATATTGGGTTTCTAGCTTGGTTTTCTCCGGTTTTCTCACTACTGCAATTCGAGCCTTAATTGTTCTGCATACCGTCTCCAGGTGTCTGCCTAAAGCTTTGTGCCCGACCAACCCGGTCGCACAGCACTCTATTGGTCATCCTTGCCCTCCTGTAATGATCTGCTGGTTGCTTCTGGTTATAAGGCAAGGTGATCGCTAAACTGATGGGGTACTCGGGAAACCTTGAGCCCGTCGATATTGACCCTGATATTGTTTAGCAAGTTTGAACGGTTGCTTTTGTATTGACGGACGCAGTGCAAGCTAAGATGGTGATCAAAAAATTTACTTTATGTACAGCAAATAGCATGAGAACTCCACTGAATTCTGGTTTCTAAAAACTCCCTTAGATTGGTGTCTTCTGTGATCTAAGCATGACATGGTCTTCACTATAAGTGTTATCTTCGTGGGGTCTCTAAGTTTCCACGTTATGTCAAGTAGGTCCACAATGCGGATACCCCCAACCAACAACCAGTTCAAATTGTGGCAAACGCACAATTAGTTCCAAAACACGCCAAATCCCCGCTCAATTTAAAACTCAAATTAATTACATTTTGCTACTGCACGGTATATTCATCATCACTCCCATTAATTACCGACGTCTTGGACTAACAAAACTTCATCTCTGGCCTTCAAGGCTGAATGCCTTAATTGTATCGCGGTACCAATTCGTACTCTGTCTTCTGGTAAAATTCCAATCGCTAAATAGTTTCGAAAACGTACACGTACCTCCTCCCAAAAAAAAAAAGGCCAATAATCTTACATCACACTTTACACAAACGGCTGCTACCTCCCGCTTGCCGACTGCACAGTGTCTTTTGAAGGAAATTCCGGCTAACAAATCAATTAACCTGGCCTAAGATCAATTATCTCCACGATTTGTGATCTGTTTTTCTTTTTTTCTTTTCGATGACTATTGTGTTTTGTGTTTGACTATTCGATTCGATTAAATGTCAATGGATATAACCAAGAGACAAGCAATGATGGAATACACTCCCAAATAGAGGGCCTCTTAGGCGGCCTACACACACAATACACTGCGACTCTGGCACTGACCATGAAGTTCAGTATACTCTGGGGGCTCTTACCAATATGAATACAAAGCGGGACTTTGCTGTGACTCAAGTATCTATTATAAGTTGTTTTCTTCTCATTTTAATTGGATTATGAAACTCAGCACAACTGAGTCGCACATTTGTGTAAGTGATTTCCGTGGAACAAAGGCTTTTATTGTTGTTGTTTGAATCCCATGAATGCAGTGCACTTTGTAGGCGCGCAAGACATTGATCGATGGGAACAGAAATGGATTCTGGGAAAAAGTTCTTTACTTCAAGTTGCACATCTCTTCCACTTGATCTCGATTCATTTCAAGTTGCACGTCAAGTCTAAACCAACCTGTCATTGTCATATTTTATTGGTCTTGTACCGTTGTTGAGCGCTGAAACAAGACTAATAACATGCTATTTAGTGCTGACCTCGTTAGGCCACAAATTTTTGGCCATAAATTTGCATTTTCATTCGATATGTGCGCTATGATTTGGCGGTATGGTTCACTAACGTGACAGCTAACTTTGATTTAGGTTCTCTCCACAAAAAAAAGCAACAAAATATCTGTGGGCCAAGTGGCTTCATGCTGGGCTTCACCTACGATCGTGGATGAAATATTTTTGGATTTTTTTTCTTTCGGTGGACGGAATAAAAATGTCAAAAATCTTAAATAATATACGAGAGCAAAACGAATGGGAGGTTGCACGCTATTACGTCCGGTAGGCTGGTGACGAAAATACACAGCGGGCGGCTTGGAGTGGAGAGATTTTGTCGTGAGTTATTGGGTCATGTCATGCCTGGGATACATATTCGGTCTGATTGATGGATGGAGTAGCTGAGACGCTAATTTTTCCAGATGATTTAGCTGAAATTTGATTGTTTTGCTGTGCGAAACGCGAATATAGGAGCAGTTGCCGTGGGTGATGAAGGTATCGATCGGTTGCTGGTAGCAGAAGCCGGGATCAAATGACATGTAATATGGTCAGCTTAGGCATTATCATTTGTTATATCTGGCCTTGAGATTTGATGCAGAAAATTCGTAACATAATTCGATTAGTAGTTCGCCACTGAGTGAGTGAGTGAAATCAGTTTAAAGTCCATTATATTTGTGACATATTCCAGCGAAACCATTTATAATCATTACATTGCTAGAATTCATTTGGTACTCTCCAATAGCCACAAACGCTTGAGCGATGAACTAATAAGAATAAGACTTAGAGTCTTGTTTTAATTATAGGATCTTTCATTGACTTCCCTCTCTGCTTCTGTTCTCTTTGCTCTGCCTTTGTGGCAGCAGCCTGATCAAATCTACCCTGTTTTGCTATGATCTAAGCTAGAGAAGTTCTTTCCTTTTGGAGAACAGAAGAAGGGCCTACAGAGACTTTCTGCTTTTTCTTCTTCACCAGATGGAAGTAACATACTTCGCACAAAAGAGCAACCGTCGGAGCAAGGCAAACATCTCGGCTTTCTTTGCTCTCGCTCTGTCCTCCATCATGTACACATCCGCCAATCTTCT
The DNA here is from genome assembly GCA_949716465.1 of Chalcosyrphus nemorum. Classification (NCBI taxonomy): domain Eukaryota; kingdom Metazoa; phylum Arthropoda; class Insecta; order Diptera; family Syrphidae; genus Chalcosyrphus; species Chalcosyrphus nemorum. Next base: position 105,021,821 of record OX454332.1, read on the forward strand.
CAAGTTTTCTGAGGATAGAGTCCGCAGTTATATATAGTGCTCCCTGGGGGCAATCTCTGCACTTCATACTTTCTCTAAATCTTGAAGTTCCCATCTAAATACAACCGCCCTATTTCCTAAGATATTGTCCATCTTACGTTCTTCTAAGGCTACTCTTAGACTTTCGAGGAATATTTAATTGAAAGCAACTTCAATATCCATTATTCTCTCCCGCAACTCAACTTGGTGCAGTGCTATTTCCTCCTACCAGCTCTGTAGGCGTATGACTACTATTCAAATGACGGACTTTCAGCACTTCCTTTCTATATTCACAATTCTTTCCATTGTTTTTAGCAGAAGGACCGGTCTGAAGGACTTCCCCGGTTTTGGAAAGAACTCTAGATTTGTTTCGCTCCAAATTACCGGTATGCCTATTGTCAGGCAAGTGTCATATAGAACAAGTCCACTGGCTCTGCAATCTTCTAAGGGAAAACGTTGCTATCGCTCTCTAACCGCTTCCAATCTATCCATCATGTTTGCTGCTTAATTCCTCGTATTTCAGGACTGACTTGACTTAAAGCTTCCCTGAAAAGTATATCTCCATGAGAACATACGGGCTTTGGTTAAATTGGAAAAGAGAAAAAGGGATGGGAAACAGTTGGAGTAATGATATTCGGAAAATGTGAAAATTTTCGCATTCGTTCATAATTCACAGTATTTTTTCGTTGAAATAAACTTAATGCTTTATTTGCGAATTATTTAATTTTATAAGAATGGACAAAGTTGGGACTCAATCACCGAACCTTGTATTTATTGACCAAATGCACTACCACTGGACCTTTGCCTTACGGGTGTCACCGATGATTTGGCTCACTCATATATTTCGGGGAGAATTAGGTGCATAGCGTGTTGAAGATCACGCTGATGCTATATGAAACAGAATATGATGGTTAAGGTAGCTCATCACAATGACGTGGTAGCCAACAGGGGATGGGGCTAGACTGCTTAAATTCTAAATAAAGTGCAAATTTAGTAGGCAGTTTGTCGGACATTTGGAAGATGACTTTGATAATAGTTCGAAGCGCCTGGCATGTTGCTCTCTCCATTTTAGTCTTATTGCTGAGCTTAAAAAATGCAGCCCAAACATTTTGCCCGCCTAGATCGCGTTGGTTGGATTACTTGGCAGTCTTTCTTGTAGTAATGTAGACGTAGTCATCTGTGGCTAAATCACAATTCGGACTTTTGGTCCTTAAAAAAGCTCGATGGCGAAATTCTGTGAAATTAGCTTATGAACCTTATAATCGCTCCAAGACTTAGCCACTTTCTGATGCAATCTGAAACATTGTCGCAATTAGTTCTTTCATCCTTTGCTTTGAATCTTAAGGACACAATTGTGGCAAATTTCTTATCGATTTGTACTTTGATTCCCCTACGGGTTAGGTTGATGTGTTTTTAATGGATGCGATAGTTTTTATTGCAAATGTTGTCCCTATCTTTGATTGACATCCTATTCTTCTCCCGACTACATATCGACTAATAAAAACCTCCTCTAAATGCGCTACATTTTGCATCCACCTCAACATCCGCCAGAAAAACCAAGAGGAAAAAAAACTTTATACAAAGTAATGTGACACTGTTGTGAGACCCCTGGTGCACGATTTATTGCACAACTTGTTGAAATGAAGCATTTTTGTATCCGCGCGCTCTTGCCAGCCTTTTCCTTCCACCTATAAGTTTTTTTTTTTTTTCAACTGTCCAATCCTTCTTTGCCATGAATTGATCATTTAGTAACAAAAAAAAAAAAAACACAGACAGAGAGCGACTCAAACTCTTGTTGCAGCTAATATATTTGAATTTGAATCATAAGCCTCGCTTACAGGCATGTATGTAGCAATCTACGAGAGAGATACATTTTTATACTTTGATTCTTGAACAATTCAACCTGGCATACCCCAAGCAATACAAAAGCAAAAAAAAAATCGAAGAAAAAAAGTGTCGCGCGTTCGCCCCAGCTAAATGTAGCAGCATGCCAGACGTGTGGCAAAGAAATCATAGTTCAATAGATCTCAAGCCAACGATAAACTTCTCGGTTAGAGTGGAGCGGTGTAAAGTTTAGTGGACGCTTTCCTTGGAGTTTCGGCCGCAAAATACATATTATGCAAGTGGAGAGCGTTTCTGGCGAATAAAAAAGGCGTGTACTCGTGCCGGGTCAAAGTGAAACCAGCCACCACCATCGCCAACCACCAAGCGCTAGTACCGCCATCTAATTGTCACACAAATTTAACGAAATTTCGTCGGGGTAAAGTGAATTTAAATCTGGGCAGGACCGGTGAACTTTTGGTAGCAAAGCCCCCCTTTTAGACCTCTAATTAAGCCGAGGACTTTGTTTGGGAAATTATTTATTCAGTGTGTGGCGAGTTGAAGGTGATTTCTCCTTTTGCCTTTCAAAGGTGTGTTCCTTTGGGCTGTGATCGTGAGTTTGAGTTGGGGCTTATTTTTTTGGTGGATTTTGGGTTGAATTGTCGCAAAGTGTCAATGCAAGTTGCAGGTTATAGTGCAAGAGTATTCCTTTATTTAGATTTAGGTGTGTGGCAGTGAAGTTTGTACCTACATATATAAGTTCCAGAATGAGATGAATGTGAAAGAGTTATGGACTTTTAGGTATGAAAAGCCCATCAAGATGCATTGAAAACCTTATTGATCTAGCAGACGTCAAAGATTCTAAACAAAATGATCTGAGTAAGAAGAATCCTTCATTCTTAGTTCGCTGGCCTAGACGTTTAGCTAAAGAGAAATCCCACTTAAGATATGCGAACAATGGGACTCCAAATACCGTCGGCTTAAGAGAGACCAATACCCTTACGCTTGAGGCTAGAGATGTCTTCTTTACTCGGGTTATAGTCAGCTTACCATATTTACCAAGTGTGGGATTTGGCGGCATGTTCTAGCTATCCTCTAATTATGCATTTAACTATTGTCAGGCCTTTCGGCAGCTGGTTCTGGAACACTGAGATGACAATTGAGGCTAATTGACCTCACCACGGAGGCTTATAAACGAAACTTGATGAAAACTGATTGAGCCGTCGTCAAAATGCAATAAGCGAATGATTTGAATACGATGAAGCCAATGGTTCCAAAACTTTGAGGCCACTGCACTTTAGACATGTTTTATCTTGTCAATAGAAATCCTGTCCTAGAACTCCAGCTCTGGTATAATCGGACTCTGTAAAGAATTTGGGTGTGAGTGCCGTGGCTAGTGCGTTGGACCACTCACTGTGCAATCGGGGTTCCAGGAAAAAGTTTTTTCACGGTCCCCAAAACCAGGATAGGCACAGCGCCTTCACGTTGAAGTTTTTTCTTCCTCAGAAGTGGATTAAACACTACAAAGAGTCATATTAGAGGAGAAAGAACTCCGCCTTGGGGTTGTTCCTCGGCTAGTTACATGAACTTATAATAAGCTTGAACCCCCTGTGTAGCTTTCTATGCTCGATGCGACCTTGTGGAGGCTTTGTCTACTGATCGTTCTTATTTGCAGATCCATGATTCTCTTAAGGCGTTTAAGAAGAAGGACTTGATCTGTGTGAGGATCTTAAGAAGTGTATCAGATAGGCATTCGGGCATATGCCTGGCTTTTAAAGACGATATTGCGCGTTTTAGGTTATTGTGAACTAAGAACTCTGAAACTAAGCAGAGATCTACGTCACGCCTTTCTTTCTTGTACCTTGAAGAATTTGAAGTTATGCATAGCTATTTCCACCTTTTTTCTGTATCACTCCAACGACTCCAACCAAGAAGATTTGTCACCAATCCAATACACGCTCAGTTCTAGAAGCCAATATAACTCTTAAAAATCGATTAAAATGAATAAATTAACCTCCCTCCTCTTTTTGCTTCCAGGTACGTACCAACCAGTCAATCATTCACCTTAACTCTCCCAGATTAGAACACAAAACTCCTACCCTCGTTTTAAGACCGTTTTCTGTGCCATTAATGTCTAAACAAATTACCCAACGCCACTTGAACCCTGCAGCTCGCCTTGACTTGACTTAAGATTGACACCCACTCTCTATCAAATTTTAGCTAATTTTAAACGAATCGTTACAACGTGAATTGCAATAAAAAAAGAACCATTTGTTAATTATCACCACAACAATCCTTAACCGAGCCCACTGAATCCAAACTCGCAGAGAAACCAATTTCCTGTGAGCTGGCACAAATCAAAGAACCTCTAAGGTCACACACACTCTACTCTTAAACGTTTTAGCTTAAGCCTTCTCCTCTCCCCGAACTTAAATGCTAATCACAAATTAAGAGCTCCACCACCATCTGTGGCCTCCTGTATAGGTATAATCCCACGACCGAGTCTAGTTGATGGCTTAAACGAATTTATTGATTCGTTCACTACTCGGTGGAACCGCAGTAAGACAATTGAACTTCAAACGGTTTAATGGCGCTAATTCCTTTTGTCCAGAGTCAATCGGTAGTCAGTTGTACTTTTTTGGGATGAAACAATGCCGCCATAAAAATAAAAACAGAACACAAGTTGTCCTATCGATGGAGGGACGCCTTTTAAGGACACGCGTAATGGTTATTAGGCTCGGAGTGTAAATTATGGCCGCAATCGAAGAGGATTAGCAACTTTCCCCTGGTTTATTAGCATGCAGTTGGTCTATTACACGATAATTAAAGCGTCAAGTGTGTAGCATCAGCGGGGATTCCCCTGCCAATAGAGAGCGACTCGCTCCCCCCTCCGAAAAGTATGCTACAGTTGAATGGAATTTATTGTCAATTAATTGGTATCAGTACGCCGCAATCAGAAATCGTAAATTCATCTCAGAGATGCAGATTGTGTGGGTCTTGCGGGAACAATTTAATTTGGCGAGGGAGAGACTGCCTTTGCAGTAATCCAGTGGCCAACATTGTGCCCATGATACTTACTCAATAATCATGGCGAATGGATTTATGCCGCTTTGGGGGAGAGGTTGATTAGTTATTGTTATTGCTGCCATCAGAGCCGGACCGGCGCGGCGCGCGATGGATGGAATTGTGGCCGAGGAAACACATTTTTTATGATTCTATCGCGAGAAGAGCGAAAGTCAAGCGCTTTTATCTTAATTAAATGAGTTTTGCAAGTTGTCCGTGATTTCATGAAGTTCTCTTTAGCTAGACACGAAGCCGGATTGCATGCGCCAACAGAAGCCAATGTTGTACATAAGGAAATAAATTTGTTTGCCTCTAAGTGGGATGAGGAAGAACTTGTGATGAGGCAATAAATTCATAAAAAAGTTCTGGATGCTATGGTAACTGTAATAGTGGAATGGACTTTTGTGATTGTCTCCATTAATTTAAAGGACATGAATGGAAGGGGAAAAGGGATGCTAGCTTCTCTTAGTAAAAGTCAACATTTTGTAAGGCTTTAGTACACGGCATGTTCCACGGCAACATTCACACTTGAGAATGACGTCAGACCAGTATACGGGCTTTCTACATTCCAAGTATCTTTCATTGAACATATGTAGCAAGGTAACAGTCGTAGTTTGGTGCTTAAGCAGAGATTGAACCCATTAGAGCCACATATGTATGTACGTATGCAGTTTAGTACCTTAAATAAACTACAACCTTTCCGTTGCTAGCTGAGCTTCTACAAACCCTACACTCAACAGGGAACAGTCGTAGCTTTTAGTACAAACTGAATCCATTACTTCGTCAAATTCTGCGCCGAAAACGTGGACTAACTTAAAGCACATCGCTAATCACTAATGCAATCAATATTGGTGAGTGAATGCTGCCTTGCGGAACTCCATTCCGATTTCATTAGATGAAACATGAAATGTGAAACGCCTCTTCGGCAAAAGAGGGTCTTTTTTTGATTCGAACTAGCGAACGTGTTTGAATAAAAGAAGGTGAAGTGGCGATCGGCACTCAATGTAATGCTCAAGAATGATTCCCAGGGTGTTAATAAGGTCGAAACAGGCAACCTTCTTCTTCGGTGTGTTGCGTGTCTTTGATTCTCTCCAGGATAGTTCTAGTTACTACCTTCATAAAAGAACTCAGTTATCGATGCAGCTAGTACTTCTTGTAGAAGCTCCACGATTTTATCATCAAGAAATACAGCACTAAACTGCTTCGATTCTAAGGTACTATAGTACCGCTCTCTCTTTTGGGAAGCTTATGAGGAATAACCTCGGTTTTCCTAACAAGTGAACACTTTAGCTTAACTGTTGCAGTTAACACAACAAGTAAATGTTTTCAAAGGTTATGTCAACAAGTCATCCGTCCATCTTGCATTTCAGCACTTTGATCGTCTTGTTTAACTTTAGAGAAGAAGAATTAACACCATTTGCAGCTAGTGGTGGACATTTGCACAGTATAGATGGGGATTGAATTCTATTTCTTCTTTATCCGTATAACATCTACAGAAGTCATTATGGGGTATTGCTAGCTGAACTACGTCCCTCTCCTTGTCAAAACGCCAACAGCTATACGTATATGACTCAGTTTCATGAGACCTGTAAACCTCCTTCTATCGGAGACCCTCCATAATGATTTGGCTCTAACGCATATGTCTAATCCACACCATCGATAATTGGCGTCCTCATTGGATTCTATGTCTATTTTCCTATGCGGAACACAAAGCATTGTATTGACCTCAGGACACAGACCTTTCGCTGCCAAATTCGTTACCAAGCTTCAATGCTTGCTAGACTGTCAACCGAGATATTGATTATTCTACAACTATCCTTAAGTCTGAAAGACGATTTGTATTTTAAGAATCACAGTAGACACTGGCACCAGTACCTACATCCATCTTAGATCCCTCGGTGTCGGTGACGAGTTCATTTTCAGCACAGACCCCACTTCTCACTGCTGCGAATTCTGATAGAGAATTTAGGCTGGCAGCTCCCCTTCCGGAGCCTCGATACATTCAATCGCTTTAGGAATAAGGTACGACTGTAGGTCTTAGCCGTAAAACTAGTAAAACTTTCCTTAGTCTCAGTGCAATCTTAGATGTCAAGTTAACACAGTGAATTTCAACGCCATCTAATCGCCATAGCTTGATTCTCCTTCTGCCACTTGAATCCCTTAGTGTGGAAAAGATTATGCTTGTAAATTATTCAATCCACCTTTATACTGCTACCAGGTGCAAACGGTTTGACTGTTAATTATCTTGTCGATTTTTTCCATTGTATCGGCATCCTACCTAACCCCACCAGCCGGACTCCAAAGATATAATGCCAGATCGCAGCATTCACTTCATTCTTTTCTCACCGCCCCATAGTATGCAATAAATTTCAACCGATCGTGGGTAAATAAATTCAAACGATCACCATTCTCTGTAGTATACCTTCAGGAGGACTCATTAAAATACGAACGTCAACTGCCGCACTACAAATTGATACCGACAACAAATTACGACCTATTCATGTGTCCAAATGTCAACAAGATCATCTCACGGTCTTTCTCATACGAGCTCGTATAAAATTCCCAATAATTGCTTGTCACTTGATATTTTCACATCACCCACAATGACAAGAGGCGATCTCTCGTGTAATATTTCAAAGGGAAATCTTTAGCAAAAGGACCGACGACATGACTATGGTCAGCTGCAACGTAATAAACCTGCCAATTGCAACAACTGCAAAGAATCAATCAAGTCTCGGCCTTTTGTTACACATAACTATACCTCAGGGACACTTATGTGAGATTTATCTGTGCCCACAATGAATTGGCTAATTTACCGCCGCGCATGCATTCAACGGATAGCAAGTCCAAAAATAGTAGAAATTCACAAACGAATTGCGTAATTTATACATACATTCGATTGACGACCATATGGCTTTGCCTGGAGTACCAATATGTACTTGAGGTTCTCTTCCAATAAAAACATACTCGAATGGCCTGGTCAAAATAACCACAAGCCACAAGTCATAACAATAGGTGACTCCAATTCGAAAATCATGCCACTCTATGAGTACCACTTGAGTATCTGTGTGATTCTATCTCGATCCAGTTTTGGTTTCAATTGTGGTGGAGCCACCCATTTTGGTCTAATTTCCTGATGGCTCATGGTCAAAGCAAAGTTCAAAGCCTTCTCGGGAGGGTTCCATCATCAACTTGAGGTACATCTTGAAAGAGGAGTACCGGTAGCGCACAATGAGCTATAGATACTCATAGATACTTTGCACTCGAAAAACAAAAAAATACACTGCGCTTCCGCAATTGAATTTGTTAAAATGTATCTACTGCCGACACGAGTTCCGATTAGGAAAGTGGAAATCCTTGTGATGCACTTTCTAAATCGGTACTGAGTGAGTGTTAGCAGTTGCCACTTTGATTTCATTCACACGCGCTATAATGGTCTACCGCTTCTGTCTTTTTTTTTATTTTTTTGGTGAAGGTTAAGCAGAGCCGAGAGAAGAAGATCGTGACTTGTGGTCCTCTTGTTGGATGCAGATTTTAGTCTTTTTTTTGTTGTGCTGAACATGATTTTGATTAATACTGCGTAGTGTTACTGGGGAAAATGTCAAATTTTTCACGATTTTCACGCGGCGCGCCAAAGTCATTGCGCGATCGATCGTTGTTTTGCACCACCGACGACCGTGCAGCCGGGATAGATCCACGAAATGGTATCAATATTGTGGTTTCGTGGAATATGCAAATAATAACAAAATTATTGCTTTTTATGAGTTTTATGCGCTTGTCGTGTTTTTGGGCGATCCATTCGGGTGCGCGCAACGATTTGAGATACTTTTCAATGGTGATCTTGTCAATGATATTGGTTTTTGGCGATTGCTTGGAAGGAAGTGATATTGAGTAGCCTATGGTTGGATTTTTTTTCTGTGTTTTGTTGAGGAAGTTGTTTAGAATGTTAACAAATGGTAACGATTGGTCTTGGTTATGGAGTATTGTTTGGAATAGATGCTGTGAGTGGCCGCAGTTTGAATGAACTTTCTCTTCAGTTGGGTTTCAAGAAATATGGAAAGGTTATGTTGGCTTGCATTGTAATGCGTTGCCCTTTAGTTAGTCAGACAAGACGAATCAAATTGTAGTCGATGTCATGCAGAGATCGATATTTTATCGAGTCTTTAGCGTGTGGGGTTTTAAATAGAAACTGAGATCTTTTTGCGGACAGTGGATAATTCGCATCGACATTTGTCCGCAGTTTTCTGTCTAGTGGATGGTGGATTCTGAAATTAAGTTTTTGAGGGCAAAACTTATAAATGACGCAGTGGACGTTATTGCGATGTAAGACCGAAATTCTATACCGCAACTATGCAGGGTTGATGATTTTCAATTAGGCCTGCCACCTCCTCATACAACCATTACGAAGACTGCAGCTGCTAACCTACCTGAACACATAAAGATTGTACATCCTTCTTCAGTAGACTTCAAGCCAACAGGAACTCATCTCAATCACCCTGTCGAAGTTACACTTCCAGACCGAAGCTCTGTAGTACACTGACTTCTGGTCCAAACTCTATTCCTCTTGGACAATCAAAAAGCATCCTCCAGGCAGAGGTCCTGGCTATCAAGCTCTGTTTTAGAGAATGCATTAAAATAAATCGCCGAACGTCACATACAAATATAGTTTTAGAAAGCCAAGTAGCTCTTAAGTTGGTTTGCAATTTTCTACAAACTCTTTTGCTCTCTTTCTCTCTTGGACCCTAAACGCAGGGGTATCCCTATCCACAAAGCTGGTGACGAACTTGCCAGATTGGGTGCCCAGTCTTTGTTCATTGGTCCCAAAGCGTTCTATAGTTTACAAACTAATAGATGGGAACGCCATGCAATGCTCCTCCACTAACTGGCTTAAGGCACGCCAAGAAATTTATGAATTCCTCAAAAACGGAATCGAAAGATATCGTTTCCATCAGCAAACACAAGGCTAAGGTAAGTACGGACTTCCTTACTGGACGTTGCTCTCTAATTATCATCTGAAACAGGCCCTCTATGTCCTGAGGACACTGAAACAGTCCATCACATACAGTGCGAAGGCCCAGCCTTCCTCTGGTTCATGGTGGAATATAAGTAGAATAACGATGACGTGTTCTGTTTAAGCAGTCATAGTGACATAGTATATGTTCTGCCAATTCTTCGTTGTTGACCCTTGCTTTACCAGGAAGTCCACCTTTTGCATTGCCCTAAAATGTCCCTAAAATGTCAATTACAATCCGATTTGGATGACCATGCTGACTGAATTATTCACGAATTTGGCAAATGCCTGTGTAAGAATTTCACCAGTTTTGTTAATTATAAGTTTCCACAGTAAATATGCAACTGTAGTGCCATCTACTACAAAAATTGTATATTTGTTGACAGTTTGGGAGTGACGCAAATTTTTGATAACCGTTGCTACACCACTTATAAACATTTTGAGTTACCCGGCAACACTACTCGAAAATGTCACCAACCCAACTGCAACTGCACCTCCCCGAGTGCATTAGATTCCACTCAAACCCACGACAAACAACTCACTTTCGCTCTCGACGATTTCCATCGTACCTGTTTAATCCACCTCTTTCAATTCGCCGCCGCCATAAAACTCACCTGACCACAATTTGCCAAAGAATAGAGTTCATTGCACAATCACTATTCCTCCAACACTTTGCAGTTTTCAGATGCAAACAACTCGCCGCCGCGAGTCTTCGCTCATGTTGTTATTTTCGTCTTTGTTTTGATCCCACAACTTCTATTCATCGCGTCAAATGAATCCAAAATGAACTGCGAATGAATTGGTCAAAAGAAAACCACCAATTCGCTGTCAGCTTATTCATTCTACCCCCAGTTCGAAGTGAACTCAACTTTGTATCCATCAAACGAGTAGCAACTGTTCGCGTGTCAGCACGGCTACGGCAATCCGCGATATCTTTCGTTCTTTACGGCGAATGTATCGCGAAGGTACACTTTAGATTTAACCCACAAACGCGTCGATTCGATTTATTGAACTGGAGTATCATCATAAATTTTCAAAACAATCGCAACAAATTGGCAATGAATTTTAGTATTTTATTTTGAATTTCTCTTCAGATATTTTCGCCGCAATTTTTGAGATTTTTTTTTTTCCTTACTTTTCTTACGATCGTCGTCGCCGTCGTCGTCGTCGTCGGTTTTGTGTGATTTAAATTATGCACCTTGCTGCTATTGGATTCCAAGAAACTTTCCCTTGCTTCACAGGTTAATGTGTCGTATGGGTTTTTGTTAAAAAAAAAATCGAAAAAAATTATCTGTTTACAATAAAGCGGCGAAATAAAAAGTGAATTTGTGAAATTTCCTTCGACATGAAGAAGTGAGAATAGATAGTTGGCATATGTTGTGCGAGTGTTTATTTATGCAAAAGAAAAAGAGATAAAGTGCGAAAAAATATATAAGTATAATCGCACATTTCGCCGCAGAAATAGTGGTCATAATTTCGGATTAAAAAACAGATCCCATTGATCTGTGTCTGCTGCTGCGTCGAATCGTCGGTACCCAAAAACCGTCAAGATGGTGTTCGGCGGAAAGTTTCGCATAAGAAGGTTTGTACACATGCGAGACCCAAGTTTTGGGCTTAAATTTATAGCTCTGGGTCTAAATTTGGAATCTGCAACTGTCCCATTAGATATAATGCGCCATTGTGTGCCGTCTTCGTCGTCGTCGAATACAATCGATCGTAAAAAATCAATTTGCGTGCAATTATCACTAATCACCGCTACACATTCCTCAATCTTTTGCCCTTTTTTGGAGGAGATGGCGATTGCGCTTGCGCGGCTTCTGTTAAACTGTCCTCTCGTCTTGTCTTGTCTTGTCTTGTATCTTGTGCTGACTATCATCACTTCTTGTTAAGCCTCGGCTTAGTTCGGTCGATGGACTGTGGTTACTGGTTACTGAGTTGTGGAATTACCATGACCTGTACGAGTTGTATGGAGTGAGATTTGTAATTTATTACGTTGTAACACAAATTAAAGCATGAATTGGTTGTTGGTTTTTTTTTTTTTTTTTTTTTTACCGTACATAGGTAGATAGGTAGTTATTGGATTTTTTTTTTTTAATTTGAATTAATTGAGTTTAATGGATTGGTTATTTGATGTCGAAGGCTAACAAGGTTTTGCAATGTGCAACGTTCACTGAGCACTGCACACTAGTCACCTTATTTGTATGCAAAAATATTTCCAAGTGACGTGATTTTGTTGAGACTAGGAATATGGAAACTGACTTGATGTCAAGAGAGGTGTAATTGAAGGCAGGATATAGTGATTTTTCGAAAAGTCCTTAAGGACTAGAATCAGTTTGATGAGCTTTTAACTATCTTTAAAGCAGTCATTCGGTTAAATGTATATATCTCCTTTGCTGAATCATATTTCAATAAAGTAGATCTACATGGGTGAAAACACGGGCTCAATTTAAAGCTACGATATTAAAAACCTTCAAGCCAGTGCCTAGCCTTAAATTGAGTTGAAGATGAAGGCAATGACTTCGTTATGAGGTCTTTTGATCAAAAACTAAACAGCCATCAAACCTTAACGGGGAACAAAATGCTTCATTCTCAAGCCCTACAAAGTGACACAGACGCAGAGAAAGAAATCGACCAAATCCTTTTATAAGTTGGAACTTGAAAAATAATGGGTGAATTATTTAGAAACACTTTTTAAAAAGTAAGAAAATAAATTTAATCGGGTTATTATTATTATCACATAAAAGAACCATTCCTGGCATTTATTTCTTTGTTTGCGCTTTACGCCAAATGTGGATATTTAGCTTATTTACGAAAATATTTGCTGTAAGTGCACGAAACACATTTCTCCTAGAACGCTTATTTTCTTACTACAGCTGAATAATTTGTAGACGATGTGCCAAGCTTAATCCCTACATGATAAAATGTCAAGTAAAATTGAACAACACTACAATGACAAATTTACATGGCTCATGCAATATCTGTCAAAAAATGTACAGACAAAAAAGTACCTCTCTATCTATTCCATTCCTCAAATGTTTAGGTTCTTCGGACAAGTGGCAACTTTAAAAACTAATAACATTTTTCAACGTTGAGGCAAAGCAGACCCTGTTCTTTAAAAGGGTTCGAAGCTTATAGGCTAAGGCATAGAGTGCGTTCGGAAATGTCTTCCTTAGCCCACTGTTCTCTTTAAACTTCGCCGAACCTTAGACTTCCTTATCCCAAATATTAAGGTCAGGAATGTTATCCTCCCCACGTCTAACCCCATAACTGAACATCCATCTTTCTGTTTGCTGAAAGATCCTTAAACGGCTTATAGTGTTCCTGGCTTCATTTGCTTCAACAGCGAGACCCATACCTTGCGACACATTGTTCTTTCGAAATGTTCTATTTTCGTCTGTTTCGAGATGACTTGGAACGGATCTCCATTATTGAAAACAGTTGAAGCCAAATATCAGTTGTCAAATAGCAAGCAACGGAAAATGAATGCGTTCAGCACCTCATACATAATGAATGCATTACTTAGTTGCGAGACGGATGTCGAGATCATTTGCCAGATCCTATTAAGAACCCAAACGAATTTTGACACTTTTCTATGAATTTCATGTTTCTTTCTGGCAATTTCTATTCCATTCTTAGTCATTTAGCGCTCACAAATACGATTAAAGCGAAACCATAGACAGTATTTAGATATTTGACACTAATTTAGTGGTTTTAATATCTAGTCTGGATTCTAACCAAAACTATGTCAAATTTAAACCGCAAATCGTGTCCAATCAGCCTATTCGTTTATCACTTTTAAAAACAAATTATTACCTCTCATTTAATGTAAACAAAATCACTGACGTTTGCTATTCATCAGACCAACAGATAAATGAAACATTAAACATTCGCAAATAACAAAGTCGTAAAAGCGTTTTTTTGTTTTCTTCTTTTAATTTAAACCTCTGTCATACGATCACGGATAAAAGTGTAGCGATTATAAAAAAATAAAATCGATTTTCGATAAAAGCATTTACTTTGACTGACTGTTTGTTAATTACGATACTAATTATAGGTTTTTTTAATTTTTAATTGAAAGTGAATAAGAGCTTGAAAGTTGATGGATGTTTGAACTGAGTGAGGGAAGATTAACCTTTGGTCTCACTTGAGTTATAAACCCGATTCAAGTGGTAATAAGTTTGACAATCGAAATGTCAAACAAAACGTCAAGTAAAATGCATTAAGCGGCCATTGCACCTTTCTAGCTGGGGGTGCATTTTCGCTTTCGTGTTTCATTCAAATAATTGTCACTTTAATCCCCATAGTCACTAGGAACTTCCAAATTATGCAAAACTACCGAAACAAAAAAAAAACTCTGATTAGTTCTATGCACGAAGAAAAATAATAATTCCACTTTGGGAAAACCGCTCCAGGTAATGAGCAAATGATAATGAGTCCCACGAGAGATCATATCTGCACCGAACAATGGGGCTCCAAACTAACACAGAACGAATTAAATTAGTTGTCGTTTCAGTTGCAGTCTGTATGTAAGGTACTCATACCTTCTAGAAGGAAATACAAATTGATTTTTTCCATCGATTTTACTTTGCCAAAAACCGGAAACATTGCGTGACGAAGGTATATGTACATACCTGCCAGAGGGTAGGGCTCAGCTCGCATGTTCGCAATCCATTAGATCGTATTTCATTTTGATAAGAAAAATTGCAATAAAATAAAAGCACCCACACAAGAAAACTAGTTCTACACCCATGATGGCTACTAAAATATGTCAAGGATATGCCAAAAAAAAAAAAAAAATGGAAAAAGTTCGCCCAACACACACCCTTTTTGCTCCGATTTTAGGTTGACCTCTTCAACGTTTCTGACCAACAACGTGCGAACTGATTCATTTTGATTAAATTTTATGGCTTATTTCCCCGTGTTAAGTATAGTTAAAACTGATAAACAGCCTAATTGATGGCGTGCCACATCAAACAAGTATTGACTACTCATTTGCACAAATAAATAATAAATTAATGACCGTCACTTCCCCCATCCGTTCGCCGACGACGGCGTCATTATTGTTTTGTCGCTCTAAATTCGCTTATCAAACATGAAGGCAATACTGCAAATAAAAGCGAAAAAAACTGATTTCATTGAACAATTTTGCACTTAAAAAAAAAAAATACGAAAAACAAAAAAGAAAAGCCAACGCAACGCAACAAAATTGGGTTAACAAAAAGCTTGTAGATACATTTGGACGTGCCTAAACCATTATTTTTTTTTTTTTACATAAAAATTGGCAACATGTCAGCTAACAAGACACATAATAATGTATGTTCAACGATTGTGATATCTCGTTTCGGTTAATGTAACTATTTAAATTTTAAAACAACAACAAACAGCCTCTCCATTGTCTTTGACATTTGAGCCAATTAATAACAACAGGAACGAATGACAGTTTGTGTTTTTTTTTTTATGTCAATCTGACAGCGCGAGAGGATAATTAAGCGACAAAGTGGTTTGGATGTTGACTGTCACAGGGGCAACTTGACTTTAATTGAGTCGTATCGTTGTTTTAAAAATAAAAGGAGTGTATACTTTAACATGGTTTGTCTGTACACGGAAGAATACGAAAATTTGAGATGACATTTCATAAGAATCAAAATTATGTTCGCAGTCTTGCATAACCAGTAACTAATTGAAAAATTTTTATTTATACCGTGAATCACATTCATACATGAGTTTGGTATTGAGGTTCAATACTCTGTTGCAAGTAATTGTGAAATTAATTTATAATTCTGACTTGAGGCAAGTAAATGCTATGTCAGAATTTTGACACATGCCTGGATGTCAAAATTGGCATGTTTCTCGATATGAACGCCTGTAATGAGTGGATAGGTAGGCGATTTAGTAGAATTAAGAAGTGATTTATTTGGAATTGTTGGAGGTTCGGCGTCCTAACTTCTAACTCAATTCTGTTCAAGTTATAGAAAGTGAGAATCAAGATGAGTTTGACCTATGTTCGACTGCAAGCGATTCATCTAATAGGCTTTAACTGGGAATTTAAATTCTATTGCTAGACGCAAATGATTTCGCTTAAATTGTGTGCTCTTATTGGTAAGGGACCAAATTTCATATATGTAACACGATGCAGGCCAAGCTACATCTATTCACGATAAAATGCCAAACAACACTTAACAAAAATATCATGCCAAGTTCACTTAACTCATGCAATATCTGAAAAAAAAATCCATAGAAAAAAAGTACCTCTAAATGAATCACCATTTACTTACTTCAAATAAACTAGGCACCTTGTCTTAAAATCTGTCTGTTGGCTTCCTCAAATACAAAGGCTCTTCGGACAAGTGCTAGCTTTAAAAACGTTTAATATATTTCGATGTAGGGCAAAGCAGGCCCTGTTCTTTAAAAGGGATCGAAGCTTATAGGTTAAGGCATAGAGTGCGTTCGGAAATGTCTTCCTTGGCCCTCTGTTCTCTTTAAACTGTCGCCGAACTTTAGACCTTATCCCAAAAATTAAGTTCAGGAATGTT
The DNA here is from genome assembly GCA_949716465.1 of Chalcosyrphus nemorum. Classification (NCBI taxonomy): domain Eukaryota; kingdom Metazoa; phylum Arthropoda; class Insecta; order Diptera; family Syrphidae; genus Chalcosyrphus; species Chalcosyrphus nemorum. The sequence goes on from OX454332.1 coordinate 105,038,267, forward strand.
ATCGTCCCCACGTCTAACCCTTGGAATGAGTTTTGACACTTCTCTTCATAACCGAACATCGATCATTCTGTTTGCTGAAAGATCCTTAAACGGCTAAGAGTGTTCCTCGCTTCATTTGCTTCCTGCGAATTTTCTATTTTCGTGTGTTTCGAGATGGTTTTTCGACCCGTTTCATTATTGACAACTCAAATATCACTTGTCAAATAGCAGACAACGGGAAATGGATGCATTCAACACCTCATACACAATGAATGCATGTAGGATGAGTTGAAGCCAGTTGCGAGACGGATGTCGAGATCATTTGCCACATCCTATTAAGATCTCAAATGAATTTTCGCACTTTTCTAAGAATTGCTTGATTTTTTGCAATTTCAACTTCCAATATAGAATTCTTAGCCCAAAAAATGTACACCAGCCCCTTTATGATCCACAAAAAATATATTTCTCGTCATATTGCGTATGTCTACGGTTTCCTGCATTTTGGCTGTCAGTCCAGGGAGTTCAAAATAACCGTACCGCTCATACTCGTGACCAATCAAGTTGAGCTCTACATAGCTTTATGAGTTCCAAAGATCGCATTGACAAGATCACTTTATTTTTTTGAGAACTGAAGATCTTCCGGTGAAAAGCAATATTCTGGAAGCCTTGGTTCGAAAAATGTGTTGTAGTCTTTTCTCGTTCTCTAAAACCGAGTAAGACTCCGAAGTCCTAGTCACAATCGCGTGCTTTTTTGTAATTTTAGTTCTTATACTTTTTACCCTGCTTTACAGAAGATACAATCGAGGTTTTGATTTCCCAAATAATTGCTTCACCAACCGAAATTCGCCCCAAAAACTTCCCCTCCTAATGCAATCAACAAACCAAAATGTTTCACAAAAAACCTCCACCATCTGACCTTGACTACGCAAACCTAACAACAGTATACAAGCAATTATCTGCTCAATTGATTGAGCAGAATTTCGGCTCCAGTCTCAATTAAAATTACAGATATTCGCTATAATTGATTGCCATGGCATCTTTGAGAAGTCACATGAAAGAAAAAGATACATTTTTCCCCCTCCTGAAGGTTGTCTTGTGTTTGTGGGGATCTTTTCAATCTAACTTCCCCATTTGGTAATTATACAAACGAAAAAAAAATTCAGGCAAATCAATTAAGATGAATAAAATAGAAAGAGTCTCAGACCTTGGGCTAGAATTATACGGCTAGACAGTAGTATGCGGCACCAATTACAAAATTTTTGTTTCTCTCTCTTTAGGCAGCCGCGAATGTAATTGGATGAAAGAAACCGATCTCGGTCGGCTTTGATCGATCTAGCCGATCTACATTTGTTTGAAGAGGATCACCCATTACAACATCAGAACTCTTTAGATACAAGTATCTAACAAATTGCTTTCAATAAATTAAAAAGGGACAAATGAGATGCTTGAGTACGTTCTGGTTGAAGTGTAAATTGATTTGTTTGACATTAATTGTTTGGTGGACGTTGTTCCGTGATTTTTTGATTTATTTATTTTTTTTTTCGACCAATTTTGGTAAACAAATTTGCTTGGGGTGTTAATGATGGTGATAATGGTGATTGTTTTTAGTTGAATAAACTTATTGAAGGTCAAATGAATTACGCCCGATTGGGAAATGTTTTTGGTGGAAAATATTTATTTGAGATGAAGGTGAGTCTTTTCAATTTTTTGAATCAAGTGACTTATTTGAGATTGGGATTTGTGAAGCTTTAATGAGCATACTTGTGTGGAAAATTCAATTGAGAATTTCATTGAGATCCAAGGGTTTTGTTTGATGCACTCGAATGGCATTAAAAACTTTGACAGATTCTTTTGGTTTAATAGTTCTTGGATATCAATTTGCATTGAAAATTCCCTTTAAAATCTACTACCTACGACAAGAATACCACGTTGGCGGCTATCTAATCGGTTAGAGTACAAGCCAGAGTAGGTGCTACAATTAACACTTTTCGGCAGAAAAGTCGATTAACCCTAATCAATGTGGTTTACAACCGGAAGAAATAGGCAGCCGGAAATAAGAACTAAACCGTTCTGCATATTACTATCGAGGCGTTGTAATCTAATCAAACATTTTGAGTGGGCAACAATTGGTAACACGGAATCTGGGCTAATAAAGCTGTTCCTGTGTTGAAGATTAGTTTTATTAGTTTTTTTGTTTTCACAAATTTTTCATCGGAAATAATCCATCTTCATAAAGAAGCTCACATAGAAGACTGAAAAAGGTACTATGTATATTTTCAACAGGTCATTCCTAAGAGATTTTTGGCAGGGTTAAGGCCTAGCCACCAACATCCGGTAACCAGGATATGAGACTGTTGTATGCCAATAGAGTTAACATCCGTAGATCCGCAATAACCCTCTCTTAGGTGCTAGAACTATCGTTTTCTGTAATCGATAGAGAAAAGTTAGGTTAGATTGGGTTAAATTAGGGTTATGAGGTTATCACAAAACACTAGGCACTGAAATGGTCACATCGCGTGAGTGAGGGTGAGCCTAAATGGCAGCCACCTCGCCCAATGACTTGATTGCCCACAGTTATTGAATGAATCATTCAGTTGGTTCCTTGAACCTACCTCTTCCAGATTACTTAAGAAGTACCTGCCTAGGTATATTGATCTATTTCTATAAGTACCCTCACAAGTGCATAGTATATGCGTAATATCCTCTGAGGCGTGTAGATCCTCAAATTCTGTTAATCTTAATCTACTGTCATGCTTCCTTAGAAGACAAATTTCAGAAAAGTTTCCAATCATAGACCTGATTTGTTCTCTACCTAGTTTAAGAATTTCTCCTGATCTTATAAGGTTGATCTCTGGCCTTAAGGCTTTGGACACCCTATCTCCTTCCAGATTAGACTATATCTGCTGTAAGCCATGTTGTCTATAGTAGGTATTGAGAATACTTTCTGGTGACACGCAGGGCTGTCCTGATGCTGTTGATAATGGCAGTCTCCAAAAAACTATCCACCCGAGGCTTTGTATTTCGATTCGATATAAGGCACGAGGCTCGCCACTTATCCTTCTTCGTTTGCAATTCTGATAGAAATTCCGTCATCTCCCTGTTGCTGGGGTTCGAGGAGCTGGAGCGTCGTTGCCCATTCACTGTGGCCTGGTCAATGTAGTTGATGAGTTTTTTTTTTTTTTAACTTTTAGACTACATCCATATGCTGGTACAACTCTCTCTTCTCAATTCCTCATAACCGACGAAGTATGCCTAATATTTTGGTTTGCTTTGATCTCTTACTTATCGGCCAGCAACTGACACGACGCCGTAAAGCAAGATGAGCGATCTATAGAGTATTAATTTGGTGCGTTGAATAAGGAGTTATGAACTTTTTTGTTTTACTGAACCAAGTAAACTCCTGAACTGCCTCGAAGTAGGTACCTACGGTGTCTTGCTTATTATAATTACCATCATTAAAAGGACTTGAAAGACAGAAGGGATTGTGTATATGGATCTTCCTATTATAGGCATCTTCAAACGATCCACAATTCAAAAGAAAGGCCACATTACATCTAATGTTAAAAATTTTGTGCTTTCAAAATTGGGAAAACTCTTAACCTACTTATGAAGTAAGACAATACATATCTACTGCATTTCTCTATACGCTTTCAAATGACTCAACAATTATTTGTTTCGCTTTCTTTGATGTTGTATCGATGGAAGGCCAAATATAAGAGATCTCATCAAAATCCAATTCTAATTAGATACTTTCGTGTTTCCCAATTAGAAGTAAACTCCACTTGACTCCCTGACATGATTAATGTATCGCTGCATTAGAGAGACCATTTGTCGACCGATAGACTGAATGTTATTTTCTACTTATCTACGCATCGCATTTTACGTACAGCTGGATTGAACCAACCCTCCGAACCGATCCTAATTATATTCCTCACACGTGTAATCACGCGTTATTTATCCACCTTTAGCCAGATGAACATCTCGCACTTTTTCTTTTTAAACTCGTTTGACTATTAGTATCGATCTGCAGACATCGTGCGTGTGCCCCGAGCGAAAACTTGGAAGATAATTAGTTCTGTTCGATTTGTCCACAGGCGATATGTACACACGGATAGGGATAGAGACCGACCCCTATCGGCGGCGTGCAGGAGCTAAAAATAGAAGCAATTAACTCGCCTTATAAACAATGGTAAAGCAGCGCTACCGGCGGCGGTCGTATAGCCGACAAGATTCGAGTGGAATACGCTCGAAGATAACTCGCGGTAGTTTCAAGTGGCGTAAGGTTTGTGGACGTTGACGAGTACATTAACCTGTCAGTAGTCAGCCCGTACGAGTATCCATCAGAGCGCAACGCTAACCAAATTGCAGGCACTTGCGCGTCGTCGTTGTCATCGTCGATTGTATGTACATATGTAGGTATATCTCTCTTCGCAAAGTTACAGTTCTCATTGCATATTTTACGCGAATCACTCGGTGATAGTCGCGTATCTTTGAGCTATGTTTATACCGCAATACATAAAGGCGGCCTTTAGAGTTCAGTCCTATCAGCACGGTAACTGTAACTTAACACACACTGCTGACGGTTCGGTTTGTCAATTTTGACAGTTTTCCTCCTCAACCATTGTGCGATGACATCAGCGCTAAAGGTTCATAGTTACTTCCCACGTAATGACCCATTTTGTACACAAGTACAACACTTGACATCTCACGAAAATACAAACAAACAAAACAATGAAATTTTATTCCCAAAATTACCGTTACATTCTTAGACTGTCACCCAAAAATTCTAGGCCACTGCAACACGAATAATTTGGAATAATTGCATCATTACGTCTGACAATTATACTCCCTTGGGTGCAGTTCAGTGGGCCAAAGTGTCATTATCCCACTAGTTTTCAAACCTTAAGTTGGACGAAAGAAATTCTAGAGAAAGGTCGGAAAGGTTCCCCATCTAAAGACGACGTCTAAACAAAGCAAATAATTGCATCAAACCGAAACTCGAGAGGTTTTTTGCTAGAGAAAGATACAACAGATACACGACAGATGATGATGATGAAGTAGTGTTTGGTTTGGCGTTCCGCCGATTTGTGGATTTTCTATTTGAGCTCGCACACAATGCGTGTTGTTATCAAATTAATTTTGTTGTTTTTTTTTGGCATTTTTATGGGTTTCTATTTTTTTTTTTTTTTGTGCGGAATACTTAATGTAATTAAGTTGAATTTAGTAAATGAAAAGACATATTCAGGTTTGTGGGTCAAAGCAGTGAATGTTTGTGTCTTCTAAGTGACGACGTGGAGTAAGAGAAACTGCAAAATTGTTGCTAGAGTGCATGATGGCGGTTTTGACCATTTTTGGGAACTTGACCTGCGAAAAATGGAGACGGAATGATATAATCTAAGAGGTGTGGGTGGAGCTAGTGGCTTTTGATTAATAAAATGAATTTTATGGGCATTTTAGATGATGTGTTATCTTGCTACAGATTCATTAGTGAACACATTAAAGAATATACTTTATTTACTTGGTCATTGACATTAAAGTTTGAAGGGTAAATCTCACTGCAGAACTTATACAAGTGATTTAAAAATGTAATTTTGCTTGGGAACCAATACTGATTAGGACATCCATTAGTTGTCACTTGAAACTTTAGTTGTCAGGTGTATATCACTGAACCCAACAGAATAGTAAAGTGCATTTAATTAGAACGTCAAAAGGTTGGACAGGCGGATACAGTATGACCTACAGAGCACAGTACAGTATTGACAATTGTTTCTCTAAGACTTTGTCACATTTTTGTAGGGGATCCAAATATTTAGGATGTTGGATGAAAACATGAAACAAGAAGGTTGGTATCTTGAGAACTTTGGGACCTGAAATCTTCTTAAGCACGTTTGTCCTTCAGATATGAATCATCAGCACCACTAACTCAATAGGCCCCTGTACGACTATCCTACTGCCTGTTACCAGCTTTTGGGTCTTAAGTGTTGAGCAAGGTTACAAAACTTATTTTCAAAGAATTTTACCCCAATTTAAAACTAAATTTTGCTTCCCGATGCGTTTTTTTTTATCCAATTAAACAAAAAATCTCCTCGTGGTACAATTTTCTTAAGCTCAGCTGAGTCTCTTCTTTAACTCGACTAGCTGTCAAAGCTGGTAACAAGCTCACCCTTCTCACCGTTTCTTCTCTCATAAATTCTGTACAGGGGATTTATTTAGAAAATAATAAGGCTCTTAAAAGAGCATCCAACCACCCATTCCAAAAGGTTGATAAATGTTCCATATGTCCAAATGTCCGGGGTGACTATATTCCACCTTACTAGGACGTCTGTGGTTTCAAAGTGCTCCACGATGTCTGATATAGGGTTGTCGAAAGTACTACTATATAAGTACTTGTACTCCCTTCTCCTCTCGTCCTAATTTGAATTCCTTTAAAACATTTTAGTTCATTGTCGCCTTTATTTCATTGAATGAGCTGTCATACACTGGTGCAATTACCCCGGTGTAAAACTGACCCTATAGAAGAGAGAAATGAAGTGGGAAGTAAGAATTGGGGTAAAATCTTCATCCAGTTGAACGGCAAGATGTCAATTTCCAGGTGAGAAAAAAATACTACCTACTACAATGAAAGTTGGGTCATGTATAAAGAATTTTACCCCGCATTATTCATCCAGTATGTAATAATAGGAGTAAGAGATACTTTGGTGGGTTATACCAGGACAAAATTGCTCTAGTATATGTTTGCCCAACGAATCCATATTGCAAGTTTTAAAGTTTTCAGGCAGATTGTCAGAAGAAAAAAATCCTGTTACTCCCCTCAGACAGAAAATACTCCTCTGTAAACTTCTAAAATACTCCCCTTGGAGATTGGATAACGGCATCCCTGGTCTGACACTCTCAAAAGGATAAACAAACGGTTGACTTAAGTTCAAAATAAATTGATGTCATCAGATAGACAGACATTGTTGAGTGACAGCTGTCATAAAGAGTATTCTGTTGACACTTCCCACGTCTTAAAATCTGTTTTTTGCTTTTTAATTGTCAGAGGTGCAGACGTGACTTTTAATGATTTTGTCAGCAATTTCGCGTGATAATACATCACTTTATATAGATAATTTCTAAGCGGTTTCCGGAACCATTTTTACGTAACACAACTATTTTGTAGTATTTAAGTAATTAATTGTTGTTTTTTATATTTTTTTATTTTTAACTGTCAACCATCCCACCTTCGTATTCATAACAAAACACATTTTTCAAGTAAAAGTCACATCGACAAAAGTATCAACCTTCTCTCCATTAGTAAATCCCATTCAAAGTTATAAAAAAAAAAAACGATTAATTTATTACTCGCAATAAATATAGTGAAAAGTAATTCCATTTGTTTCCGTTTATTTTCTATTTTAAGCATACATTTTAAATAATAAAATATTTTTTCAATTTATTTAACAACTTTTTTTTCCTCTCTTTTTTTCAGGTAACAATTCCATCAAAACATATGATTTGCAAACATTTTTGGCAAAATCAATAAAAATTCGCGTAAAGGTTAAGTATTTGGCGTCGAAATAAACTCGAGTAAGCCCCTATTTGGCCAGAAGAAGAAGAAGAAGGTGTGGAGAAGAACAACTTCACTTGAGTCAATGAATCATTATTTTGTTTTATTTTGACTAGAATTTTTCTTATTTATTTTTTTTTAATTGAAATTGCTTGTGGCTTTTTGTCGTCGTCGCGTCGTCTTTCGTAATTCCATCAATCTTTTTGTGATGAGCAATTAAAATAAAATTAAAAAAAAAGAAATAAATAAAAAATCACACAAAATTGATTGAAATTATGCATAAATCTTGGAATTTAACTCTTAGATAATGCTGAAGTGCAATCATCAGTTAAAACAAAAAAAAAAGTAGGAAGATAGAGATGTTGTTACCCGAAGCACATCTTTAAATCCAGACTTAGATCATCGTAAATCCGCTGGAAGTGTGTATGACGAATCTGTTGTTTGTTGCATTTTCGTTTTTAGTTTCACTATATCTCTTTTCTATATCACTTGAGGCATGTGATGTTCGTAATTCAAGTAGCCAATGCATATTAGCATTTCATGGCGGTATTTCAGGGTTTCACAAAATCGCCCTGCACAGAGAAACGGGCTCACAGACAACCAACTACTGGATTCGTGACTTTGAATGGGCGGTTAGATGAAGGCTTTCTTTTTGTTTTTTTTTTTGTTTTGAATCGTGACGCCAATTGGGTTACCTCATGGGCATTGCATTTGTAATTTTCCATTTTGAGTGTCATCCAGATTTATGACAAGCTTAAGGGAGAAACTAATGCCAGGTAGAGCTAATTTGTTGTGGCATTCAATGGTTGCTTTTAGATGGCAGTTTAATGTAAATGTTGATAAATGAATGGCAAAGGCTCCCTAGTGGCATTCTCTAAAAAGACAGCTGAAAAAAGACTTAGTCATTGTTCCAAATTTTCCGAAAAGTGTCCTTTGATCTTTGCTTTCTTTTGTTTAGAAAGAGTGTAACATACTTTGTGTGTTACATTAGAACTGAATCTTACCTAACCTATTTGCAAATGGTTTGATGTTATCCTTGGGTCTGGTGATGTTATGACGCAATCCATTTCTCGGTTCTATTGGTAGTGCTTCGAAAGCCTTTAAGGCTTGTCCTACAAAGTTATTAAGGTGACTCTTAATAGTCCGACTCCCCCCTATGCCTACCTACCTACCTACCTTTTCTTCGATGGAAGTTGACAATCTTTCAGAGCCGAAGCTGAGCCTGTACTTAGCTGATTCCACCTCTCCTTTTATCGCTGATCCTCGAGCCATTGCCGTCAAGTTTCATCGCGAGAGGAGACTTAAGCCTTATATACTCGGCTCGTTCGCGTTGCCAGGTACATGCTCTGCATTTCGTTGACGCTACAGTCTTCGTTGATGCCGCGGAGTCTCTGGCTACTGCTCAAGCTGTTCGCGTGCTCCGCATCCTTCTGATGATGTATCCTGGAGGTAAGTCCTCGCTCTATCTGTTCGTTGATAGTTTGAGGTTGTTTTCATGACCAAATCTGTGGAGATATGCCTTGGAACATTGTTGACTAGAAGCATCTGTGTCAGGTAGACGTTCAGATCTCCAAACTTCCTATTCATACAGATGTCTATAGGGATGTCTTCCTTTGTCGGAAGAGTTCCATCTATCCTGCCATTCTTCCAGGTTTGGTCTCGTCGTGCTTCACCATCGATTCTACTCGTTGCGGTTGGTATCGTTGCTGTGCTCGCACTATATTTCCACTCCGCTTCTTTAACGAGGAGATCTGGCACCACTCCAGCAACTACGCATGCCGCGTCGTATGAGGTTGTTTGGACGACGTTCCATATTCTCAATGCCTGGATTCTACTTTCATGCTCATTGCCCAAACCCATATTGCATCATCATCATCTATGTACCTACACCTCTTCTTACATAAGCTTTTGGGCTTCCACGTTTGTATAGGAATCTCAATGATTCACAATCTCTTTCTGACAAATTCAGGATCCCTCCATTGAGCTTCCCAATAGCAACCAAGCCAGACATACTCCACTCTTTTTGGGATGGATTCTTTGATGTGACGGCTTGTAATTTATAAGCGTTTTTCCACAAACTTGTAGAAGAATCAGAAAACTTGGCTTCATCATATTTTGCTTTTGTAAATTTGTTAAATGAAACCTCAAAGTCTTGTTGAGTAGGCTCTAACCCAATTGGTTGCAAGTGAACCCTTCAGACAGAGCCAATCTTCGACAAATGATATTTCTATGGAAAAGTAGCCTCCACTGCGTCACACACACTAATTGATGAAACGCTCAAATTCTTTATCCTAATTGCTCCCGAGTGCCAATGGAACCATAGAATACGAAATCAATTCCAGTGAAATGATCAAACATCCGCCAATCAAGCTGCACATTGTAGATCGCACCGATCTCACCGAGCATTGGAGCCAAAACGCTTTGTTCTCCAGCACGAAGTAATCAAATCCCGTAGAACCATAAAAGTGCATCTAAACGCATTCATGCCGCCGCCAATGGGTATATTGTAACTCCTCCAGGCACATTCGAAGCTATGAACACACAGTTTTCTCCCCCCAGCAGCGTGCGGTGCCTTCTGTTGGCCTAACTGCCGACTCACATTACAACATCTCGGGCATTAGTGGAGCGCTGTAGCGCGTTCATGACGACGCATTGGAATTTATAGGCAGCAGCAATGGCATTTGGCATTAAATTGATTCCATTGTGATTGAATGCAAACGCATGCCATTGCTGTGCGCCAGCCAAGAGGATCTCGCACACAGATGTGCTTTGCTTTTCTCTCTTTCTCGTCGCCGCTTTCCCAGAAGACACAAGACCCAAGCTAAAAGCAAAAAGGGCAACGTCAGCAGCAGCAATTCAAAATAGAATCGAGCTAGGGATTTGCAAAGAAAAATATGCTCCGATGCTGTGCATTGCAGGTGTTTCCTTGCCTGAAACCGAAAGGGTTCTCTGCCAGCGGCGCATGTACTTTCAGACTAACGAACGCAGCAGAACCGGGCAAAACCGTGTTCGTTTTATTGTTATGATAATTCGAGCTAGAATTTGCGATTCGCGCAAATTCAATGTCGCAAGTTGCAAACTGCATTGAATAAATATTTCATGGGGATTTTTTTGCATATGTAGATGGATAGTGATCGAGTTGGCATTTGGATTTGGCTTTCTCTTGCTATTGGTGCACACACACCAGATCGTCACCTTGAACTCAATCGGGAGGCAGTTATATAGTCTGACTGGCGTTTCGATTTATTGATAGCATCAGTGTGGGAAGAGTTTGATATTTAGTTTCAAGTGAAATGCATTTTAAATTAGACATTAAGTTGGCTTCGGTTTGAAATGAAACAGATAACTGCCAAGACTACTTGTGCTGGGGAGGTGTATAATTTGAGAGATATCCTAATGAACTTGAAACTCATTCATTAAACTTATATGACAGAAGTGACTAGAAGTAATAGTGTCTGAACTGTCACATAATACATTGCTCCTCGTTACAAGATTACAAGATTCTCTTGTGTGTTTTAGGTCCTTTACAGCACCTACACGCCGTCATTTGCTGCTTCTGCCAATATGGCTGTTTTCCTCTTCTTTTTGTGCCTATCAGGGATAGGAAAGACTTGTTATAGTAGTGTTTGAAGCTCAGTTAGTTAGTGGTGTCCAAATAGACTGGGGAGAGTCGTAAGTGATTTTTGCATTCATTCGTAATTCACAGTATTTTCCCCGCTAGTGATTTGATGACATTTTTGCGTCATATTGTTGTTCTCCCAAGACTGGTTACAGTTTGGCAGTCACTATGGCCAAAAAATCATAAATTTTACTTTGAAATGGTTGGCCAACCACCGCTTTCAGCGACTATTACTTACTTACTTACTTAAAGGGCTGCCGACCCTTGTAGAGTCCCTGCATGAGACATCGTTGCTTTCCATTCTCTGAGCTCCCAGGCACGCTTCTTCCAGTTGTGAAGACCAAGTTTTCTGGCATCCGTGACAGCTTGGTCTTTGTACCGGAGGTTAGGTCTGCTTCGCCGTCTCCAACCTGGGGGCTGGGATTCAAAGATCTTCTTGGCTGCAACATCGTTGTCCATTCGCTCAATGTGGCCGAGCCAATGTAGAGTGCTTATCTTGGCTTTTTGGACTACATCCACATCCTGGTACAGCTCATAAAGTTCGCGCTTGTATCTTCTCCTCCATTCGCCCTCCTCGCATAAGGGACCTAATATCCGACGGAGTATTATTCGCACTTATCGTCCAGCACTCGGCTCCATACAGAAGGACTTGTAAGATGAGCGTTCTAAATAGCATTCATTTGGTCCGTCGAGTTAGGAGTCAGCGACTATTACCTATTTCCTAAGTTGAAGTTTCGTTTGGCGTTAGATTTTCATTGCACGAGGAGGTCATCGCATACATACACGCATTTTTGGCAGAGTAAGAAATCAGCCATTTTGTTAGGCTCAAAACTTTTCATATTACTCTAGAAAATTCTTCGTTATCCTCCAAACATGACTAAGCAGACAGCTGCTATTGATAGGTGCAGCCAGTACTCGGATCTCTAGAAGAGCATGCATTGTTTGTAACTCCGTGAGGGGTTAATGAAGGAAGTCTGTAACTGAATAGAAAAATATAAACCATGATGCAAGGTTGCCCATAGGTAGGATTGTGCATCAGTCTCTCTCAACCATACCAGACAACCTTTAAAAGTGCAGGATTTGGTTCAAGGGCCGTCAGTCTTTGGTAGCAAAGGTTGGGGCATTGGCAAAGGAAGTGTTCTGAATTATCCTCTGTGTCTGGGTACCACAGCCCCTGTAAAGGCCGTACTTAATCGCATTGTTCTTCGATGCTCGAATCGGACACTCGATACACGTTGACTGTACGCCTAATTGTTGTTGCATCTGTAAACAAATTTGTTTATCTATTTTCCGCTAGACATGTCACTCTCCTCATAAAAACCAAAAAAATAATAATAATCTTCTTTCACCACAAAATACGAGACGCCACAGACCACAGGGTGCACCAGATGATTGCATCAATCACGAGCACACAGTGAATGCATTCGAAAACTCGTCAACAACCGACAAAAAAAAAAAAAAAAACCAACAGTCCCACCCACAAAATCTCTATAAAAACCCCCGTCCACAAAGAAAAAAATTCTTTCCTCTGTCATAAAATTTAAATGATTTATCTTGCACACTTCATAAATTACGCAACCTATTGCGCATTCATCCTCTTTTCGGATGCACATTCTGGACCAACTATGTTCCACATGCACCAGGTCAGATCTAATTCGGCACCAGCGACAATCAGCGGCGCTCGCTTGCAGCAATCCGATGGCGCCGTCAACATTAAGTCTATAAACCTACTAATTCACATGTTGATCTAGATTCTTCCCATGAGAACGGATGGATGGATGGACGGGACCATTATTTTGAAAAGCCTAATAGTTCAGAGTTTTTTTTTTCTGTTTTTGAGAGGAAGAAAGCTTTTGTCACACACACTTTTCCCCTTTTGTTTTTGAATGTTTGTGTTGGCAAAATTTCAAAACTTAGAAACGCTCAGAGATGCATCTGTTTTGGAATGCAGCCGCGGTGATTTGTTTTTCTTCTGGGGGAAGACACACATGCATATAGATGATTTATTGAAACATCACCTCGGGGTAATAAATTAATTTTTCTCTATACGTACGAGTAAGTATGTTTTTTTTGTTTTTTTTGGAACTGGGAATGGGTTAGGACTTTAATTTTGAAAGAAAGATGGGATGAAAGAATGGAATGGATCGCGAGAAAATGCTGACTAATTGATAATTTCTTATTCGTCTAAGATTTAATTAACAAAAAAATAAATGGATGCATTGCTGGAGGAAGAAGTAAGACGTCGGATGTGCAATTAGTTATGGTTCATGGAGGATTCTTTTTAGGTCAAATGGAATTCAATTATACAATTATGTTTCCGATGGGCCAACATTAGGCATAAGTAGAGGCATGAAAAATGCTAGCATATAGAGGGAAACAGAAATCTGTAAGCATCTCACGGATGAAGTAATGTGTGGTCCGTAAATAAAGACTTGAAGACGTTTCAAGTATGAGCGATGTTTCTGGCTTTTATCGTGAAAATAGTTCACAAAGGGGAAGTAATCTAAAAGACTTCAGAACTTCATTCTCGACTTGACAGAGGGACATCTTTTTACGGCAGCTAAGAAGTGAGACTCAAAAAAGGTAAGCTCACAAATGTCCCATATGGAGTTTGCCGGTTTGACCTCAGGAAGTGCCGACAATACTGTCTTTTTAGAACATTGGCAAAATCCTATTGTAAAGTGGTGATAGCGCAGAGCTTGAAAGCTAACATAACATAATTTCATGGTAAAACTTATCTCAATAAACCAACTCCTAGGTGACCTTATCATCTGAAGAGATAAGGAAATCAGAGTAAATGTCTTTGAATCCACCCTGCCACCTTAAGTAAGTTGATCACTTCTGCAGTACTTCGCCGCAGTATCACTTAAGTTTTTAAAGAACAGCTGTCTGGCCCTACCTAGATCCGGACACTTGCAAAGAAAATGGTGCCAATCGGTGCAATTCTAGCTTGTGTTCTATGCTAATTATTACTGAGCTACTCTACTCAAAGGACGCAGTTCCGCAATCCATGCCAGACTTTGTTATACTTTAATTGGAAGTGTGTGAAGGTACCTACCACCCTTGAGAGCTACCCGCGTTCTTTGTAAAAGTTATCTTTCAACTTTTCTACCAACTGGTGATGGTGATGTTACTAAATGATGTAGAGGGCAAACCTGTGGTACAGCCAGTTTCGTCTCCTGGAATCCCTGCTCGAACCCAGTAGTCGGTAAAATGTTAAAACATAAACCACCGGTGAAGATTGTGGCCTAATTTGACACCTAACCCTTTTTTCCATACTTTGATACTCTGAAAATGATACCATAATGCCATTCCTAGAGTTCAGTTTGAGTGTTGTAAAGGCAATTAGTATTACCGTCTGGAAGGTTGGTAGTGTATTTAGTAATTGAACATACATTTTTGCAAACATTAACGTCTTGACTCCTTCAGTCTGACTGCACTAAAGGATCCCTTTTCCCCCGACTGACATGTTTAGTCACATTTTGACTTTTGTCGTCACTAAAGTTACCCTGATCCACTTTACAGTGGCACTGTTTGACCACACGAAGACATCATGTTGTATATTTTGGGTTTGAAAAATCTGATCACACTCCCCTGTCCTCCAAAGAGACTTCGAGAAACTCTCCTTAGATAAAACCCATCTGCTCTGTTGAAAGAGCTGGGAAAACGCCCATCCTGACTTCCTCTGGACTCAAATACGAGCGTCAGCTGTATGTCCTGCCTTAGCTATCTTGAACGTGGGTACTGGTGGGGTGTGATCCTCCTATCTCTTTGTATCTTTGTCTAGCTCCGTCATCCTTATCGATTGATGTTGTAGGTTACTCGTCAGCAAGCCGAGCTATTGTGGCCAAAGATGTCGCTTAAATTCGCTATCAGATCTTGTGACTATAGGATTACTTCCATTAGCTTCCTGATTCTCTTAGTCTGACTGCAATACATGAAGACAGAAACATTCTATAATACATTCTATTCATTCAGATAGATGTACCGCATGTTTTCTTAAACTTAGGCCTTCGACTGACTATTTTGAAGCCTGGCTGCTCCACCACAAGCAAAATTCCCACTACAATTCTGACATGTCAAAAATAAAACACAGCCACATGCCACTTGAAGCCCACCAATTCGTATTGTTTTCTTTACTGCCATACTGTGCTTAAAATGTTCATACTTCAATAAAAGAAATACCTGTCCAAATATTACCTTAACAATAATTTTATTACATAAACAACGTAAAGCACAGAATTAGTAATTGCAAAATTCTTTTAAGAATTCCTTATGATCGGTGAATCATCCTTTAAACTCCAATAAATTCTCAGAAGTAAATATTATTATTTGAGTTCTCAAACACCCATTCGTATTCCCAGCAAAACACCAAATACAAAATTCTCATTCCCAAAGTGTTCCCCGAAAGGATTGGAATTTTATTATTATTATTTTTTTTTTGTTTACTAAAGTCCCACGCATAAATAAACAGAGAATAATACGCAAGCTTATACCGTTAGAGAAGCTCCATAATAAATGTCCACTTATCGTGGCTCTAATTTAATGTGACATTGTTTACATAAGAATCGTGAGTATTGAATTTTTGGCCAACAACCTTTGTGCAGATCCAAAAAAAAAAACAAATAACACAAGAAACGTGCGTAAAATTCAGAACTCAAAAAAAGAAAACGCCACTGAAATTCTGAATTACTTTACGTTTACCGTAATAATCACAGCAATTACGATCCCAATACGATCGTCGATAGGTGATATGATCGTTGCACTTAACAAGTTTACACAAATTATGAATTCTTTTGCCAAATTTAGTCGATGCCAATCTCCCGATTTGGGGAGGAGACGTTCTCAAGACAAATTAGCATATCAATTTTTCAAAGACAAAAATCAAGTTGAAAACACAAGCGTTTTGGCATTCTGAGAAGACCCCCATCACTGTGCGAGACGTCAGACAGCGAATTGAGAGCACACGTTATGAATACGAAATTAGGTTCGATAAACTTTTTTATTTTTTTTCCCGATGGTGGCGAGTGAGAGATACAGATCCCTTTGGAGTATGATAGGTGTTTCTTTGTTCACGGAACAACAGAGCGGAGGATCGTATTGGGTTCGGTTATAGATTGTAGATAAACAAAAGCTACTTTAATGTCTGCCTCTGCAATATCATAAATTGTATCGGCTGGCATTGATAATTGCTCAGCTTGAAAGGTTACACATCCACATATCTTATAGGGGGGTTTCTCACGGTCAAGGAAAGAGAAATACACATAAAAAACTGTGTTAAGGAGAATCAAAAAATCGTAATGAAGAGTGATATGTTTGACAGGTAGATGAAAATGCTGAACACACAATGTGTATCTGATTTCAAATAAATAATTAGATCATATTGGGCGTTAGTCGCTGCTATACATCCATTTATGAGGTTTTGAATTAAATTTATGCCATCTAATAAGTAGGTCGCGAATTGTTGTTTATGATCAACTTAAATCAATCAACTAACAATAACAAACAAAACGAGGTAATAAATCGAAGAATAAATTGAAAAAAGACGCTGATTGCATTTTAATGATGCAAAAAAATGCCTTGAAAAAGTTCCCACATGATATACATATATATGTACATATGCGCCAATATTTTTGTTTATATATTTATTTTGAAATTTCATACTAATTTTGTCTTCTTTGTTTCAGGTAAGGATACTGAACTTGTAAAACCCGTGAGTAAACTCATTGAATCGACAAAATATGTAATGTACTTGCTTATTTCTGTATTCATTTCGACTCATTCATTTACATTCAAGAAGCATTTACTCTATCATAAACTGCAGGCCACAGACTAACTGGTTTGACACATCCCTTACCCAAGCTGAAGACCCGCCCAAAAACGTATTTGTATTTGACGTTTCAGGAAAATTAAATGCAATATCTCAAATACAAACGTTGTTTTGGGTGATTGGCTTGGCTTGACAAGACAAGGGTGGACCCATTTTGTAGATGCTGCGTACAATTTTTCTTGTTAATGGAATCATAACCTGCAGAAAGTATTTGGTTAAACAAAAAGAAATAAACATCACGCCACATTTAGATCTTCCCCGCACACTAGCTTACATTTTTTTCACAAATAGAGCTAATAAGGCTCCTCCACCTTTCTGAAATGAGCGAAAAAAAGAAAAAGGGCAGACATTTGCGATCGATTTGACATTTGGTTCACTGATTTATAAACTACTGCCGATTTTGAATGTATTTTGACATCTCCGGAAAAATCAAAACTGAGTTTTTACGGACGTAGCCATTCTGTACATTGCATTCTGTTGTAAATTGACAACAATAGTCTGTTGAATGTGTGGAGGTTATAAGGAAAGGAAGAAAATAAACGACGATTCCGTTCACCTGTATTCACATATAAGTCAATTCAGCCTCCGATTGTTTAAGAAAGTGTGCGAGAAGGGTTTTTTAAAGATGTCTATATACTAGATAGATATAGTGCTTCTATGATCTAAACTATGTATACCCTGCTAGTATATTTCCAGAAATAGCTAGACGTCTTTGACATTTGACGTATGTATGTGACAGAAAGAACAGAGCCATAGAATCCGTCATGATGACAGTTTCTGGTTCCCCAAATTACTGTCATCTTTTCTCTTTTTCTACACCCGAGTAATAGAAAACAAAATCAAACACTTTACTTTGCTTTAACTAAGTATCAGGAACTCTCTCTGTGCTCCAACAGGAAGCGAACATTCTATCCAGATATCGGAAGTGAGTGGATTCTATTGAATGGTCTCTTTAAAAATCAGGAGTCTGTAACTTCGAAAACAAATCCATAAAACTACTCGCCAATGAGTATAAAATAGTAAGTCGTTTTGCCTTTTTATGTCACGTTACATTCGAGGTAAATTAAGAATTCAAAACATCAGCTTAAGTGAGAAATTGATCCACCAAAATCCCGAGAAACTATTTCTAACTAAAAGTGATGAACCTTTCCACCAAAAGTTTATGTTACTTCACACTTTCATAAAGACGACCAACGACGGTTGAAGTGCCCTCAAACTAAAATGTATATACAATTAGACCAAATAAAGTTTAGCTGTCATATACTGATACTCATTTCTAATGACTCAATCATATTCACTTATAAATTATGCGGATCTTAGTGCATACAACTTCTTATACCACCACTTGCATAAGACTCTGACAGCGTTCATTTTGTATGATTAAGTTTCAGAACATCTAGCTCCGCACCGCTATAAATATTTCCAAATTTTGAAGATGTGTCTATGGTTTCGCTGAATAGAAGTCATCTGAGAAATGTGTTTCCACTTAGACCATCAAAGTTAATATTAGTTGGACAAGCCACCAAGTCCTAGAAGAGCCTAGAAACTATAAAAACCATGGCTCAGTCGCTAAAATTTAATTCCTTGATTATAGTCACACCTTGTTCTTTCCAATCGAATCCATTCATCGTATAACAACTTTTACTCTATTGCAATCTTAATACCGTCACCGTCACCCAGGATTTACACAGATAAACCTAATCAGGCACAAACAGTCTGGAATAAAATAACTTTTAGTTCCAAGAAACTCTGCCGTAGATAGGTTTATATGCGCCGGGCACATCGGCAGAATCAAGCTGCGTGAACAATCCCATTGATTGCCATATAAGTACTTCACAACACAGAGAGTTGAATAGAAAATACATTCGATGCATTCCTTCCCAACCAGCCACACCGTCATCGTCGTCGTCGTCGTCCCCATTGTTAGCCCTACATGTGGATGAGCCGATAATAAAGATGCCTTTTGCAAAGCTGTATCTATGATTTAAGCACATTGTCTTTACAAGCGGCATGATGCCGCCGCCGACGCCGTCGCATCGTTGTTAACCACACCTTAGCAAGAACAATACGGAGTCGGCCGAAGAACTTTTTCTTTGTTTAGGCAAAGGAGGCGACCGACGACTCTAATCAAGGAAAAATCAATTTATTTTCATCAAAAGGAAATAACATAATATATTCTATCTGCACTTTTCATATAAAGATGAGCCTCTCCTAACGATTCATGTATTTGGATAAGCCTCACCCATATTAGGTCCGTCCATAGTCCGGCCCATCATGCAATCATCCCACAAATTACTAGAAATCAACAAAAAATGACTCTGAATTGTTCCACTTTTATAAATATGTTTCGCCTATATGTGGTTGGATTCAAAAGAAAACAAACTGCGGTTTGAAGAAGAAAAACAAAAATGATTTAAAGCTCTCTTGCAACTTGAAAAGATCACTGATCGGTGATCATTTTCTTTTATCTCTCGATCAATTCATCGGAAAATTGAGAGATATAACAATAAATCTTGAGATTCCAACGATTTATCAAGCCCAGCTGCAGTTGTTGTGGTTAAAACTAAAAAAAAGATACCACCACCGATCGATATAAGCCTAACCTAACCGCCAACCTACCGCGCGCTGTTGAACCCTGGTTCAGTGTGTTATATTTCTTTTTTCTTATTTTATATAGCAGACTGAACGACACCAACTATACAGCGGTAGCGTTCAGTACTTGACCCAAATTTCCCATTTAAGGAAATGCACACAGCAATTCCAATTCCATGCGGGGTTTCTTTAAGAGCTATGAAGTCTCTTTTTCTTGATGTCATATCATGGTTCATTTTCTTTTGAAAGTTCTTGGCACTTCAAGTGCTTCACCCACTTCTTCTTATGAAACAAACTTAATATTAAAGAAGGGATTTGAATGCGGCCCCTTTTCTACACTAAGATACGACCCACCTTAGATATTATTACATAACCAAATCGATATCGATATGAAAGATACTCCCTTTCCATTCTAGAATCGATTAGGTATAAACCAAAAGAAATTGACAGTTCATTTGAGTGAAAGTGAAAGTACGACGCTACAGACAAATTAAGTGTCACCATTGACAGCGCGCGTAAGATCATAATCATTGGCTCTGTTTGACTGAATTTCCTATGTTAATCGAATCGATTTGATTTGATGACATTATTGTTTGAAATTAGTCGACCATCATGTTAATCGTTCGATGACGACGACGACAGCATGTCACACTCATTAAGTGGTCTAACTGTCAGAGTAGCCATGTTAGTATGGTAAGTGGATGTGACTTGGGATAAATGTTTATTAATCGAATTTGACATTTTGTTTAATTGGCGAAATTCAATATGAGGAACTAAGGTAATTTACTGCATCGCGTGTATTGAGACGGAGAATGGGATTTGTTTATTTTAGTGAGTGAATCATAAGTCAGCAAAAATAAACGTAAATGATTGATTCGAATGAGGTATATTTTTTTAGATTTATAGACACTTTCGCTTCAAATTTTCTAATCCATATTATATTATTAGTTATTCAGTTTTTATTTTGACATTTAGTTGATTATTTATTAATGCCTCCAGGTATCGTTACCAGCATCTGTCAGTTGTGTTATAATTCCGAGACAATTATTGCGTTCATTTTTGTATAGAAATTAAGTTCAATCAAACAATTGTGAATAAAAATTCCATGAAACTTATGTGATGTCACTTAGGTACTTTTTGACAGTTGAGGTTAAGAGCTTACACATCAAAAATATTTTGAAAATGATCTGATAAATAAACAGGGCCACAAAGAAATGGATATTGTATGGGAACCGCTTAAAATGTTTAAATAGCTGTCAAAGTGTTCGAGGATGCTTGTGAAGTTTTAAAGAGTGCACCGTGCCTGCGCCTCAGGCAAATAAAACTCTCAACTCACATAATTGACTTAAAATTGCTCTGAAAACAAGAGTAATTGTAATGTGAGACGCAGGTTTCAAGGTTAATCATATTAAGGTATTCCAATTGAGGTTTGACCTTTTTTAATGATGAATGTCATCGGTGTATGAAAAATTGAATCTCAGTTGAAGTTGAAAGGAACTTGACGCAAATATAAACCGAATTTGATTTTATGGAACGAAATTGTAAATAAAATCTAGTCTAAATGGAATTTAAACTAAGAAAATGACTTCTAATCCAAATTGTTCTTCTGATGACTAATATTTTCAACCCTAATTCGATTCAACTTCAACTCAATCATTAAACTTTTAAAGCCTAAATTTAAAACTGGCAAACTGTTCGCCCAGGCAAGTTTAAGTTCAATTTGGATCAACTTCAACTCTCAATTTATAATTTGAACCTTTATTCCTTCGACATCAACTGAAATTTTAGGCTTGCAACTTATACTCGTATTTAATTTATGATTTCAACATCTTTTCTATCCAGTTTCAACTCAAATCCATTCTCATCGATAGTGTATCATCGATTTCATCTAACTTCATACTAAGCTTTACATTTATAGCCGACAGTTTAACCTCAAATCTGTTGCTTTAAATATCAACTCAGCTTGAACCGAATCTTTCAGTTGTATGCTACTCAAAGTTAAAGCAACGTAGTTTTTTCTTTATGTCTCTTCACAGATTATATAGTGGAATCATTATCGAGTTTCGTTACTTTATTCAAAAGTAATCCGATTTGCACTAAGAAATGACTGAATGACACTTTGGTTCCCACACATATCTCCGGCTCGAAGGACCAGTTTGTCTACTTTTTTGCTGCATCACTAAATCTATTACTTCTGTTTGCATGCAAAGTTAAACTAATTTTAATTTCTTCCTTTCATAAATCTCTTCCTTGGTGTCTTGTCTTTTCTTGTCTGCGAACTGTCATTTGTAATTATTACTACTGGAGGAAGTCATTTGTTGCATGAAAATGTCATTATTTTTATTAATGAAAGTGACATGTGAACTGACAGTTTTTATTTAGTTCGAGCTTTTCTGCAAAAGAAACGTTGGATCAAAGCAATATTTCTGAGCAAATTCGAGGTCAGTCATAAAGTTTACACGTCAAGTTCAACGTACCTTATTCGTTTTGATTAATCACACAATTCCAAGAACTTAGTGTAAACAACAATTAAAAAATCACACTCTCTGTTACATCAAAGCGAAATCAACAGATAAAACAGAAAAGAATCTATCTTTCTTTGGATAGATACAACATGATAAACGCAGAAAGAATCACGTCACCCCTTTAAAAGAACATCGGTTTTTTTGACGACATACGAATTTGTCTGCCAAAGATACAAAAAGCCATTCTGACTAATGCGAGTCGAGATTGACCGGGCGCTCGCTACACTCCGCTCTGCCCCGCCATTTTCAAAGTGTAATTGATGGATATTTATGAAGATGGTGGTATAGCGGCTAATATT
The DNA here is from genome assembly GCA_949716465.1 of Chalcosyrphus nemorum. NCBI lineage: Eukaryota > Metazoa > Arthropoda > Insecta > Diptera > Syrphidae > Chalcosyrphus > Chalcosyrphus nemorum. The sequence continues at coordinate 105,060,657 of OX454332.1, forward strand.
TATTTTTATTCACCAGGAGCGTTACATACAGATACATTAACTAAAAAAGAAATTCGCTGCTTGACTAGCGCTCTTGCTCTGTGTGTCAGTTTGGAAATGCGCGCTGGTCTAAACTTTTCACAGCCCCCGAGGTGGAGGTTCGCGTGTGATTTCATCGTTTTCGCTGTTGTATACATATGAGAAACTTGTGAAGAGGAAAAAGTTATTTTATTAAAAAATAAAAAAAAAAGCCGAGCACAGAGTGTGTGTAATAAAATTGCAATAATAATAGTACACAAGTGTCTAATCTGTTCTCGTTTTCCTCGAGTGTGTCTGTCAGTAGTTACGATAATATAAAACTGTTTGCCTATCGCCGCCGGTAGACGCAAAAAAGATACTTAGATACGCGCGCACGCAGATGTTGCTGAGTGAAGCTTTTCCCAAGCACCAACAACAGCAGACAGAGTATTCCAATCGTCGGTCATGTCGAATTTCGATTTGTTTAATTGTTTCGACGAGGTGCGACGTGGATTAAGGTATCTTATACGAGTGGGTGATAGAAATGTAACGACTGTTGGATCAAGCACAAAAGGAAGTGTAAACTTTTATTTGTTCAAGGACTTGCGGCTAATGTGTCATATTTGATATTAATAGTGCTTGGAGCTGGTTCTTATTGTGTGTCCGACTCAATGGCTGGGAGAATTGGCTACTGTCTCTAGTTGTTTTGAAATAATTTAATGAGCGTTTCCGCATTTTATTCTTTAATTCATTTGGACTGGAATTAGTCATAAAAACTGAGAAAAATAATGACCGGAGTATCTGTGATTCACAACATATATCTACACTTGTTCAGAGTTTATGGCCTGTAAAGATAAAACCGGCTTTCAATTCAGTTTAACGAGTCATTAGACCAAATTAAACTTCTTTTACTTCATATATTGGATCAGAATATGAGCTACAACGTGACTTCTTCGTAGATGGAAGCAACAAATGTCATCATAGGTAGATTACTAACAAACAGAAACAAAGAGATCTAATGAAACAAAGAGTCTACTTAATGAATATTAATAACAATGCATATTCATATGCACTGTAAGTTGACAGCGTCATCCCTCTCTATCTCTCTCTGTCTCTGCTTATAGGCACTTTATATTTCCGTACTTGACGTCGTTGAATATGCAGAATTTTATGCATTAACTGCACTGAAGACTACGCAAGATGCAAGGAAATTTAATTGAAAAATATCATGCATTGCAAATTGCTTTGCATTTCAGCATCTATCTTTAGTAAGAGTGTTTGTTTGAATAATATTACGACGTAAGTTTTCCAAATTTGTTCATGATTTCTTTTTATGTATTGTTGCGCAATATTTAATTTTTCGATTAAGTATTTTAGCAAAGTCTAAATTATGTAACTTGGCAGCACCGATTGCATTGCACTGTCAAATGGGTAGGTATGATTGTCACACTTCTCTCGTTTAGTTTAGCGAATGTAGATGCTGTTCGCACAGTTAAGTTCGCCTATGTTGACAAGACTAGATTGTTGACACCTCACATTAAACGTCAAAGTTATAATAGGTCCGTTCGCGTACCATCCTAAAACAGTGAATTTTTACGAAAATTTACGAAATTCTACGAAAAGCTGTTCGCGTACGGAGAATTTTCGTAATTTTTCGCAGAAGAGAGCGCTCACGAGAGAGCAAGAAATTTCCCCATTCTACGAATTTTAGTGCAAGAAATTTCTGTGGGCTGATTATTGAAAACTGTCAAACCTGTCAAACGAGTGTATTTTCTACTTTCTACTTACTATTCAACCTGTTCGTTTACTTTTTCGTAATTTTAGATCTCTCTGACAGAATTATACCCCTATTCTTCCAAATCTGATAGTCTACGAATTTTAGTGCAAAAAGTACGCGAACGAACCTAATATGTCGCATTATACACTTTATCTTTGATGACAATTGGATGACAGTTATTATTGTGTATATTGTCAAACGGTAGTGGGAATTTGTTATGAAACTCCGAGGCTTTATTCGCAATTTGCGATGATTGAAGAAGAATACCTTGGCTCCTAGTTTTGAGTAGCACTCTTATCGATCCTTTTTAGCTTAAGTTTGTGGAACATATTTATTAAATGCTAAGCCTTCGTGATACAAATTTCTTGTAAAAAATGTCACTTAAACAGTGTATCGGTTGTGCATAAAGGATGATAGATAATGACCGGTTCTAAAAACACAGACTCAATGTAAAGACCACTAATGTGATTGGCGAGTACAAGTTTCCACATCACTTTATTAGCAAAATACAAATTTTCTTGTACTCTCTTGCTGTAGAATAGTGGCATAAAACGTGTAAAAATTTGCATAATTCTTTAACATTATGAAATACCTTTCCAACACTTACCACGTAAAATAGCACCTCAAAGTGGTACTTTTCCAACCTTCCCTACCCTTCTGTCTAATGAACACGTGACAAATATGTGCAATTGCAAAGTAACTGGGGTCTAATTAACGATAAACGACATATAATTCTTGCGGTATTTCCCTATGGCGTTTTTATGTGCTCTGCGTAGAAAGCCTTCAGGTGTGATTAGTTCATACATAGTTGCTATTCGTAGTCAAGTATATGTATGTAGCTTTAAAATATGTCTTTCCTGTGATCAATTTCTGAATATCGGTAGTTGACCTTTATGTTAATAACTTTACGATGCGGTTATCATAATTAGAGATGCCTTTCAAAGGTACATAGTTAGTATTTTATTTATTATATTTATTGAGTCATCCTTATAAATGAGATATGGCAATAAAGTTATAGTGTAACGATGTATAAGTCTGAGTGTTATTCTGACAGCTGTCAAAGTGGCTGGGACGATGATTAAAATTTTGGAAAAGTGAGCAGGTAATATTGAGCTAGTTACTTTTTGTATAATGAAATATTTTGTTCGATAAGTTTTGGTAGCAAAAAATTAATATTTAAGGTTATGTCGGAAAATTATTTAATCTTGTCAGTGAAATATGGTCCAGGTGATTACAATTATTTGTTAAATGACCCAATTAGTTGGAAAATTGCAATATATTTGACAGAATTCGAAAGGTCTGCTCCTTTTTCGTTAGTTTGACCAATCTGTCAATTGAAATGTAAAAAAACTGTCAGTTAACCTGATAAGTGAGTCAAAAACCTCAGAGATCATCTAATGGCTAATTCCAGGGATGTCCAACCTCTTTATTCTGTCATTGAACTTAAGTTAAGGTCAATTACCTCTTCAAACGTTCACCACACTTTCCATAAACTCCCGTGAAATCTCACTTGACTTAACAACGCATCCAATAAGCAGTATATTTACTATTTAAACACTCGACTATGCAACTACTTCAAATCTGACAATAATCCATGTTTAACGCTCTCAATGGTTGACATTGCACCCACTCAACCTAGGCCGGCTTCCATGTTGCACATAACATCAAGTTTCGCAACAAACACTTAACCAACAAGGGCAACCTCGTCATCGTCTGGTATTTTTTCAGAGCGCGGAATCACATATGATGAACTTCACTGAATGACCTTCCTTCCTGTGTCCGGAACGCACAAAAAAAAAAGAAAAACAAAAAAAGAGATACAAAAACACAGGTAGAGTGTAGCGCAAACAAACGAATGAATACATTGTCATGTTCATGGATAATGCCCTTCTCGCATGAGTTACACTACACCACTGCTGTTGCACATAGTTGCAGGTGGAAAGAGTAAAAAATATTCAAATGACATATGCAATAAAAATTGTCAAGCTTGAGATACAAATATAGTACATAGGTTCTATGAAGGTACCTTCCATTGACTTTGGCATTCCATTTGTCCCCCGCATTTTGTATATCGCTGGGTCCATTGGGCGTGAAAAATCTCTCACACATAGGGTTTTTTTTCTTTGGATATCTGTTCTACAAGATCACGTAGAATTCGCAAATGCATCAGAGTGGAACTTCGCAAGTTGCACTTGTAACTACACACGAGGGAACAAGTTACTTTTTTGTATCTCTTACCACAGCTGAGGAGAGAAACAAATTGCAAGCGCTTTTTTTTTGGGAGTGGTTCGCATTATATAGGTAGAAACTATCCAAGATACGTGTACAGATCAAGGTTTCCTTGAGTAGTGGCGCTGTGTGTGGGAGACCAGTATGTTGATGCATTATAAGCCGCTTTAGAGGCTTAGTATATTGTTTATCCGTAGATCCGTTTATCCGCGAAATTGTTTCATTTTTGTGCATTCAGATACTTGAGACTGAATGGGCATTGTCTTGGACCCCTCCAACCAACGTTTTAATAAAATCATATGGTCTTAAGTGGTGGCAGACCAGAATTAACTGCTTCGCTTATGGTGTGAGGTTTATTTAGTCCCACTCCTTGAAAACGCGGCCACGGTCTTTTCAACATTAAAACCATTCACTTGCTGCTGCAAGTACGGGAATAGGTATAGGTATAGTATACTCATACTACTCGTAGTTCGTGTACGATAAATTACCCTCCAAAAAGAAACGATCTAAAACGGCAAAGAAATTAGTTTGCATTAGGCCTGGTGGTCTCAAGTCTAGCTTAAATGTGGTAACTGCAGCGCTGCTCTACGTCATTTAAATTTACATTTCAATTTGGCACGTTTTTTTTTTTTTTGCTCTTTTAATCTGGTTTGGAGTAGTTAGTGGTTGGAGTTCAGTTTTTTTTTTGGCAAATATTCTGCACGGATAATCACTGGAAATGGGTTGAATACGAGCTTATGAAGCAACCCGTGGCTAAAAGTGTATGAATTGTAGTTTAGTGGCAGATTTGAGAAATTGCAACATTTTAAGTAGAAGACAATGTTGCGAGAAGTTGTCTTTTTCTTTTATTGCCAGTTAGTTGCAGTTGAAGTTGCATGAGCAGATGTAGTATGTCAAAGGTAGCATGGTGAGGGTTTTTGATTGATGAATTAGTTGAGTTATGGATGGAATGTGCTTGTAGTGTTTGGTTGAACATTTATTGAAAGCACCATTAGCACCATTGGATACATTTGCAACTTTTGCTGACATGTACCTAGAAAATGCTTGAAGTTGTAGTCGTTCACACACTGGCTGTCAATTTATGTTTTGACATTTCCAAACGTGAATCATTAAAGCCACTATAGAAGGGAATAAGTTATTACGATCCTCCGTTTGTGTGCCTCTCTAACATCAGTGGTTAGCATAGTAGTCTACTGCGCATGGGGTTCCAAGATTCAAATCCTGAAAAATACATCAAACGTATAAGCCTTCGGATATGACATAAAACTTTACATGCAAAAATGTATACCACGCACAACACGTTGGGTTGTATGAAACTAGGCCTTGGCCATCATCTATCTCAAATGGTGCCGAACGTTAGGGTGGTACTTAAATTAAGGTAACCATATAACCAGTTTGGTACCAAACTCTAGCTATCACTGCTAGATAATGATTCAACACAGCAGCTTACCAGACTTGTACATACATTCCGCATCGAGTTTTCCCTATTTACTAGAAAGTTTCACGAATCCTCGTTTCCAAAATGCGCCATCTTTTGAGGAACAAGTCGAACTACAAGCGCTTCTATGCTCTAGCACGAAAAATGGCAGCAAATACGTCTTGCTTACATCCACCTGATGTGAAGTTCTGTACAGTTTGTTTGCTCAGCGCTACAAAATACCAACCTCTTCAGCTCTTTAAAAACCTCAGACCGCCTTTCTGTCAGTTAGCTATCATACCGTCTATCTACCAGAAAAATTGGCCTTTAGAGACGGCATTGGCTCTCACTCTTACAAGCAATTGCTTATCGTGCAAATTTTGTAAAAAAAAAAACATGTTCATCACATTTTGTCAAAAATGTTTTGTTCATAAGGTCCAACATGGCAAGCTCATGATTTATTGCTCAATCTAACAGCAATTTTGCACCTACCTCATTTCATCAGCTGATTAACAAAATTCCCACCAGCGAAACAACTACTTTTTCAGCTGCAAATCCTTGTAAATCTCCTTTCATTATGAATTCCATAAAACTATTTGAATTAATTCTCATCATATCCTCGCAAAGTTGACACAGACTACCGCATACCAGAGACTAAAATAATCACCCACCAGGCACTAACTACCTAGCGCCACTATCACGTTTCCGGTGTGCCATATGAAATCCTCCAATAAAATGTTATTTATTCGCGAGCGCACTCGCGCACCATTTGCTGATCACATAGTCCCACGGGTACGTTGGCTGCACATGCGCATCATGCGAATTTATGATGTGAACATGAGACTATTTTACCGTACACATGTATGTAAATATGTAAAGAAAACAACTGGACAAAAATTATTATTAAAAACAATTATAATCCACAAATCACGTCAGTGCGCATGTGCGCACATCGATTACAACTAATACCGGTTTTAATTGCCAACCGTCAGAGGTGGCACTGTCCAGGGTAGTCGTCGTACCCTGTTGCTTGGTTCCAAACGTCGATTAATGATGGAATAAAAAAAAATAATTTGCACAAACGGACAAGAGGATGTGTTTCGCTGAGCCTGAGCAAGTGCGAGTCAGGTTTCCGACGACGAGGTGCAAACACTTTCCCCTTTCACATGGCGTGGCATGGCATCATCATCATTGGAGTCGCCACCGTCATCATCGTAATATAGTGGCGGCTGGTCACAAGTAGAGAATCCATTGCAATGGGATTAAATGGACGGGACGACATCTTTCAAACAAGAAGCTCTAGCTGGCTCTGGAGTGGCGTATAATTCATTCAACTTTTCTGCGAAAAGCAATTTTTCGGATTTTCTGTCCACCAATCGAGACAGCAGCAGCAGCAGCGAATAGGGAAGAGAAAAACAAAATATATTTAATTCGTAATTAGCGATGGGTGCAAGAAAATGAATTATTACGGAACGTGCGTATTTTTATTCAACAGATTGTTGGACTAACAAGTGTTTACGTGATTTAAGTTGGTTGCAACACACAGTGGGGTCTACCCCAGACAAAGTGATAGGCTAAAAGTGACAGCTTTTTGGAAGAAGCAAAGGGAAGTGACCTACTATGTATGTATACATAACCTTTTGGCACTTGGTTTTTGGCTTGACATTTCATGATTCGAAAAATCTAGCTAATTAGCTGTCAATAGACAATTTACGTTGAAAAGAACGCAGGCATCCAAAACAGAAAGAGATCATTGATCTGGTGGCCATTGCTCTAAGAACCAACTACTAACATTCCTAAATGTGCGTGTCTACTTGAGAGCACTTTCGCTAGTAAACTTTCGAGAGTAACTCTTGAGTAGCTAAAATTTGTGTGACTAGCTACTCTCAGAATACGAACATTGTTTGAAAAGTGCGAGTTGATCTCTCTCTGTGAGTTGCTCTCAGGTCCATGTCCACTTACGAAATTTCTCTAGAGAGTGGCTTGAGAGCTACTCGCCCAAATTTTACTCTCAAGTGGACAAGCACCTTAGGACTTGTAATTATTTGAGGACAGTTTCCAGTCCCTAGTCCTAAACTCGTTTCACTACTGGAAATCTGTAAACTACATTACACGTACTCAAATTATTGAACCTAAAATACATTTAATTCATACACACTCAAGCCTTTAGATAGAATTTAGAAAGTTCTGTTGTGGCTCTGACATACGTAGGCTTGCTATATGAATCTGGTCACAATAGTTTCATGCTATGAATTAGTGCCATGTCAAATCCACATACACATTGACATCAATGGATTCACTCCAGACAGACTACAAAGAGACAAAGACAGAGTAATGCTGCGTATGTTAGAATCGCTGAAACACATCTTGTAGACGCTAAGTCCTTCTATGATGAAATGTCAAAGAATTCTGAACAAAAATATTTTATAAAATTAACACGATTAATTAATTGTCACCCATAGACAAAAAAGGATTTCAAAATGAATCAATAAATGACAGACTTGACAAAATGTCTGTTCCAAAATGAAGGAAGTTCAGGAATTTCACTCAAAACCACAAATATTGCTCCGCCCATTTTAGGTTATACGCTGACAGAGTAAATGTTTGTCTATGATACTCATTCTATGCATGTACCTTGAAATTAATCCCAGTCATTGTATTCTTGGATTTAATTTCAAAAACAAGAAAACTTTTGACTGGCTAATCTTTCCTAGAACTCCAAAGTCATGCGAAATTGTGTCACGAACGCGCGATAAGATTCCAAGTTATTAGCCAGAAATTATCAACCTCTTTTTACAACTTCCTTACCCAAGTCTAATCCAGTTAAAAGAACCTTATCACTTTCATCGCTCAAGTACTTATTTCCCAGTGCTTTGGCACTTTTATAGTTCCTTATAATTCAATTATAGCAACACCAGGTATACAAAGTTGCAAAAGGACAGATGGCCCAAAGTGAAACTCGATAGATACGACTCTTTGCGCAAAACCCTAGAAGGAAAACGTGCAAAAATGCGCTCAATTAAGAACATCACACAGAGAGGAAAGAACCGACAGAAAGGAGAAAAGAAAAGAACCAGAAAAATAGCAATGAAACCTCAAACAGGTGTTAATATAATAAAAAACTGGTCATGCGGAAGCAAACCGCAGTTTGACCTCAAAAATAAAAAATAAACCAAAATCGATACTCACTGGTACACTTTAGCATAAAATTCGCGACTAAAATTATACGCCACGGCATAAAGATACAAATTACACTTGAGGAAACCACCAATACCGCTAGTTGTACACTCTGTCTATTTCTAAAGATCAACCACTGGAGTATATATTTTCTTCACCAAAACAAAGCTTAAATCGGCCCCCGGGCGGAACGAAACATTTTACGCAAATAAATCGCAATTAAACGAGAATCTCTGGCGTAATTTTATGGCATCGGCATCGGCCATTTTTCATAAGCAAACAAATTACACAAATAATCGACTGCTACGCTGCGGTTGTGTATTATAGAGATGGTGTGAGCTATAGCCAGTAGAAATGCATAATTTTCCAAACCAAACCGAACCGATGGATAGCCGAAGGGCAGTGACGTTCATTCCTAGACTTAATTTCTTTTTGCTTTGCCCCTCAGTCGTGATTTTGAATTTGTTTTTTTTTCTGTCGATCTGGTGCTCTTCGCATTTCGAATTTCGAAAGTCAATTGCGCGATCAGTTTGGCAGTTTCATCGAACTTGGACAACAACAATATTTGTACACACAAACAAGAGAGTCATAGTCTGGCTCTGGTGCAGTGATCGCAAAACTGGGTTATGTAAGAGCTGGCGATCTATTTTTGGTTTTTCCTTCAAAACCAACAACTAATTGATTACCTGATTGGTTGTATGGCGTTTTTTTTCGCAAATTTTGTATTTTTCTGCAACTGAAAAACTGGATAACCAGCTTGACTTGGTGCTGGGAAAACTGGCTTCGAGCAAGAGATGCTCAGTGGGGTCAGGTTGGTTAACAAGGGGATAGTTAACATGTCAATAATTCCATTGCTTGGGGTGATATGATTTGCTACTGTTTAAATGGAAATGGAGGAGAGTGATTCCGAAATAATTTATATAACAGTAATAGAAATCAGCGAACGGAACACACAGCTACTGCAACGTTATGCCTAAATCGGCTTTTGAAATTGAAGTTGCTGCTGTCATTACTATAGTGAATGTCATCTATTCTAACATTTTTGATGCTTTTATTGTCACAAATGCTGATGCTGCTATGAGCTAATGGGTTTCACATTGCAATTTCGGTCTATGTACTTCTCCTGGCTATCGCACGACCAATGTGTGTGTAATACAGTCTGATCCATTTTGAGGTACTTTTTTGGCTATGAATTTTTTGACAGGTAATGCATGAGTAATGTTAAATTGTCATTTTATTTTTGTTAAGTATTATTTGACATTTCACTGTGAAAAGACTTAGTCCGGCACAGCTTTTACAAATTAATCAGCTGTGTTACGAAAATACGGAGTGCACTTAGAGCAACTCATGGTACGTCAAGAAGCGAAATTGCCGATTAAAACGCTGCCATTACATCCAGGTTTGGCGTGGTTTATGGGCTGGTGGGATCATCGGTCCAATTTCTTCAAGAACGAGGCCGACCAGAACGTGACTGTCAATAGTGAAGCCTGACTTTAACCTAAGCTTTAGGCTTCCAAAATTGCAGCTAATTTCTGCTGCTACTACTACTCTTCGTTTCTCTATTGATTGCCTATTAGTAAATAGGTACTTCACTTCTTAACTTTACTACTTCTCTGTATAAAATTCTAACTATGTCTGAAGCTAATTCTAACTTCACCAACATCCGTGTTGGTAAAAGATAGCTACTCCCTTTTAAGAACTGCTATATCCACTAATTCGATTTGATTGAACATTTCTTGAAAGCTTCACTAATCCATTTGTTTCCCCTATAAATCGAGCACTCCTATCTCGACGCCAATTTAGTGCTCTCATCAATCAAAACCACATCGAATCCAGTTAATCTCATCACTAATGGGTTTTTTTTTTTTTTTTTGCTTCCTCACCCTCATAAAAAGCAAGCCAATTCCATCAATTTCCCAGTCGGAACCATCTATTAACCTCCTTAGATGTGATACTTCCTTTCTTTCACATCATCCATCAAGAAGGCAAATGCAAATATAATTTTCAACGCCTCCAACGACTCCAAATTTATTATAATCTAATGATTGCTATTTGCCCTACGTTCACTATTGATAGATACTTTACTCCCATCAGAGGCAACTGGAAATTAAGCTGCTGTTGCTACTCGACAAGACACCAGTTTGCAGTATTGGCCTCTATGCTTCAATAGCAATTGAAGTGTACTTCTTTTTTTTTTGTGCCAACCAACAGGTTGTGTGTATCTATGTATCTGAGTATGTCTAGTGGGAGTGAAATGTCACTTTAGCGAGCAATATTGTGCAAGGCACCTACCTGGAAGGCATTAATTAGGGGGAGCAGCGTTGAAGAAAAATTAGATGGTAATCGATCTTAAGATTGCAAGCTGGATAAGAATCGGAACCGACCGAATCGACGGTGCAAGATCACCAACGCATCCGTGCAACCTGTTAACCAGATCATGCGCTGAAAGGGGCTTGGTGCACACCTAACAATAATAAATTTTCATATATACACGCTTCGCTGCACAACTATTCGAATGGTGGCCACTCTATTAATCTTTTTGTAGTTTTTTGTATTTTTTTGCAAAAAGAGCTTGTAGTTGAGTGTGTGGTAATGGCTTTCAACAACCACCGAAGCGAAAGTGGGCTTTACGAGCTTGACTTATGCACTCCATTGCAATGACGCAATTCGGAGAAAAAAAAAATATGTTGTATAGACCCGCATCCACCAGTGGAGTGTGGTTGTGGTTGCTTAATTTCTAATGAGGTGAAAGATCTCCTTGCGCAGATAATTAATTAAGTCGCAAGTTTTGGTTTTGTGTAAATAGGAGGACCAGACTCATGGTGGTATCACGATTGTAAGTTGATCGCGATCAATGCAATGATCGTGGTTTGATTTTCCCCCTTTTTTGTTGCGGTATTGTGTGATCTCTGCAATCAGTGAAGATCACTTCTAACAGTGCAATAGTCCTCAGAGAGAAAGACGCGACAAAAAAGGAACACCGCCATAGAGTACTGGTACAAATTCTTTGCAAAATTATCATAATTATCTAGCGAGGTCTAATTTAAACGAGTTATTGCTAAGTGATCATGTCGTGTTTGTCGATGATCTTACCCATTTAACATGGATCGTGTGGTTCGTGAGAAGAATTTTCGCTTTGTTCCGCCAAAGAGATCCATACTTGGTTTGTAACACAAACATTTATGGCCGACAAATTCTAAACACGATCAGTTTAGTTGTTCGTTCACGGTTCACGGCAGCAGACAGCTTAATTAGATTTATTTTAAGATCGAGACACTAGACTGGATTAATTCTGTTTTCACATAATTGCCCTATTGTTCTGTTTCGAGCAAAAACAAAAAAAAAAAACCCAAGCTCTCTCAAACTGATCGTGTGAATAGACTACATCCTTGAGTTTTATCCCAAATTAATTGCCAGTCATGACGATACCGAGGAGAAACATATCAAGGTTTCCTGGCAGTAGAGAAAGTCTACATCGAGCTGTCAACATGTATCCTATTAAAGATATTTTGACATTGATCGTCACGATCTTTGTCAAAAAACTCCTCAATTAGTCAATCAACAATCAGTCAAGTTAGAGCCAGAAAAATGCAAAACTCGATCGTCATCGTTGTAAAAAAAAAATTGAACGCGCGAACTGTCAAATGATGATTTTTCATCCTCCTCTTTTTTCGCTTGACATGATCACGATCTTCGTTTGGCTGCCATCCTTTCGTTAAAAACAAAACTTGCAAATATGGACAGTGGTGATCTGGGGAGTCAGTTAATTTTCTTTTATGCCAATCAGTAATCAATCAATCAAAATTATTTTGCGCGTTCACACATTTTTTTGGTTTGCGTGCTTTATTTTTTCTCCTCTCGAATTTCATGCGTCAAATTGCTTGTCAAATTGAGCGTAACCGTGTTAGTGACAAGTTTGCGGAGGAATTTTAATGTTATGAAATCAATACTTGAAAACAGGATATATTTTTAGACTTTTGTCAATTGACGAATGACAATCTTTCACTTAACATTGTTTAATAATTTAATATTTTTCTCATAAAGTAAATTGCGTGACTATATCCCGTTTAATTGTCTGCTGGAATGTCATTGTCATTTAAAAAATGGCCGAAGGAATTTTTTAATAACTTTAATTAATAGTTGGTTTTTAAATTAATAGTTTAGCACAAGCTAGCAATTTATTTGAGATTTTCAATTAAATTTCAAGGAAAGGATATTGATGTAATTTATGGATGCAATAAAGCTTTTAAATCTCTTTTTGATTGTTTGTTTGTGTTTGTTAAGTTTATCAAATTGAGTGGGAAGGGGGATTTTTTATACTAAAGTTATAGATAATGTTATTAATTGCTTTCATATGGATAGGTGCTTGACGAGGTGCGATTGCAACTGATTTTATTAGCTCTGATTGGAGATAGCAAACTTTCTCAGCTTATCAAGTTCTGACGGACCTTATCGCACTGATGGGTTTTTAAGGAAATGATAGTACTCCAAGTGACATTCATATGGCTTGGAACAGCAACGCGAAGCGGACGTTATCGAGTTTGGAATAACTTTTGTAAATATTTGTGGACTTAACACTTAATAAAGTGAACAACAATTTTTAGTGGAACAAAGTTTTACATTTTTGTGTTTTGCGGTCAATTGTTTGATTTGTGTAAATTGAAAAAGAATATACGGTTTATGCATGGATAATGTCTGGTGTAAAGGAGGAGAGTTCTTGCGATTTTTTGCATTCGGGTACGATGTCTCCTATTATTATCCGTAAGTTCAGACAAACAATTTTGACAGTGGGAGCGTTAATCAAATCTTATGCGCTAACTAAACAAATTCTTCGTCTTTGGAATATGAATGTTATTGGCATTAACCCTTGACTGCACAAATGTCCAAACAAAGTAGTGTTCCCTGTCAAATCACAAGAATAAGCCTTCCAACTGATATGTGCTGTATGTTAGCTGAGACGTTCACTTAAAATTTTTTGTACTAATTTGTTTCACTCACTTTGTAGTAAGTTACATTGTCCATACCTTCCCAAGTGAGATATAATCACATGGTAGTCCTTGGCTGTAGCTTAGATGAGGTTAGCTATGTGGGCTGTCGATTAGTTGATATTAAACGTGGGCAATAGTTTCCTTGTAATGACGCAGGTTTCTATGGAGTTCCACTTATTTTGTGCCTCTCAACTTGATTATAAACTAAATTGTCAACTGAATTGACGCTTGGCAACACACTACATCAATTGAATTCAAAGATTGCTTATGCTGTCAAAAAGGTATTTAAAAGCTACAACCATTCTGAAGCGGATCGTGTTAAACCCTATCCCTTTTTTACACTGCTAATTTTTCCACAAATATACTTGCTCAAAATCTTTTGATTTTTCATCAATCGTCAAATCGATCAAATGACAAATGAATTGAATCGTGTATGGTTTGCTTAAGAGCGCAAGGCGGGATATTTACTGATGGGTATGATGATTCTGTCAGCGATGATAAGCCACCTCTTGCCAGCTCATTTGATGACTTTAACTTTTCCACCTTGTTCATTTTTATAAGAAATATACTCTGTTCGGTGAAAACAGTAAGCCCGATTTGAATGCCTAGGTCCCTATACTCACGATCGCAGCAAGATCCTTCAAAAACGGCGTGTGCTCTCGTCCATGCCGCTGTTTCTGGCAATTTTGAGAACATTATGTCGAGACGACTTTTTTGGACTAAGGACAGTATTGAAGCAGCAATATGAAAACTGTGTTTAGGTGTTTGAGGTTTGAGGAGATTTTGTTGATAATTAAAAGTTTTAGTAGAAAGATTATCCTGAAAACATTTCTCCTTCCGATGAACATATGTCCATATGTAGGTGCCCTAAATTTTGCTTGCTTCAAAAGACTTGGTACGTGAATATTTATTCATAAAGCTAGTTCGCGTTTGACAAAATAGTGAATACACAGAAGCTTTATTTTTTATGCTCATTAAATTTGGTTTACGCCATTGTTGAGCTCCTCTAATCGTCTCATTTAATAAATGTCGTAATTTATGTGAAACTTCAATCTTCCGCGATTGCAACACCTACTCGTTTCGAATTGTGTTAACAATTTAAGCAGAAATTGTCACTTCCTTTTGGATAGCAAATGGCCTGTGAACAAACTGACATCACAGTTTAATTGTTACTTGTGCTCTATATATCCAACGTAGCGTAGTCAAGAAAACAATCAAACACTTCACTCTGCAATGTCGCGCTTCCTTTTCAAGATTGTGGACAGTAGTTATGTCTTCCTTATGGCAAGTGCTTACTTTAATTTGCATTCGAATCACGTTTAACCACCCTGTCGTGGCGCGACCAGCAGCTGATGATTTTATTTCATTTTTATCGATCATGAATCCATATCAAACCACAGACATATGTATTTTTTTATCAAATTCAACTGCAACCACGTACAAGAGTTTTACCGTTTTTTTTTTTTTCATTCACTTAACTGACATTTTTATTGTAATTTTTTTTCCGTGGAAATAAAGAAAAATCCTTCTAATGAACTATTATTCTGTTTTTATTCAAATTACTTGTCACTTCAATTAGAACAAATTTATATACTTTTTTCACACACCAGATACTTTTACACCTGAACTGCATTTTAATGGCGAGATTTTCTAATGTTTTTTTTGTATATTCTTTCTTTATTTTCAGGTAAGAAATCAATTTGAAAAATGGTTCAATGTTTCCTGAGGTGACATGATGAAGTTGACACTCGCGCAGATGCGTTATGTATGTAGATTGCATCTGGAATCAGGTGAATGCTAATTGGACGGTTGTGACGGGAGTAAAGTGAGACCCTCTGGAAAATTCTGTGTGAACGTCAGAATCGGTTCCCACACAAAAATGCTTTTCATTACTAATTTTACCACAATTTACATTAATTTTAGTGCTTATTTACACTTGCGTTTTTATTGGTTTTGTGCGATCGTTTAGGAGTTGCTTGGAATTGATTTTTTCTACTTTTGGGATATTTGAAGGTTTTTCTTTTTTTTCTTGTAATAACAATAAAAGTTGGATTCGTGGGGTCGTTAGACTGAGAGGTGCCAGTAGTACTGTGGGAATTGAAGCTCTAAGTGATTCTGTTGGACAGTTTAGACGTGAAGGCAATGTCAATAAGTGCGAACAGTAGAGACGGTTGTTCTGTGGATTTTAGGACTTAATTAAGAAATAGTACTGCGACTTTAAAACATTTATTAAATTAACGAGAAAAGCTGTCGTTTAACCTCAAGAGCTGAGGTATATTTTCGTCCTTAGAGTACACATTTTTTTTTTTTCAAAATGTTTTTTACACATCTGATGTCTTTATTCGAGCCAGTTGAGGTATTAAGTTGAACTTTAATGACAACTCTTGCCGCTTTTCTCTATTCGTATCTGGTAGTAGTCAGAAGCAATATCAAGCACACTGACCCCTCAGAGCCGTCAACACTTTCTCAATAGCCAAAATCGGGATCTTTCGCTCAGCAGTGACCCTGTTTCCACTACGTGAAACTTCACGTGGAGCTAGGTTTAGATCGCAGAATATATCAAGATGTTCTTTTAACGGTTTCCCCATCAGCTAACAACCATTCAAGAGCATTTCTATCTGACTTTTTAATTTTCCATTAGAAAATCCTTAATCCTTAGAGCCTGATTGCAGCATAAAACCGCACAAGACCGTGTGACATTTGACCAGCATAAGGAGAACTTCGTAAACCTTTTCACCTCTCTATGAGCAAACTGGGACAACTACGCCTGCACGCCATCGTATCGTGAGCCTTACAACCCATTTGTGCTGTCTCCGACTCTTTCTTAAAGAGCTTCATTTTTGGCCTGGGATTTCCATTGCAGGACATGTTTCGCAATAACACTTCCATGAATTGTTAGCGTATGTTAGATTACGTACTCTTATGAATATTGATAAAAAGGAGGAGTCACCAGGGAACCTTTTCATATCTCAGAAACAACTGAAGATTAGTGTCTAAAGTTGCTAGTAGGATTGCTAAAGTAGGGTGACTGACCCAATCATCCCCAAGATTGTGCAAACGTGTATTGCATTGATTCCATTGAACCTTTTGTACTTCCTTGCAAAATATATTGGCTGATAATGAGGCCTTAGTGACCGTGAAGGTAAAAAATTTATAAGAGTGTAAGAGTGACTGATTCAACTCGTATTAGTAGTATGACTGATTCAATCGAATCCTTTAAGCCTAAGTGTCCCGTGAAGGTAGTGGTAGTAGTGCCTAAAAGTAGTAGAGGTGACTAACTCAATCACACTCTACTACTGTCATACACAATTAATTTGTTTGATTACTAATGTCAGTCTAAAAGTTTTGAAGAGGTCCTTTGCCGCTTGGTGCGTGACGGATGCAGTAATTCCCTCTTAAAAGAAGGTGTAGGTATGTGCTTAGAAGGTAGGGGTTGTTTTCCTTTTCCTCTTCGTCTCTGCAACTCCTACAAAAATCGTTTGGAAAGATTAACATTCTTATGGCGTGTCTACCTATGTTCTTCACATCTGTTAGAGGCCAGATCTTTCTGTTCAAACAATTGATACCCAGAGTTTATTTTTAAGTCTGAATATGAGTTCGACATAAACTCTGTATGATTAATAGATACCTATTTCAACAAATGTGCAGCATTCCTTACGATATGCATTAGCCTTCTTCTAATTACCTTGTCCCACATAGCAAAGGGTCCAATAACCTTTGAAGATCCAACGTTTGAATATCCAACAAATTCTTACTGACAACGACTTAATCGTCTATCTGTCGAGATTACCGCTATTCGCCCCAGGTGTTACGATTGAAAATCATAGCTCAAATTAGAAATCATAGTTTACCCCAGGTTACAACCATTAACACCAACTATATAGCCATTTACAGCGCAGCCCCCGAAAATTAAACTCGGCAATTACCATCTGTGATTAACTGCGTGTCACTCATGCCGTAGATACATACATTTCGTTTGCTCACGAAACACATCACGAGGTCATTCTGCGCCTGCAACACTCCGAATTGGTCAGTTTGGAATACGGATCGCCAGCACGTGGTATCGTGCAATTGAAAGTTTGCCAGAAGCAGCTAATCCTCTGCAGAGGTGCATCCAAGATAAATCATTAAAAACCATCAGCGTTATAGTAATTATGAATTTTAGGATGCCTGCAGCTGACTGGTCTGTAATCTGTTGCCGCGGTGTGTTGTCTGATTGTAGGGGGCGTTTAATTGCCCCCCTCTTCATCAGTTGCAAAACGATTTGAATATGAGATTTGACCTGTTCTTGGTTATTGGTCGCACAGTAGCACTGGCAAAAAGAGAAACCTAAAAGCATCTCAAGAGTCTGATCTAGGCCGTAACCAGAAGCTTGTAAGGAATTTCCAAAAATCGAATAAAATTCCACAGCAATTATTCAATTAGTCGTTAGATGGGCACAAATACACACGCTATCCGTCAATATAGGTCACTTAGAAAGTGTCCACGACTGACGGTAATGACTTTAGAAGAATGCGCGCGCACGCGTATATGGGGATCCAATGAGAACCATAAGCCTCTAACGAGGGAATATATCTATAAGTTGTTTCCATATTTTCATTTCTTCAATTCTATTCTATTTAATTCAATCAGCTTTGGTAACGGCACACCTACACATAGGGGCTTTGCGTTGAAAACATACAGATCATGATCATCACCACGATCGTGGTTCGTTACGTATAATACGTCGTGTTGATTTGATCATCTGTATCTATGCGTGGTTGTGGGGTTTGTATGCTACTCTGACGTAAAAAGTAACATGTCATGATGATTGATTCTATTGCCTCAGCTGGTATAGAAGAGGGGCTTTTGATTATTATCGCACACCGAATTAAGTCATTACCTAGCTCCAGCGACGCGACGTGTTGGTAGCACTGGGAATTGGAATTAACGCTGTTTTTGGATTAAGATAATAGTTGTTCCAGCTGGTAGTTGGTGGTGCTGGTGATGATGATCAATCGAGCTCAATTGCGAGACTATGTATTACTATTATTACTGTTGTTTCAAGAGTGTTGGATTAAAAGGCCTTATAATGGATAAACACGTCTAGAACAAAAAAAAGAATGCGTTTGCTTCATGTGTAATTCTTAGAATTCGGATTGGACGTTGTTGCCTTAAAGGTGGAATTACATGCAGAGTGTGTTGGTTAGAGCAAATGTTGCAACAACTTGATTACTTACATGCATTTGTGCTGGACAGAGTTGATTATTATAGCAGTTTGTGCAACAAATTAAGTGAGCAGTCCAAGGAAGATGGTAAAGAGAAGTTGTCTTAATAAATGGGTTTTGGAAAGCACGCAGTCAGGCCTTAATGTTCTGTGGAAACAACTTTGAAAATTAAATATGCAATGCTGTACATTTGCGATGCCATAATTAAGTGCAAACATGCATAGCTAACACTAGGATGCATTTGCTTTACCTTTTACTCTACAGATTGTGGTCGAACCTCTACTTGAAAAAGTAGGAGGGACATGAACCTGATGATGCTTACACGTGTGCCATTTGGTCCCTGTAACTTGTACTACCTCGAATTATGTTGCCTTTCAGACAAACTTGTGCTCTGAACGAAAAAATATTGCGCACCACAATAGAACTGCTTCAGGTCATCCTATGTAACGAGATAAAGAACTTGAAGATCAAGACAAATGATGTTGCAACAGCAACAACATTCCAATATAACATTTGGTGATATACCAATTTCAGTGTCTGGTATGTTCAGTACTACTGAACTATCTACGAAGATTATAATGGGCTAACGATGGGCTTACTTTGTTTTTGAGCTTACTGCTTCTTTTTCAGCTCAAGATCTTGAGGTCTTCTTCGTTAGTTCGTACGAGCATCCAATAGGGGATCAAAGGTGGAAATCTTCCTTAACCCATGCCCAGTGTGGTATGTCTAAGAACCTCATAGGATTCCGTTCAACTTCAGCTCATCCTCTCTTCTATAGTGTACTGTTTCGGTAAGTCCACATTTCCTATGGTGGGTCTCTATACCAGGTGTATTGTCGTTTTTTTTAAAAGGTCCTCTAGATCGTTGAAGAAGTCTCTCCCCAGAAGCTTATACGTTAAGTGTTGGAGTCCGGCGCAGTGCCATAGTAAGTGGTTTCTCTCCTCAATAAAAATTGTAATTTTATGAACGTGTCTTGTGGAAGCGTGTAGAGAAGATGGCCTCAAGATCGTCAGTTAGTGTGGTTTTTATTCCACTGGTGATATCAATGCAGGTTAGTCTTTGTACCTTAGTAAGGGCCATGAAATTAGTTGGGGTTTTGGCTGCTTGCCACCAGACTAGATTATCATAGGACTTTCAATGACCGAAGTAAAAACTTGGGAGAGGGACCCCAGGCTTTTCCAAAAATTCTACTCCCAGAGAAAAAGGATGTTGTGAATTTGATAGTTCCTTTGTTTCTTATCGAGCACCAGTCGTAGATATTTTCAACTATCGGAGAATCAAAATTGGGTGTCTCGGATATAGGGTGTATTGAACTGTATCTTAATAAATGCAGCCTTCACTGGGATCACAAAAAAATATGTGTATGCTCCTCTGCCGGTACCTACTTCTCAGTTCCATCATTGGTATCATACAGAGCTGTAAAAGAATCAATTTAAGCATTCAAAATGGTGAAGTCAGAAAGAATGTAATCTTTTTGAATGCTCTGCAGTCTTTGAAGTCATTTGAAGTCACTAGCATTCACTGATTGCATTCAGTTCCTTGAAGTCAGTGACTTTATTCACTTAGTTGAAGTCTTTTGAAGTCACTTGAAGTCTTTTAGGTCAGTGATGGCATTGTCTACCAAGCCTTCAAAGACTGCTGCATTCATGACTTCAAAGTCAATGGTGATTTTTTTTTTTTCAATCTGAAGTCTTTATTGAAGTCATTGAATTGAAACAGAAAACAGGTACTAATAGTATGACTTCATGTGAATGCATTTCGCAAAGATTGCATTCCTTTACAGCACTGGTGTCATACAACAGAATCAATTCGGCATTATATTGATTGAAAAGTTAGTATTGCTCCTTTCCTAAGGCGCTTTATCATATTAAGCAGCTAAAGTATCCAAAATGTTTTAGTTTATAGCTCACTTTCCTAACTCCACTAATCTTCTAGAAAAATCTGTCAGAAATTCCCTGTCAGTTTGATGGTCTGTTGATACTGTTGCGCAGTTGAAGTAAAATCACTTGCAAAATAACAGAAAACATCTTTAACGCACTAGAAATATCTGTAAACAATCAAGAATCCCAGAAGTAGCCAGCACTTTTGACCGATTTCCAGATTTTTGACAAACAGATGGCATAAGCCTCAGTAAGAAGATTTGACAGCTTTTCTTAGAAAATATACTAAACCGAGCTCATAGGATATTGTACTAGAATTTTCTTAAAAACGTGTAACAGTTGAATTCAATTTTTTGTTGCACTTTTATTTATTAAGTTCTACTCTCTCTGGAACAAAAAGAGTTTTGAATTTAATTTCTGCACTTTGCTTTATAAATAAAGCAATTAATTTAAGGCCGGAAGATATGGGAACGTTATTTTATGCCTTTTTCTCTATACAGCGCCAGCGTGTCAAATATGGCACTAGGCTCCGGTAACTTTATTATTAAAGACTTCATTAGTTTTTAACTGGCAATTAAATAGTAATTTTCTTTCTGTTAGCAACTACAAGGTGCATAGGTATATCGCCTACAAAAGACTACCTCACGATTTTCAAAAACATGTTTCACTGAGCTACATATTACTGAGCATTGTACCCACGTATTTACGTTAACCAGGTCGTGTTCAATACCCTATGACATTGAACACACAATCACCATTTGTGTTTACTGCCAGCAATTAAAAGTACATAAACTGGTTCGTTTACATACGGCCGCACTTAATAATTCATCGCCTTGTTCTATAGTTTCTCTGGATAGTATCCATCTGGTTTGCACTAGCAACTATCCCATAGTTAATTCAATTAGCTGCATATGGCTATATGGCTCATAAATCTTTAATATTGCAATAGCAAATGCATGTTCTCGCCACGGGTATGGGCGTATACTATAACTATACTCATACTCATAGAGGGTGTTTGAAAATGTCAAGCATCCACGACTTATTTATTTAATTTCTTTAATAGTACTACCTGTCACTGTCACCTGATCAAATACAAAGCTCTAATGAATGATTGTCACTACGAATCTATTATAAATTCCAAAAAGAATATGTGTTTTGTGTTTTTTTTTCGAAAAGAAAATGTGTCCAAGTGAAACCACCTTTGCAACGCACGTCAACTTTTACTATGTCTCCCCACAGAAATGCGTTTTGCGAGCGCGATCAAGTGGAAAAAAAATATGAATCAGCCGGTCAAAGACACCAAAAAAAAAAGTATCATAAAACATCCCAAAACAAGTCCCAAACATAAACTAATAAAAAATAAACAAATCCTACAAACAAACATGATCAGAGACGTTTTGCAACCCGTCCTCGGCAAGCGAGTATCTGTCGATGCATAGTACCTGTTTTTTGTATTTTTTTTTTTTGCTGCCCCAAAGACATGTGCGGCATCTAATAGAGATGCCGGCAGCATTATTGTGGTGACGGGAGGCGGTAGGCGGCTGGCGGGATAACACACCGCCGCGTGTTCATCGATGCAAACACAATTTGGAAGATGACAACTTTCCATCTTTTTGCGGTGGTTTTCTATGATTTTCAAGATCAAAAAGATGTTGGCATGTTTTTTTGTTGTTGTAGGTATCTCATGTTTTGAAGATTTCATCGCCAAATCGTATCTCGCGGGATCTACACTTAGCGATCACGAACATGACGACATTTATGCAATTATGATTTGCGTTTTAATGTGGCCTGGTATCGAAGGAGGCTGGAATCTTGCACCATAGTAGGCTGGATTTAGATAAAGATTATTACATTGTAGTCGGCGAGAGACGTTTACAACGTGTTTCGGGCGCAGGATTTAGATAACTACTTGCGTGGTGCTAATGAACGATGTGTTTCTTAATTGAAGAGGCTTGCCAACGAGCTGTTGCAATGTTTTGAAACCACTCTTACTTTTACTTGGAAAAAAAGGAATTTTAAAATCTTGTAAGGATACTTCTTGGATCTATGAGCTGATTGTATAAGAATATTGTGTCGTCGCAAGTGACTACAGAGTGTATTTGCCAGATGTTTTTGTTTATGGTTCAAGCAACCAATGGGAATGTTGGTGTACAATAAACTTGCCCTCTCGTACTTAGTCCCATAGTTTAGTTAGATGGGCTTTACGGCCTTTCGCTTCGTTTAAAGTCACGCAATCCAGTATAGTTCTTGATTTACGAAAACTCCGTAAATTTCGTAGCAATCTATTCATCACTTCGGCGAATCAAAGATAGTTGCGCTTAATATTTCTAAGGCATTTGACAGAGTTTGGCATCAGGCTCTTTTGTCGAAAATGCGTGCATATGGTATCGACGAGGATGGCTTCAAGTCTGATATCCACCACATAAATGCAGGTGTTTTCTAGGGCTCAGTTCTGTCTCCGACTCGCTTTCTTATTTTTATAAATGCTACTTCTAATCCAATCCATTCCTTCGCTGATGACAATACCCTCAGTTTTACATATGTATTCGATCCCTAACTCACGTCCCTGCTTTTCGGCCGTAGAAGAGGAACGACAACGTATGTTAAACTCATTAAATTCCGATCTAGACAGCATAATCAAATGGGGTTCAACCAACAGACTGGAATTTAATGCATCCAAAACACAATGCTGTCTACTGTCACTCAAGCGTAACCAGACCTCCCAACCATTATCCATGATTGGTACTTGCATCGCAGAAACCGAAAGACTTGCTATTCTCGGTATGTGGATCAACAGCCATCTCCGATGGAACGATCACATATTCGAAGTCGCCAAAAATGCAGCAAAATGGTGCACCCAAGACCGATTTAAACCTATCATACAGGATTCAAACGCGTGCGTTAAAACTCATAGGTGATAGAAACATCGACAACTCCATAGCCAGAGATTCGTTCATAAGCCGAACGACACGTATGTGAAATAATCTTCCCGGCTCCATATTCCCTCATCACTCCAGTATTCAAGCATTCAAGGCCAACGTGCACAGGTACCTCCTCTGTTCCTCTTCCTCCTTTTCCCAAACGCCTGTGCCCTGAATATTCAGTATAAGGGTATTCATATCCCCTTTGGTGAGCGCAAATTATAAAAAAAAATAAGTTCTTATGCACAAAAGAAATATTAGTTAAACATGAAGGAACAAAGCCTAAATAAAAGCCGTTCCTGTGCCTCAACTAAGATCACCACTTAAATGTCAAAAAATCTGCATCCGTACCCTAAAACATTAAAAAGAACTAATTCAGTGTTTAGTTCCTTTTCCTGTGAACAAATGTAGAATAGCTCTCTTTAAAGCATTCTTTCACTGAACGAGTTCCATATTCTGTCATCTTTTTCATCCACATCCTTCCAACCTAAGTTTCTACTTTTAGTCTTCCAATTTCACAAAATACTCTAACCCCACGTCTTTTCATACGTCACATTGCCAATAGTAGTTCATTAAAAAGAAAAATGATTGAATGGATTCTCCCCACATTGTCACCGCAGGTAAAACGCAAATGAACTATCAAATAACAATTGCTTATGCTCACCAAATAAGTAAATGTAACAATTAGTGTCAAAGTATCTAATTTCGTTTGAAAAAAAAATAAGTAAGGGACGCATTTCTCTTTAATCGAATTATACAAACATTGTAATTTTCCAAATATCAAATGACACTAGAACGTATCATTAGATACTAAATCATGTTGAACGCATATGGATTAGCTTACATCAAGCTGGGGATTTCGTCAAAATTTAGACAGGTGAAACTATAATTTATGCATTCGAAAAGTCTTATGAAATATTTCCTTGTTTCTACAGTAGGCACTAACTAACAAAAAGCCCCAAATGTCTGCAAATGTATTGATTGCACAACATTAACCTCTTCAGCTGGTTGGAGCAGCCAGGAAACTTTTTACTTCAAACACAAATTGATTCATTCCAGTTAATACTTTAAGCAGTACTTTTTTATTAGAGAAGACAATACTCTTCCCATTATGTCATTGCCACCACTCGGAGGTAATAAAAAATATCATTGAAAAATTACCATGATTACATTTTGTGTTTTTTGACTTCCTCCATTAGGTGCAGTTTGAACTCAACCACCTATTCTACCCGAAGTGCATCATGGCTTCTGGCTTACCCAAAGTTTCGCCACTGTCAGGTGAACGAATTGTATTCACCATGCTTTAACTCCTTGAAGGTATTTTCGGCAACTAATCAGTAGAATTGAATGCTGAATAGTTCCTCTATCGATTCTCCTGTCAGAAACGATAACTTTTAAAGTGATTTCTATTGGAATGAATAGGGAAAAACTACTATTCATTCAACAGGATGAACTCTATTCCAAGTTTATCCATGAAATTGATATCGCTTCCTCAGTTTTTCTATGCACTTTATTGCAAGCTATCAACATTGATTCTAAATAAAACAATAAAATCCACCACACGTCGCCTAAATATTGTGAAAGTTCCATTCTCTCCCGCAAAATGATGAAACTTAATCCACCAATTGACATTTAAACTTGCCAAAGCAAACAATAATATAAAAAACATCCTACTAAAGGTGCTGTGCAAAAGGCAATTGCGTCATTTGGCGATAAGTCCACCGCCGCTGGACTTTTTTTCGCTGCACAGCAACAAATACCCGTCTAATCTAATCGACCTTTTGTATGCTAATTGTGCAATAAAACTTTTAAACAATGGCAAATTGGTGGTGAAAAGCACTTACACCACTGCGGGCTATCCGTCGCACTTCTTCGCTCTTCCATCACCCTACTACTCCGCATGATACTTCCTTTCAATTGTACGTACTTGTATTTCCCAGTCACATATACGACATGAGTTTAATTTGACTATCAAACCAAATTTAGCCTAGGCATTTGACATTCCAACTGTCAATTGTCAAATGACATTTCGGTGGGCAATTGTAAGAGATATCCTTTCGTAGTGAATGTAATATCAAGACTCAAACTACAAAAATGGATCTGGTACTCAGTTAGACCATCATCATAGGCTATTATGATCAAAAACAGATACCTAACCAAACGTCAAAGATAAATGTATAATACACACACAAAAGCAGCAGCAACAACTGAGAAAAGAGAGAGTTTCATGTCGAATTCGATTCGTATTCAGCTCAACTCATTTTGTTGATATGCAAATTCATTCCCTAAAAAATAAAAAACAAATTTTTCGCGAATTGTTTTTATGTGTTTTATAATATTCTTTTGGGTACCTTTTGTCTGAAGCGCTATGGATGGTTTAATACCTAAAAGTGGCGGCACCTTAAACACAAACTTTTGCATAGAAATTAATATTTTGTTTGACTAAGCGTTTAATAGAGCAAAAGTAAAAGTCCATGAATAATGAATACAAAAAATCTATCGGCGGCGTGCAAAATTTTCACCCAAAATTAGAAGTTTGTATCTTAATGTTGCGCAACTTCATTAGCAAAAATGTTTTCTTCTACACCATCAATCATCGAATTAGCCCAATTTAAAGCCAATCTAATTACGAGTTCAATTCAATACACTTTGCCGACATAGCCGAGCCTAGAAAAAGAATCGAAATTGAAATTGAAATTAAAATGAAAAATCGACGACCTTATCTGTCAAACTTGAAAAGTCGTTGACTTGGCAGCATATACACTACACAACTGTTGCTGACAACAAACAACGGTGTTTTTGAATGTTTTCATTTGAAGGATTTATCAGCTACAGCTGTCATCTTAAATAAAATTATAGAAATCAATTCGTGCCGCGGCACGAGCTTATAATTACCGTGTATGTGCAGTGCACCTACTGAACAATCCCCATAGACCCACATTATTAAGCCTGACACACAAAACCAGTAGTGCCAGCGCACTAGAATTAAGCAATTAAGTGCGTTAAGCGATTGTTGTTAAAATGTCATTCAAATATTTGCGGGAAAAATATCACAAAGTATAAATATAATAATAGAAAACTTTCAACATTTGCGGAGAGAAAATTATGTCTTCGTGTAAATATGTGCGTGACAGTGCGTTGCAGTAGAGGGCGAGAAAAGAGGCAAACCAATTTTAAATCCACATGTAAACACGCGCGAGCGCGCGCTTGTGAAATTGTTTTCCCTTCGATTGTGTGTATTCTGCGCAGAGCTGCACATTTCTAATTGATATGTCAGCGTGTAAAACCGTAAATTCCCTTACCCCGTGTGTGATTGTGTGTGTTTGATATGCACAAGCCACTCCATCTCAAATGCCCTGAGATTGTCGTGCGAAATACCGTCTGAAGAGTCTCAAGAGTCAAGAGCAGCAATGGCAGCTGGAAAAAAACAAATCGAAATCAACGCCATAGATACAAGTACAAGTCGTAGGTACACCACTTTCGCGGATACGTATCTGGTCGGTGTAATCTATGTTTTTCGTTGTGTATCTATCCGGTTGTTGTGGCGATTGTTTCACTTTTAAAGTGATCAAGCTCTTTTGTTTCTCGTTCGGTTTATCTGTTGGTAGTTGTCTTAACCGTGCTTGACCAATGTCATTGCGCGCTGGCTAACATCTTAGCCGGAAATCAAAAGTAACAGCGATTAATTCTGTTTTTGTTGTTGTTAGCTGGTTGGTTGGCTAGTTGATACATAAGACAAAGGGTATCAGTCATCCATGTTTTGGAGGTATTTAGTGGGATTTGATGGCTGAACATTGGATGTGGGCCTTAGGAAGTCGTAATTAGCCTGGGAAACCAGACATCTCACTTGTGTGAGAAACTTTTAAGGCACTTTTTTTGCGTTCAACGATTTTGGTAATTTATTCAATAGGTAGGGGTGAGTGTACCGTTGAGTAGGTAAATTTACATGTTCAGATGGTAGATACGCATTTGGCGGAAACGATATGTTTTTATATATTCCCTACAAGTAGACTTGACACGGTAATAGATAGAGATCGGAATTCACAGATCGGAATGTGGGGGCTGTAAAAATACAAACATTATGCTATGCCATAACAGTTTGCAAATTTCTGGCGATCATTTAGTGAAATGAAAACTAAACCAATGGAATTTAAAGCAATTTGAGGGGTAATGACAGCTGTCACTGTAAATGATGGTCATTGCTACTACTAATGTGGTAACTTTAAATTGTTTTCAAATTAAATTACGTCTATGGAAGGATAATATCATAACATATAAATTGTTTTCTTATTCTTAGTGGAATATATCAGCAAATTCTTGTATGCTTTATCTCTGCTCTTTGGTAGCCTATTTCTGATAGTGTATGCACTGTGAAAAGTATTTAAGTCTATGTGCAATAGTGTTGCAAATCTTTTTCTGTTTCTTTGGCAAGAAAATGTGTACCTAACTTTATAGAACACAACATTGATTTAGAACACATCCAGTCGATCACTAGCGGTCATTGACTTTTCAACTCAGCTTCTTTAAAGCAACCAATCCTTACGTCACTTATGACAGCTATAACAAATGCCTTTGTGTGGGCTTGAATGCGCACATTTTTTGTTTTCTCGTAGTACAGTATTTTGAAGTTTAAGGGTACGTTGAACTATTCCATTCTATCAACAATACAATTTGACACACTCATCTTCATCGTCCCAAGTCTATTCGTTTCTTTTGCTCACATCGTTTTCACTATCAAACTTTTAACACCAAAACCTGCTTACAAATCTTAAGCTAAATTAGAGCTATAAAATGTCATTGTTTTATTGTTCACCTACTCTGGATGTACGCATGATTTCCGATTTATATAAACGACACGTTCTTAATGACCGAATGCCAGCATTTTATCAAACTAGAAACCGCCTTTGTATAACTAAACATGACCGCCATCAATTGACATTTCTAAATCAAGTAACTTTTCTACAACCCACAATAAGTCTACTTTTTCGCTTAACCTACTGCAATTTGATCATAAATCTCATTCGGAATCATCATCATCATCGGAGCAGGTGTTGTTTTTTCGATACCACAAGCACCGCCGACGCTGACAACACAAGAGTTTCTCTTTTCTAAAAACAAAATCTCAACAGCAGTTTCCCATTGCCACTTCCACTTTCCATGCGACACAGTGGCAATACACAAAACGGAAATGACACTCAGCGCCGTCGGAAATCTGCATGCATGCGCTGTTGTCGCCACGCCGTCATGTCAATTTGAATTCATTTTGACGCCCCAACTGACACACACACGCATCGAACAAACATAATTCAAATTTTAACCGAAAAACGAGATGTTTTCTCCTTTTTCGATAGCACCGTAGAGGAGGAAACAGAAAGTCAAGTTCAAAAGAGACAAGACGCTAGCAGCACCTCGAGTTCAAGCTCCCACAATGCATGCATGACATGTGTGTGGTTTGGTGGATAGTGCGTTAGGGCGCGTCTTTTCCTCCGGGCCATAGCTGACGCTTTGCATAAAAATCGAAAATCGTGTATTCCGATCACGCTAACGAAAGTGAAGCTTATCGTCAGTTTTCTGATTCTCTCAAAACACGTTCTTCACATTTTGGGAGGGAAAACGAGAGCAAATGCCGATTCCTATCGGGCTGCCAAAAAAACAGCTCCCAAGAAAAAAAACATCATTGACCTCCATTTTATGTCGTTGAATGGTTGCCAAAACTACGCGAGTTATCTCATCTTAAAACCCATCATGAGTTTCACAAATAGATGTCATGTGTCCTACATCTCGTAAAATTGCTTCATCTGTCTGTGCGCATTCTTTAACTTGGTTCTCACCCTCCAAACTCGCACAAATATTGAGTTACTTAAAAACTCAGTAAAAAGAACTTAATTGGAGCTGAGAGATCCATAATTAGCCTTGCAAAATGCTACCACAGCCATAAACAGTGCGGTTAGCAAACATCTAAACCACTTTTTTACGCCATTTTTTATTTTTTTTTTTGTTCTTCTCAAGCCTTTATTAATGCTTATTACCTATTTTATTAAGAAAAGTGCGCGCAAACATATAAAAAGAAGTCCCTCGACGCGCTCTCTCACATAATAGACGCAATTTTTTCAAATGAAAGCGAGACTCAATCATAACCCGTCGTCAATTATTGCACACACACCGATGAATGGAACGCCATCTCCTGGTCATGGAAACTAGGTGGAATTTAATTAGTTTAGTTAGGTATTTCTCTGCAATTCAACTTTGGTCAGCCAGGAGAGATACTGGTTCGGCTGGCTTCAAGTAAGCCGGTCCAGCTAGTAAGTTGTTGGTGTTTTTTTGTGTTAGCCCCTTTGGCTGCTACTGTTCGTGTGCACAACGGTTTTAAAGCTGTTGATTGTTTTTTTATGCTTTGTTACACTATTGACTGACATTTGGTTAATTGTTGGCTAAATTGTTTTTAAGTGCTCGTAAATATTGTAGAGAGATGAAGGATGGATGCTAATGGCGTGCACATATGGATTTGTCTTAGAAAGGAAAGTGGTAAGTGATTTAGTTTTGAGGAGAGGAAAGACCGTGACTTGTTGGCGAAACAATGTGTCAGAAGTGGATTGTCTGTTAATAGAATTGCTTCCGCTTTTAATTATTCAAATCTTAAGCTGTAGAATAATGCATTTAATATCTTTATAAAAGGAGGTAGTAGGTTTATAATTGCACGAAAACAGAGAGGTTTACTTCCCTAAAGCGAATATGGTGTTGACATTGAAATTTGTTCCTCTCTATTCTTAAGTTTGGAGGTAAATGGCCTGAAGTTTTGCAGAATAAAATGCTTTGGAGTTGACCTCAATGTCTACAAGCATTATTTTGTATCCCCTTCTGCCTACTTTAAAAATAGTTTGGTCTTAGACGTCACATTATAAGGGATATATCCTTAAGAGATAGCGCCATCTATTTGTTTATTTTTTCAAAACACTTTGATATGAACGATTGAATGTAAATATTTTCAGAATTTTCATGGCCCAATGTCTTCTAAATTAAACTTTTTACCATTTATCAATTTTGGTAAGCGGTACGCATTCAAACCTCTTCTAATGACATACGAGTACTCTTCATGAGAAGGTCTGGATTCAGCAGGCTATTTTTCCACTCTGTAGATTAAGGGATATTGTATGGTCCACTCCAGGCATAACCATAATCGTGTGAAGTAGCGTCCAACGTTTTCCCCTCATTGTCGGAAACACGTAGACTCCAAATTGGCGTTAACTATAAATTTGTCGAGTTATGTCTTTCATTCTTTTTAAACAAATATTTTTCGCAGGTTATAATTCCATTCAACAACTAATTTTAAGCAAACAGGATCTATAAAATGGTCGCGCCCAGAACTGTCAAATTAACCACTAAAATCTCTTCTTGTGTGTGTGATTAACGTCAGAATACAACTTTAAATATCGAGAGTTTTATTTAGATAGCGAATATCTCAACGTCAATTGCATGGAGGAACTAAATTAAGCAATCAACTGCAAGTCGTTTGACGGATTCGCTCCCCTAAGCAAAAACACCACCCAAAATCTTGTTTGTGTTTTGACGTTTCAGTAAAATAAAGTGGGACCTCACACATACACATGCAGTTTTGGGTGAGTCGCTTGACAGCAGAAGCGTGCGACCATTTTGTAGATGCTGTGTGTGCAATTGCGAGCGTCTGACAAACATCCAAGAGTATTTACTGTCATGAGAAAGCTTCTCAAAAACCCCCCTGCCCTTCGGATACGGCATAAAACTGTAGGTCCCTTCTGTACGTACAGAAATGTATACCACGCACAATACGTACAGTTGTGAGAAGCTAGGCCTTGGGTCTCCATGGGCTGCTTACGGCCTACTATTTATTTATTTATTTGTGTGTGCAATTGTCGCTTGGACGTGGTCTTCAACCTTAACTATCACTGTGGGTTTCTTCCAATTATTCTTACTGACAAATACTGACACAAGGAAAGCCTTCCGAATATCAACTGCCGATTTAAGACAGGCTTGTCGCCGAAAGGACTGACTGTGTCAGGACGGACGAACAGCAAAGAAACTTTAACTGACATTTATTTAAATCTTTGAAATCGATTTGTCATTTCCTATAAAAGAGATTGAATAATCCGCTTCATTTTATAACAAAAAGCCAAAATCCTTTCACATTTCCCGTGAATTAACATTAGACGAAAATAACAATAAAAGAGAACATAAACACTTGAAAGGCAATTACCAAGGCCGTTCCATACCAGTTTCATATTCGTAATCATCTTTTCATCTTCAAAAAAAAATAAAAACAAAATAACACCAACCAGAGGAGCAAAGAGTCCGACATAAACAAAAGAAGAAATGCGACTCACTGAAATGCATCCATCGTATACTTTCTCAATCGAAACAACAAACCACGAAGAGGCGAGAAGAAGAATTCCCCTTTCAATAGAAACCCAGATCGCAGACGACACATCTTCTTAAAGAAGATCATCGACAGCAGCAGCAGCAACCATGGCTCCAGCATCGCCATCATCGTCAGCAGCAGCATCATTACGTGACCATAATCTCTGTCGAATATCTCCGGCATTAAAAGCAACATCAAAACAAATATGCTGCAAAAAAGAGCAGCACAGCAGACGGCAGGAGAAGCACCACGAAAAGATGATTCCATCACACGCCATGGTATATGTATATCACAATTGCAACATGGGGATCGGTTGTACGAGCGCTTCCCCCATGGCTGCTGTGATGGTCTGTTGCTCAAAAAATATCACTAAAACCCAACCATTGGACGGGAAGTGGATGCTAAAAGGAAGACAATTTCCGATACACTTTTCACGCTAAAAATGGAATGCAAATGGAAGGAGAAAAAGAAAGGCGCCGAAAGAGAGATGATCGAAACGCGACGATGCCTCTGATCGCGTGGGATGTTTCTGGGC
This sequence comes from Chalcosyrphus nemorum, assembly GCA_949716465.1. Classification (NCBI taxonomy): domain Eukaryota; kingdom Metazoa; phylum Arthropoda; class Insecta; order Diptera; family Syrphidae; genus Chalcosyrphus; species Chalcosyrphus nemorum. The sequence goes on from OX454332.1 coordinate 105,093,177, forward strand.
AATATGTTGATTTAGATTAGCAATTTGTGACGATGTATCTCTGCATTCATGAAGTCCAGACATGAAACTAAAAAAAAAAAAAAAACCTTCAAAAAGATTGTATGATCGGTATACGATCACTTGCAGAGGACTTGGCCATCGGCGTTATATATAAATTGCCAAGCCGATGCCCATATGTTACAGATGATAATTACGTGGCACTCTGAGATTAACAACTTGCCTGCGACTTGATAGTTTTGACCTTTGCACGTTAAATGAGATTGAAGTTAGATTGCAAGATCACACGCAGTCGGGGCTTTGTAATCGGAGAGGCTTTCACAAGAAGATTTATTGAGGTTAGAGGATGCGAAAACATATACCGTATTGATGACTTTTATTTAAACCGCAATCAAAGTAGTTGAGTTAAGTTTGAGTGCGTTCTTCTTTAGAAATTAAGAAATCTGCAAGTTCAACGATCGTTAGCCAGGTATGCGAAACTTTTGAGGACAAGATTTGTCACACACTTACAATTGTAAATGTCAATTGTTTCGATTGTTCAATCAGATTTTCCTCTTCGGACTCAAGGATAAAAGTATTTGATTCCATTGATCTGTGTACTGCAAACAAAATACTTTGCGCAAAAACCTAGCGTTCTTCTAATAATTTAAAATAACACGTCTTTTTGAATGACCCTTTACAAGTCAATGTATCGACCGCACAATAGGTACAGACTCCATAGGGTGTGGTTATACCTAGTCTATCCCATTAACTTCCTTCTGAATGTTTTTTAATAGGTCAGCTCGATCAGTCACCGAATCAATCAGATCACCTGCTACAAGTGCATATTGTCTCCTCAGAAGTCACTTTGCATCTCTTCCTCCAACACAGACCTGACACTCCCGTCTACTTCTGCAGATCACTGGATCAGCTACAGACAAAAAAAAGACACAAATCTTGTCGTGACTCCATGTTTCTCACATAGACTGGGAGGGCCCAACGTTAAATGCCATTAACGGGGTTTAGGTCATTTGAAAAAAGAAAAAAGTTTTTTCCTGATATTTCTAAAATAAAAAATGTCTGCACTATAAACACAATAAAACATTAAATAAAGAAAAATCGTTCAATAAAGTTGACACTCTTGACACCGCTTTTCCTCTTTTAACGACTCGCCCTCGTCCTCTGTCTACCACTCTTTGTATTGAAAACGAGACCAAACAAATGATCTTGCGAAATCATAAGCAAAGCAGAATAAATAAATACTTTGCGCAAAGCTCCGATTTTTTTTTTTCCTTTTTTTCCATTTTTTTACGATCACGCTCGAAACACCCATTTTGTACGTTGCCCGAGAATATAAATGTTGTGCTCGCGATCACTGATCGTCTCAAGGCATATAGCTCCACTTTGAATTGATTGCATAAAAAAAAGGAGTTTAGTCTCTGTGACTTTTACTCCAAACAGTAGTAGACACAGGCTTCGGATTTGAAGATTATGTTTTACACCTTTTTTTTTAGCAAATCAAGTCAGTCTTTGACTGAAGAAAAACGATCGTGGAAAAATATTATTTACACTGGGGATCAGTTTGGAATCTCCAACCACAGATCTTGGTGGATTTTCTTTTTCCTTCCAACGATAGCTTTTGTCACCATGTCCTCTTGAATGAAAACAGTGAAACCATTCCATCTGCATGATCAGTGATCTGCAACCAATTGACATACACTCAGAAGCAACCACCAACCGCAAAATGTGTTGTGAGTTCTCTGACTCTACAAAAAAAATGCAAATTTCATAAATGATACCAAGGCTTACGGGTATGGTTAACTGGAGGTAATCTTAGAAGTCAATTTTCTGACCACGATCATTATTCGAGATACCAATTGCGTTTCACAGCGCGAAATTGATATTTAATTAAAAGGCCATGGGGACGGATGCAGGGCGCCGCGCCGGTTGTATCTTTTTTTTTTTTGTAGGTGAGGCTTACCAACAACCGACGATCGTGTGTCTTTGTGGACGTTTTGCAAATGATCATGGATCATTTTGCTGCGCCGATCGTCACTAGGAGTTTTAATTAGTTTTTTTTCTTTTTTCGTTAGTTTACATGGCCTCCATTTGCGTCCGCGCCTTGAAAGAGTGCCAGGGCTTTGACACTAAGCTTGATTTAAGGTGTAAGAATTTTAATAGCTGACATGATGATGAAAATCTCTTCCTCATTGCAGCCAGAGTCTGTCAATTAACTCTAGTCTTAAGAAATTCTAATTACAAGCAAGTGTATACAAATTAAACCACCGACCGGTGCCCTTTTGATCCGTCTAACAGGCGATAGTGATCTTTGTGTTCTTAAGCCAGGTTAACCACTTTGTCTTTTGCTTTGAATAAATTACTTTGAGATAATTCTTAGTTCTTGTTTTTTTCTCATTCTCTGTAATTAGGAACGGTCCAAAGAACAACCATTTCTTTTCGCAAGCAAAAGATCAAGAGTTTAGAATATTTTGTTAACAGCTCAATTTGTGAAGTGGCACTGATTCTCACCGATACGAGGGTTTAATGTCCGAAACCCTGATCTACATTAAAAGCGGTGTTGGGTAATATATCTTGTTTGAGACATAAAATCCGTTTTTTTATACTCAGGAGGTCATTGGAACAAAGGAATGTTGTAAATTAAAGTATTTATGTGCTTCTATGGACTTTAAGAGGATTTTGTTGGCTAATTTTGATATTGTTGTTAATTTAAACTGTTTTGAGATGGTTAAAGGCGGCGATGTTTGGTTGAAAATAGAGGTAAACAAATCGTTAAATTAGTTTATTAGGTGTGAAATTAAATTCTTATTTTATGGGATTTTTCTTTTCATCACAAAGATGGGAAGATTTAAGAACACGTTCAGATGACTTACTCCTATCCGATGGATAGCTGAATGACAGCTAACAATAAACGTCAGTTTGAAGTTTCTTTTTTCGTTCTTTAGGAGTTAAGCGATAGCTGAATGACAGCTAACAATAAACGTCAGTTTGAAGTTTCTTTTTTCGTTCTTTAGGAGTTAAGCGATTCATTTTAATTCACAAATGTCAAAGTGAAAGTGACATTTGACACCATTTTCAAAAATTATAGCATCATTCGATAGGGTGATGACTTTTACGCCACCTCGTACAATGACAAGGAAACTTAAAAGATACATATGTAGGTTGATGTATTTGATAATGACTCATTGTAAAGCGTGGTAGTTGTCCGAAACAGGATCAAATTCCATGATCATGTATTCAGCGACGTTAGTTCTGAAAACTGAGCTGGCTACAAGGTTGCTCTGATTACAATGTTTGGCGGGGTATAACCCGCTTTAACAAACAACTCATTTGGTTTTTCAGCTGCTGGTATTTGATCATACATATGCAAAAGTACTAAGGGTTCTCCTGTCTTTAGTTGAGTTGATTATTGAGGGTAACTCTCCCCAGTGCAGCATGATATGGCATGACGTTCACCACACAGTAATTCGTACTTTAAACTTATGTATGCGGCTTCAAATGTACAATATGCATTCATAATCTAGAATCAGCATTAAAAGCAATTATATCTTTTATTCAATTCAAAACCACGCACAAGCACAGTAGTCATTCATAGTCCCAGCGCCTTAGCATGTCATAAATAACCCCACCAAACAGGATGCAATTACTCCTTTCATTCACTGTGGCAGACAGAAAGTCTCCACGCCGAGTCTTTTGTGACATTTTCCCTCCTTCACCCAGACATTATGACTCCCGATTAGTATCTCTCTCTACGTTACTTTCAACATGAAACCCTTGCGCGAATTAGTGTTCATTTTGCACGAAATTAATTTCCCCCACAACGACTTGCATGGGATTAATGCACAGCCGAGTGATATTAGGAGGATTTAGTCTGCCTCTCTGTCTGTCTATATATTCGTCTATGAAAGTCACGATTCTCCAAAACCAGCAGTCTCTCTTTTGAAACACAAACATCTAATGATTAATCACCTCGCGATTGACACATTGTATGAGATTCTATTGCCTTTAAGAATTCCCAATAGAAGGTAACCTTATATGTCTACATCAGGTTGTCACCATGTCATCGTTTAGGGCTTCCGTGTTTACCATTTACAGCGTTTGTCGATTTATGATCACACAATTTATGACTGACGTGTATCTTTTTATCTTTTATTTCAGATGTAATTCAAAGGCATCGTACTTACCACGCCAATCGTTGGAAAAACTCAACACAACAGATCCCGATCATGGCAGCTACAAGCTAACGCTAACCTCTAACGAGGATTGTGTCACACATCATCACAACAACAATAATAATACAAAGTCGGACCTCATCAATGGCGGCAACAAATGCAACAACCTGCCAGACGTGTTGCCTGTCGGTGTAAAACTACAACCATCCTCACCGACCTCGGCTAACGGCTCATCACCCCGATATGGATCGAATAATAACATATCCTCGTCGGCACCAACAACACCGAACTACCCACCACCACCGTATCCGAATATGAAGATGTTCATATCCAAGCAGCCTCCGCTACCCAACAGTCGTCATTCCTCGCCGGCGACAGCTTACACAAATGCCATGCCATCGAGTGGTGGCAGTGGTGGTGGTTGTGGTGTCGGTGGCAGTAGTAGTGGTTTCAATCGATCTCAGTCCTATGATGCGAGCAGTCCCAAATACATGTCACAGTCAACCATCGATCTGAAGAAGACTCAAATCCTTGAGTCCCCCGAAGAATCCCAGCCCAACTGCCACGTAGAGAAGGTCTTGTCCCCGGCTCAATCGGAAAGCAATATAAACTCGTACACACCTCGCAAGGAGTTCAAAGAGTTCCATCGATCCGAAGTAGTGAGGAAACTTAGTCTGGAGGAGCGCGATCCTGGTGAGGGACGAATTGTACGAGCCGAATTGGTAAATGCAACTCTATCAACAGCTGAACATAAAATCACTCGCAAGGATTCGTTGCGAGAAAACATCGAAAAAATAACTCAGCTGCAGTCCAAGTTGATGTCAGCTCACATATCCGAGACTGGAGAGAGAAAGATTCTCGGTTATCCCCCGGTGATTAAGCCAGTCCAGAGTCCTTCACCCAAAGTAGAAACTGTTGAAGTGGAAACACAAAAATCATTAGAGGAGACTGAACCACCACCATCACCTCCACCGCCTGCCCTGCCCAGTACACCTCTGCCTACCGAACTAGAAATTATCTCACAAATGGAACCCGCCACCGATGGTCTGAAACTAATGCAACGAACTGAGATTATCCTCCGTGTCAATCCGATCACCAATGAAGTTGGCTCACAGACCGATGAACTCCTGGAATCGGATGTGAATCGCCTTAAGCTCACCGATAGCCGAGATGATGCCTTACAACGTACGACCCTACAACCCCGCCAGAAACACCCCATCGAGGTGGATTGTGATAACATGTTGAAGGAGTTGGCCAGTCTTCTGCCACAAAACGACCGGTTGCTGGAAATCCTTTTACCCCAGAGCACCAAAACTCCCGCCGACTATGTAGGCAAGCTCTACAATCCCGATGTACCACTGAGGCCTGCGAAACGTGACGTCGGCACATCGACTCCAAGTGATGCAAATGGTGGACCGAGGTTTGAACTTCAATTCGCCGAGATCGAGGTTTCACTAACTAACGGTGCTATTGAGGGAGGCTGTGATCATCTTATGAGAAAGAAGGTAAGTTCAAAAATTGTTTATTTTTTTTCCTTTGAGTATTAATTTATTTGGTATTTTTAGGAGGAGCTCATCAAGCACCTAACACGAAAGCTAGGAATCCTTAATTCAGAACAAGCCGCCATCGCCGAAGAGTCTTCGATCAATGACGAACTAGGCAGCGGCATAGCTGCCAGAGTTGCAGATAAAATGCGTCCAATAGACGCCACAAAGTTCCGAACCTACATCGATGATGTTGGTCATATAACCAGTTTGCTGCTCAGCCTTTCAGGACGTCTGGCCAAGGCTGAAAACTCCTTAACCGCACTCAGTGAACACAGCTCAGAGAGGGTAAGTTTTCTATTAACTCTCTCTTTTAAATAACGATTCAAATTTGCTTTTCTTTTTGTAGAAAATCCTTGTTTTAAAACGTGATCGCCTTGCTGAACAGCTAGAGGAAGCCAAACGCCTGAAGGAAGATATCGATCGTCGCGGTTCAAGTGTTGCCGCTGTCTTGGAGAAAAACCTAACCACCGATGAATTTGCCGATTACGATTACTTCATCAATATGAAGGCAAAACTTATAGCAGACTCGAGAGATATCGCGGATAAGATAAAATACGGCGAAGAACAGTTGAGTGCCTTAAATGATGCGCTCATCCAAAGTGATTGTTAAAAAAAAAACTTAGAGGATAGCGCACACTGGAGACACTGTGTGTGTGTGTGCCATATATCGGTTATACTAACAACACTGCTGCTGGTTTTTTAAAAAGCCTTTAGATGCGCAAATAAATTTCCGAGCCCTCAACGCATCAATGTTGAGGGTGACGTGAGACAATTTTGAAAGAAAATCCATCTCAAGCCAGGATCGAGGGTTTTATTGTGTAAATATTTATCAAATGTGAAGTCGTCCCACTCCGCTCTAACCCGTGATGGTGCTCTAAACACAGTAGTAGCCTTAAAAGTTGAATGTCTAAATTTTATTTTAATAAAACAACAAATACAGTGTAGGAATTTTTTTTTGTGTGTGAGTGGCAGCTTAATGGATTATATACGTTTGTACAGCTAAAAAAAAATATATATAATTATTAAAAAAAAAACTTCTCTAAGGGTAAACGTAAAATGTATACAAAATTATTAATCTCATATCTAATTTTTCTTTAATATTTTTGTTTAAATGTTGTTTTTTTTTTTTGTGATTTTACCATACGAACTTAGGTTAAGTGATATTATTTTTTTGTTTTTAGGGAGAGTTCGGCTGAAGGTCGAACCGTAATATTAACATAAATGCTTATAGATGAGCTATATTCAGTAAATAATGCTTAGTGTGTAGGGTAAACAATATTATGAAAAGGAGTTGAGAAAAAACAATGAATTTAAGAAGTATACAAATTGTAATTTTATTGTAATTGAATAAAATTATATTTTTAAATAAAAATATAAAAATATTAAAAAATAATAATAATTGTCTCTTTTATTTATTTGTTTGTTTGTTATTCTTGATTTTCTTAGTCATAGAGACAGATGCATTGCTGTCATACAAAAGTGTTTAGGACGTTGTTTCAACTTTTTTTTTTTTTATAATCTGCACATGCCAAAGGGGATATGAATACCCTTTTACTGTTTAACAGGGCACGGGCGTTAGCTAATTTTGGAAGAGAGAAGAAGGGATAGGAAAGAGTTGGTGTAGTGGTATTTGAAACTCAGGTGATATTAGGTTTCAATGTTTATTCTCAATGGATGGTATCCAATTCGATTGGGGAGAGAGTTGTGTGTGATTTTTGCATTCGTTGAATTCGCAGTATTTTTTTCGCGTTCATGTTGAAATACACGAAGTGCTTTCTGAGCGAATTATTTAAATTTTAATACTGTGAAAATTGAATGGGCTTGGTCGGGAATTGATCACCAAACCTCTCATTCAATGACCGAATACACTACCACTACGCCGTGGCCACCCACTAGATGTGCAAACTGACATCTAGTCTCATGTCACTACTAGAAATATAGTCTCAGTAAAAATCTCATCACTATTAAGGAATGAAGACTCATTGCTGCAGTCAACATGATGCTATGCTGAAATTGATGCGTTCCAAACTCGAGCTGCGTCAACCGCGATGGATTCAATGATTTTGACCCGTTCACACAAAAGTTTTGGTGATTGCATTCACACAAGCACAAACCAATCAAACATAAAACCAATACTTGTCTCACAACTCTGGCATTTACAGTTGTTTCTGTGAACGAATGAAACAAAAGTATTGGCAATAATGGAACGAAAAGGAAATTGGAATTTCTTTACAAGTTTTTTTTTTTCATATGACAGTAAGAAACCAATCCAATACTAAAATCTGATTGGGATTGGTGAATATTGTTTATAGCCAATACAATATAACTATCTCTATCATTGAACGATTGAATGATTGATTGGAAAGATCGAATCATTTTTGAAACCAATACTTGAACGATTCGGTTATCAAATTTTAACGAATAACACAGCTCTATTCCGAACGCTAGACAGGGCAAACAGTTTTTGACAGTTTGCACATCGGCTTAAAATCAGCGGAAGACTGTTTCCTTGTTTCTTTTTCCAAATCGCAGTGGTTCTTTAAAACGTTACTACTTTTCAGAATCCTCCTGTGTCGACAACATCAAAACCATCGATTTTGAAAAGGCGTTTGATAGTGTCAATCGGGAATTTATTTGGCGTGTCTTGCGCAGGAGAGGCATTCTTGATAAATTAATTGCAGTTATCAAAGCTACATATGATGGGCCCAAATATCAAGTCTTCCACAGAGGAAAACTGTCTGAGGAATTCGAAGTCCAATCAAGGGTTCGGCAAGGCTGCATACTTCCACCAATTCTGTTTTTATGAATGCGGCCTAGAACAGTAAATGGAGGACCTTTACCAAATGAAGCGATGTGGAGAGAGAAGCAGACGTCGTTAGGCTGAAAATTAACTCGGCAAAAACAAAAATGACCAAACTCATGAACTCATATATGCTGGGCAGACGGTTGAGAGAGTAGAGAATTTCCAACACCTTGGGAGTATTGTCTCACCCATTGGCGTAACTTAAGCAATTTGGAAGTACATGTATAATCAGATCACATGAAAATATTTTACTTTTCATAAAGAACGCTCAACTCAGGAAAAATATCATGGGCTAAAATTTTAATCAAAGACGAATTAAATTAGGAAGCCAGCTTTGGGTCGTTTGACAGTTTGGACGGTGGCAAACTTTCGAGTAGATAACACTGTTTTTATGCAATTATTATAAACACAGCGCTTACAAGTTTTCTTTTATGAATGCAGTCATAGTTTTAGGTAGCTTGTTAGTATGATAGACTACACACCACAACAGACTACACTACGCCTTACCTTGACTTCAAAATACCATTTACATCAGCTTACCCTAGCAGAGAAGAAAGACAGCCGTATACCAATTGCCGAATCCATAGCTATTTACACTGATGGATCAAAAATCGACAGCAGTGTAGGATCCGGATTCTTCTCCGAATCACTGGGTATATCCAGATCTATACGACACCCAGACCATAGCAGTGTTTTCCAAGCGGAGGTCCTGGCAGTGACAACAGCTGCCCGTGAGTCTGCCGTAAAAACAATACCACTTTCTTTATCGGCAGCCAGGCAGCTATCAAAGCAAGTACAGCCATAGAAATAAAATCCAAGCTTGTGAAGTGCTGTCGCGAAGAACTTAAGGTTCTTGGAACACAGCGCAAGGTTCTGCTTTACAAAATACACCCCAATGTTTTTTAACGATTCGAAATGTCATCGTTTGTTGTATTTCCGTCTTATAACAGCGCCATCTCTTTGCGAATACCATCCATCATATAAGTTTGATAACCAGCTGCTAGCCGATTGAATAACTTTTTTTTCCCCTGACTTTCGAGTTCACGTGCGAGTTACCTGTTTTATTGACCAAAAAGAATACAATTATTTTATAAGTAATGAATAAAAGGCTGGTTGGGAAACTATTGATAGTATCCTCCATAGCTGGTGGATCTTATTTCCTTGGCACTCGGACAGAGCGCCAACGACTACAAGCAAATTTCGATAAAACCACCGCAATAGATCCCTACCTCTTTTGTAAGAGGGATAATCTATGGAAAGACGTAAGTAAATAAAACTCCCCACCACCCACAGTAAACAGTCGAACACTTCTGCTCCTAGATTGAAGCAAAACCTGGACTGCCAATATTTGGTACTGTGTCTGCAGCAGTTCCTGTGCCAGCTAGTGACTCCACACCCAATCTCACTGCTATCCCCAGCCGAGTGTCACAGATTATGAAATATGGCTTTCCCGGTATGGACCACGTACGTTCCTATTCTGACTATGTTCTCTCTTATGACAGACGCAATCGAGTCGCTCACTGGGTCTTCGAACACATCACCGCCGAGTCTGTACAACCAAATGACCAAGTGGACCGTTCAAAGTGTGAATTTCGTCCCGACGAAAGCATCCATCCGTTCTTTAGATCACAAAACACAGACTATCGAAAGTCAGGCTTTGATCGAGGTCATCTAGCGGCGGCTGGTAACCATCGAATGCATCAGAAGCACTGTGATGATACCTTTTTCCTGACGAACATGGCTCCACAAGTTGGACTAGGATTCAATCGCGATTCATGGAATCGACTAGAAAGTTATGTTCGGAAATTAACTAAAGTTTATCCAAATGTTTATGTCTGCACGGGGCCTCTATACCTACCGCACAAGGAGGACGATGGAAAGACGTATGTCAAGTATCAGGTGATAGGAACGAATAATGTCGCAGTGCCAACGCATTTCTACAAGGTCATAGTGGGGGAGACAGCTGATAAGCATTTGGAAATGGAAGCCTATGTGATGCCGAATAAGGAGATCAGTAACGATACGCCACTGCAAGTGTTCCAAGTACCACCAGAGTCGGTCGAGAGAGCAGCAGGACTGCTATTCTTTGACACAATCAATCGCAAACAATTGGCGAAGATAAATGGAAAGAAAGTGTAATACCTTTGATAAGCGAAGATAAGAGAAGTGCAATTTAAACGATCTTGTAGTCTAACTTTTAGAAAAATTGTAAATAATTGAAAGTACGTAATGTTATGTACAAAATATATTTATATTGATAACTTGTGCGATTATTCAGTTCATGCGTTGGCGTGCATAATCAATGTTTGCTCGAGATTTTTTCGAGTTTTCAGAGGTTTTCGCTTATGTTGTTCCTTTAAGAGCTGCTGTCAATAGGTCGGAGAAGAATATAGGACTATCGGATGACTAGACTACATAGGTAATGTAGTACAAATCGAAAGTATAAGGAACATCGTAGAAACAATTGTGTTCCTATAAAGGTTCCTACATTGCGTTGACTGTAAAAAAAGCATTCGAGAAACATGTTACGATATGAATGGCGATAAATAAGAGAAGACACCAACGACGTTATCTACATACATATACAATAGCGATGCATAGAGCAATTATTAAGCCACTAGGTGTGCGCGCTATACATTTCTGCGCGTAAGGAAGGGATCTACAATTCGGCTGTTTCATTAATGCAAACCTGGGTGCGCTTAGATTTTGACAGCGCATGCAGAATTTCCGTGCAATTATGAGACTAGCTTGTCTTATTGTAGATATGCTTAGGCCTTAATACTTCTGGACGTTTGTCAGACGCTTGCGAGAGATGGAGTCAATGCACAAACCACTAAGCTACGTTGCCCACTGACTTGCTGCGCCATCGATATTAGCGAAAATCGCATTGATACAATGGGTATACTTACCGAACGAACACGACCGCACATTTTCGGTCAGCGTAACCACAATTGTATCAAGACTACTCATACCTACCCACGCTCCATTCCGGCACCTAAAACAAGATCTTGCCCTTGGACAATATTGAAAAACCAATAAATTTTCTTTACACGTTTTGAGTGTTTTATTAGTATAGTTTAATGCGTATAATTAAGAAGAGAATTAAAATGCGAACAGAAAAAAGGAAAGGATGAACGCTCCCTAGGAAGCGTGATTACAGTTTCTTTTGTTAGCGTGCGCTGGTACGTGTATATCTTACGTAACTTACTTCGACGAAAGTAAAAACTTAATACAACGAAATCGATGATGAAAAAATGCATGTGAATTTAAAAAAAATGATGACAAAAACTTTGAGTTACATTCCTTCGTTGTCGTTCTTGCTTCGTACATCATCGATCTTGAGGATCATTTTCACCAATTGTGTGGCCAAAAGAATCTGTTGCTTCTTGGAATGCAGAGACTCGACAACGTGATGATTTTTCATGTCAGAATCGCCTGTCAGCATGCAATCGACACCCAAGCTCGGGCGTTTCTCGGCAACCTGGCGGGCTTTCAACTCTGACAAGGTCTCAATGGGATGTAGACCACTGTTTTCAGCCAAAGCTAGAGGTATATTCTCCAAGGCAACGGCGAATGAACGGAAAGCATACTGCTCGAGGGTTGACAGTTGATCGGCTTCCTTAGCGACAGCTAGAGAACAGCTGATTTCGGCAGCACCACCTCCGTACACAATGCGGGAATCCTAAAATAAAACAAATCGTAAGCACTAAACTAGCGGTAGACATCATCCTTGTAACATTACCTTGATCAGAGAACGAACTACACAGATGGCATCGTGGATGGATCGCTTGGCTTCGGCAATGATCATTTCGTTGCCACCGCGCAGGAATATTGTGACAGCCTTCGAGTTCAAGCACTCTTCGATGACCAACATCTTATCCTTGGAAGTACCAAAAGCTGTAAGGGAAAATTAGTAACAAGTCGACTTCTATGTGGTCCTTGAACTTACACATTTCTCTGACAAGACCAGCCTTGCCAAGTTTCTCGGCTGAGAGTTCCTCGAACCTTGGAACAATGCGACCACCAGTTGCGATGGCAATTAATTCAATCTCAGGTCCACCAACCCAACGAACAGCGGGTAGATTGTGTTGCAACAGCAAGTGATTAGCCTCATCATCAAAGCCCCACTGGCAGATGGCCAAAGTAGCGCCAGCATCCTTCACCTTCTGCACCATATCGGCGAACTTCTCCTGTTCGTACTCCCTGAGTGCTCTGTAATCTTCAGCCGATGTAACATCCAACTTATGCTTGGTCTTTGGCTTTGGTGGTTCAAATGGGCAGGTGAGGATTGCCAACTTCACATCCTTCAATACTTTAGGCATTTGAGCGTGACTCATGGTCTTGTCGACGACAACACCCTTCACCAACATCGAGTCCTCCATGCGACCACCAACCTTGGTCTCAATCTTAATCAATTCAAAGTTGACATCCTTCATTGCGATATCAGCCACATTAAGGACGGCATCAACGGCCATCTCGGCCATCTGGCGATGGCACTTGTTAACAATCTTACTGCCCAGAGTGGTCATCGCGATTTGGACGAGTGGTTCCTTGTTTTGAGGATCAATTGGGAAGGGTTCAGCGATCGAATCCAATTGCTTGACGGCGCACTGTGCTGCCAATTCAAAACCATCAGCAATACGGATTGGATGGATACCACGATCGATAAGGTTCTCTGCTTGTTCAAGCAGCGCTCCAGCTAAGACCACAACACCAGTGGTACCATCACCGATCTCATCGTCTTGCGATTGACTTAGTTGAACCATCAATTTACCAATTTCATGCTCGACTTCCATCAGTTTCATGATTGTAGCGCCATCGTTGGTCACTGTCACATCACCATCGGGACTGACCATGATCTTGTCAAGGCCCTTCGGCCCAAGCGAAGTTTTCAAGGTCGATGCAATTTGGCGAGCAGCCAAAATGTGAGTCTGAGAAAAAAAAATGCATTTTAAAAATTAGGTCAACTCTAGAAAGATAAATATGTAATTAGTAGATGCCACTGCAAGACGTTCTCAAGTATGTATGAGAACGTGTCCAATCTTGGCCTCTATAAAATGGTTTTATCTATCTACATGTAGTGCTGTTACTGTTAAGAGATACAGGAAGCTGGGTAGCCACTCCTAATCACAACTGCATGTTGAATTGGGAGCTTGGATATTCTTCGAATCGCTCAAAATATACCGGCTTTCAGATTGATGCAGCATCTTCCAGGCTAATCAAGCAAATCTCTACACCCCTAAATAATATAGCCATCCTGCCATTGACAGGCAGGCCTTTATCAAGGTTATTATATGGCTCACAAGGTCAGAATTGACCTTCTCTGAATGCCGAGTCACAGCTACATCGATCGTGGCAATTTCATCAGTCTTACAGTTCCCTGGAATATCCCTGAGGCGTGGCACCCAACGTAGTTGAATGTTAAATGATCTCCATCAGAGATGAACGGCAATCTTGTACGACCGTTTTTGGATGTAGAAAACTCAGTAGAAAACAAGATATTGCTGCAATTATGTCAATTTAAATGTGCCACTGGAGCTAAGAAGACAAGGCATTGTATAGCAAAAGCAATATTGCAAACAAAGAAACAATTTATTGAAAGTGTACAAGACTTTGAGAAGCTAAAAGATATGTAAGTTTATTGCAGGGATTTATAGACGTATTTCTGCATGAAGATCACCTCAATTGAGTTTTTAAAAACGCCCTCAATCTTTCCTTAATCTTCAATTTACAATGTTATTGCCTGGTGTGAGCCGCACAAGTCAACAATAGGCGCATTACAACCAAAGTCGAGTGGGCGTTGTGACTCTTTCTCGAAGAAATGCTAAGACTCTGTCCAAATACATTATTAGTCACTCCTTTTGTTTCAACTTTTCGCCATCTGCTGTTCTTAACTTTGCGCAAAGAAAAGGAATGCATTGCACACAGTTCGATTAGCTAAGGCACACAACAGCAAGATGAGATGAGCCTACACGAGTCTTTTCAGTCCAAATATCTTCAAAAAGTGTTAATAAAAAACCATTCGCATTCAAGAAATAACAATTTTAAACAATTTTCTTCTCACATGTCGCACAGGCCGAATGAAGTTTATCGATGGGCAGATGTCAGAAAATGAGTCAGACGCTTCATAACCTCAAATCGGCATCAAACAAATCAGAGACAATTCGATTTTCTTCGAAATATCAATGAAAACTCTAAAATTTTCATCGAAATATATCCTTTAAGACATATTACCGCATATATCAGTCATATACCCCTTCACACCGAAAAAATTCGCTGTAAAATCGAAAAACTAAAAACATCTGGAAGCTTCTACTCTTGTTCGCGGGAGCCAAATTGTTTTGGTTCGGCAGTCACACCTTAATTTTTTATAAAATTGGCTTTTTGGCAAGATACGTCCTACTGAGAGTTTCTTCAAACTCCATCGTTTTAATTGTACAAACATTTTAAAGCAAAGTTTAGAAGAAATATTCACCTTAATGGCATCGGTGCCTGTAATACGCTTTTGGCTCTCTTGATCACGCAAAATGATAAAAGGTCTGCCATATTCGTCGAAAGCGAAAGTACCCGGAAAAGCACTCATTTTTCAAAATTGAAAATTTTCAAAGGATGCACAGATTATCACGGATTTTCTTCACTTATTTTTCAAACGCGATCGAACGAATTAATTCTGCAGAACACAAAAAAAAATCTCACAAGACCGGCCGTCAGCGTGACAGTTCGAGTGGCATTAATCGATTGCAGCGCTAGAAGTTACTTGTTTCTTGTGGCGATTCTGAGCACATAGGATAGGAAGGTAAATTTTCTGGTCTGGACATGTTCAGCGATGGAAGACTTGATTATGTTTATTTTCGATGCAGTAAAAAGAATATATATGTTTTTAATACACATTTTTTCAAAGTAGATTACGCATCGATAATCAAAAACTGTTTGCAACATTATTCTTTATTTTGTCAACTAAATAATACTGAATGCAAATAAATTAATTTTATTGGTTTACTCTCTTTCTGAGCAGTTAATCACGATCACCATAATTTACTTTCTGTTGCATTTAACTTCCATCTTACGCAAGCATGTGGGTGTAGAAAATATTTCCACAGACTTAGTCCGGTATTACACGCCGACTTACTTTGCGTCGCGTTAATCGTGAATTCTCTTTTGAAGAGTCATCCTGTAAGTCTTGTGTTATTACACGTCGACTCTTTTCAGTGTGCTCAATTTGGCATTAAACTCATTATCCGTCTATCTTATCACTGCACACACGGAACGAAAATAAAGTTGAATTGAAAAACTACGAAGTAGAACAAAGAGAAACAAGAAAAAGAGTCGATGAAATTCTATCCGCGACTCACAGGGCTGGTGTTCTTCCATCTCATCTCCTTTCTCTCTTCCACTTATGGAATTTCAAAACAGTCTAGACTCATAAGTCGGCGTGTAATACCGGACTTAGACACGATAGCTTCATCTTCTTCCAGATGAAAAGCAAAGCAATTTCTCAATGCAGGCATTAATTTCACAGCGTCCATTAAACTTCTTGACGTGGTACAGGCCTAGCAACTAGCTAAGAAGATTTGAAAGACTAAGAATAATTGTTGAAGCAGATAACTATGCATAATAGACAGACATCTTCGGTTGATTTTACTTTGGGAGAACAATACGATCAAACCTGTTCCTGGTCTGGATAGTTCTCTGTTGACTACATCAAGAGCCTGAAGATAATTATCAAGTAGTGTGTTGAATATCGATCACTTTGTAATCTATTTTAGGTACCTTGCGCGGAAAGGCTTTCCAGATATCTTATCGATTATCAATTCTACATGCGATAAGTCCGCATGTCACAGAGGAGGCAAGGTCGTCAGAAGAATTCGTAGCCATTTTCAAATTGGGATTTGGGAAGGCAGAATTCTTTCTAAGAGCATATATAATGTAAATTAGTACGTAAGCAGATTCCTGGCATTGATAATCCAGGCTTGTAGCCCTTGCTACAGATTACCGTAAGATAAAAGTTAGTTTGAGCAATAGAAAGTAAGTGGTAGCTCCGAATTCACTTGCACACTTCTTGGTTCATCTTTTGGCGGAATTATATGTCGTTTTCCTTCGGTTTCACTCAAGAATTCTCTTCTTCTGGATTCCAATCGAATATGCAATTTGTCTTCCGCTCAACTGTTTATGTGTTAGTGAGCCATGACAGCTCAAGGAATATGACATTCCTTGTTTTTGTTTTTGCAATGAAAACTCGCTGAGCCATATGGCATTGACAAGTAGTCCAATGAAAGAGTTTATTTGTGTGAGTCGATTCTGGGTGTCTTCCCAAATGAAATCGGGAAACGAAAAGCTCTGATTGACAGCATTTTTTCTCTTCGGAAAGTTGAAAGAAAACTTCTTTTGCCCTATGAAAAATGACAATAGTAAATTCAAACATGATTTTTATTCAAACCCAAACAGCTAGTATAATTGCGGCCTTATGATCGATCACACAATCTACTGTCACTAGACAAATCTTAAATTTCAATTGTGAATGATCGTGTATCGCCATTTCTTTTGTATGTGTTGGTAAAGATAACAAATTTGCACGATTCTTCTTTGTTGTAAATAAATCATAAAATTACCAAAGATTAAGCATTAAATTAAGTAAAAATAGTTAAATAAATAATTCTAGCATATTAGAACATTTAAGTAAAAAAAATAAACAAGGTGAACGACCCCCAGTAAGTGACGTTGCACACAAAACATTTTGATGACATTTCAATCAAATCGTTCTTCGCGCCGCACTGTTCCGTAGAAACTAGGTCAGTCACCGCGCCACCCACCGGCGCCGATCGCAACAGTTGTGAAACTTTACGGTAACCTTTCAAAAAGCCTCTTAAATTAAACTGTTATCCAATGTGTGGTGTTTTTACAGTTTCATAGATAGCCTCCTGCGTCCTAGAGCCATTCTCACCTTTCAATTAGGATCAAAACAGCGACAATGGACCCTACAGCTTCCTTCGAGGACGAAATACTGTCCATCAATCCCGAGTACGACTTAATATTTAGTAAACAAGAGGAAGCACGTCTAAACCTGTCGCCGCAACCAATCGAGGCAGGCTATGCTCGACGAAAATGTTCACCACGAAAGATGAAAATAATTTCGAAAATGAATGAGTTAATTGGCATTAAACCCGTCGGACAGCTGCCTACGAGCGATGACTGGGAGGACAATGAGGAAATCGAGAAGGAGACTATTATTATGATGAGGCGAATGGGACTGGAGCCAAGCATAGACCGTCCGCCAGATGAGAATCGAACGATAGCCACGGTACCAATCAACGATGATGTGATATTAATGCGAAACGGTCGCAAAAAGATGTCAATTTTCATGGCTAATACCTATTTTGAAATGAAACCACGATCAGAGCCTTCGTTCTGCACAGAGGAGGAAGAAACCTCGGCGGAGACAACGAACTCTACAGACTTCTCTGACGATGTTCACATATATCACCCAATTCCACTGAACAGTACCAATGTAACGCAAGTAACAAAGGTATCCGAAGTGGACAGTGCCGAGAATAAGTGGGAACCGCCAACATATGAACCCTCTGAAGTGAGTTCTGATTCGTTCAAACTAGAATCGGATAGTGATTTCCCAGATCTATCGTGGCGTCGTCAAAGCACATCTCGTGAGGTCAGTAAAAGTGAGCGTAAAACATACAAAAATCGTTCAAAACGATCGGAATCAGGGTCGAGTAGCAGCAATTGGTGGCGTTCAAATGACAACAGTACTGAGGCGAGAGATGAGAATAATTGGCGGATCAATAAGCAACCAGCAGAGGCAATCACCGAAAAAAAGGAAGAAGTTATCATCGAGCCAATACCAAAAGAGGAAACCAAACCAGTCAGCAACTGTGGTAGTCCACTATTTAAACCCAAAGAGATTTTTATGAAGAAGAAAGCGAAGATGATTCAACAGGTGTTTGCTGCAAATCAGTTGCCTTAAAAGTTTTATTTTATTCCTTCCAAGTGGAATTTATTCCATGAGTACGTTAGATGCACACCAAAGACTCTATATTTTTAATTAAAGGGGCAACTAACGTGCAAGTGGAATAAATTTCTTTTAAAAATTTGAGCTCATTTAACAAATCTTAATTTTATTTGTGTCACTAAGGACGTATGGCCAGCAAATTGTGAATTTTTTTTTTATTTATTCGATGTATACATTAGGGAGAAATGTTGTCCCAAGGTTATTATGACGAATAGGTTATGTGCGATACAAACGCCCTATAACAAGCACACAATTTCAGTTCAGTTTCAGTTCTCTTCTTTCAGTTTACACTCAATTTTTAGTTCCAAGTGGTACACTCTAAATCCAAACCATGTAAACCATGTAATGCCTAAGCTACTTATTTTTACTTAAGCAATAATCATGTTCTTTTTATTATTCAAAACCATCGGTCTGCTCTCTAAGTACAAATAATTTTGACTAGTAGTTTAGAAGGACAATATATTTAGAGTTCATGTTATAGTTTTCATATCTCACAATTTAACTAATGGCTTAAAGATTGATGCGTTTCTGTGATTTCTTTTGACGTGCAAAATTGAGTGCCTTTTGTTTCTCTACTTTGCAGTTTGTAAAATGTAATGCAAGTGAAAAGGGTAAATAGTTCACTTAGAGGACTTTTATAAGACTTAGGGTCTTTTTGGTGTTTCTGTGTTACTTTAATACGTCGAGACGCCACACAAGAGATCTTTGATAGTTTTGTTTCTTCCTTTATTCGCAATTTTACTGTACACGGATCACTCTTCTCCACGAAACGAACTCAACGCTGAGAACACAAAAATAAAGCAAATGAACAAAATTACGAACGAGTAAAGAAGAATACGAAAAAATCTTTCAATTCTTCTACCCGCCCGACAAGGCTGTCAGGAGGCTACCCCATTTACTTCTCATCTCTCACTCTCCCTCGCACTTCTTACCTGCCTATAAAAAGTGAACTTAAGTGGGTATAAGCCGCAGCCTAGCACCCTTACCAAACCGAAATGAATCAAATCTATATCAATGAATAGGATTTAAGTTATTTATTGATCCGATACATGGGTATCGCTTTATCCTTTCGGGCATGTTGTTTCCAGTTGTAAAAACCAAATTTTCTTGGTCAGTCTTTATACCGGCGACTCGATTTTTTTCGTCGGCTTGAACCTAAGACCTGTGATTCGAAGATTTTCTTCGAAGCTGAAGCGTTGTTTTCATCATAACGTTATGATATCCTTATTTTACGGATTTAATGATATGGAAGTTGAAGGGATAGTTCTAATTCGTAGATTTAATGATAGGGGTGTAAATCTTGAGTTTGTGCCATGTTTAAACTATTAGCAGCATAGAAGCTCGCATCAAACTGAATCAATGAAAAAGTTCAATTCCATTTCAGGGATGAATACCTTTTTGATATTCCCAATAGCCTTTTCGAAATCGATGAACAGAAGGTGATCTGGCGATTGACAGTGAATGCATCTTATGATTATAATTTACTTGGTCTTTTTACATGGATAAGAGGACACTATGTTTTTGAAAATAATGATAATGAAGAAGAAAATTTTGCTATCCCTTTGTGCTAAAAGGCACTTAAAAAGAAAAATCTATCACACTTATTGTCGACGTCGTCCACTACTCTCAAAACAAACGACACGACTGTTTGGCATTGGCAATGAAGAATCAACGACTTTTGTCGAGGCGGTGATCGACAGAAGTCCTCTGAAATATATATGGAATCCTGAGTCGCGTCGTTTTAGTTAAGCAATGTGAAATTTCAAGCGCCTCGACTTGACAGATGTTTCGAGTGGTTTTCGACAGACGACGACAATAAGGGTGTATAATAGGCAGTAAAGTTGCCTTCCGAAGAACCGCTGTTCAACAAAATGTTTTACAAATCCACGTGCTACAAATGCATAGCAAAACTATGAATTCTTTTTAATTCATTACTGTACTAACTTAATATAAACAGAACCGTCTATGCGGTGATTAAGAATCCCTTGCTTTGTGCTAAAAAGCAATTGAGTAACAGAGCTCTTTCTACATTAACAAAGGAGGCTATTCGTCTATGAAGTAGACTAAAAATAATAGCTTCACAGAAATATAATTTGTAAGGCATTCTTTGACTTAAACATGTGAGTTTATTTGTATGACGAAGCGATTACGTGGTTATCATCTCCATTAGCTGGCTACACAAAGTGGTAAATCTTGATCTTTTGTGCTATGCTGTTGACTACCCAGGCCTGACATATACATATCTGTTACGTAGCTTTTGAAATATATACCTCAAATAATTAGTTCTTTAAAGAAACCATAAAATATAGCGCAAAGCGAAATGGCATACTTTGGTTGATCATAGATATTGAGAGAGGATTCTTAAAGTTAAACTGACGCACTTCAATATAAGCCAGATCAATGATATCGTTAGGAGAACTTAAGTTAAGCATGTAGCTTAATAGTTTTAATACAATAAATAATATCCCGTAGAGATATATTCAGTATACTTTCGGACAAATCCACTGTACATACATCGAATAAATTTGCCTAAAAAATACAAAGTCATAATAAATGCTCTGTCATACTTCCATACTTCCATTGTTCTATTATTCTATTTTATTAAATGCAATATTATTTACTTATTCTTTACGTCTTCTACTGAAATTAGTTATATTTACTTAAAACACACACTTTGATGACTGTGTTACTGTTTGTGAATTCCTTTATAATTGAGTCACTCAAAGTGTTTTTCTTTTATAAATTAATATCTTAAGAAGCTTTAATATTTATTGGCACTTAAATCGAAAATTCAATTGTGATCGAGTATTTAAATTAAGTCTCTCTATTATATAATTAAGATATGAACTTTTGATACTTACATATAACATATAACTATGAAAGAATGTTTATCACTTTTTTTTTTTCATTTTCTTTTTCTTTAGAAGCTAAAATGTTTTATGTACTTAATTGAAAAAAAATGTGCTTAGTAATTGAGTTAAACTCAGAATATAAATAAGTATAAGGTGATCTACAAACGATTACCTTTATGTAGGGATTATTCACGTAAGAAATACTCGCATCCATCCAACTAACTAAATTATCTACTTTCACCCTTATTGTCGACGTCGTTCACGATTCTTAACACTAACGACTCGACTGTTTGCCATTGGCGATGAAGAATTAACGACTTTTGTCGAGGCGGTGATCGAATTTTGAGAAAACCAGTTTAACTTTTGTAATAAGTCAATGTGACTATGGTCGGATTCAATTGTCGTATTCGAGTTCAAGAAGGCAAAGAACCCTAGATTTTACTATATTCACTTTTGGTGTCCTGTGTAAGGTCTTTGATAATTTTGTTTCTACCTTCATTCGCAGTTTTACTGTTTCCAGGTACAAACACGGAACATTCCTTTGCACGATACTTTGAAAATTTTGTTTCTACCTTCATTCGCAGTTTTACTGTTTCCAGGTACAAACACGGAACATTCCTCTGCACGATACTTTGATAATTTTGTTTCTACATTCATTCGCAGCAGGAGTAATAATAATATTGCACAAAGCGTGGGTGCTGTGGCTCAGTGGTCAGTGCGCAAGGGGATCCAAGTTCGAATCCAGAAAAATACCATCAAACGTCGTTTTTTCACAGCCCCACCTCTTTCGAGTGTCTGACAAACATTCAAGTGTATAACTGTCGTGTGAAAGCTTGCAGTTGCTGTTGCTGTCTTTAATGAATTCTATCGAATTTAAAAGCATTTATAAATATTTAGTTGTGGCTATTGAGGTTTGCATCAATCGTGCTTCTATCACTTGATGTACTATTCTGTGTTTTGATTAAATACTTTTCATATATTTTAGGTCAAGGATATGTTTTCCAATGAGCAAATATGTATAATAACATAAAGGCGACTACATATTCTTTTATTCTTTGATTTTGTTTAAGAATGAAACTGTGGGCAATATTCAAAATTGATGTGATAATAATATGTACGTAAAGAAGAATTATAATTATAAGGTTCTTTTTAAAAAAAAAAACAAAAAAAAAATTAAGAGATTACATATGTATTTCAGATGAATATTTGGAAATTACAAGGAAAGACTTAAAGGATAAATGTAACGAAAATATAGTCGAAGGGAGAAATATATTAATGATTTTTACAGTACAATATGATAGGTATTATTATTATATGGTTGTAGCATTATATTTACAGGTATTAAGTCAAATGGAAATTATAAATGGTAATGTTTCTCATGAAATATTAACGTTCATTTAACGATATAACAATCCGCGTCCCTTCATGGGTGCCGCGCATTCATAACTCTGGCTTTCAGGGCAGTGATGGTTTAAGAATACCCTACAAGAAGTCTAATGGGATCAAATAGCATGATATCGGTGTCCAAATAAACTCGTTTCCGCATGAGACGACTATGTTCCGAAATCGCTCGTGCAAAATGTCCATTGTGGCACATAGCGCCATGTTGTTTGTTTATAACCTGTATCCCCTTGTTGGTCCTAGGGCCTCTACAACGCCTACGCGCCATCGTGTGCGATTTCTGGAAATGTGCCTCAGCTCCCCCCAACACTTTCGCAGTTGTCGTGCTTCCTTCTCCACTGTTCTGCGCCACGTACTCCTAGGACCTCCGCGTATCCTGCCATCCTGGGTAAGCGGGTTCCATTGCATCGCTTGGTTAGCTATGGATCTGTCACCCGTTCGGAGAGTGTGACCAATCCACCGCCGCTTTCGTCGATGTATGGTTGTGCCTATGGGTTCATGGCCCGTTCTCTGATAAAGCTGTTCGTTAGAGACACGGTTTGGCCAGAATATCCCCAAGATGAAGTGTGTGCACTTATTGACAAACGTTTGCAGCTTCCTCGTGATAGTGACGGTCACCCTCCAGATACCACATCCATATAGCAGCACGTATTCAACGTTGGAACGAAACAGTCGTAGCTTGGTGTAAGTAAATTGCATTGCTTCGTCAAACTGTGGATAGCATCCCAAACGCAGATTTGCGGTTGGCTATATCCAGTTCGGTTTCGCCATCGGTTTAGACAATACTCCCAAAGTATTGAAACTTTCTACTCTCTCAATGTGAGTTGATGAGTTCGGTCCTAGGCTGATAATTTTTGTTTTTGCCGAATTGATTTTCAGCCCAACGACGTCTGCTTCTCTGGCTGTCATTTGGTGAAGGTCCATTATTTTGTGCGACAGAAGGCATATATCATCGTTCACACCAAACAGTGACGTCCCTAATTCCAGATTATTGCTTGTAGACGAATCCATTCATCCGAAAAGGGCCCTCGCAATAAAATTGACATTGTGCAAGAAATACTGCTCAAACAGAAGCCCCACTTCCATAAACCAATTCAATCATTAATTGAATTCATGTTGATTTGGCGAAACAAACTAAATAAATGACAGCCAATTGGATATTGTAGTTTTCAAATATCGAAGGACCTATTGGTAAAGCCAAAGCAGAGGCAAAAGGGATGAAGGAGTCGATGCTTCGCTTAGAATGTTCATAAATCAATTGCTGACTAATAGGACCAATAAAACAATGTGCACTTCGCAATCAATCAACTGCTGAGGAAAATAAAACACCCAATAATTGCTTAATTCATTTATATTTCGGAGTATATTTAAATCACTAGTAAGAGAACTTGGTTAGACCATAAACTAGAAACAACCATCGGCACTATGTGCTCGAGATTTCAACATCTAATCCTACTTTGTTAAGTAGTTTTCTTTCAGACTTTCTTCAAGTTTCTGCGGATCGGTAATAGGCATGCGACAAACTTTATTGTGACAAATATACACAGTAGGCTTCCCGCCGACCATTTTAAACTTCTCTTGCACCTTTTGGCTGGTCGACAATGGCTTCTCCGGATCGACATGTACTATGATCATTCCAGGAATGTAAAACTTTTGAGCAATCTCTACAAATTGTTTTGTTGTCTCTGAATTTGGACCAATGACTGCCACCAAATTGAGTCCCAAGTCGTATAATATCAAGCCGGACATCATTTCGGGAAGAACATAGCCAAAAGGATTGCTTGAAGAGAAGTAGTCAAAAAGTTTACCTGCTTTTACTCGATAGCTGTCTTCATCGAAATAGTATGATATTAGGATGAGATTACGGGCGGAGACGCTATTGCCACATGGTTCAGCACCATCGCTATCTGAAAGGCATATACATATATAAAATAGATAGCCATGTGTTATGAGGATTTTCAATCACCTTCCTTGAGCCTAACGACGACGTTAGGAGAGTTTGCTTGCGAATAGAAATATCCTCCGTCTTTTTCATCCCAGAAGAGACGGTCCTGTATGTTCTGCAGGTCCTTGGCCCATTGGAGAACATCATTGTCTAGCGATGCCTTGTAATAGTCCAGTAGACCTTTGATAAGGAAAGCGTAGTCATCCAAAAAGCCATCAATTTGTTTGGATCTAAAAAAGAGAGAGAGTACAGTACAGGGAAAAGGGATAGATTGTCTAGGAGACTTACGAAACGTCTGCCAGTTCATTGCCGGATCCATAGCATGATCTCAGCAGAACATTCCTTTGTTGGTCAAAGAGTGAGCTCCTGATGAACTTGTACAAGTCATTCGCTGCTTTTAGGTACTCTTCCCGCTTCTCACTGCCACAGGTGGCTAACTTTGCCAAACCAGATAGCACTAAACCATTCCAGGAAGTTATGATCTTTGTATCCAGATGAGGGCGAGGTCTTTTATCTCTGATCTCGTGGAGAATTTCATTTGTTGTTCGAAGCACGCCTTGAAGCTCCTCAGGGGTTAATTGAAATTTCTTACAAGTCTGCGATGGAGATTTACGCACAATAAGAATGTTCTTGGCCTTTAAATGGCCATGAGGATCACTGGAAGGGTCTACATTCCCCGTCTCTCGCACATCATAATGATGAGCATAGATTTTAAAGGCTTGATCCTTGTCCATCGAGTATTTTTTGGCATTCACAGCAATTGCATTGCGAATCTCTCCACAAGTCCATGCATAGAAAGCACCTTCGACTTTAACAGTGTCATGAGCAGTGGGCAAAGAATCTGCATCCTCTCCAGAGTAGAATCCCCCCGACGGGTGTCTTAGGTCCTTCATGATGTAGCGAAAGATTCCATCGGCAAAATCCAGGTACATAGTCTCTCGAGTGAGTTTGTAAGCATTCGAATAGGACGCCATTAATTGACCTTGATCGTAGAGCATTTTTTCAAAGTGTGGCACATGCCACTTGCTGTCAACCGAGTACCGTGCAAATCCTCCAAACACGTGGTCGTGTATTCCTCCGTTGCCGATCATTCTCAGCGATCGCGTGGCCATATCGAGAACATCCTCGTCCTTGGCGACGATATAGGCATGGAAAAGGAAGTTCAATCGGGAGACTTCGGGGAACTTGGGATGACCACCAAAACCACCGAATTCTGGGTCGAATCTGCGTTTGAAGATCCGCACTGCTTCGTGGAGTTTAGCCTCAGCCGAACCAGGCTCATGTTTCGAGTCGGCTGATTTCTCCGTCAGACCGGTGCGGATAACTTCGATGACCTTGAGACCAGTAGCAGCTAGTTCACTTCGATCTGTCTTCCATTTAGAGGCGATAGTCTCTAGAACCACACTGAATCCTGGCGTGCCCCAGCGACTCTTCGGAGGGAAGTATGTCCCCGCCGTTATTGGAGCCAAATCTGGTGTAAGCCAGACAGACATTGGCCAGCCGCCACTGCCATTCATCATGACGACAAAGTTCATGTAGATCTTGTCAATGTCCGGGCGTTCCTCCCTGTCCACTTTGATATTGACAAAGTTCTCGTTCATGATCTTCGCCACTTCCTCGTCTTCAAAGGACTCATGCTCCATGACATGACACCAATGGCAAGTGGAGTAACCCACCGAGAGGAAGATCAGTTTATTCTCATCCCTGGCCTTTTGTATGGCTTCGTCACCCCAAGGATACCAGTCAACTGGGTTGTTGGCGTGCTGCAAAAGGTATGGAGACTTCTCCTGCGCCAAACGATTTGTGTGCTTTAAACTGCTCGCGGCCATACTAAACCTGACGACAGTTTTCCGGAGACACTGCTGTGGAAGGGGTCTTACAAAGGACAATTTAAACAAGTCTCCAATCAATCGGTTGGAAAGTCTCCATCCATTACTTACCTTGTTCTGAAGTTATATAATTGCGAGCTTCCAATTAGACACGGTGAACTGAACGAACGCGTATTGAGCGAAATGAGACGACGACTGCTTGTCCGATAAATATTGTGCAACATAGCAAAGTGGATTGGTAGCGGTTTCACTTGATTGCATTCCCAGAGTCACCAATGGATTCGACGGTCGATTGATGATTGCTCGTAGGAATGCTTGGTGCCGGTAAGTCGCGTTAGATGGGGTGGTGCGGGTGTAATGGTAATTTTGCACAAGTGAAAGTCTTGAGAAGAACGGTACAAAGATGTAGATTTGTTTTTGTTGATGGTTGACAGCAAAACAAAACCACTCAGCTGTGTAGTGCAGCAGCTTCAAGGTTGTTGTTTTAGAAAGTTCGTGGAGAGAGGGCGCTGCAAGCAGTTTAGGGAAGAGGATATGCAACGAAATTGAATGGGAAAAGTGGAAGTTACTTTTTTTAAATGGCAATTTCAGCGTCAGATAAATAAATAGCAGTTGTCAGAAGATAAATGGAAAAAAAACGGAAAGGGATGTAAATACTTTGGAGGCTTTTATCAACGAATAGGGTTCACCGTAAAGAAGCCTACAGGGGTTAAGGTGAATACAAATTTGTATAAAGAAGGTTAAGTACTGTCTCTCAAATTAGGATGATATTCTGAAACGCACCAGAACTGATAAATGTATGGTTTACTGAACTCAAGGAAAGCAACCCTCTATTTAACATAAGATAAATATAAAGCCTATTCCCATCTTATTTCGGTTGAGGAATTACAATAGAAGTAACACTTTGCTCTATGTGCTTCAAAAACTGACCGAGTTCCTCGAAACATATAAGATATCTCGAACAACTCTCAGTAAAGCAGAAATTATAGGGCAGTAATGGTGCAGTTGGTTGTGTTTTCGAAAGTAAACCAATATGTGTAAGTTCGAGTCGTCATAGGTAATCTTATACCCAAGCATACATAAGCCGTGTTTTACTGAAAAGTGTATAGCCAGTTCGGTAAATTTTTGCACACAAAGCAATAACAAAAAGAAAAGTGAAGATAATTTAGTCAGTAATCTAAAGTGAATATAAAGTGTAGAGAAAATCGAATCATAGATGGGCTGGACTCCAATTATGGACAATAAGTTTTGTTCGTTTTTGGTTGTTGTTTACAATCCCATTCAGCACCATCTAAGTTACGAATGCAATTTTTAGAGTAAAAATGAAGAGTGAATATGAAAGTGAGTAGGGACGTTTTATTGACAACTAGCTATATACTTTGCAATAAAACACGGCTATAGAAGCCACCATCGTATAAATGGGGTTTAAAGTACTACATATTCCACGGAGCAAGGTTGCTACCTTATGCCAATTCTGTTTTAATTGGTTTAATTGGTTCGTAAAGTCGATAATCGTTTAAGACGTTAACATAGACTTCGTGCTGTTATTTGAGCGATCTTATTCCTGGCATATTCCTGTTAAGTGCCGCATATAAGATCCTATCCAACGTATTGTGTGAACGTCTAAAACCTTTCCGCAACCAGTGTGACTTCCAGCCCGGCAGATCGACAATAGACCAACTTTTCTTAATCAGACAAATCCTGGAAAAAACCAACGAATTTCAAGTCGAAACCCACCACCTTTTCATCGACTTTAAAGCCGCCTATGATAGCTTTCATCGTCTTGAGCTCTACCAGGCGATGGCGCAATTAGATATACCAGCACAATGTATCCAGATGTGTCGCGTAACGTTTTAAACAAGCGATGTTCTGTGCAACTTGGAAACAACTCTTCTCAGTTCTTCTTAACCAGATCGTCGGATATTAGATCCCTTAGCCAGGAACTCTATGAGCTGTACCAGGATGTGGATATAGTCCAAAAAGCCAAGATACGCCGACTACATTGGATCGGCCACATCATCCAGCCGAGAGGATCTTCAAATCCCAGCCCCAACGTTCCAGACGGCGAAGAAGACCTAACTTCCTCTTCGAAGACCAAGTTGTCGTGGATGCAAGAAAATTTGGTTTCTGCAATTGGAAGCAGCGTGCTCGCGACCGCAGAGGATGAAAGGCAGCCGTGTCTTAGGCAAAGACTCGGGAGCCCTTTGAAGATAATTAAGGAACTATTCAATGACATCGGATTTGTCATTTATTATGAAAATATGATAGCTCCAAAGCAAGAGGTGGAAAGAGCTCAATCCCATTGCCAGGGACCATATACGATGGTTCATGAAAAGTGCGGCGTGGTATTAAAATCCTCAATGGAAACCACATAAAGTCAAGTAAATGTAGACACTTTTTTTTTTAATAAAAACTCTCCAATTATATTCAGCAATTATAATTTTATTCCTTCAAAGATGTATTTCTTGGATTTTTGAGAGAAAGAGTTACAAGTAACAGTTTAAAAATGCTTAAAATAAATAAAAAGAAGTACATTTTGATCTGATTTTTGTGTCATTTTTGCTCTATTTTTTTACAATTAAGTCAGCATTTCATCCTACAGAAGTTGCAGCTCTTAAAAATCTATGAAATGTATGGTATTTTGTGTCCATGTGGGGGAGTGTGTGAGTAATGGTGAACCCTTAAACTACATCTTAAAAATTATTCATAGTATATCACTTATTTTATTGAAAACATCCATTCCTAACAAGATTCCTTATTGCAATCGACAAAATTACTAAATTCAGTTGAATTTGGCGGTCCCTCACTGTACAGATACGTTACGGGCCACAAACGGGCGGCAGTGAAATCACTCAGACTTTGTAGACCACCAGGACGTGGTGGTCGCTGAAATGATGTGGTGGTGGTTGGTTTCTTTTTATCCTTGTGCGGTGGCAGTGTTATACCAGAATGTGTACTGTGTTGTGTCTTATTGCCAGGATAATAACGATCACTACATTTTCTCCATTGATCTGGTTCATCGCCAACAAAGCACCTAGAAGCAAGAAAATCATATTCAGAAGAGTAAAATGGAATGGTTTTGGGGGTTCTACCATGGGTAATCGAACCCCTGAGAGTATCCGCAGGGGTGGTCCGCCTTGCAGCAATAGTCCCAGGATCCAATTTCGCCTCCATCGATTTCGCAGGAGTAGAAGCCCGTCACAATGTTCTTTTCGCAAGGACTGCTGACACGACAGGGCTTACCGGATACAGTGTAATGGCGCCATGCGACATCTCCTTTTTTTTGTTTTTGAATTTTGGTTGGTAAAGAGGTTATAAATATTTGGATAAATTGTATAAACTACAACTACAAGTATATAGTTAGCCCAAAAAAAGTGATCCGTTTTGCAGGTCTTTCTTAAGAGGTGTTTGGGAGGCAGGATGGGGAGCATTCAGAGTGTGTTTGGTTATTTACATCGTTTTGCTCTGACACTCAAAATACATTCTATTTACAATTCTTTTTTGTTTTACTTTTTTAAGGGATGTTCTAAGGGTGCTGTGGACTTTCGTGTGATAGAGATAGAGATAGAGACATGCTTACAAACTAAAGTTTACAAAACAAAATACATTCTAAAGTACAATTTTTGCCTTTTTCCTCAGGTAGGATGATGCTAAAGACAGTTGATGCACTTGAATTGCTGTTTATCTGTACATTATGTGCAACATCTTAGAATTTGAATTTTACCCGGCTCACGGAATATATCCATACGGCGGTCATTGTTGACTCGTGTGCCACCGATTGTGTTCACCTTGTCGCGGCATGTCCAGTCGAAGGGATTCCACGCGAATAGCCAGTAGTCCCGGTCGTGTGTGTGGGTGTAGTGGATGTTTAGCTTAAGCTCGGTCTGGTCTAAGTCGGACATCTCACAATTAAAAGTCGTCGCTTGAGATCTAAGCAAACAAACAAGAAAGATTAAAAAATCTTTAAAGAACCATATTTTCAAGAAATCTCACCCAAAACTAAAGGAATAACACTTAAATGGAGTATTCTCTCGATAACGAATGCATTCCTTTTTGCATTCCAACTCGGTTGCCACCGATATAACTTTCTTGATGGCTATAGAGAGGAGCTTCGCTGGTGATCCATACCCAAGGTAACACACTGCTGGAAAGTAGAATAAATCATTACTTATCTGTTTTGAATTCCGGATCAAATATCTTACATTTCTTATGCTTCTCATCGACAATTGGCTGGATTTCGCAGCCATGTCCGTAGCTCGCACGTTCGAAGACATCAAACGCGGGATCTAATATCAGGTGGCGTTGTTTGTCCATATCACGCACAGGCCAATCGCTTAGCTGGCAGTTATCTATGACACCACTATGACCTCTGGGGCCATATCTGAAGGCAAAGGCACGGCAACTGAATTTCGAGGATTTTATGCACTCAAGTTCGCATTCACCGATAGAGCGCACAGTAAGTGAGTCACGAACTATTGACTTGAAGAAACGGGTTGCATCAATAGCTCGGAAGAAGCATTCTAAAAAAAAGAAAGAGGAACAGTTTAATTGACAGTTTCTCAAAGACCCTCTGCCCCTCGGATAGGACATAAAACCGTAGGTCCCTTCTATACGTGCAGTAATGTATACCACGCACAACACTCACAGTTGTGAGTAGCTAGGTCTTGGCCCTCTAATAGCTGATTATGGGCTGATATATTTTTGCGTACTATTTGGAGAGTTTGTTGCCGATCATTCGTTGTTGGGAAAGAGTAATGATTGATTCTGAAACCAACCACTTTAAAAAAGGATTCAAAATGAAAGATTCCTCCGTATTGAAAGGGAATTCACGCGATGTAACATAGAACACTGGGGTCTGAACGAGAGAGGAGAACTGGGAGTTAGAGAGAATTATTTTGCTTCCAAAATTTTTGTCAAATTCTACTCTTACAAGCTAGAAGGTGTTCCGAAATCGGACAAGGAGCGCCCCATACACTCACGGATACGTAATCTTCATAGATACTGGTAGCCTCCGACTTCAACTTGTTATCGAGGATTATCGACGAGTTGGGCAGAGTAGTTCTCCATGCGTGCATTTGGGACGTCCTCAAAATGGTGGAAATCTTGCAATAACCTTCATGGCCAGACAGGGGCGACGTAAGGTTATAGTTGCAGTCAGTCCTACATTGTCAGCTAGCTTTTTTTTTGTTCTGTTTTGTGTCTGCCAGTTCTAGACTAACGGCTGCTAGCCAATCCTTAATCCTTACAATTCCTGCACGAACCTGTTTACCTACTGTCCGATGACATTATCATCGGCGAATCCGATTACCGTGATCTCACCAATCGTAAAATTTCGTCATTCTTGATGCTTTACAATAAGGGTTCTAGACCGATCCTAACTCGAGAACTGCCTCGCGGTTTTTTACGAAATTTTATCCAAACATAGTAGGTCCGTTCGTGTACCATCCTAAAACAGCGAATTTTTACGAAAATCTTCGAATTTTTAGGAAAAACTGTTCGCGTACAGCGAATTTTCGTAGTTTTTCGCAGTATAGAGTGCTCACGAGAGAGCTACGAATTTTAGTGCAAGAAATTTCTGTCAAACCAGTGTATTTTCAACTTTTTCTGTGCGTTTACTTTTCCGTAATTTTAGCTCTCTCTGAGAGAATTTTACTCTCACTCTTCGAAATTTGATAATCAACGATTTTTAGTGCAAAAACTACGCGAACGGACCTAGTATCTAAATGACCCCACACAAAAATGATTGAGATTATATGGAAATAGAGCGATAACAAAATTGTCTTTAACTTGAGATGTCACTTTCTGCAGGAAAATTCGCAGTTTGTAAAATTTTTAAAAGCGGGGGTGAAATTCTCTCGCAGAAATCTTCGAAAAAGTACGGAAACAAAAAAATTGTCCACTTATTCAACGTCGTCCTTTTAGAATTGTTTTACTTCCAATTATTTTGTCAACACAGCCATTTGACAGAACTCATGAATTTCCTTAAAAAAATATCAAATGTCAACGATTGTCAGAGCGGAGGCAGACTAGCGAACAGTCTGACGTTTTCCGTCAGCCTCTTAAGACTTTCGTTTTAAGGTCCGTTATATTAAAAATAACCATCATTCAGTACTCGGATAGTAAACCTGTTTGAAAAGTATGGTTTCTAAATCCAACCGCTCCGAAAGGAGACATCATAATAGAGATGGTGACTTTCAACGCCAAGATGTAAAGTGTCTATCTTGGAGACATGATGTGGAGACCACTAAAATGCTGGTAGAAGTTGTTTTTGCAACCTCTCTAGACTTGTCAGTAAGAGGCTCAGTAGTAATCCGTTGATGAGATTAATAAGTGAAAAAAGTAATAACGAGGAAGACACCGATCTGAGAAAGTCTTTTATTTTAAACTTTAATGTAAGTTAAGAACACATGAATCTAAAACTCAGAACTTCTTAAAGCGCGCTCACATTCATTTATTTCGATTGAGGCTTTCCTTCTCAAGTGACGCGCTAAAGGTGGGGAGAATATTTCTAAATTAATCTTCCTTCTGCTAACGTCTATATAGATCTTATCATTGTTTGCTAGATTTAATTTCTCCAAAAGTAAACTACAAAGGTAGCCAATAATAACGGTAAGTAAAAAGCCATATAGAGGAAGCCAAAAGAAGCTTATTTTATCCAGAAAGGAATAGTCCATCTCCTTAGCAGTTACTATTTCCACGACCCGAGTTGCATTGTATCCTACGCATCCCACATCTGTGAGTGGCAATATGACTGGAGGAGGTTTTGTTTTACTGAGCCCAATCCAACAGTTGAAGGCAAAACCAATTACAACCCCAATAAGGCTGCCCTTTTCATTTGATCTTATCGTAAACAGTCCGAGTACAAAAAGGCCCAGATAAGGCCCTCCGAAGCATCCTATAATATTGATAGCGGCTTCAGTAAGTCCCCTCGACGAATCATCGTACATCATTGCTATAAGAGTACTGAGTATTCCATAAAAACACACAAGACCCTTGGCCAACAAAAGCAAACCACTTTCCAGCGGTTTCTTAAGAACTTTTTTACAAAATTTCTCAATATAGTCCTCCACTGTGATGGCAGATAGGGCACTGATGGCCGAACTAACTGTCGACAAGCATCCACAGAATATTCCCGAAACAAATAGTCCTGGCAGTCCTGGGTATTCCTTCATAGTATCCACGACGAAAATTGGAAGTAATTGTGCGCGATCATTTATCCTTCCCTCAAGAACTGGGTCACAGTTCTTGTAAAAATTAAAGATTACTAAACCGGAAAAAAATGTCGAAACAATTATCAGTGTTGAAAGTGGCAGGTTTAACCACAAAGCTCGTTGGGCGCCAGCTAGGCTCTTCACGGCCATCATGCGTTGAATTTGAGCTTGACTTCCAAATCTGGTGAAAAACAGCACTAGTCCTCCGATAGAAACTGACCAAATAGTAAGACGCACTGTAGGATCCACTGAAACCGAAGGCCAACTGACGCGGTCAGTCTCCAGAGCTGTTTGCCAAACTTCTGCAAGTCCATGTCCCTTCAGAATTGAGCTGATGATTACACTGCATATCCCAGCAATCATAAGCACCGCTTGAAAGACGTCCGTGAACAGTACAGCCTTCATCCCACCCACGGCTGAGTAAAAGGTCACCACCAATCCAATAGCTATAATGGCCGTATTCCTGTCGATTCCAGTTACAGTTACCATAGTCGTTGCTGGAGCATACAAAGCAAGTCCAATTATCAAGAGATGTGGCAACGAAAATATCGCAGAAGTTAAAAGACGTGTTGTGTAGCCAAATCTTCTCTCAAAGTACTCGTTCACGCTGGTGAGACGCATCTTGTAAAACACGGGAAGAAATAAATAACCCAGCAGTGGTGTACCAATTACATTGGCGATTAATTCATAGGCCATTCCGATTCCAAAAAGATAGCTTTCCTGGGGCAATCCCAGCAATGGTACAGCCGAAAAATTAGTTGCCATTATGCTAAACGCCACTGGCCAACTGGACATTTTACTGTCAGCTAGTAGAAATGCTCGTTTTGTGCGAATGCCACCGCCGAGTGCTTGGTATAACCCAATTCCTGTCGAAATTACCAGCACAGAGGCCACTACTACGTAGTCCCATACAGTAAATAGTGTCATAGTCAGAAATTACGGATCAACCGACAGAGACCGAAGTTAAAAGTAGACTCTAGCCCTGACTCTAGAACTGGGAAACGTGTATTGCTACTTTTGGTAGATATTACAGAACCAACTAGCGATAATCAAAATTATCACCTTGCGCTTTAAATTTCCGTTAATAGTTTTTAATTTTTATAATTAACAGTTTTGATTTTAACTATCGTTCGATTGAAATAAGATAAAATTAATTACGGCATGTTGCCAAGTTTAAGACTGCCTTGGAAATTACTGATCAAAAATTGGAATTTCAAGTTCGTTGCAATAGACATTTTTCTGAATATTTCTAACCAACAATTCACATCTAGAGCACAGGGTAAGGCGACAAGTTCTCACGGGTTGGTCCTGCAACTAATTGTTTTTAAATCAACAAAGTTGACGTCTGTGCTGTGACCACTTTCATTAGGCTTTTACCTCATTGTCAGTCAAGACATGGATTACTTGTACTGGTGGTAACTTAGACTACCTCTCGGCAGATTAGTATAAGCAACAAAGATTGATTCATTTAAAGGTACTTTTTGAAAAAATTAAATAAAAATAAAAATTCAATTTTATCGGGTTATTTTAATAATTGAACAAAAGAATTATCTTTGGCATCTAGTTTTTAAAGATAATTTTTTCTTAAATTTTTTAAATTTAGCCGTAACTCTGGCCAACATTTTCCATACTGAAATTCAATGACGTGTTCGAGCATTTCAAGTTTTACTGTTGTACAAGTTGTACTGTTAATGTTGGCTTCCAATTGCTCAATCGTACGCGACTCATCCATGTAGACTTTTTATATAAGATATACAAGTCTAGAAAGGTGATAATCACACGATCTAGGCGGCCAATTCACTGTTATGAATTGTGGTGGGTTATGTCTTTCCATGACAAAATGTCAAACAATATTGAACAAAATAAGTTGACAGGTTAACACGACTCACGTGGCATCTGTCAAAAAGTCCTTAAACAAAACAGTACCTCGAAACGAATCACCCTTTACTATACATGGAACTTTACTGCCTAATATTTTGCATCGGCTTCCAATCTAAAATTGGTCATGTCTTTCTATGACAAAATGTCAAATAATATTGAAGAAAATACTGTGACAAATTAACACGACTTACGTGGCATCTGTCAAAAAGTCCTTAAACAAAAAAGTACCTCGAAACGAATGACCCTTTACTATACACAGAACTTTACTGCCTAATATTTTGCAGCGGCTTTCAATCTGAAATTGGAAACGCCATGTTTCTGATGTATATGCCAGTAAAGTCAATATATACAGTGCAATTATTTATTTTAGCTGTCAAATTAACACTAAATATGAAATTTGTTTGTCATTTTGTCATCTCTAAGCTCCAAATTGGAAAAAGTCAAAAGATCTATTCAATACTTATCTACTTACGTGCATTTCTTGGATCCGACAAAGCCGTGCTATCACTCCGTGCCGGTGGTTGTCTACATACGTCTAAGTCGTCCGACATCGAATAAATGTCATAGTCACGATCAGGCTCGATATCTACGTAATAATCCAAATGATTCACAGGACGATCGCAGAGCATGCAATTATCACGTCCAGCTTGAGTATACCTAAGAAGAAGCTAACATTATCTATCCCATCCTTAAGGCTTTCGAAAAACCTCACCTAAAACTATAAGTTTGACAGATGAAACCATTCGTATGCGAGCACAATCGTTCGCATTCCGTAATCGTTGGCACGGTGTATGCGTGTTTTATAGCAGTCTTATGCAACCGGAAGCCTTCACTTGTCTTAGCAGAACATTCTACAAGGAGAAGATTAATACAATGCTAGAATTCAGTCTGTAATATCCTTACCATCTGGTCCAGGTCGTCGTGTCCACTGATATTTGTAATCATGTCGATCCCGTCCGGAATCAGCCCCATGTCCGCCGTACCTCGAACCAGGATAATTCCAAGCTGAGTTGGGTTCTCTTGTAGGCTCCCTTGTGCCGCCCAGCTCAAAGTAATTGAATCCATGCGAATCCTTTCGTCGGTGCTCATCCTTTATACCCCAGTAACTTGAGTGTTTTGTGTTGGTTGAGTGTCCTCCATAGCTGCCGCCATATGAGCCCCAATCGGACTCTACACCAATCTGATAGGGAATGTATTTCGGTGGAGGTTTCTTGTAACTATGCTCATCCCTGTCAAGGTATCCACCATGTGATGACGGTGGTGGAGGTGGTGGTGGTGGTTCATGATGCGGACGATAGGGAGAGAAGTCCGGCCCTGGACGATATGGCGGTCGGTAATGATCACCACGAACGGGCTCAGGTCGGGTGTGATAGTCGCCATAGCCGCTAGAGCTACTATGCCCAGATGGAATAGTCTCCCAACGACTTGGACGACTGGGTCGGCTTGGCCTATATCTGTCATCAGGGCGATGGCTGTCATATCGATCGATGACTTCACCTCCGTAACTGCTCGGCGGTGATGGCGGCTCATAGTAACCATGAGAGGAGAACTCGAAGCTTTGGTATTCATCAGGGCGGGTATCATGAATGTGACTCGACGATGGTGGTGGTGGCGGTGGAGGTGGTCGGTACCTGTCTACAGAGGTGTCACTTGGTCGGTAATGATCTCCACCATAGCCGCTACTCCCACTACTGCTGGGTGGGATATAGTGCTCCTCGTGGTAGGGCTTCTCATACCCACTTGGCTTGATGTACAGTGGCGGGCTATCCAGAGTTGGTATGGGACAGTCTCTACAGGGATTCCTTCTACAGCTCGATGGTGCGTTACGGTCCCTCTCATAGTAATCATAGTCAGGATGTCGCAACAAATTTGAATCCCTCTGATGTGGACTGGAATATAAATCCATCTGTGCCAGAGGTATCTCTATTAGCTCACAGTCTCCCTGTCCATGTCCTGAAGGATCCAGCCGATAGTTAAACCCCTCACACATAAACCTCTTTTCATGGCCACATTCTCGCATACAATCCTCGACTCGTTCACACGCTATAGTCCTCCTCACCCAATGCGGTGCGACACGCTTCCCAGCCAGCACTCGGCGAAAACAAGCTGCAATTTAAAACGCGGGGGCAAAAGTCGCCCCCAAAAGTTAAAGTTAAATCATTATTTACACCATAAACCACCCGCTAAGCAAAGCATCATCAGTGTCAGCGCCTAGCACTAGACCTTGAAGGTCACCATCACAAGTTTTATAGCGCGATTTTCTTGACTGATTTCATTAACTACTCATACACCACACGGTCGTTTAAAAACCGAAAGAAAAAAAAAACAACAAAGTCAATTCGGTTCCCATTGTGTGCTCAGCTTAATTGGGGTCTCAGCTGGAGCGTGTGCCACTGGATGAATATTATTTTATGTCTTCTTTTTGGACTTTCCCAACTTGATTAATCTTATTCGAATCGTTCAAGATCCGCGTAAGCGGTTCCTGTATCATATTGAGTAACGCTTTGTAGATGCATATCTCACGCGCGGTACTCCTAAGATTGATAGTGGATTTCATGGTTGAAAGGTGCAATACTGTGGAATGGAATAGATACGATGAAATTATTTCACCGCTACCGGGATCACATGGACCGTGTCAAGAGATTTCAAGTAAAATAACTAGAAGACAACTGTTCCCGAGTGGGGTGTCATTATGTTTGCTAGACGAGTTATTAAAAACGCATTTGTTGCTGCGAAAGATACTTGGATAGAGACGTTGGCAAATTGAAGCTGTTATCTAAGGAAATGAAGAACGGTAACAATGGTTGGTTGGATGGGGGATTTGGTGTCGATATTTAGGAAGTCCGTCAACCTTCCCTGGGAAAGAGAATATTTAGAAGTATTTTAGGAAAGAAAATATTAATGGAGGTCAAACGATGTCATGACACGGAGGCTTGAGAACTTGGTGCAAAAGAAAAAGAGGTAAATCAATGCTAGTTTTGCTTACAAATTGGCCAATTTAAGTCTCAAGATACGCGGAATTAGAATTCATGAGATCATTATCGTGTTAGGTATTTTTTTTGTGAGTTTTCGCATGATGCATTAGCCACATGTAATCAGTGTCATTTATTATGGAACGAGCGGATACTGAAGGTTAAGTAATTTAAACTAATTTTAAGGTTAAACACGTTCTGTAGGAATGGATATGGATACTTATTGAAGGTTTTGAGTTTGAAAGTTTTTGCCTACTAAAGCTTAGCGACTGTGAAAAAACCATATGAATTTAATGGCAAACAGTTGACAATTTTACTATTCCCAAAGAAGAAAGCCTTACTTATTTATCAATTAATTTAAAAAAAAGTAGCATTGCAGTTGGTTTCTGAAAACAAAATAATAATTCGATGATTTTTTAGGAAATAATTGCAGGAATTACTGTCAAAATCTATTCTCAATCTACAGATGTGGAACGCAATCCACAGTCGCACGACCAAGACATTCGCCAGAGCTTAACGTCACAATTATTGTTTTCTTTGGTAAATGGCAAGTCAAATTCGCAGATTTCAGTGACTAGTGCCAGTCGCGACTGTTGCTGTCAAAGATATGTCAAAAGTTGCAAATATTCACTTATTCCTATTCGCATGTCGTTGAGCTGTGAATGGACCTTAGAATTCGCTGTGCATTCACAATGGGATTTTTTTTTTGATATTTTGGATTTCGGCCACAGGTAGGTTTAATGGTGAGAACCTACATAGGTCATGGCCTTTCATGGGTTTCAAGTGTCTTAAATATCTTTCTTTATTTTCTTTCAAGAGTATAGTATTTAGTATTTAGAAGAGTTTAGCTAAACTTTCATATAGATCTTATAGAATACTTACGTTGATGATAAAATTCCTGCAGTCATCCATAATAACGCTACAGAAAACCTCACAGGTGGATCAGTTGGAATACAATAAGATGAAGGGTTGTGATTCTTCGGATCCTAACCTCTCCGAAAGAAATCAGAAGAAGACCTCTAGTCTAACCGTATCCAAGTTCAAGATAAACTAGCTACTGAGATTTTAAGAGCGGTGGACGGTGAACTTATAGCACACAATTTTTCAACAAATTTATCGATAGTATGCCTAAATATCAAACTGACAATAGTTTTCATTTGATTTTGATTTCTTTCTAAAGCTTTGATTTAATGCCGTGTTTTTTTCGAAAGTGTATAGCCACCTCTGAAGAAAAAGTCCATACTCACTTTTATACTCACTTCTCATTTTTATCTTAAAAATGGCATTCGAATCATAGATGGCATAGACTATATTGTAGACAACAACTATTAATGAATAAATCGTACTGTCAGCGTAAAACAATTAAGGGTTGTTGTCTACAATTTTTGTCTTTTTAATCTACGCCATCTATGATTTGACTTCTCCACACTTTATGTTCTTTTGTTTTTGTTTTGTGTGGAAAAGTAGCTATACACTTTCGAAAAAAACACGGTTTAGGTTTTCAAAACCATGGAAAATATTTCGCTTGACCACAATATTGCGATCAAAGCACCTTAGTCTGATAAGTTTGAAAGTCTATCCACTTTAAGTCTGTAAGGAAATCCCATACTGCAGCAGAGTGTTTAGCGTAAAACGCTCATGGTTGAATCCCCGAAAAGCTTTAAATATTTTTATATTTTATGTATTTAATATTTAAATATTCCTCTTACGCAAAACACGTATACTTGTGAAAAGCCTAAAGATTTCGGGCCGATATTTATTTATTTTCTTGCAGTGTTTTGCCCTTAAATTCAAGAAACCTAAAGTCCTAGAATTTTACTATTAAATTTAGGAATCCTAGAGTGAGTTCATAAGAGTTCCTTAATCTAATGGGCGTTTGACATCATCACACAGCAGTGCGGCTGAATGACCATAAAAAACTTCTCATATTCCTAAAACATGATCACTATCCATTCAATAAGAGAATGTCCTTAAGCTTAATCAAAAAAGTCAGTCAATCGTTAAAGATCTCATTTATACCTTTAGCATCCTCAACAATAATGATGGTACTCCCAAACGAAGATGAAACTAGATACTTTTGCAAATACCAAAACACTATCACAAATAACTCCACTTTAATTTTCATAACTCCTTTTTTATGCAAGCACTTCTCAAGTTTACTCTCAACTAAAATTTAGAACACAAAGCGGCATTTATAGTTGAATCACACGCAACTTATTCAAAAGCACTCAACACAAATGTTAGGTTATTATCCTTCCGTCAGAACACCATCAATCGCGTATCCAGTCACTGGAACAAATCGTCGCGCATATCTCACTTGAGCGTGTCTAAAGGCCCGAATGAATGACCGAAATTCTACGCAAAAAAAAAACAAAATTTAAAGTCAAAAGCTTTTTGCCTTGCCGCTAGCACTGCGATGCCAATCTAGCTATACACCTGCTGTTATTGAAAATTCTCACTAACTGAACACGCTGTAATTTGGCGGTGCGGTTTTATATTAGATTTGGTTGGAGGAAAATCTTTTTCGCGCGCCTCTGGAAAATCCAAACAATTTGGATGGGAGATTCGTTTCTGTATCTCCTCAATGGAGGCTTCATTCTCTCGCTTTTTCTGATCATCATTAGAGAGAGGGCTATGAGGCAGTTCCAACACTTAGTGGGGATGGATGACATAATTTTGTACGGCTGCGCCCAAGCAATACATTGTAAAGCTCACTCACAGTCACTCTCCCTTTCGTTTGAGTGGTTTACGAGTGTATCTCTGTGACAAATAAACGTCCAATTAGATGGTCATTCATGACAAATCTAGGCCACATGTCTGCATTAGGGTGGTGCTGATCATAAAAAAGGAAAAAAACATA
This sequence comes from Chalcosyrphus nemorum, assembly GCA_949716465.1. Taxonomy (NCBI): domain Eukaryota; kingdom Metazoa; phylum Arthropoda; class Insecta; order Diptera; family Syrphidae; genus Chalcosyrphus; species Chalcosyrphus nemorum. Next base: position 105,134,665 of record OX454332.1, read on the forward strand.
AAACCTCGTGCAATCCCTTAGATTTTTGCAAGATCAAGATAAGGCCTTAAGTTGTCTTGAATTATGACAAACAGCTTCGCCAATGAATGAGAGAAGTATCTTTTCATAACAATTGATCTTCAGACACACGGCTGCGAGAGGGGGCTCTTCTTGGAGCTGACCATATCGCATGCCAGCGTAGAAATCTCAAGAAATCCACAGCGGATCTCTCAAGAACGGTGTAAATTTTGATTTCTTTATCGTTGAGGCCGTACGCTTGGCGGTGGTGGTGATGGTTGTTGCGGTTTGAGGGCTACCGTAGAACGATAGATAGATACATCATTGTGCTCACACTGGTGACGATGAAGGTTTTCCAGTGTGGATTTTTCAGATTCACATGCGATGGCGAGCTGCTGAGGGGGTTCTTGGACTTCCATTGGTTTGGCATTATCTTTTAATGGTCATAGAATGGAGTTTTAATTTGAATGAAAAAAAAAAAGTTTAAAGTTTTATAGCTAGTGTGTATGGCTTGTTTCATGGTTGTTTTCGGGTGGTTAAGTTGTGTTCTTGTCTTGTTTTGTTGTAAGCTAAAGATGATACGAAGATACAGGCGAGCGCACAGGAAGCTGTCAGAGGTTAATGAGGCAAGAGTGGGCAACTTGTTGTTGTTTTGTTATAATTTTCTTTTCTTTGGTTTGTGGAAAAGTGATGACGATCAAAGTGGACGTGATGAATATAATTTGTTGTAAAATATTGTAACATTGATAGGTGGAAGGGGAGGTCGTTAGTTTGATGAATGAATCTTAAAGTTCAATAAACGGAGTTAATAATGAGAAAATTGCATTATTTGCGTGGTTTTCACTTCATTTTTTACTTTGGATTTTTATAGGTCAACCCCAAATATGCGAGATTTAATATCTATAAATAGAAGAAGAACTATCAAAATAGACTGAGCAAATGTTCTGGACCTTTTAATTGGGTCTAATAATTGTAATCAGAAGGAGTCGGAAATAGTCTGCGTCTATTTATAGCTCAGTGTCCTATTAAAATCGCTGTTGTTCTGGTAATTTGTATGTTTTGGACTTATTTTGTATTGACCAGATCTTTCTGGGCGTAATGCAGTTCGTTAGCTTAGTCCATTTGAGCTGGGCTTTTATTTTAGGAATATCGAGGGCATATTACCTCGAGCAGGATGTGAACTGACTCCACAAGTGAAGAATGGAGGGAGCCTTGTCTGTCCAATTCGTCTAGCTATCAACAAAGTTGCTAATTTGTTTCCTTAGTAGGATATTTGTGTGTACCAATCGACGACAGGCTTCACAGATCATATTTGCAGTACACTGGAAGTATCTGGTAGTCTACATGAGCTTGAAATGTTTACGAACTTCGAGGACACACCCACACCGATAGATATTGTGAGGTTGAGGTCCCTCTTCAACTGTCCGTCTTACCATTCTGTTTGAGGATGATGCAGTCTGAGGGGTCCAAAGCGAGCTATCTCGTAAAAGAATCTAAGATATTATTGTGCCCGTAAGGTTTACTATTCAGCACATAGGCTCTTTAAGCCTAATTGCGCTGTGTCATGCAATATTTGCAATGTGCATGCCTAGGCGTAGAATATATTTTAAGACCATGATATAGAGCCCTCTAGCGCTGATGACGGCATGAAATATTTTGATGAAGGTATTACACTCTAAACAAATGTGAGCCGGTGTAATTCCTAAACATGAAACACTGACTTCAATGTTTTCACATTTTGATTTGTTTTCATTGGTTCCAAGAGTAATCCATTTTTTTTTTTAAATGCAGCCCTAAAATTCATCAACTGACAAATTCTGTGACTACAAGCGATAACGAAGCCGACTTAAGAATTAACCTCGCAGTACAATTTAAGGGTGGGTTCTATTCCTCAAAGGTAAGATAGAACTAACATACAAAATGTCAAAATTGAATCCTTACGAATATCTATTTTGTTTTTGTCATCCGTAGGGCACCTAGCGATGAAGTTACCAACAACTGAGATGGCTTTCAAATGGGACGCGGCAAAACACTCCCATCATCAACATCATCGACTACCTATCGGACATCGCCACGAAGATCGAGGTTAAAGTTACTATTGTCAACTAAGTTAATTGGAACGAGTGATGCCAGACGTTTGGAAATTAGCCAATTTCGGGGAATATTTCATTGGATGTGGAATATGCGGAAGAGCTGTCCAAAAATGGGGAAACATGACATTATATCACTAAGTCCAAATTATGGTACATACATCATCTTAAAAAGCTTTGAAATAAGAACCATCAGAAATCAGCTGTAAATTACTCATATTAACCCCGCTCTCCAAACTGTATTAAAAAGCGATGCAGAATTGAATTTTTAGGTTTCTGTTCCTTAAAAAAGAAAGACGAAACGTCAAATTATGACATTCCATAAAAAAAAAGTGAACGAGCTTTGTTTATCAGATACAGACATTTACTGACAAATGTGACAGTCGTGTAAGCCCTGCATTACACCTAATTCTGTTGATTTCTGGACTCATAAAGAAAATTTAATACTAGGTCCGTTCGCGTACCCTCCTGAAACAGCGAATTTTTACTAAAATTTACGAATTTTTACGAAAATCTGTTCGCGTACAAAGAATTTTCGTAGTTTTTCGCAGAAGAGAGCGCTCACGAGAGAGTAAGAAACGTCCGTTTATTTTTTCTTAATTTTAGATCTCTCTGTGAGAATTTTACCCCCATTCTTCCAAATTTGATAATCAACGAATTTTGGTGCAAAAACCTCGCGAACGGACTTATTTTTTTCATGAAATTAAAATGGGGAAAAATATGGGCAAAAGACGGTTATAAATATAAGGAATTACACAAACACAAATCTCGTCCCACTGTAGAACTCAACGTCAGCATGATCCCACATATGCACTTTTTAATAAAGTTATGCTTCGAATTGAAAGCTTTAATAAGGCTTAAAAAGTTTTGACAACTTTAAGGAAATAAAACTCTTGAATTTTGTGAGTTTAAGGAGACAACCAATAAACATTTGTTTATACCCTATCCTAAGGGTATATTAAGTTTGACACATAGTTTGTAACATAGAGAAATATTAAAGATAGACCCAACAAAGTATATATATAAATGATCAGCATCAATAGCCGAGTTGATTAAGCCATGTCCGTCCGTCCGTCCGTCCGTCCGTATGTCACCAGTTGTTGGGCCTTAAATTTTGAGCTAGGTTGATGAAATTTTGTATACGAGGTCTTTGTAAAAGTAAGCAATACAAGTGTAAAAATTTTTAAAATCCGCCCACTGACACGCCCACTTTTTTTAGAAAAATTAACTTTTTTCACTATTTTCATATGAAACTCGAAAAAACTTCCTTGAGGAAATATGTAGATATTCACTTAATCTACAAATCGTCTATACATTGTATATGGCCACGCCCACTTTTTAGGGGCGTTTACTTCAAAAATAAATTTTCGAGTAAAAATATTAGCTTATAAGGCAAAATAGAAAATTTTGTGAATACATTTTCCACCGCCCACTGACACGACCAAATAAGATAGGGATAGGGTATCATACGATTCGCTCCAGGCGGATTGTAGCATTTTTCACTGGTTTTATTTTGAATACAATTGTAATTTACGGTCAACATTCATTCAAAATTCTGTCGTCATATCTTTATCTCTTAACTCACATCGTCCATTGTAAGGACAATACCAACCGCACCACAAAATCTCTGAATTTTTTACTCAAAACCTAAGTACAGTGTGAATTTTTCGAGAAAACAACTACCATAATACGGGGAACAAAAAATCAATTCCCACACTTCATATTAATCACTGCGCCATCTACCAGCATGAATTCAATATCATATCCGATTACAACCGTTAATTTTTCTAAATGTTACTTCAGCATTCTTATCCATAATCATAGTGCAAAACTGCATTAAAAAAAAAATAAAAAAAAACAGAACGTTACGGGCAAAAAATTTACATACAATACATGTTTCCGTCTTTTCGAGTTACCCAATGCACTTGATCCGTCAGATTCGTTTTGCATTTGGTAATAGTACGGTAAGGTGCACTTTAAAGCTAAGAACTTTATGTAAATTTTTACCATTTTATCTGGCTGATATTCTAAGCTGAACTGAGGTGTGTGCAATGGTACAATGAAGTGATTTATCTCATTCTGAACCAGATTGTCTGGCGCAACCAAAACTATTTGAATGACTGACCTTTTAGGTTAGCACTTTGTTCCAAAAGCAACTTGTTTGTCATAGGCTTTAAAAGTCATTAATTTGGAATTATCTGATTGGAGTTAACTGATTTTGCATGTAAATCACTCACAGGATATTGAAGATTAATGTTTGAAGACTTGCTGTTCCCGAACAAAAGATACTTGTTCTAGTGGTAGGTAATAGATGATCAGTTCGTGATCGCAAATTGGTCACTGATGAATGTGTGACAAAGATGGTATTTGTGCGTTATAGATGAAGCCTTAGTTAGTAATCGATGTTTAGCTTTAGCTTTAGCGTGTTAGGCTAACATTTTAACATAATTTAGGTCATTAGACTCACACTATGATGATCTGATACATTGAAGATTGTTTGATCGATACCAGGACAATGGCATGTTGACCTGGTTACGAAGAGGGATCATTAGCCGCGGAGAATAGCAACGTAAGCTAGGTGGTGTTTTAATTTAGCTATCAACTAAATACTATCTTGAAGGTTGCTGATAAACCGAGTCCAAATTGGCCTCTGATCTAACGTTCTTCGAGAATTTGAGAGAATGCCCGCGATTTATATTTTTGAAAAAAAAACTCATCGATGCGCATCCCATAACCACCGACAGAATAACCCCTTAACCTGTGTTTATAGCTTTTTTTGCTAACAAAAGATATGAATATTCAATCAGACTTCATTGGAATCCAAAACTGCTGGTAGGTACTCGACTGAAATCGAAAGGCATAACATAGTTAAACACACGTCAGCCAAACATCATAATAGCACAGGAATTCTGTCCATATTCTATGTTAGGTTATGTCATTACCGTCACACATGACTGTCATCCATGGCAATGAAATAAAAAAAAAACCACAAGCAACTCTGTAACACGACAATTGCAAATTTTCCCTCCAATTGAAGAGCTTATTTGACTGCTCTTTCTAATTAAGTTCCTTATTTTTGTATGTTTCAACAAGATTTACTGCTGATTAGGGAAGACTTGGATAGAACTTCCCTTGACATCGGATTCACAAGTTGTAGAGAACAAAGTTGTCATTTACGCTTTGGGAACTTCTTAATCTATTGACTAATTTTGTTGGATGTTGTGTATAGATAAATCAGTCGGGCGATTGTCTATCTAGACATGAGTGTAGCAGGTAGTAAGATACATGCGAATTTTAACACACACGACATGATCTAGACGAGTAGATTGTAGGCTGAACTAGGAAGTTCCGAGTAAATCAAGAGAACCGAGATTCTGATAAGTGTTAATGAGTCTGTAAGGTACCATAGCAGGTTACAGAAGTCGTAGACGATTTCGATTGAACTTCCAAAGGTGCACATATTTACATAGCAAGTGAAGTTTGATTAGTAACTGCATAGGTCTGCATGGACAAGATCTGACTTCTTTGCAACTCAATGGGAAAGAAATAAAGCAGTCTTGGAGTCTAGTGCATCTTCTATACGTAGAAAGCAAAGAGCCAACCAATACCTAATAAAATGGGCAAAGAGCCATAGAACCTAAATCAAAGAACTTCCCGATTAGATTAAAACTTAATATTAAATAAAACAACAACACTTTCTCATAGCTGCAAATACTATCGAAGAAATTTCCTCTTCGTTTTTTGCAGATGTCTCTATCGAGAACTACAACTAAGAGATCTTTAATTCAAACATAAGCTTCCTGATACATCCAAAATGGCGTACAATAGAGCTACCAGCCAAATTAAAAGGTCTTTGGGACATAGACAAACTAATATAGACGGTCGTCTTTACGTTCCCCACCCGAAAATTTTGTAAAGTATGCCGATTTGAATTTTCCTATCTGTGAATACATGTGACCGAACGTGCGAACAAGACGTAACTATAAAAACAATCATGGCGTCCCTTTTTTTCCTTTTGCACACCACCTTTTTAGCAGACTGTCATTCAATTAACAACAACAAAATGTACAGGAAAATGGCTGCGGCCATGAAATGTACCGCGGATTAAAAATGTGTGCGTGAGCTCCGATTTGATTTTGACGAAAACGTCAGAATACATTCAAAATCGGCCAACCGTCAAATTGACCAAGGACGAACGTCTATATTAGTTTGTCTATGCTGACCTTATGACAAACCGTGCCAACAATTAATCTCCGCCGTAGCTACTTCCCATATTTGTTTATGTCAGATTGTCATAATGTCAAATGTGAATGCCCCATTACATTTAAAACTTAATCATAATTGAATAAAGGCTCTGAACGTTGGCGTATGTTGTCATGCGAATGCACCCATAATAGGTCCGTTCGCGTACTTTTGGCACTAAAATTCGTAGATTACCAAATTTCGAAGAGTGGGGGTAAAATTAATTTACGAAAAAGTAAACGACCGGGTTGAACAAGAAAATGCTGAAAATACACTGATTTGACAGTTTTCAAAAACCAGCCCAGAGAAATTTCTTGCACTAAAATTCGTAGCATGGAGAAATTTTTTACTCTCTCTTGAGCGCTCTCTTCTGCTACAAAAATTCTCCGTACGCGAACAGCTCTTTGTAGAAATTCGTATATTTTCGTAAACGTTGTTTTGGAGGGTACGCGAACGGACCTAAAATACGAAATTTCCGCTAGGAATCTAGGAATTTTCGTTCAGTTATGACATTAGCTATCGGTCGCTTAATGACTTTACAGCTTCCTTAAGCACACAGAAGTCAACGTTATTTTGTGTATAATCGCATTATGGTTGTGCACTACTATTGGGACATTGCATAATGCTAGCGCAAGCTCACCTAAGTTCATTACGGTTAGTCCTACGTATACTGTTCTTTTTTTTAACGAAACCCCATTTTCCCTACTTTACACGTACATATGTACATAAGTGCAAAGATGTTTATGTTTTTACAAAAATGCATATAACTAGAAATATTACTAGTATGTATGTATATAGAAATATAAATATGAGAAATTCACATAAATTGCGAGCCTGTGCTTGCTCAAAAAAGCTTTGAGATCACTCTTGCATGGGCTTAAAATAAACAGAACCTGTCAACGTTTTATATTATTTTATTAAAAAACAAATTCTACACGCACACATTGCATGCATGCATATGCTATAAAATAATTTAAATGTCATGAACTTGCGCAAAATGCAGTGGCCGCCATTACTCTGGCTTTGCTCTAATTACCCGTCATCGGTGCTTGTGCGCATTTAAGCCGGAGCCAATGATGTCCATCTGTGGAGCTAACCACTAACCTACAGAATACACCTCAGGGCGCGTATAAAATGTGAGAACCAATCGCAAAATCTAATCACTTTGAAGCACGTTCATTCTGCTGTTTTTTTTTACCTTTTTTAACGTTTTTTGGTTGGGAGCTTCCGTTGAGCATTAAAAGTTAATAATACTACATACTACGTACTATGAAAATATATTGTTTAGGAAAAGCCCAATTGAACAGTAAAATGTGGGTCAGTCTGCTAATACCAGTCTAAATGCTACAATTACATAATATGTCGACGTAGCGCACGTAGTAGGTGTGTCGTCTATTTGTGGTTTTAAGGTAGAATACGCATCTATTAATTGGCTTATAGCGAAAAAATCACAATAAAATATGTATTTAATTATCTTTTTAAGGGAAATTATAATGAAAAATGAAAAGTGATTGTGTTACTATTCATCTAGTAGTGGAATGAATGTTAGGTCTAGGTCTATGAGATTTGTGTGTGAGCCTAGTGCCTATTGTGTTATTGAACTTTTTGGTCGATGATTATGATGATGAGGTCATAGTTAATTTATGCATGTCTAGCTCTGGATTGCGAAATATTTGTTTCAATGAAGTGATTTTTACTTAGAATTGTTGGAAGCCATTCCAGAATTCATGGTAAAGTGGATAATGGATAATGTGTCACCGACACCTGGGCATTAGAGGATGTACATGAATGAGTCATTCAAAGCGCCATTTTAAATAGAATTAAGACAGCGATATTCTTTATACAGATTCTTATAAATATTGTACCTTTTGTACCTACTGTTAGCATCAATCCTACCTTTGGAATGGAAATAAATTAAAACAAAAAAAATTCACTCACCTTTGCCTGGATTACTTGGATATTGGCCGCCTGCTTGTCCCACTGTAAATAGAAATAGAAATACGACTTTTTAGTTAAATATTTGGAGTTTATAATTATGAAACCTAAAGCCATTAACACATGCAGAATACATAAGGTGATGCGATTTTGCGGGCCAGAAAACTGATAGTAATATTGTTGCATGTTATATATAACTCATATTGGCCAGAATAAGATCAAGGACTTATGTAGATATGTTTGTAACAAATCTCTTTTCTTAGATAAGCTTAGATAATGGATAAATAAAAAAGACCACATATTAGGTTAGTTCAGTGATCACAAACGGTTCCAGAACATATGTATATGTACGTAGGCCTTGCCTGTTTGTCATATATATATTTAGTGGAGTAATGTGGAATTATACCCTTAGTTAGACACAAAGAAATTAAGTTAGGATTCCAACGTTAAACCTACGCACAGGAGTTCATCGGATTGACCATTCCTTTATGACCACTCCATTGTACGAGTATGAGGAGGGCGAATGGAGGAGAAGATACAACCGCGAACTCTATGAGCTGTAGCAGGATGTGGATGTAATCGAAAAGCAAAATGCCGACTATATTGGCTGCACCACATCGACCGAATGGACAACAATTTTCGAGGCAGAAGATCTTCGAATCACTGCCCCCAGGTTCGAAAGGGTCAAGAACTCCGTATCTTCGGAACCGTAAAGGCTAGAAGGTAGCCATGCCTCAGGCAGAGACTCTACAAGGGTCGGGAGCCCTTTAAGTAGGTAAAGTACTATGGCGCTCACCAAGTCTGACATCATTAGCTTACGGCTTGTGTCTACTGGCCTACCTACAATAGTTAAGATCATCAACCTCAAAGAATTGTTTAAGACTCAGATATTAAAGGTCGATAGACAGCTCAACGACCTGCGAATACTAATAACCAAGTATTTGCAAATTTTGACATTGCGAACTTCACTTGTCATTCACCAAGGTAAAAAAAGGGAGGTTGAACTCTCGTGAATGGTTTGGTCTTACGAATGTGGATTGCGTTCTACAAAAGTGGAATGTGAATAAAATTTGACATTTCGCTAAAAGCATTCGCTTAGTCACGATAAAATTTATTGATTTCTTATTAGAAACGAATTATAATTTATTTTATTTTTTTATATATAAATCGAAAGATAAATTATGCTTTCTTCTTCAATAGTAAAAATGTCAATTGTGTGCCTAAGCATGTGCTAAAAATGGTGTGTTCACTCTTCGTTCATTCGCCGGTAATTGAACTCTGAATCGAACTTTATATCCATAGCTTCAATTATTGTCTTTGGAATAACCCTTGAAAGAGTGCTGAGATTGATTCCTAACTAGGCATACCTATGTTATTTACATAATCAGGGAATTATCTGTAATGAGCGATAGGTAATGCTATTTACCCTGCGACGTAATTCGATTATAGGTTCGATGCAGATGATCTGATTCGATTAGAATAGCTTCTCCAGTATAGTTGTTTAATAAAAATGGAATATTTTGAGAAAATATTACAATGGTAGATCATTCTCTTATTATTAAATATTAAGCACGCTTGCCTTACATTCAGTAAAAAAAAAAGGGGTAATGTTTCTTTTCGGCACGTGTCCTAATTACATAAGGCAAGTTTAGGGTAAAGAGCGATATCATCACTGCAATATTCTGAAATGTTTTTTTTTTTCTTTTTTGCTCATCGGCCGACTTCAGTTTTAATGTTTTAACAATCGTCCACCTAAAAGGGCACTAGGCAAACAACGCCGATGGAGCCATTAACCCGTAAAAACTCTAAATCTTCGTAAGCGGGTCCAAAGGCAACGAATGAATGATCTTGGGAGTCCACTAATTCTGCTTATTAGGCAATCAAACTACGAGAATCTGTTAGAATTGAAAATTAAATATTTCACGAGAATCATCCATGAGACTTAAAGTATTTCACCATGAACGCAAAAAAAAAAAGTGAATCAAGGACGAATGCAAAAATCACACACAACTCTCTATCAAGTAAAATTGGAAACAACCTATGAAGAATAAATAGTGAAACCTAAGTTTAGTTTCAAATACCACTACACCAACTCTTTCCTATTCCTATCTTCTTTTCAAAATAAACTAACACCCGTGTCCTGTTAATCAGCTAAAGGATATTCATATCATATCCCCCTTTGCTATGTGCTGATTATATTAAAAAATTATTCATGAGACTACATTTTAGGCAAGAAATTGAAAGGCAAGGTATTATAAAAGTTGAATCCTAAAACAAAAAATGTCGGGAAGCTCAAAACGTTTACTGAGACCATTCATTCTGATGCCACAGGAAACAGTGGTTGGATACGAGACGAATTATCTAAAAAATGTGTATATAGTCCTTGAATGAAGTGTTTGGTGCTCAAAATTAAATATGTCGCTCCGGAAACACTATTGCATTTCAACACGAATGTGAAAAAATACTGCGGGTTACAAACGCATGTATGCAAAAATCACATACAATTCGCCCCAGTAATTCGGAGGCCAGCCACGGAAATCGAGAATTTTGGGCTTAACCCACTTATTAGCGTTGACTTAAGATGAATGTGACTAAGAACAGGTGAGTTTTGCAGAAGCCACGACGACACATATCTTAGTTCCCTAATCTGCACAATGCCATGAAGATTATCTCAAGAAATTACTTTTCTTACGTGTACAAGAAGCGAAATGGGGAAAAACGGGAAATCAGGCACTTTTTTGAGCGTAAACCTCATTAGAAATATTTCAAAGGAAGAGCTTTTGTTTCTTGGCCGGGATTTCAATGGACACGTAGGGAAGACAAACAAAGACTTAGAAGATTGCCATGAATGACTGGAGTACGGCACTAGGAATTCTCTGTATGAAGTCACCCTAAGGAGTAAGTAATACGGTCTTATCGTACTTAATGTTCATCAAACAAAGCATACATTTGAGCACTTACACAAGTGACGAAAAGGAAACCCTGATTGATCTGATACTAAGTTTCATAAAGCCTCGGCAAAGAAGGTTGCAAAATGATCCTGGGAAAGGCGACCGCACAGCAATACTGTCTCTTCCTGAGAGAAATTTCAATGGAAACAGGGAAGAAAATAAAACCCATATCTATGGGTAGCTGGAAAAATTATTTAGTACAAGCTGCATAATGGAGAAGTCGAAGCTCTACACCAGAGATTCGTTCACCAAAGTTCATTAATAATAATCAAGGCCAGCGTCTTGCGGAAGACGCAAAATTCTAGATACCGAGAGTATTGTATGGAACTGTTGAATGAACTACGACAAAGATGCAAGACAAATTAACAAAGATGCAATCCACAGTATAAGGATCATATTTTAAAATCCCTTAAGAATTTGGATATGGTGTTGGTAAATTTTGATCGACAACGAGAAGATTTGATATGGGTAGCGCTTAGACAATGAGAAGTCCCAGGAACCAACGTGTCAATAATCATGGATACATATCTATGAGGGTGCAAAGACAAAGATGACCTGTATGTCTTTTATAAAAGGCAAACACTTCTTGTTCTTGCATCGCATAAGTAGCTTAGTCTAATTATTTTTAGCTTAGTTTTTAATTCTAATTAATTTGACTTATGTTTTATAAAATATCTCAATAGCTTAACTATGAAGTCGCCCCCTTACTTTTTCGATTTCCGTGCACATAATCATCGGGATTGAAGAACGTCGCAATTTTCTTATCGTCGTAGTATCCCTGTCCTGAGCCATTCTGAACTTTATGCCCCGAGCCATTTTGTCCATGCGAAACGTAATCATAACCAGGACGAGGGCCATCTCTTTTTGGTGGCCTTGTTGGTCCACTTGGAAAGTTATAGCTCCCTTCGGTTGGTAAAGGCTGATTATTTCCATAAAGTGGATCGGGACGGTTGGTAAAATCAATTCCATCATTGGGTTGAGTTGTAGCACCATTGCCACCACTCACAGGACCACCATTTCCCGGCCTTGGATAATACGAAGAAGTAGTGTGATCATATTCAGGTCTTGTTACACGATTGCCACCGCCTTGCATCGGTCTGGTGTAGCCTGGATCGGATGGTGTTGGCCTACTGTCAGGAAGGTGGGAGAAAACTTGTGAACCTTGAGTTGTTGAATGGGGTCCCGTGTCGTATTTGACGGGTTTTCCGTAGCTGTACCCATTTCCGTAACCAAGTCCGAAGATGGGTCTTGGTGAGTCGTGATGTTGATGATCATCTCCCATCGGATGCGCTGGCTTGTATCTATCACCTACATTTGGGACATTCGGTGCATATCCACCGGGGTAATAGACCTCCTGATTTGGAGCCGGATAATTTTGCTCGTATAACATTGGGTACTTATAAAGCGGATACACGTCATGGGAGAAGTAGATACGATCACCTCCTGGACCAGTCCATCCATCGCCTGTATGCTCAGCACCGGGAGGAGGCAGTCGCGTAGGCTGATACCTCATATCACCAGGAGGTGGATAGTTTGTACTAAATACTTCAGTCGGCGATGGAGGCGGAGGTGGATACCGATCAGTCTCTATCTGTACACTGCCAGGAGTCGGTGATGGATCCACGATCAATATTGGTGATCCTGCCACTGAGGTTGGTCTACTTGGACCATGATCTGGCGTTGAAGGTTGATCATACGTATCTGTCAGTGGTATCGAATTATCTTGTAGATCAAAGCAATTCGTCTTCCGTGCATATAGATCGAATTCTGGATCGAAAATCGTTCCCGATGGGCGCGTTCCCGTCGAATCGATTTTCTCCGATGACAATTGACAGGTGCCATTTTTACGCCGATGGACACTGTAATAAAGGAAAGGGAAAACATTTTGATTTCAGATTACGAAAGGAAAACGAGAAAAGTATTTGACCAACCCAAAGGAAATCGACTGGCAATTATCGCCGGCTCTGATGCACATCTCTTTACAGGCCGTCAACGAGGTGGTGTCTTCGGTGCGAAATGTCTTCTCAAATGGGAGCATTGCCTCCAGTGCGATTCGTTCGAAACAGTCTGAAATGGAAATGAATAGTGGAAATTATTTCGCAATTTGTAAAAGAGTGATTAGAAATCAATTAGAAAAAAAGGTAAGTTTGAATGGTCTGTAGTAAGCCGGAAGAGTTTGCAGAAAGTCGTGTGAAGACGTTGCATAATATCGATGAACTTTAGTGATGGGACGGGAAAGTGGTGTAATTTTCATTTCGATAAAAGGTTAAATACATATTACACAAAGGATGGATTACTTAACGAAAAGTGAGGAGATAAATTAAGATAATTGCTTCATTGACGGTTGTATAACCTCTTCGAGTTGAGGAATCTGCAGCATATTAAGTCAAGCTCATTCTCATGTACACACGTCAGCTCATCAGAACGAAGAGTGCATGTTTGCTTAGGTAATGTATCTCTAAATAGGGTCACGATTTAATTCATACGAGTATAATTCACTTTCTATTAAGGTGCTTGTCCACTTAAGAGTAAAATTTGGGCGAGTTGCTCTCAGGCTCTCTGAGAGCTTACTACTCTCAGCTTTCAAACTTTTAAAGAGTTACTCGCAAGTTTTTTTGTATTATATACTCCACTTAACTGCTTGACAACCGGAAAAATTCCTATATATTGTTGAGATTCTTCGATTTACAGCTCTCTTGCTAGATTATATCCCTTTCCAAATTGATGTCGACGATACAGCCATTGTTAAACCTAGCACGCTTTTACATTTATTTCGCCTTTTCAGAGCAATATCAAAAACAACTGTGGATGAAAATTTTCGCTTATCATGATGACTACTCTCAACTAATAACTCAACTGAAATGGACACGGTTACAAGAGTACTATCTGCAAATTTACTCTCAAAAATCTCGCAATCAACTCGCGATAGTAAATCACACAAATTTTACTCCCATATGAAAAGCTACTCTTCTCGAGAGTTTACTAGCGAAAGTGCTCTCAAGTGGACAGGCACCTTTAGGTGTGTTGGGCAGTTAGCAATTCTTAGGGACGAATGGATCTAGCTTAGACAGTGGGGCCTTAAAGTCTAGATTTGTTCTAATCAGATACGTAGAAGTTTATTCGTTCCCTCTACCAGCAGCGACTAAATGATTTCCAGCGTCGATTTCGGCGTAGGTTAAGGAATTTGTCCGCACGTGAAATTATTTCCTTATTTGCAAATTTATAGTATAGAAATGGTTTTCCTGCCATTGTGCTTCTCAGTTGAACTTTTCTACCACTAATGAGTAGTCTTTGACGATTTCTCGCATAAGCGTTCTTGTTATTTAAAGAATCACCCTGTAATATCATTCAAAGAAGTACGGACAGTAGGACTTAGTATTAAACCATCCAAAACTACTGTGCCGTTCATAAAAAAGGCAGTTAATATGGTTACAGATTATTGTAGCAAAGGAAACTACTATTGAACAAATTCTTGGTTTCACTACTGGAAGACTTATAAGCCGTGTTTTTTCGAAAGTGTGTAGCCACTTTTCCACACAAAACAAAAACAAAACGAAAAGTGAACATAAATTACTCAGTAACCAAAAGTGAACATAAAGTGTGGAGAAAGTCGAATCATAGATGGCGTAGACTAAGAGAACTAAAATCGTAGACAACAACTCTTAATTTTTTATGCTGATAGTACGATTTATTCATTAATAGTTGTTGTCTACAATATAGTCTATGCCATCTATGATTCGAATGTCATTTTGAAGATAAAAATGAGAAGTGAGTATAAAAGTGAGTATGGACGTTTTATTTAGAGGTGGCTAAACACTTTCGAAAAAAAAACACAGCTATAGTGTGAAACGGTTAAATATGGGGTTGTATTCCTTCCTGATATTCAGAGCAGAGGCATACATCATACATCTTAGGCAGAAGTATGTACAAGTACTAGCCTATATCTGTGTAACAGGACGCATCAGAGCCTTTTCCATTGCACATGAAACCTCTTACATACAGTACTAGAGAGAATCACAAAAGAAAACATCCTTAAAACGCGTCTACACTCTGTCTTCTGGTTTTCTAGGAACTTATTGCTCGTGGATACCACAAGTTTTATTAAATATCGCTTTGTATGCAATGGTTATTGGAAAGGAACGGGTACTCGTGCTTGTTCACTTATTCATTCTTTGACTGTGACTTCTGCAATTGGTTACCATTGCGGTTAAATATTTCTACCCCAAATAACTTTCTGAAATAGTATTCCCCGACTTTAACGTCAGTGAGAGTGCAGACTAAATCTGTGAATCAAGTAAACTAATGGTCTCTTTGGTAATAATATGTTCCATATAAACTTTTAACCTTTACGTAAAAGGCTCTAAAATGATCTTGCAAGGATTGATGAAGGGTAATTATTTGTTGCGCTCTTCCGAAACACTGTGTGTTGGTAGAAATAGTTGTACCACTAACTATGACAGCAAGAAAATATCGGCTAAAATATAGTGTGTCTAAAAGAAGAAAATAAAATAAATAAAAAATAAATGTTAAGCCGTAAGCATTTTTGCACGTACAGAAGGGACCTACAGTATTATACCGTATCCGAAGGGCAGAGGGGTTTTGCGAATATTTCTCATGACAATTATACTCTTGAATGTTTGTCGGACACTCGGAAGAAGTCTACAAGAAGGGAGAGGTAAAAGGTAAAATTTCTAGCGATCTTCGAATCACTGAGAAAGATGAAAACAGTGATTGAATCCATGGAATGTCAATCCCAAAAGGGGAAAGGACAGTTCATATCCGGCAAATCACTGGCCAATAAGTTTCCTACTGAACATCAGTAAGTCGTTCGAGGAGCGGGTAATGCTTAAGTCCGTTGAGGACAATAAAATATTTCCGGTATGATACAGCTTATGTTGTGTCCAAGCTGGTGTTGAATATCCAATAGAACAAATGCAAGGAACAAAGCACTGGTGTCTGCCTGATTGACTTGGACAAGGCACTGGATGCCGTACGATTGGAAGGGCGTTTTAACAAGTTAAGCAGGTTGGGCTAGTGTAGGTACATGTTACTTAAATACTCACAGGTGGATAGTTTCTTGTGAAAAATAGAAACGTTACAACTATCGAAATCAAAAATGAACAGGGAATTGTTAATTTGTCGATCTTTTTCAATGTTTACACGACTGATCGAATAGGATCTCTTCAACATGCGATATCGTACGCAGATGACTTGATTGCGTACATATCAGGACCAAAGATAGACATAATTGTGACTCTGCTGAAATGTGACTTCGATAAGATTCAGCGATATTGCGATGACTGGAGGCTGAAGATTAACTTCCAGAAGTCGGAAACCATTTTAAGAACGTTTCTTGCGGCCTCTAGGGTTAGTCTTTATTTGGAGAGCACGGCCGTCTTCATGTCAAAATGTAGTCAGATGTCTGAGACTATGATGAGATAGACATTTTTAGCATATTGATGTGCCGTGTGGTTTAACATAGAGACAAGCAGCATAGAAAGAGTTTGGGTTCGGAGCTTGGCCCGGAAACTGTAGAGAGGAGGCTCAACTACGAGGAAGATGTTCTACGGACTTGAGACCGTTTCCAGTTTAGTAGATCGGTTTTGATCCGACACGTTAATGACATCAAACGGCAACACCATCTATTCTGGTGGATCGTAAAGGGTTTTTCTTTGTCCATTCTCATAGACCCCAGGTAGCTTAAGTACGACAATCTGGCCAGAACACATAATGAATGAGCTTGTTACTCATTGCGTGGTTTTAGTCTTATGGACTTGCTCATCTCCATGTCAAATAAAGCATACCTGTACAGTTAACTTTTTTTTAACACTAGAATTTATGATATATTTCTGACCTTTCAAATCATATATTTCAATGTCAGTGTCGGACTTAAAATAATTCAAATTTTCAATATTAAAACACAATCCATAAATCTTCAAAATTTTGAAATTTATTCGTTTTGGGGACAACATCACCCGCCCGTTTGACAAAAAAGTCCAATTCAAATAACCAAAAACCTTGGTTCAATTTTGAGACCAAACCCAATGGGGTCACACATTGTCAGAATGACATTGAAACTAACGTTGACACCCATACTGTTCTATGCACTGAATAAACAAACAACTCTTTTTCGTTATGGAGTCTTGCACACAAACAGAACCTACTCCCTCCTTTATTGAAGAATGTAGTGCACTACTGAAACGAAAAGTTTTGCACATCGAAAACGGGTATCAAATAAAACTCCTAAATTTGAGCTCTCGGCTGACTATTGTATCTTGAACTTCAACCAAATTAACGCAGGTTCGTTTCCCCCTCATTAGCGGTTCTTAAATGATCCAAGAAGACAAAAGGAAGATGGTAATCTCCCGCGGTTCCTAACCTCTTCACGAAACTTGCCAAATTTCCATATTTTCTGCACTATTTACTTTATAAGACAAAGATACTCCCAAAAGTATCTTCTTTTTGGCAGACAAATAGAAAAAAAAAACTGCAAACTAATAATTAATTTATTCTGAAAATTCGCTCAACTGTAGCGATGAACTCCCCTCTGTGCTGGTGATAATTTGAATTTTAGAACAAACCTCTGTCCAAACTAGTTATGCTAATAAATCTGCTCCTTTGTTTGTCGAATATCTGCGAAATATGGTACGAAAAGGTTCTAACACACATGACCTCCAGCTTAGTCATAGAAAAAGGTGTCAAGTTCAAATGTGGCATGATTTACTGCTTCCAGGAATGGGTTCAGCTTCAAAATAGGATCCAAATTATAAAATTATGAGCACAGCACAGGGTCAAAAGAATCTCCGCTTGAGCAATGTTGGGTTTACTTACCATTTCGGGCGTTCACTAGTTGATTATCCACACTTAAAGCTGGCACATTGGCTATAAAAAATGTCACTAAAATAATAGCACAGTTCATGGTATGGATGTGAGGTCAGCACCCCACGTTTTTGACCTCAAAAAAAAGTTCACAAATTTAAACGATTTCTTGATTCTGTAAATATTTAACGATTACGATGTATCTATCCCGTGCACATCCACCAAACTGAACTATCTATTCACTTTGATTGACCAAATAAGCGTTCTTTTTTTTTCGTGTTGCCAAATAAATTTTATTAATTGCTAACTTCTTAAAGAATCCACGAGATAAAGAACCCAAAAGATTCAACAAAAAAATTCAACAATTTGAAGATGAAAGTTGTGTGTACCACTTTTTTTTTGGCTAAATGTATAGCCCTGCGGGAAGTCGTCTGAGACGTAGAAATTGTATCTAGATAGTTTCATTCATCCCAGAGATAGATTCTCATGACCTATTCTATTACGATTACACGTTTGAAGAACACTTAGCCAAAAAACTTATGCCTACCGATCTGAGTTGATCTGTCTCTTGGATATTCATAAGCCTTTCTGTCAGAGGCGCACCGGGCATGGACAGAGCTAATTACGTTTCCATTGGTAATTTTAGAAATTCCTCAAGTGGAAATTATGTAGTTTTTAATTATTCTGACAATTTTTTTTTCTCCTCGTTTTGTTTTGATTCTTTAGAATAAAGTAGTTGGATGAATGACAGTGGCTCTAAAAATAGGTGTAGGTTAACGTACGAATTAGTTAGGTTTACTTAGATACTTTGTGGAGATACATATAAATTTGAATCAGACTTTAATCTATGGGCGTTTATAAGGCAATTATAAACTCAGTCTTTAGATGTGTTACGACGGAGGAAGGTTTAAGTGACATCACGCACGGAAAATGAGGCACACGTCATGGGTATTATCAAGATGAAATGGTGATTTGTTTACAAGACGTCACTGGTTATTTATTGAGAGTTGTGGACGGGAAGGTTTCGAGTCATCCTTAAGATTAGATGGAAGGTGTATTTAACCAAGCGGTAAGCGGATTTTCTACAGAATTATTAACGTCAAAATGTTGATAACAAAGTTATTTATATTTCAGTGGCACATTTCAGATATCCATAAAATAATGTAAGTTCATGACCAACTGTTGTAACAGGAATTGGTAAGCTGAATATACCCGTAAGCCGATCGAAAACTTGGAAGTGGACCGGATTTGTTAATACTACAAAGTACTAAATTTTAAGGAAGGTTTAATGAAAGAACAACATTAGTGTAAGAGTACTTAGTTAGGCTAGGTTGGGTAGATGGGTACCTTATAAGAAAGTCACTGGTCAATTGCGCCCAATCATATAATCCTGGACATGCTGTAAAAGGAAGTCCGTTATTAAAACCACCAATGGATCTCAGGAGGTCCAACAGCTCGACGATGCCTAAGACCTCTAGCTCATCAGGTTAAAACAAATAAGCCTTCTGCCTACATACGAGTATATCGTTATTGACGCTACTCAAGATTGCCAGATGTCCAATCTCTTTCTATTCCGCCATGATATCCACCAAGCTTGTTGAACAGTGCAAAGAGGAACTCGTCTTGTTGAGTCATGGGCTTATTATCAATTTGTTCTTCGAACTGAAACACAGCAAGATAGAGGTGTAAGCACGAGCGGGCTCTTGAACTATAGAGGCAAGGATCTACTCGAAACAATTCCCTGGCGAATGCAGTAAATATTTCCTTTAGATCAGCATAAAACTGAGGACTAAATGCCGAATACTCGCTGTCCTACATCTTTACGAAGACAACTTATTGGAAAATTGGGAAGTACTTCCGAGCTGCAAATATTGCTTGAAGACAAGAGAAACAAATTCGGTTCTATACATGAATGGCTTAAAAACGGGATAAACTAGGCTTACTTCCATTTCTTAAAATATCCGCTTCGATTTTTAACGAGTTTAACGCTCCTTTTCAGCATACAAAAGTCTTAATCTTAGCTCACTGCATTCTGCATGAAAGCCGATTATTAATTTTAAAAATCTCTCGAAATTTTCTGAATTCAGGTTGTTTTTGTTTTGTATTACTATTCGAGCTTGTTCATTTGCTGTTATCTTTTTGTAAATTGTGAATTGGAGAATTCAAGGTACGTTTTACATTTTGGAAGTGGAAAAAAAGTATTGTTTTGCCATTAGCGTGAGAATTTTCATAACAACAGACTGGCAGCACTACTTCCAATGAACATTGTTGCAACTAAAGTGTTGCTAACGAGACAGAAACAATTCACAACTTTGTATACAAATGTCCGATTCTATGTAGGTACGGCTAAAGGCAAGAGCTGTATTTACTGTTCTTCTCTATCACAGCGGTTTTAAATCCGTAAGTTCATGTGAGTTTGGCGTATTAAATGCTTATTACCTCTCAGCATGGTATCCACAAGCACTACTCCCTTCATACCTACTTAAGGCAGGGGTTTTAAGCGCGGTTTTTGAATGCAAATATTGCTTGAAAGTACCAAAATAAATGTCAAAACACAGTTAAAATCGGGATAGGTACCGAAGAATTTCGTTGTATTAAAACATTTCTTGAGTTATTGTTTCTATCGGCACCATTCCCGATTCTTATTGAGACGCTTCAATCAAACCCTTGTGATAAACGTATATATTAACCACACCAAGGTGGAGAATGAGGCCAACCATAAATGGCACTAAATAGATCAGGCTACTTCAGACAAGTGTGACCAAGGCTGGGTTCGTCGGACTCTTGAAACACAGGAAGGGAAGCTTCTCCGAAATCACAGGTCTTTTCATTGAACAGGTTACTATAGGGAAACATATTTGAATAAGGCGTGATTTGCATAGATTTCTGTAGAAGCGAAAGGGTCTCTGTTGAAGGACGCGTCCTGCACCGAGCAACATCAGAAAGCCACAGTTCTAGGTGTGGGCTTGTCTTTGTTTAAGTACATCTAAGTGAATCCTCATCGAGAGCCGTTTCTACTATACCAACCAACAAAATTCTTCTTCAAATCAACCAAATCTGACTATGTAACCTAAAATCGCTTATTCAGTTAAGGCCAAGGAGTTTTTGGATACCAATTTTATTAATTTGAAAAGTTATCACAGTCGAAGGGCACTTTTGTCACCTACATAAAATTGGACAGACAATTTTTCAAAATCCTGAGCACAGAAATATTAAAATTTTCAATTTCTAATACTGTCGTACAAGATGAAGATGAAAAAAGAAGAAACCAAATTAATGACCCAAGAAGGTATTCAACTGGATACTCGCCGCCAAACCAGTCATTCTCCTGCTACATATCGTGAAACAAAAGTCATAAAGGTTGACAAATTTTGTTTCCAAATGATGCAAGCTTGCAGACATTTTGCAACTCCTTGAAGCAGCACTTATCCGTTAAGCCAGTTGAAAGTTTTATTTAACAACAGACTCGCCATATTATTATTTTTTACCACCAAGCGTGCATTACTTAATTCGAATAAAAAGAAATGCATAAAAACACATATTTGAGTGTCATGCTTCTTAATTAAAAAATTGCGCACAGAAACTCTGCTCAGAATGCATGTCTTGAAGGTACAACACTTAATTTCGAGCAATTGACCAGAAAATTTTAATCTTTTACTTTCTGAACGCTTCCATGATGTAACAGATAAAAAAAAATTGCAAATTAAAAACAACCGTTGTTTAGAGGAATTAAAAAGATAAAAACATTTTCCATTCTTTTGTATTAAAATTCTAAAAACAAGTAAAAAGAAAGAACGCTTGCAATTAATCAAAGCTCTGAGTCACATAAAAAACAAATTAACCGTCACTAACACAGTACAGTGTATTTTTATTCGCATAACACTATTATTTGTTTATTTTAACAAAACAAATGGCCAGCTTTTAAAATTGCATTTTCGCCACTAAGCTTGGCTTTTAAAAAAAAATTAGTTTTTCTTTTTAGCTTCACTGTATCGTGTCACCCGTCCGTACTCAGTTGGCAAACAACACTGAATAAAGTCAACGCGAGTCTGATTTAGATGTTCGGATGGCAGTTTCATTGGTTTGGAGAATTTAGATATTTTTTTTCTGTTTTAGTTTGAAGCTCACACTTTAGTACATCACCTAGAATGTCATCTGACGATTGAATGAGCATTGTTGGCCACGGTATTTTGAGCAGCAGTTAGTACTCATGGAGTACTACTCAACCTGGAAGGTTTAGATACATACATTGGTGTATTGTGGGAGTACATGCATAATTTGCACGTTTGTGAGTTTTATTTTTTCCCTTTTTTTATTCCAGAGAGGTTCGATCGCGCCGCTGTCAGGCATTTAACACCAACTTAAGTGAGAACTTTAGTTTGGACGCGCAGTGTTGAGTGAATTCGCGCCGCGTCATGATCATGATCTACTTTAGAGGGAAGCTAATGAACTTCCTCTGCAGAGAGTGTGTGTATCTATGTGTGTTGATGGACCCGATAGAATAGAATCTTAGATCGAAATGGATTTGTACTTGCTGAGAGTTGCTTATGAATTCGAGTGCCAAAGTGGTGATCAGTGATATGATTTAGTTTTGAACGTTAGCAACAAAGTAGGTTGTGTTAATGTTTCTGCAAGCCGGAGTGGAGTTGTTATATACATAGATTGTGGTGAAGATATATTATTTGGCGGTAATTTGTGGTAATAAATTTGAAGTTTAATGATTTATCTGGACAAATAGGGCAATGTTAAAAAGAGGAAGGGATTTGTTTTCCATTTACCTCTCAAGTAAAGAGACATTAATCCTAATGGGACTGCTCTTATATGAAATATTTTTAAAGCTAACACAACAGCTCTTTCGACAGCATTTCTTTCCAATTATTAGAATTACTACTGATGCCAAGATCATTGGCCCACAGCCTACTCTAGGATTACTGCTAAGATTGAACAAGCCTTGTTGTAAGTCAGACGTTAAATTGAAGCCATTGATATCTCTCAATAATAATGGAGTAATCAGTCTTTTATGAACTGTTTCATAAAAATGTAAACAGAGCAACGACATACTCTCCTTATTTGTCCTTTATGAAGTTAGCTTATGGTGTCTTGTAGGTGACTACCCTCACTACGCTTATAGTTTGCCTTTTTAAGCAGGCGACTCAACAGCTCGGCAATCTGTATTGTCAGCCTTACTCATATCCTCTTCGAAGCTTTCTTGTAGGAGTTCACATCAATTCTTCATCTTTTCGGAGGCGTCCTCACCCCCATGTTATGCTTCCACTGATTTCGCTGTATATTGGGTAGTTTGGCAGTGCTTTTGTGACTGGACTCGGTCAGTGACGATTCATCTTGGGAACCCAGCCACTTCAGGCAGTCTTACATATCGGTATTATGTATATATATATGTATTCTACAATACTTCGTAAAGTTGTCGCCCAAGACCAGAACGTATCTGGTTACATCCCTCCTCTTGGTAGAGTCCCAGGAAATAAATTTCGATCGTGTCTAAAAGCTAGAGCAACGAGTCATATGCTGTGACGCTTCCTGTCGTGTCTGGGTCCTCTTTCCTTTGCTAGCAGCCTTCCTCGCACGAGTTGATCTAGTTTCTTGTGTAAAGCCTCATCTTAGGGAAATAAAATGTCTGTTTTGTTCTTCTTCTATTCGTCTTCTCGTCAGCCAGGTGTCCAACTTCGACAAGGCATGTTTTAGTATTCCCCACATATATGCCTTTGAAAGTACTCAATTCTCGGCATTGTCGGAAAGTTCGATGTCTCTTGATGATATAGTCCTCCTGCAGCTGCTTCTTTTCCGTCGTTATATAGGTTGCCTTTAGCTTGCAAAGCAAGCTGGGAAGCTCTGTAAATGTTGTTGAGTTGGGAACAGCTTTGTTTCTTTGCTTATTTCAGATGAGGAACAGCTGAAAGGATGGACGGATTATTTTGCTATGGTATTGAACCTGCAGGAAATCTAATCCAGATAAATAAAAAGGCATTAAATGATAAAGTAAGACTGTTAGCAGCCCACCATGTAACCTTTTGTATTTTCTAGAATTCGTGTCTTGAATCCTCTCAATCCAACGAAATAACCACAGTGTTACGGCGCCGACAATATAGTAAGAAGTAACGTCTAATTCACAATGTCGAGTAGCTGACATTATTTAAAGAAACTGCGGCAAGTCTGAAGAAAAAGAAGTAAGGTTAAGCAAGTGTTCTACTAGCGAGGAAGAAATATATTTTCGAAAAGTTCTATGATGATCTTGTAGGTCTTTCCCAGATGCTCGCAGAACTTCGAACTAACCCACTAAATATTAAGCCACGACAAACCCTCTCGGCTGAGGTCATTGACCGAACTGATTACTCCCTAAAGTTAATTGCTTCATAATTTCAATTCAAAATTATTCTGAATCTTTTCGACATTAACTTGAGCTACATCTTGAAGCCCTTCTGTAATTGTTTCTTGAACCTCCTCCAGTTCTCTTCCAATCTTCATGAAGAAGAACCAAATAAAAAAATAATGGGAAAAAATAAATAAAAAAAAGTAAAGTAAATTATTTTGCGCTTTAGTGATTCTAATTTGACGTTAGGTAGGCTCTAAGGTTCTTGCTTGGGGGGAATTTACCAACTCCTATATGTATGTATGTGTATCTACACATTCTAGAGCAACACTAGAAAACCGTTCCACCAGATAATGACCCCACAAACACTTTCGAGACCAAATGAGGAAAAGAAATGTACTTTTGATTGAGCGAAAATCATAACGAGGCTGAAATTACTTACATAAACTGCCTTCCAATTACTTAAGGGTCATTATTTTTCGGTCTGTAATGAGTTTTCGTAGAAGCCTTCGACTAAAACTATGACCAACTCTGGGGTGCTACTACTGATCCGGTTGACTGAAGAGTCAGTCACGTTGTGTCATACGAATAACTACCTGGTGAGAGATATGAGCTCTGTGTCATTCGTGACCTTGTCTTTGTCATTTGTTACGCTTTTTGACAATTATAAAGCTTGGCTTTTGGCAATTAAAATTTGTTTGGGGGTGGAGCATGAATTATTTATTAAGAGAGTTACAACATCAAACAAGAATGGATTTGCAAAATTTTAACGTAAGTCAGCTTTCATTAATGAAAAACAAAAGTTAGAACTAGAATTACTTGATTTAGGCGTGCATTCCCCTTATGAATATTCAAATGAAATCAAGTTGTGTTAACCGTTAGTGAGTTGCTGCTTAAACAATTGATTTGCGTGATGAACTTTCATTGAAATGACTCAGACGTGGACTGTATTTGAATTTTAATTATTTGCGTTTCTTGATGTCATCACTTGGTGGGGAGTTTAGTGTTTAATTAGTTGTAAACGACTATATACATCTGCTTGTTGCGCATTTACATGCCTAGGAGATAAGGGAATGATAGATTCTTGTTGGGATCACGTCGAGACACTAATGATGCCCAACGCCAAGTTGAAGCGTTTGGCACCTTCTCTGATAAAGCTGTTCGTTAGCGATGCGGTTTGGCCAGAAAATCCATATGACAACTTCCTCGTGATAATGGCGGTTATTCGTTCGGCTCCGCCGTCCCAAGGTGTTAGAAACACTGCATTCTTTCAACCCTTGTCCAACAATGCATATATGTATGAGTTCGGTCCTAGGCTGATCGTTTTCGTTTCTTATGAGTTAATTTCTTCAGTCACTCAACCTCATATCATCCTTATTTTAATTTGTTTCAACGAACATTCTAGTCTGGGTGCATATTGCTGGCGAACACTCGGTTCAGAACCGAAGCAAAGTTCATCTGATATGAGCAACGAACCATGCCTTTCACTGACTGTTGAGAAGAGCTTCGGCCACCTATAAGCTCTTTGGTGATTCTATAAAGGGTTCTGCTGTTACACCCTACTGCTTTCGTAGCTCGAAATAGGGAGTCCTGCTTGCTCCTCCCTGCTACTGAAGTTGCTGCAATTCCAGTTCTTAACTTTTTTCTTTCCTCGATCGGAAAGCCACGACCTATCCTCTCCCTGCTATTGATCGACAATCCTATCATCAGCTGATCTGAAAACAGTTTTCACAGCATACTTGGATAATGGTGTGAGCTGCTGATTGTTTCCACTTCACTTCTGCGGAAGCAGACTGAGCTTAGATGCTGAATATATAGGTTCAGGGCAATCTGTGTGATCCACATACAGTGTTGTGCAAATCAAACGCAACAAATGTAATCTGCACACATTAATGTGAATATTTTTTTAGCACTTTTAAAAAAACCAAAAACGCACAATTATTCAATAACGAAACAGAAACATAGTAGTGTACTTTTAAAAGCAATAAAATCTGATTTACGAGAATACCTTAACAAAAACAACAATGTGTAGTTCATGGCAGTGTGCAAAACTAAAGCAACAAGGCTAGAACTTGGTATAGGAGGCACTATTTTTAATAATTTCAGGACATTTGCGTGGCATTGAGGTTATTACATTTGAAATTGTGCTTTTAGGTATCTTTTTCCATCTAGTCCTTAATGCTGGAAACAGCTCTCACTTATTTTGGAAACGTTATCTGCAACTTGTCGCTTTAGTATCCCAAAAAAAATTTCAATGGGATTCAAGACAGGTGATCACGCTGGTCAATCAAGAACTTGCCCCAAATTGTCTTTTGACCAGCGATTAACCAACTTCAATGTGTGCTTCGTGCCTTTACCATGATGAAACACCCATCGAAGACGCATAATCCATTCAGCATGTGGCATAATTTGCATCTCCAAAATACTTTTGTATGCCAAGTGATCCAATATCCCTACAATATTGTGAAAGGGTTCAACACGATTGGCTGAGAAGTATGTGCATACTATTACACTAACATCATAATGCTTTATTGATACATTGCAGTTCTGCTGATTGAGTCTTACTCTTTTCCGATACCTTACTATGCACATACCATCTGCATTGACCAAATTGAAGTAAGAATCGTCACTGAAAAGGCAGTTCTCGATTTTTCTATGAACCAATTCATATGCATTTTTGCAAAATTTAATCTATGAATTAAAAAACCACCTTTTCTACCAATGTCTTTTTTTAAGCATTGGCCTTTTCGCTGGCCTGTAACTTTTCGAATCGTTTTCCAAAGCTTTTCTTGGAACAGTGCTTGGATGCACACTTAAATTTAGTGAAGTCACAATATTTTCGAAAGACAGAAATGGGTATTTTTAGGAAAGGCACACATTTGTTTCCATTGTTTAAAACTTTTTTATTAATTGCGATATAGTGGATCAGTTTATATAAAATATTTTAGCAATCGAAATTTCAATCTCTCTATTTCAAAAATTCGTAATTTTTAAGATTTTATGTGATCGGATAAACTATTTCGGGCCATTGTTTTAGCTCCACAGACAACAAAGATATCCTTTTGACTGGCCCAGGATTCACTTCTTTATACGTAATTGAGAACATATGAGCATTTGTAAAAGTCCCGCTAGCAATTTCGCGTTGTTATTGGAAATTTAACACTTTGTTGCTTTAGTTTTGCACACTGTCACAAGTTAAATGTTGTAGCTTTTGTTATAAATTATTTGCAAGTTAATTGTTATTGCTTTAGAATATGTATACCCTCTTATGTTTGTACTTTATTATTACATAGATGTGCATTTTTAGTTTTCCACAAAAAGCAAGGTGAGTTTGTTGCGTTTGTTTTGCACAACACTGTACATACCTATTCGAGCTGTTTGATCGAATGTAAAAATCTTCGTTTCCTGTCGACAAAGCAACATGAAGTAGATCGCTAGTTCTTACCGAAACCCACTTCAAAGTTCGAATTCCTCAAACAGCATTCGGCATCGCGTATGGACTACCTTGCAGAGTTACTGTGCTTTCAAGAATACCTACCTTATAAGCAAAGCGTTATTGCCACAGTTTTCCAGGCTAATCATTTCTAAATGGGCGGTAAGATAGAAATCGTTGGAAAATTATATTTTTCAAAATTTGCCCAAGTCATAGACGAACTACACTAGACTGGCATCTTCGGTCAGTCAACGGCTTGACGTTTGGCCCCAAGCTGTAAACCACTTACGATTTTGAATGTTTTCTGACGTCTCCCACAAAATCAAATGGGAGCTCACGCACACATTCTTAATCGGCGATAGTTTTGACGAGCGCAGCCATTTTGTAGACTCACTCTGTACATTTAGTTGTTGTTAAATTAATGACAGGCTTTCATAAATGTGGTGTTCGAAAGGAACCGTTTGTTAACATTCACTAACATAAAGGACAGTTTAGATTTCGCCTTTTTTAGGAAATGTGCAGAAGGGAAATTTAGAGATGTCTGTCTATAACAGTTCTTTTAATAATATTTCTATTTACTTCAAACATTATATAGTTTTTCATCGGATAGAATTGAAACTATTTTACTTTTTTTCAATTATACTTTATTTTCATTCTTTCTTTTTTTACTTTTCAAATCTTTTCTTTTATGCGTTTAATATACTAGACTTTTATTTTCATCTCATTTTCACTTTGTCTGCATTTGGTTTTTTTTTTTTTATAATCTGCTTAAATTTTAGATATAATAATGAAAATTTTAATTAAAAAGTGAATTTCACTATTTATTTCCGAAATAATAAAAAAAATTATATATAATTATCTTTGCATATATATTTCTTCTTGTTTATTTTTATGTATATTGTTTTGTATTTTCTATTTACTCAGTAAATTTTTTTGTTTAATTTTTTTCTTAACAAAATTCTTTTATATTATTATTTTTTACTGCTAATAAGAGAACTAAAAAACCGATTGCCTAATTTTAATGGGAAATAAGTCAATAAGGACACTGTTTTTTGTTTTCTTCTTTGAATTATGTATGTATATATATATATATATATATATATATTTAAATGTATTTAACCAATTTTTTTCTTAATTAATTAATAATGTAATAAAAAGTGTACAAATTTTAAACAATTAAATAAAAAAAGTTATTATTTTATATTTACAGAAGAACTTTATTTATTTTATGCTTAAGGTTATATTATATATCACCCCGTTGAAAGAGAGTTTATTTGTTTTTTGTGATTTTTGTCGTTTTTTCTTTTTTTGGTTTTGTTTATATAAAAAATTGTTTAATTTAATTTATTTATTTGTTGTTTTTTTGTTTAAGATTTCGAACGTGTTTTCTTTTTAGAACATAAGAACTTTATGTATTTATTTTAGTTTTAGAAAAAACATTTTGTATTTAAAAATAAACAAAGTATAAAAATTCCCTAATTAGATAAAAAATGCATATTTCATTCTTGGGGGAAAAAATGGAATTTGTATTTGTTTTTATGTGGTCAAGCTAAGGTTTAACAAGTTTTTTGTTCATTCTTTTTGTGTAGTTACTTGAATGAAAATGAAAAAGGATTACTATTTACAAGTTTCTCTTTTTAAAGAGCATTTTCGAAAACTGAATAGTGGGATGGGAGTGGGGTGAAAAAGGAACATTATTATCGAAATTAATTTACAAAGTTTTATAAATTTTGTCCTAAGTTTTTAATTATGAAGATACATGAAAAATGACAAAGAAAATAAAAAAAATAAATGTTTAACTGAGAATTTATTAGACAGTAAAGGCGCTGTGTTAAATTTTTGAATTAAATCATTAAAATATGTATAGAAGAAATTATATAGTTCATTTATGTAGAACTATGATGCTTAGTATTATAGTAAGTTGGATGCTGGGTTTTAAGTGGGCCTTAATTTGCTACAGGATACAAACCAAGCTCTCAACATGAACACGAGAAATGGAGAGAATGCTCAAGAGACTTTTTTTTACCAAAGTACCACTAGCAAAGCTCAGATGGCGACAGTGCTGTGGAGATAGTTTGAATAGGCAGAGTTTTCCAAAAGCTGATTCTAAGGTAAGTTCAAAAAAGTACATGGACATTGCAATCAAAGAATTCGCAAAAAGGACCATAAAAAACAGAGATGGGATGTGCAGAGGCTTAAAGGTGCTATGGTGCTAGTTGATTTTGAAAAGCATTTAATAGACAACAAAGAATTCTTATATAAGTGGTGAAAAGATACTGAGGAATCCCAAAGCCTACGTGCAAGTCTTACCGAAGAGTTTCTATTGTTGCAGACCAAGACTATCTGCTTTAAGGATAAGTGACGGACTGCAAAGTGCATAATTTTTTCTTTGCTGACGATGGAGCTATCATAAGTGA
Source organism: Chalcosyrphus nemorum (assembly GCA_949716465.1). Taxonomy (NCBI): domain Eukaryota; kingdom Metazoa; phylum Arthropoda; class Insecta; order Diptera; family Syrphidae; genus Chalcosyrphus; species Chalcosyrphus nemorum. The sequence continues at coordinate 105,164,877 of OX454332.1, forward strand.
AAATCAAACGTCCATGCCACAAGCCCTTTATGTATTGGTAGATGCTTTGGAGGAAAATTAGTACCAAATTAGTTCAAATATACGGAGTATCTGTGCTGGCCGTTCTCTGATCCAACTATTCTAGATATTTACTTAAATGGCAAGTGCTTCCCAAGAGCGAAAAGTTCAAATATTTGGGATCTCCGATCAATAGTAAGGCAGCTTGTGATGATAATATCAATCATCGCGTAAGCTGAAAGGAAGGCTCTTTACCGCAGTTGTAGTTACGGCGCTCACATATAATTCACAAGTAAAGGAAAATTACTGGCAGCTGAAATGAAATGCTTCAGATGACAGCTGGAGTAAAGTTTGATAAAGTAAGAAGTTCGAACGGCTCAGTTGGTATTGTCATGTTCAGGGGAAAGATCCTTCGAACTACATCAAAAGGGCAATGTCAATGGCAAAAAAGGGAAAAGAAAAAAATAACTCCATCACACAAATGCAAACCACTAGCATTTGATTGGCCACAGTGACGAAGTGATCAGAAACCGGGAAACCTGCCTGTACTTTCTGAGGTATAGACAGATATCTAAGATTGGAGATTGCAGGAGAGTTGTGATCTTTCTTCTTTAGATCTCACCTATACACCTATAAAGAAGAAGAAGAAGAAAAACTACATCCAAGTCTGTTGCATGAAAGCAAGACCAACACTTCTAAAGCGTTTTCTTCCTATTCTGGCCTAGTTTGGTGGCCAGCGTTAAACAAGTCCACTTACGTGAAGGAGTTCACCCAAAACAGACTACACTACGCCTTACTTTGACTTCAAAATACCATTTACCTCGGCTTACCCTAGCAGAGAAGAGTGAAAAGAAAGCCGCATACCATATGCCGAGTCCATAGCTATTTACACTGATGAATCAAAAATGGACACCGGTGTAGGATTCGGAATCTTATCCGAATCACTGGGTATATCCAGTGACTGGGACTGGGTCTGGGACTCCCAAACCACAGCAGTGTTTTCCAAGCGGAGGTCCTGTCAGTGACAATAGCTGCCCGTGAGTTTGCCGTAAGAACAATATCGCAAGAAGGTATCACTTTCTTTATCGATAGCCAGGCAGCTATCAAAGCAGTTACCGCTATAGAAATAAAATCCAAGCTTGTGAAGTGCTGTCGCGAAGAGCTTAAGGTTCTTGGAACACAGCACAAGGTTCTGCTCTGCTGGGTCCCTGGGCACGAGGGCGTCCCGGGAAATAAAAAGGCAGATGAATTAGCAAGGAAAGCTTCATCGGACCCACTTGAACTGACCGGCCTCTCCATAAGCACCCCGCCCTGCGTTCTCAGGCTTGAAGCAGGGAAACTGGCTATGAGAGGCGAACATGAGATGGAAGTCCCTAGATACTTGCAAAACTGCAAAACAACTATGGCCAACTTTTGACAAAGCAAGGACCGAGAGAATTATCGTTTCCTCTGCCAACCCACAAACCTAACCTAACCTTAAGCGTTTTCTTGAAAACTGAAGTATCGTTTCTAGTATAATTAATGAATGCGATCTGTCCTCAAATGATAGTAAGGAAAAAGTCCATGGTCTTATGCTGGCGTACTGAAAGTTCAATCTCTCTTTGCCAAATGGCCCAAAATCAACAAGCCTACGATAAATAGACTGAAGGATTGATACAGTGTTGATTCCATAGTTGTGCTCTAAAAATAAATGACTGACTGCAGTAGATCTAATTTGGCACAAGAATCCCTTTCTTCCTTTTGGGAAATCGTTTCGTATTTTCGTCCAAATTCATAGAGTCACAGAAGTTAAATATTGTTTCTTAGTACAAACGAAAAGTACATCACCTATACTGTCCATCACAACGAAAAAGTATAACAAAATTTAAATAAAAATGAGCCTATCAGTGGATGCCTAATGTATTGTGAATGTGTGGTGTTGGTTGTTTTTTTTTTTTTTTCTTATTTCGTCTGTGTTTGTATATATAAGATCTATTTGTATACTTTCATTTGTTCAATTTGCTAATAAATATTTGATTTATGTGATAATTATTTTTTGTTTCACCTTTTTGCTTCTTTTTTTTTTTTGGTTTTTATTAAATATTTTTGTTTCTGTATATATAAATCTGTATAAGTATATATTTAATCAACAAATTAATTTAACTAATTGTATAATGTTCATATATATTGTGTGTATATATGATCCTCATTCATTCGTCTATTCTCAACAGTTTGATATTTTTCTTTTCTGTCTCTTTTATATATATATATATATAATTTTTTTTAATTTGTATTCGTGTATATAGTCACGACATATATACATATTATTTAAATTTATTTTTCTGTTTAATAAATTCATGCATTTAACGAAATTTTCCTATTTTGCATTTTTTTTTTGTTTTTTACTATTTTGTAGAGAGTAGAATGTAAATGAAATAATTGATTTATTTAATGAAAATATTTTCAACCAAAATGACGAACAAATTAACTACATTATATATAAGGTTTTTTTTTTGTTTTGTTTTGTTGTTTCTTTTTCGCTACGAGAGAGTATAATATGACGACGCTCGACCAGATACTTGTTGTTTTTTTTTTTTGCTTTTTTAATAAATTAATTTCTCTTATAATAAATAGTTAAATATATTTGTTTTTTTTTTTACTTTTTTATTATGAATTATGTATATAATAATATTCTGTAAGGCAATTAATTCATATATATATATATTTGTTTTTGTTTGTTTAATATATATAAGTATGTATAATATAGCATCTCGTAATCTTTTTGAAATTCTTTATTATTTTTTGAGTTGATATTTTCAACCAATTATAGATTTAAATGCGTTTTTAGTTTTATTAATTTTTTATATATATTTTATTTAATTATTTGATTTAATTTTTGTTTGTTTTAAGTTTTTTTTATTTTGTTTAACATTTTATAAGGTATATTTTTGAAATGCACCCATACATTTATATAAATTTTCATTTTGTTGAAATGAAAGTAAGAAAAGAAAATCATTGAGGCAGGTCTATGAATTGGAATATGATGTTTTTGTTTTAAAGAAGTTATTTGGTACCAACAACAATAAATATGTTGAGGCAATTTAGAAAATGTTGGTCTCTTCTTTGTGTGCGTATTGTTTTTCTCAGTACATTTTAAAAGGCAACCAAGAAAAAAAACTAAAATAGTGTAAAACGAAGAAGAAAGTGAAGTAGTAGAAATTAAATAATAAAAATTTACCAAACCATTTTACCGGAATCTTGAAGAACAATCATAACAAATTCGGCTAAGTAACTTAAATAAAATCAGTCTGCAATTTGAAATTATTCATAGCATGCACATCAATTTTTTTTACCAAATCAGAAAGTCCACCGAGACTGCCACCAACAGACTTTTTTCGTTCATGGTGCTAAAAAACAAAAAAAAAATCAAAGCATACTGCAGCTTTTAAACTTACAGTAGACTTAACTAGACTAGAAGTTAACTTCGCAGCCAAAATATTCACAATGACTGATGAAATTTAGTTGTATAAAATACTAATGAAAGACTCAGAATTTGTTTGACGCCTTTTCCTTTTATAGAGATTTGTATTCTTGGAATAATAAATTATATATTTAACAGTAGATAAGAGGAGGGTAAGAAAAGTTGTTTGACTGTAAAAATGAAACATTTCGCTCACAATAGACAATTCACGATACTAAAATTCATTTTCGCCAATCGACAAAATACCATTCGGAATAGGGGACACAGCTGGGCACGAGCCCCTTTGCCTCTCCCTTTATTCAGTGCTATCGTGAATGAAATTAGTCTCGACATTTCTCGAATTTTCAAAAAAAGTTGCTCCTAAGCAAATGCAAACAACTTGTAGAATTTCGAGAGAAAAAATTCCTTTGGAATTGCCGATAACCCTGATTACCACACATTCAATGACAAAAATGTCCGATTAATCGTCCTTACCAGGAAGAATCAGTCTATTGTGCTGTGTCTTAAAATGGGTGACTATGTCCTCCTCTGCACCTTATTTAATTAAAACCTTGAACTACTAATCAAATCTGGTTGCAGAGTACAAGTCTACGCAAATGATGTTGTCATTACTATTGCGGGTAAATTCATTGTGCTAGTGATTTAAGGAATTGACAATCAGATTAATGTTCGAGTCCCAAAGTTGTCTGTACGGTACAATGTGGTATTTGAAGACCAAGAAAATCTACTTTTCAATACACTCAGAAAGCACTTATTGTACTTCAAAGCGAACACAAAAAATACTGCGAAGTACGACTCTCCCTAGTGGATTTGGACACAACCACTATACCAACTCTTTTGTCTTTTTCTTCTCTCTTCCAATTTAACTAACGCCCGTAGCCGGTACATCAGTACATTCCCTTTATCACGTCCTATTTATAAAACCAGAAAACTTTAGGAGCAGGAAAATCGTCAAATATGTACATATGTATTTACACCTCTTTAGCTCAGTGGCCCAAGACATTGAAGATAAAGCAGTTGAATCGGCGGTAAAAATGATAGATTAAAGCATTAAAATGCAATTCAAGACTTAAAGAAGGAACGTGTCTGAGATTCTCCTCCTTTTCAAAATGCGTTAAAGTTATAAAAAAAATTTACTAATCACAGACCGAGGCTAAGCTGGGACTTAAACAACTACATGGTATAGCTTTATATTGACTTGTTCTCTTGCGAAAGACAGCTATCGTATATGTATGTATCAGTGGAACTCTCAGCACCACTCTAAGACAGGCTTTAAACTGAATGTTCCACATGAAAGTAATACCCCAGTGGTGTTCGATCTGCCTACCGGAAGAGAAATATAATTCCGTGCAAAATACACCCTCTTTTCTGTTGCACAATTCCTGGTTGATAAAGAAATGTAAACCTTAATACATTCAAGAATTGACTGAGAGGGTGAGAAAGGGCGTTAAAAGGTATCAAGTCTTAGACTTAAAGATCTTATTCCAAGCCACAGGGGCCCAACTATGTAACTCGATTCTACTTTTGATTCTATTCTAAAGTGTTTTCCGATTCTAGTTTCAATTGGCACTATGTATGAAAGTAGAATCGAATGTTAGTAATGCCAACTTTTTCGCACCAAATTTTCGAATTTCGTTCGAGTATCGCATTTTACTGACATAAGGAAACGTCATACAGAGAAACAAAACAATCATTAATTGAGGAAGCAATAACAAGAGTAAAATAATAAGCATATTTGTGGCTAAATAAAAAGTTTTTGAACAATCACTGAAGTAAAAGAGAAGATGGACAGTGTCGCAATTTGGTTTTGGGCTAATGAAAATGAGGAACACAAAGAACAAATTGATAGAAGGCGTATACGAGATGAATCCAATATTAGCTCTTTTGACAAATTCGTCCATGAAAAGTTTGAAGTTTTCCTGGCCTCTGGGGATTTTAAATATCCTTTCGATATATCAGGATGGTTTTGCATATATTAAACCATTGTCTCGAATTGAGATACTTTTGTGTTTGTGGTTTTAGATGATTCCCTAAGCAGAAAGTATATTTTGAATAAAATTATTATAAAATGATATATTTCATCAAATTTGTTCTTTATTTAATACATACCATTACATTACACTACACATTACAAATTTCCAATATTTTAAGTAAATTATACTTACATTTCGCTTAGTTTTTGGGATGAATACGACCTGCTCGTAAACTAATTAGCATTAGAATAAAAAATTGCGAATGCGGATGACTTTGACAGGAACTTTCGAGATATGTGGTACCAATTTTCCGAAAAAGAAATGGCAATTCTAGATATGTTCGATTTTAGTTTTGTCAGAGGTTGCTATAGAAATACAGAGTTGCTATTTTGCGAATTCGATAATTTTTATTGTAGAATCGAGTTACATAGTTGGGCCCCAGGAATGTTTTTTTAGGCATAAAAGGAGTTTAAAAAGATCTCGTTGCGGTAAGGTACGATGATCCACGGGATACTATTATTTTTACTTTTAGCCAACCTCCTATTAGTTCTCTGGAAAAACTACACTTACCGCTTGTCTTAACGAATTGGCGGAACGATTCAAAATCTAGTTAATTTCAGTGTCGAGTTTCTTAGGGAAGACTAGCTAACTTGCTATGTATGACACAGTTATTTCGATTCCAGCTGTACGTAAAATCAAACTATGTACGATAAACATCTCCAACCATTGATTGGATTGGACTGCACCGCTCGCTTAATCAGTACATAGATTTGGGATAAAATGGATGGCAACTGCCTAACAGCATAATAATATGTAGGTGACTCTGCATTACTGCAAAGCATGCCATTCTCACAAAGGATGTCTGCAGAAGAAGACTTGTAAGAGTTGAAGAGCGAAACTAATGGGGCAAAAATAGGGACATTGGATTTTCCTCGATAAAAAAAACAATCGTCTTCTCTCAGGAGCACATTATTTCTCTTCCCTTCTCTTTTCTAAATTTGTTTTCATTTTGTGTAACAAACCCGCCTATACTGAAAGATACGAATTCTGAGAACTCAAAATGTTTAAACCAAAAATTGATAGCAAAACTCGAAAAGCCAAACTCATTTCCAGGAAAGCAGGACTTCAAAAACAAAATTATATTCATATTTACTTAAAACAAATATTGCTTTAGCTTAATACTCATATCTTACGAAGAACTTACATAATTATAAACAACGATGATACAACACTTAACAAAAACGACAAAGTAAAAGCAAACAATAAGTAAAGAAAGAGAAAAAATAAAACAAAAACAGTCTACAGTTTATAAAATAAATTTTCTTTATATTATCATATCATTTTTCTGTGTGTGTTTTTTTTTATTTATAACTATCCGCTTTGCTAATTAATAAACATTACCTACAATTCAATTTAAGATTTCTTTTGTTTTCTTCGTTTTTCCATTCAATCAAGCTTAAGTCTCGGAAGAGTGTAAACTAAATACTAAATTATAAATTGTGTATACATATACAGATACAATATAATGCTATCTATTAAAATCTAAATAACAATTCCGATTAAAAATTATGCTTGTGTGTATACATATATAATTATTTTTTTTAATTATTCGATATTAAAATATACATTACATATATATAAAAAAAATAAATGGGATTTGCAACTATTAAAAAAAGATATTTTAAAATTAATTAACAAGTCAATAAAACCCATAAATAAAACAAAAAGGTAAGGCAAAAAAAAGTTAAATAAATAAATTGCAAGTAGTAGCAAAATAAAAAAAAAGAAAGATATCATATGTATATTGCATTTGTACCTCTTCAGCGAGATACACAAATTTCCATTCACTGCGTTTTAAACTGTCTATTAAGGACTGCCTTAGTGGATGTAGTAATAGGAGATTTTTTTTGCTTTACTTAAACCTCGACTGTATAACTTTATAACAAGTAAAAAAAAAAAAGAGAAAAAAAAAACTGAAAACATTTTGTTTGTTAATAATTGTAAAATGTGTATAATATGTTTAATGTTAAATTTAAATAATACAAACATTCCACATATTTTTATATAACTTTTGATTTAACTACAAATCATTAAAAAATTCACCTAAGCTTATAAAAAAAAAGTAAAAACTTGAAACTTGTTAATTACACAAACATAAATATTGTATTTATTTTTCTTAATAAAAAAACAAAATAAAATAAAATATTCCAAGAAATTAAAATAATATTTTCTCTTGTTTTATTTTTATTTACCGATATAAGAACACAACAATTAATTAAATTATATTGAATATAATTATATTTAAAAAAAAAATATTTATATATAATTTTTTTTACACAAAATAAAATTGTATTAATAACTAAAAAATTAAACTTAGAAACTAGGTTTTAAGGCAAATATATATATTCATATAGTATTTTGTTTTTCTTAATTGGGTTTCATTTTTTTTAAACATTTCCGCTATCGAACCATGCCTCAATTATTGTTGTAATAACAAATTATTATCAAAATATTTATAATTAGTACCTAACCCTAACCGCTTTTCCAATAAAAAAAAAAAGTTGTGTATAAAGTAAAAATGTGTTTGTGTGTGGGTTGTTTTTTTTTGTAGTGCGATGGAGGTTGATAGAATGTCTTGCGCAGAAAGGTGATTGAAAGAGTTTTACTGTGAAGTATTTTTGAGAAGAAGATTAATAGGCATCGCAATGTTGGTGTATGTCCTTTGTGTTGCAATGTTCAAAGCTTTTTTTACTATTTTTGCAATAAGGCCTTTATGCTGTTAAGTTCAAAGGTTCTTCTGTCTCCTTATAAATCTTATCGACAATTTTTTTATATATATAAAACACATTCTTCAAGTCTTGACATTCTTAAGTGATGTTGCAGTATATTCAGTCTCCGAGTTTGTATGAAACATTTATTACCTACAGAAAAGATTTAGACCTTTCTAATTCTCATTTAAAAGGAACTCAAGGAATACGTAAAGATTAAAATGCGTAGTGCATTGTGTTAACTAGGAAGAACCTAATTGGAGAAGTCAAATACAAATAACCTATTGCACTACCAGAGAGGCACACCCTTTGTTCTTGCTTTTTCCGGAAGTATTGTCACTTTTTCGGAATGATTTCCATCTGCTGTTCTTTATAGTCTTTACCAATCAAGAGTGTATCGCGAAATTGGGAAGTATAATTTGTTGGGGTGTTTCGTATTAAAAGGTTCTCAGTGCTAAAAAGAATATTATCGAAGCAGAAAGGGACATTTGCTGTCATCTTATTCCGTCAATTTACGTACTTAAGTGATGTCCTACAATTAAAGCTAACCTCTTCAAGCTGCATTATATATTGCTTCTCGTGCATGCCAAACGTGTTGAAAGCCTCTTCTTCTTGTGTAAAAGGGTATTACTGGTATAACTTCGGCGCTGAATGTGTCTAGAATATGTAGTCACCACGTTGAGCGATCTGAAACCTCGCAACATTGAACTGGGCTTCCATAACAAATACTTTGTTGGGCCTAGGTATTTAAAGATCTTAACTTTGAACTAAGAACCTTATTCTCTGCTTCTTTCAAAGGCAAACGAGTGATGACTTAAACAAACATTCATCCCAATTCTTGAACTCGAATACGACAGTCGAATCTTACTAAAGTCGTATTTTATCTGACCATAGTAGTATCTTACGAACAAATATATGGATTTGTAATAACTAAATACGACTATGGTCGGATTCGACTGTCGTATTCGAGTTCAAGAATTGGTGTGATTAATTTTGGCTATCGATGAATTGTATAATTATAACAAAGGAGGATACTGTTTCTATCATATGGAGAACTGACCCACAAACTACTGTATTCATGCCTTACAACAAACCATACTAAGCTGTTCTCTATACTTTCTATCCTACATGTGTCGAGACTGACAAATTTTAACTGAAATGGTCCTGACACTCGATTAAATAATCTTTGTCTTTGTTATCGATAGTACATGTCAAGGCAACTGTCTGTAAGGAAGCTCGTTCGTTAGCAATATCATTCTGACTAACATTTGACTCGAGAGACAGTGACAGCTCGGAACAAACTTCTAATGCTTGTCGTATGAATCGAATGCATTGCGCATCTCAAATGATTCCTAACAAATAAGACTTTCAAGAGTTCATATGCCCTCTTGATCTTCTTCCAGATCTTTCTTTTCCATATACATATACCTCACCCTTAAGATGAGCTTATGATGTTTTTCTTAGCGCTTAGTATATTTAACATAACAACTTATTTATTGCAACACTAGATGTCTCTGTTCGCTCTCTGCTTGCAGACAAGACTTCGAACTCCCTCCCATCGTACATATTTGTCGCACTGTCTGTATTTTTTTATCAATATTTTTTTTTTTCTATATATACTATAGTACAATTGTGTGTTGTGATTATAATTTTTTTTTCTTTCACTTTTTTTTAATTAAATTGTGATTTTTTTTTACATATTTTCTATAAAATAAAAAAAATACATTTCTATCCTAAAAACAGTCATTTAATTTACCTAAAAGTCTCTTCGCGAAAACAAAAAACGTAATTTTTTGCCAAACTGTCTACCAAAAAAGTATTTTCTTCTTTTTTTTTGCATTTTTTCCATAAAAAAATTGTGTTTCTTACAAAAGTTGTATTTTTATTATTTTTTTGCTTTTAAGTGTGTTATTTGCTTTTATACGTTTTAGTTTTAGAAACTAATTTTCTTTTTTTTTCGATATTTTTATAAAATAATTAAAGCATGAGAAAAAAAGAAAAAAAAAATAGACTTTGTAAATTTTTGTAAAGAAAAAAGTTTTGTTTTTATGTATTTCCGAAATGCATTTCATTTTTTCTTTGTTTTTAATTTTAAATTTTTATTTTAGGTTAAGTCTCAAAGAAGGTGTTTTTCTTGCTCTTATTTTGTTTGTATTTTGTGTGAGTTTCTTTTGTTAGCTGATTTTTGTTTTTTGTTTAAGTCTTTGTTTTTATGTTTATATAAATGTATGTATGTTTGGAGAGAATATTGCTAAAAACTGTTTATATTGTTCTATGGTTATTTTGTTTTAAAACTGCGTGTATGCGTGAGTTAAATTTGATGATGAGAATCTTTAAGACTATTACATACTTGGGTTTGTTTTTGTTTTGCTTTGTTGGTAACGCTGCTTGTAATTTATTTACTTAAATAATATTTTTTTCTTGTTTATTAAAAAAATGTATAAACTTTTTGTTTTTATTTTTATTATTTTTTACTGTTAAATATATTACTTTTGAGTGTTATTGTTTTATTATTATTATTATTAATTTTTTTTATATATATATTTAAAACTTGTTTTTATATTTGCAATATTGTTTCAATCCTGTGGTGACGCTGCGGATATTGTTGTAGCTGATGGTGGTGCGGCTTGCTGTTATGTGAGGTCCTGCGGTGAATCTATTGAGAATAATTCTTTGTACAATGCTGGGAATACCAGATTTGTGTGTTCCTGTTTGAATTTACTCAGCGCATCCATGTGCATTATTGACAGTTCACTAGAGGGAGTTTTTAAGAGATTAATTGATTGGCAAATAAATTAAAGATTAAATATAATTCATCTAACAAAGTTGTACATATGAACACAGTATAATCAGTCGTAAATTTATGCAGAATATATTCTACTCGACATATTGATCTTGATTAAAAAATATATGTTGAAATATGTTTTAGAGAATAGCAAGCAAATATTTAGGAAGTCAGATCAATGTGTTGGAACTATTCAACGTAGAAGAAGCGAGAAAGCGGTAGAAATCGCAGAGAGAAAAGCTATATCCAAACTTTAGTTCATAGGCTAGGCTGCTAGGCTAGGCTGAGACTGCTTACTTAAATCAACTAATTTCCAAAATTTATTCAGACCAGTGCCTGAGGATATTAGCCAGACGCTCACAACATACAACAATTATCGTGACAATTAGCAGGACAATTAGATTATGAGTCTGGTTTTGGATAAGGATGTTTGAATTTATGGCCTGATATTCTTTTTTCAAAGGGACGTTTGTACTTCCGTGTGAAGAGCACTAGTTTAGGATTTATTTTAGATTTATAATTCGCAGTATTTTTTTGCGTCGTATCAAAAATTCTATTGACACCTAATTTACTGATCATCAAAACCAAATTCAGTGCTCAATTTTGTTCTTTTAAATTGATTCCGATCTACAGAGACCACTCCCTTTGATCACGATCAATTTCAATTCAGATTCAAAAAGCCTACTAGAAAAAAATACTCACCGGAAGGTTGGTATTTTATTTAACAGTGTATCCAGTACTGTAACATCACCCTTTAAGGGTGCATGATTGGCTTCAAGCTCTTGCCGGATGGCATTCATACTCAGATTAAAAAGCCTCTGGATTTCTGTATTACCCCGTACCCCATTTCGTTCTGCAGGAAAAAAGAAGAGAAACAAAAAAATCCAACAAAGGTTAGTATGAAACAAAGTTTGAGTCAAAAATTTCAACTCACTGATATACTTACCCGGCCACAACAGCACTAAACTTTGATATAAAGCCAATTCAGTTTCAGTCAGTTTCAATTCGGCAATTGATTTTGCTGTCTCAAAGATACACGACACTAATCGCATCTCATACGAATCGGAAGTGTAGAAGGCTTCTTGCGGCAGCATAACATCACCGTATAATACGGCATTCTGTGAGAGATCCAATAGGCGTGACATACGTACGATCGCCAACTCAAACGATCCAGTTTTTAATAGAAGTATCTACAATACAATGTTTATATTTCTGATCTTGTTAGGAAGAAACAATGTTTGTTTGAAAACTTACCTGATCGTCCTGACTTAGCCGCATAAAACCAGGTATCAGTTTAGCAAATTCGATTATGTTTTGTATCATTTGTGTTAGCTTTTCAGCGCAGTCTAGCCAAAGTTCCTCTTGGCCGAGATTTTTATAGTAAAGTATTCGCGTTACATCCTAAAAAGAGTCACTTGTCACTCATAAATAGTCATAAAAAGAATAAAAAGAAAAAACTAACCTGTGGCTTTCTGAACATCTCATGTACAATTTCTAATTTTGTATTTGTGTTTGCATGAGCTTCCGCTAGGGTCTTTATCAGGACATCGTTAATATCGCCATCGGCTGTAAGGAAAATTATTCAGTAAGGAGAGGTTTTTTTTGTAAAAGTTTTCAACGAATGGAATGAAATGGAATCGAAGAGCATCATCTACAACGGTTCTAAACTCAAAATTGGAACGAAAGCGAATGGAACAAACAAACTGTCAAATAAATGAAACATGCATGTACAAAACAACGGTTTTTTTCTTTCATTTCTTTTGTTCTAAAGGCCAATATTTTAAGAGATATACATATATATAGAGAGAGAAAGAGAAATTTGAAAAACTCAAAACAATATTTCCATCAGTCTATAAACAACCGCGCGCTTTCAGCACACACATCTCCTTACCCCATCTCGAATCACAGGAACTATCATCGTCTATGAAACTAACTTGAGTCATTTGCGATGTTGCCGTGCCGGTGGCGGAGGATTGTTGCGACAGCAGGGTCTGTTGCTGCTGATGCTGTTGTTGTTGGTGTTGTTGTTGTGGTTGTTGCTGGTGTTGCTGTTGGTTGCTGGCGGCGCTGTTGCTATTGGTAGTGGTAGCAGATTGTGATGAGGGATGTGCTTGTTGTGCGGCGGCTGTATGATGATCTGGATGACTGGAATGAGCTGCAGTACCAGTACCACTAACAACAACACTACTACCACAGACATCAGCAACCCCATTGTTACTATTACTACCGATGCCACCACTGCCACCGGTGCTTGGATTCGAATCGGTATGACAACAGTCCGATGGTGTACCGCGTCTTAGTGAGTTATTGCCTAAAAGGTTGTTTTTTCATGGTTGTTATGTGTGTTCTTTTTTTTAAAGGGAATAAATTGAAATTTTGGGAGTAAAATTTTGAGCAGGGCTGCCCTATTTTTGTCGGGATTAGGGAGAAATAATAAAATTTTAAACATAACACAAAATAAGAGTCCTTTTTGGATTTAAGTAAAAAAAAATATACTTTTGTCCTATGATCACGGTTACTCTGGTTGTGATTCGAGATGGTCGCACTGGTAAGTGTTGCCGTTGTAGTAGTTCGTTACAAAAAAAAAGACATTTGAATCAACATCAACACGAACCCTCTGTACCAAATAGTACTTAGTTATAAAACGATTGTGATTATGATTACTTTATGAATGAATGAGTAGTGAGTAAACACAAGCTACAATTATTTTATATATATAAGAGAACGTTACGAGTCAACTCTTTTTATGTGCAAATGAGAATTGAATAATGTGTTTGGATTATTCATAGCTGAAGGGCTTGAGTGGACCTAATTTCTTAAGTTATTTTGAGATCTCAGCTCTACTTCTACTCAAAAAACCTAGCGTCCTCCCTCAATTTTTTTGGAGAAGCTCATGAATTTTCGCAAGAAGTTTCCTTTATGTTTGTAGAGCTCTTAAGCCAATGCCACACGAGCTTCTTCTTCTGCAGTCTACAAATAACCAATAGAACTGTAAACACGAGCGGAAGCGACCAAAAAGCTGTCGGTGTGGTCACCGCGAACTAATTTATACAGCTACCTCCAAAATACTCCTCTTGTGACAAGGATTTTACTGAATAGATCACGGACATAATGAAAAAATTAGCCGAATGGAAGTGATCACATATTTCGAAATAAAACTTTAAGTTTGCTTCTCCTAAACAGGCACTCAACACTCCACATTTAAACCTTGCCCCGTTTATACGAACAAATCGAATTCAATTGGATTGGATTGAACAGGATTGACTCGATCCGCTCACGGATTGAAATTTTCTATATAAACTGAAGAGAAAAGGAAGAGAGAGGTATTAATCGTTGTGACGTCAGGTGGGTTGTTTTTTTCATACGAAAACGCCCCCCATACTGTGGGGTGATAGAACTAACATTTCGAGTAATGGTAAATTGCTTAGCACAGGTAACTCGGCAACTAAGGGAAGAAGTGTCATAAATGAGCCGATTCCAAATCGTTTCTAACTTCATTCCTCAATGAATCAACTTACATTGAAACCCAATTCGTTTTCAACCTGATCGTTCAATGTGCTCATATAAACGGGGTACTTCATCGTTCAATATCCAGTTTTGAGCTTGAACGAGGTCATAACAGCTTATCGTTTAAGTTAAGTTATCTGTTCTTAAAATGTCGCTTCAAAATTTCAGCTCAGCTTAGCTTAGCAATTGAAAATTGTTAGTCGAGCGCGAAAAAGTCAAATGAATTCAAAATATGCTTCTGAAGTTAGCACTGACAGTTTTAACTCTTAAATGTACTTCCTTGTCATCTCTACTCTTTCAAAACTAAAGGGTCCAACCAATAGAATCCGTCAGTCCATTGTTCCGTCGTTTTTATCTGACAGCTCTATAGAGTATACACTTTCTTATGAGAGCTGGCCCATAACCAACGGATGGATGAACTTCAACGGATGAAGTAGGTTCATATTCTACTTTATCATCCGTCGATGCGATGACAGTATACACATTCATAGACTTAAGTTCAAAGTTCACGCATATGAAAATTGAGAGTACACATTTTCATTGGTGGAGGCAGAGAGAGAATGTAGAGAAATTGTCATCGCCTTTGACAATCAGCTGATTGATGTGACGGATTCTATGGGACTGTTCTATCCAGCAACACGTCAACTTGAATGTCAACGTTCAACGGATCGGCGGAACAACGGATTTTATGGGTTCAGCCCTTAACGTCATGTTTAAAATAAAGAATTAAACACTCAAATTAGACGTGTGCCCTATATGTTTCGTCGAAGTTTTGACAGATGACAATTTGGGTAAAACAATAATGCTAATTGCATTTCGTTTCTTTTTCAGTTTTTAAGTCTGAGTTGTGGTGAATTGTTAAGAATATATGTACGAAAGGAATTGCTCTATGCTGGGAATCGCAGTCAAAGAAATTAATTTAGGGTGCCTAATGACAGCTGTCAGTTCTATCATTTAGCTTTACTAAATCAACGTACTACAGTTAGAGTTCTCATACTAAACTAGTTTATTTAACTGATGAAATCAACTAATTATTGAACCTTTTCAATCAGGTTTAAGAAAGTAAAGTCTCTCTTGGAAGCTATCAAGCTCAATCTCCAGCTTTGAACTTGATTGAGATTTTTTGATCGTGAAATTTAATTTGAAGTTTCATTTCAACCAAAATGTGATCGAGTGTTGAATATATTTTCATCAATTTGTCAGATATTGGAGATAAAATGTTAATACATTCATAAATAAGATTTCGTGATCCTACTTTCTGTGAATATTATTAAGATACAATCGATCCTTTTATATAATTAGCAGCAGATGGTCCACAAAAGCCCTCCATTGTAGATATACATATATGATTGTATGAAAATGAATAGATAAAAAGGGATAAATGGTAATAATGAACGTGTGTATAGTATTATTATTAAAAAAAAGAAAATCAAAGTGAATTTAAGTACAAATGCGTTGATGAAATGTCAACAAATTAAGAGTGCTACAGGGATTTATTTGATTTAAAGGAAGGGGAATACTGCTCACTAAAGTTACAAATAGTTAAGCCCTGTTTTTTTTTTTCAGTTTATACATGAACAAATGAACTGTGCCAATTGATTGTTTAACAAATTGTTAGTTACGAAACGATAAAATATAATAGACTGAATGCTAAAGCAATGTCTGATGAACAATTTCAAGCAACATTGCTTAGCAGACAGCTTTTAAGGTGATTTATGAAACTTTGTACAAAAAAAAAAAAAGAAAATAATTTTCGAAAATTTATAGCACTCACCGTGACCAATAAAATCTGAGTCAATCATTGTACTTCTTGGCTCGTATGTTGTACTGTCCACGTAGTCCGCTGAAATATCATAGGCCATTGTCTGTTGAGGCGTCACTGATGCTGAGTATCCGTAGGGACTTCCGTAGCCAACTTCATTGTTTGAATATCCATAGCTAGGAAATTTTGTTTTCGATTTTTTGGTTTTTTTTTTTGTGTTTGTTTTTTTTTTTTATGAAGGAGGAGGAGGATACATTTTTTGGTAATTATTCATAGAAGATAGAGAAAAAAAGGATTTTTTTTTGTTTTTTGTTTTTTTTTTTTGCGGAACAAAAAGAGAAATCATTAATAAGTGTGTATGCATGTGAAATAAATTTATAAATAATGAAATGGAAATTATGTAAATTGTAATAAAAGGCTGTATACCCATTGTAACTGTGATGTAATTGATCACTACTTGACGGCGTTTGTGTATCGAACACTGAACTGTCTGGTGCCGCATCACTTTGAGCGCGCATCTGCGCTCGATGAAATCGGACTTCGTCTTCGACTTTTTCACGTTGTTTCTTTGACATTCGACCGAATTTTACGGCTGAAAATAGAAAAAATTTACAAAATTAATTAAGGGTTCTTGTGACACAGGCTAGATGGGGAATTAATGTGAAAAGAACAAGCTAACATGACTCTGGTGCTCTGGAAGATTTTTTATTTTTTTGTAGACTAAGGTTTTGTATATGTATTTTGAAATTTTGGGCTTCAAAATTATTATGCTCAATAATTCTACATTTGAAAAAAGAAAGGTGTTTCACC
Organism: Chalcosyrphus nemorum; assembly: GCA_949716465.1. Taxonomy (NCBI): domain Eukaryota; kingdom Metazoa; phylum Arthropoda; class Insecta; order Diptera; family Syrphidae; genus Chalcosyrphus; species Chalcosyrphus nemorum. The sequence goes on from OX454332.1 coordinate 105,181,939, forward strand.
CCACACTCAGCGAGGAACTAGACCATGATTTAATCACCATGCATTCAATCGCATTGGAACTAACGGTGTTCCAAGCTGAAATCTTTGAAATAAGCCAAACTGCGTAACCGAGTAATATCACAACAAAAAGACGGCTAAGCTCAAATACAACACAGGTTAGACTGATGATGGGGCTTATTACAGGCCACATTAATCTTAACAGACATTTGTTCAGACTGGAGATGTGAAAGACCTATCTGCGTTAAATGTGAGGTGAAGGAAGATGTGGAGTACGTCCTTTGGCACATTTTAGCTATGGGGAGGCACAAAAGGCATTGAGGTTCTCATCGATGAAAGACTTAACACATTTCGGAAAGATAGAACAAAACACTTTTCCGATAACTATAGTGAAGCTTATATTCCCAAATTCCCAATATCAACAACTCCTTCAAATGTAATTCCCATATAATGTTAAAGAACTCAAACAGCTATTTAAACGAGGGGGACAAAACTGGCCCAACGAAGGTCTAAGTGAATGAGCGCAAGCTTACCCTCTTGAACCAACCAACCAACAAATAATGGTTCATCAAACCTACTGCTTAAGGGACGGCATCCCTAACTTCGTTCTAAAAAAGGCTATTAATGACCAACCAGAGGCTTTTGCTAACCTCATACAGCTTGTCTGATAGAAGGAAAGTTTCCCCTACAATGGAAACGACAGAGATTGGTATTAATCCCAAAAGGCGATAAGCCTCCAGAGCAACCGTCGTCATATAGACCACTGTGCATCCGAGACAGACTGGATGGACTGTCCAACCTAAAATACGGTTTCAGGAAGAAACGAAGCACAACCGATGCGATACAAGCAGTTTGCAAGATAGCACGCGAAGCTATATCGGGGACCAGGTGGAAAGGAAGAAAAAAGCAGTACTGCGCCGTCGTTACTCTCGACGTAAAGAATTAGCCAAATGGAGTTGCATTATGAGAGCGTTGAGGGACATGTGCGTCTCAAACTATCTGCGCCGAATAATAACGGCCTCATACATAAGGGGGATAAATTTGGTACACAGAAGAGCATCTCTCAGCATATAGGACAGTATCGGTGGATGCAGTTAATGTAATAGCAGTGCGAATGCCTATCGACCTGGAGGTCAGAATAGCAGCATGCATGCAGAATAGCGACAACGAGGAAAGAAGCACCATCAGAGCGACTGCAAAAGTAGAATGGCAACGACGATGGAGCACGTCAGAAAATGGCCGGTGGACCTACAAACTGCTGCCAAATATCAAAGAGTGGACCACAAGAAAACACGGAGAGGAAAACTTCTAGCTCACTCAATTCCTAACAGGACATGGAAGTTTTCGGTAATACCTTCACAAATACAATATCGCAGATGATCATTTCTGCCCGCAGTGTGAAAGAAAAGTCCAAAACGCGGAACAAAAAGTATTAACTTGCGAAAGAAAGGGAAATTGGAAATACGGTAGCCCCAAGGAGCCTAATAGGTTTCATGCTTTCAAGAAGAGAAGCTTGGGCAACAATGGTTTAGCACGTAAAAATGCTAGAGCATGGAGTCGGGCATAACTTCGTAGCACGGGCTGCGAGTATGGATACTCCATCAAACTCCAATTTGTAAGTTGGTGAGACATCAGTATGTCACAGCAATGTATGTTCCTCTGTCTGCTTTGCAATCTACTTTCAGAATTTGTTATCCCTTTCGTTGTAACATCTGTTACGGGTGAAGATGGTCCACAAAAACAAATCAATACAATATAGGTATTATTTTTTATTAAAAACAAAATGCTAGGCTTTTGGTTTTTTTTTTTTGACTAAATTCTTTTCACAATCAATGACGTTGTTCGAAGCTGTGTACAACTAAAGAGAATTTTTCCCATCGAAACCGCACTATTCAAATCACTGCTCCCTGATTGCATAGGCTACAATGTGAGAAGCGCCTTTTATTCGTCGAACTCTAAACACTGAATAGAAAGATAGATGTTCCCACACACTCATTCGGTCCATAGAAAAGCAAGGACCTCATCCGGTGTATACACAATATCGTTTGCCCTGAAGATGGATTCCGCTTTATATCGTCTCTTCTACCTCTCTCTCTCTCACTCTCTGCAAGTTCAACGAACCAAAGGACTAAAGAAAAAATGAAAATCAGATAGTTTTTCTTTAGAGAGAGAGAAAAAAAAAAGGAATTATTTGTCTGTCTTCCCCATCATTTCAGATCCTTTAAGTGCTATTGGGAAATCTACGATGCGCGAGATTTGTTGTTAACCCCTTAAACAAAATTCTCTCCTTTTTGTGAGTATCCTTCAATAGGACAAGTTGAAGGGGCACAAGGAGAAGGAGGACAACACAGGAAATGTTTTCCATTTCATTGAATTAAGGAAAAATTTAATATTTCATAGTTTCACACTATGTTTCCTGTTTTCTTTATTTTCTCGGCGCGCACGCTGCTGCTGGCAAATAGGAGGCTCCTTGTCAGCTTCAGTAATGATTAAAAAGTAAATGCAAGGAGTACAAGTCTTCTCCTCTTCTTTGCTGCTGAATAGTTAGGCATAATGAAGGGTTCTTTGGTGTTGAAACTGTTTTTCTTTTTTTGCGCTCTCAACTCGTTGCAAAATTTTCTTCAGAATTTTTCCATTTTTTTTTCCCACCGCCTGTATCCTTGTGGGTGTTGGGTGGCCATTCTACTGCGTGTAGGGGGAGTTGAGAGGTTTGAACTATGACACATTATGAATACACGCGTCATTATAGTTGAAACCGTAGGTTTTTAATGAACATTCATTCATATGTACCTACTATGTGCTGTGTTCTTTTGGACTCTGTCAAGGATCTTAGAAAGAAGCATGAAAGGCTTTTTATTGATCTTAGCGTAAAGGAAAAAGAAACGAAACGGCTTTTGTTGAAGTGTGTTTAATTGACAAAGTTATACATTTAATTTGAGCGAGAAATTTCATTCAAATTCCAGGCACTATTGTGTACTCTGTAGATTTTGTTTGAATTTGAGAACCAAAAATCCTAAAGACAGAGCGTATTCGCGCTACACGTGTAGCTAATCTTAAGGGTGAACGACCGAACTCGAGGAGCACGTGGTATTGTGTGTACACAACCCACTTTCTGATGCCGTGGTGTAGTGTGTAGATTAAGTTGATTTCTGACTTTCTTTGTGGCGGATGATGCTGAGGGTTTCGAGATGTGAAATTAATCAATGACAGGTCTAATATTGGTTTTTCAAGTGAATCCCTTAATCTGGAAGAGTGCGTAGGGAAACGAGATTTATGCGTATACGGGTACACAAGTCAATGGAAATCTGATTTTATGTATAATACTTATGACAGCTGTGGAAGAGAAGAAAGGTTTCGCAGATTGATTGTAGAGAATGGGATCAACATTCTTCATTATTTATGGATTAGTTTTGCTAGATGGTAGTCAATAAGCTGGGTTCTAAACAAATTCCTTAAATGAAACCATACATTCTAAAGTCCTTAGTATCTAAATAAGATTAGAGCTGCCATAAAAGGTATGCAAACTATAAAGAATAGGCGTACGAAATAAACCATGTCCCACAAGAAGGGAAAATGACATCCGGTAACGAGATCAGAGAAGTGGAGGTGGTCTTTTCTTCTAAGACGTGGAGAAATACATCCTGCTATAAGTGATCCTGTTGGCAGCTACTTCTTAATTTGGCGAATGCGAAGTGAAATTAGGAGAAATATATAACAGATCGTTACGATTTCACGAATGGCAAAGACCTGTTTCATGTTTATAAAGTGTGACTCATTTAGAAGTACATTTTTGTCTATACATTTTTTGACAGACGACGTGTGAGTCGTGTTAACCTCTCATGGTTGCCATACAGCCTATGTTATCATGGCTTTATAGCGAGAACAATAAGGAGAATAGTTAAATTCGCACTACGGATGGGTGAATCGGCCGCCTAGATAATGTGATATGACACTTCAAGACTTCTCCTTTGAAGCTATGGAAACCCCAAAGTCTATTTGGATAAGATGGGCACGGATGAGAAATTGGAACCCAACAGCTTCGACAAGTTATCGACCAAAGAGGCAACAAGAGACTTAAAGGACCCCGTCAAGAGGAAAACACCACGTTTCCAGACAAGAGTAAAGTTCGAGTCCACATACAAAGAGGGAAAGAACAAATGGTTCTTCCAGAAACTACGGTTCTAAATGGACCTTTTCTAGCTTGGACCTTGTTACGCAGAGGAAAAGCCTGTTTCAACCATTTTTCTTTTGTAGTGTGAAGTATGATTAATATAATATTTGAGTAGAACAGTTATTTTCGACGGGCATAAACGTTTTGTGGGCGGCAGAGAGACTCTGAAGGATGACAAAGACACAGGAAGACCAATTTCTGTTTAGATGCTTGAAATGATCTAAAAAGTACATGATTTTGCTTTAGAATACGTCAATGGTTCAATGGGAATGATAGAAGAGACTTTAGACGTTAACAAAGAGACGAAGACAAAGGTCTGTGCAAAAAAAAGGGTTTGTGCAAAATTACACACATTGAATTATGACCAAAAATTGATAAGAGTCTGGTTTTCCAGAGACGTCATTGAGGAATCAAGAAATGATCCAAACTTCATAAAAACAATTGTGGGTGATGACTTCTCTTTATTCCCGAAACTGAAAGGCTACTTTTTGAGGACAATCAGACTAATCAAGCACCTTCGACATGGGCACTGGAGGCTTCTAAATAAACTAGAGCAGGCATTTGAACTATTATTGAATCGGGAGGAAAATATTTCTGTTTTCTAAAGCGACTCCGTAATATTATTTGCACATAGTATACATTGGCTTGGTTACCTAGAGCGAAAGGACAAACCGCCTCAGCCAGAGATACCTCCGGTACAAAGATCCAAATGTTGCGTTTGCATGGAAACAACCACAATGCGTAGACTTTCTCTAAGAATCGGGGTTGTCCGAGACATTGAATATGTCACGTAGTTGAATGCGTGGTAACGTACAGTTCATAAAATAGAAAGATGTGAGCTAAGCACCCAGAGTATAACCATTCGTTTCATGATTCGTAAAGTCAATTGAAGCTAAAGAACAAAAAGTAACTTTCTTAACAAAAAAAAAAAAAAAAAATCAAACTCCACCTTACTTCCACTCTATCATCTCAAACGAATACACCACCTGAAATTATTTTCTTGAAAAATCACCGACTGTACCACTCTAAACACTGTCTTCAAATTTGAGTATCAACAGTTACAGCTCAATTTAACAAGAATAGGTACTTGAAACAGGCCCTAAGGGGCTTTTGCTTTTCGCACAAAACTCAAACCAACAACCCGTCCTATAGAGCTTATACTTCTATCCAAAAAGAAACAATAGGCCAGCTAGATACAATTTGCAATTCTTCAATGAATTATTTCTTTGCACATGGTTCTTCGTAAACTTGGGCGGATCCCAGTGCGGATCGAACAAATCTCGAATTTGTTAACCGTCAATCGGAACCATCATCCACCACCACCTACCGCCTCCTCCTGCTTTCGGTAAGATTTTTCTCAATAATTAGATATTTCGTAACCGACAAGACGCTATCCATCGTTTGGATTCTTATTTTCCTGTTTTTGGCTTTATACTATTGAAAGGCAATCACTGGCGTATTGTTTGTTCGGATAATCGTTAATCAAAGTGACGGAATTAACAAGATGCATCTCCTTTTTGTTTCTGTTACTTTGTGCTGAAGATCAACAACTATTTGCATTCGTTTGGATGGGACCAGAGAGCAGACAGACACAGAGGCGAGGAGGTGCATTGATTGATGATGAAGCGATGCACTTTAGAAAAAGTGCTGATAAGTACTCGTAGATACATAGTACAGTTGAAGGATGAACCTCAAATGGGCACTTGTTCTGTTGTAAGTATACATAAATTGGTAACTTGAGAATTATACATCCAAAATTCGTAAATCTGTCTTGAGATGATTTCTAGTTTGGTTAACTGTTAAATCAATTGTAAGAAGGAGGTTAGAAAGCGATATGATGAAGCGGATAAATATAGACGCCCAAGATGACGTCTCATCGATAAGATGTGGCCTTTTTTGTTTTATATGAGAGGCAGTTGAGTGGAAGTAAAATAGAATATGTTCTGTGTTGGGCCATGATCTCAAGAATGATGTTCTGTTTAAGAGGGGAGACCATTCTGATTTTTTTTTTAAAGTATAGTGCTCTTGTGCTAGTCGACAGTTAAACCATGAAGATATAGATATCGTAATACATGAGGCACCATAATATGCATATCGTAATCCTTAGGGACTGCCTTAATGGCAGAAAGGCACATTAACTACATCGCCCAAGCACTTGATCACCCTACAGTTATGGAGTAGAGCCTACAATTGGTGTAGCTTTCCAGGTACATATATTGATGTGTAATAGCCTCTGATACGTGTAAACCCTCGCCATACCTACTATTGTCCGTGTCTGTTGGCGTTCTTCCTTGAAAGATCTAGAAAGCATTCCACACATGACTCTGGCTTGTGATCTCTACCTTACTTTATTATATCCTCAGATTTCTTATATAGGGAAGGCAATCCTAAGAATGGAACTATACACCGAATTACTCTTAAAGAATTCTATATTTGTGAGCCGAAAGGACTGCAGTTTAATTTGTAAATCGAGTGGCAATACGTTCAAAAACATCTGGGGTTATCATCCGCCATAAACAAATTCTTTATGTAAGTACTGTTTGGTCCTTGTCCAAATACGTGGGTATGGTTCTGAATATTGTAGTATAGAGCCAATGCAGCATGGTTTCAACACTCATTCCTTTGGTGCTGGTTACATAAAAATACTAAACTTATACGTGTGCTTTACGAACCCTTTCCTCTCTAGACCTATGTATGTAGCTTACTGTTAAACACAATGTCAATATGGATCGGTCCACTCCAGGAAGCTTTGAACGTTTGAAAGGTGGTGTCTTGTGTTTTGTTGTGAAAAGTACCAGTTGTCTTTTAAAATTCCCAAAAAAAAAGTTGATCGTCCAAAAGCTTTCTTCGAATTAGCTAAGACACATTTAAGTCGATCGATATCGAGCTATGGTTTGAAGCTTAGATGATATCAGGTTTGCGTCGCAGATAATCATGATAAACTGCTCAGCAAAAAAGGGCTGTGAACCAAAATTAAAACGAAAAACACACCGAAATGTCAAATTTTCCGTCTAATTGTGTCGCACAGTCTGAAGATAGTTGTGCAATCCTGTGATGGATATTTCTAAGCAATTCCTTTGAATGCACTCGTACAATCTTTCGTCGTAGTTTTGCCTCCATAGTTTCCGGTCCATATACATCTATGGCATTCTAGTGACCAACAAATGGATGTCGTTCTCATAACAATCACGTATCTATTCCACCAACTCACCTTCTCCAATTTTTTGCAGACAAGACAACTATCTTCCACCCATATCAGCACAAAAGATCTTCGGGCAAAACAATTCCATCAAAACACAAATCTTACCATCTATGGGCACTAACAACTTAACAAGCCAAACCCCAATTCGATAGATTCAAGACCTTTTCCATTGCAACTTTATCCACTCAAAATTCAAACCCAAACGAGAGAAATGAAAAGAATGTCTTCATCAATTCAATCCCATGACTTCTCAACATTCATTCCGTGAATTATGAAATATCTTAACATCTAGAATCGTTACAAACAAAAAGATACTTACCATCACGACTCATTCCTAATTTGAGGCACTTTTGCAGTCTGCAATACTGACATCGATTACGATTAACACGATCGACGACACATTGTTTGTTACGTGGACACTGATAGTTCACAACAGAACTCTGAGATCGGCGAAAGAAACCTTTGCAGCCTTCACATGTGATAACACCATAATGTACACCCGATGATTTATCACCACACACCTTACATGGAATTATTTCGATTTGGGCTGCAACGAAAAAAGAAAAACGAATTAGTTAGGTAAATGTCACTAAAAAAGAAAATTTCATTCAAATATCTATTAGTCGAGAGGAGATTTTTCAATTTCCTGCCCAGAGAATTGCAAATATTTTCACAATTTTTTTTTTCCCCACAAAATCTTTCTACAAATTGACACATATGTATGGTACACTCCTCATTCACAAAGATACTTCGTACCTAAGGTAAACATTCAATTAATTTTCAACCTCTATTCTCTCTTGCTGTTGCTGTGTACACTTATGAACGGCATTCATTCGATTCGATTAAATCGATTAGGGAAGTCAATCAGGGGTGGTGACAGGCAAGCAGACCGAAGAGCAATAGTAGGAGGACTAAAAAAGGCGGCTGGAAGACGAACGACGACGACGACTCGGCAACAAAAGTCATGGGAAACCTTTTCATCTGTCAAATCGTTGCTCATCTTGTACCCGATGACACAATACACACACACACACATATACACACGTTCGAGAGGTTATTGACTTCAATGGTTTTTAGTACACAGCCCCTTCATCCCCTCCGTCGAACACCGCTACTAAATTGTAAACACAAACTCGCAACACACTCAATTATCCGTGGTAGTAGCTGGTAGCACGCTTTTGCTGGAAACGTCACAGATTCCAGATTCATTGACCTAGGAGGCAAACGAACGGCCTCGACAAAATTTAGGCCCATCCATTAGAGGGTGAATGTGCCGCATTGTTATCGCAAGGCGGGAGGAATGGGACGAGGCAATCAAAAAAAATTCCGATAGAAATTCGTTTGATTTGGCGGCTATCTAGCTATCAAATGGTTGCAAATTTATCACCAAATACTCTGTCAAGTGTATTGACCCTAAGGGGGCACGTATTCGTATTCGTCACAAGAATAGTCGAAGAAGGGCGCGTAGGTGTCAAGCAACAAAAAAAAAAAAAAAAAATAGGCTCGTTTCCGCAAAGGTTATTGGACTTTCCCTTTTGTCGTTGGTGTATACTCGTACTCGCATCTTATACCCCCAAGTTGATGTGAAAGCTCATTTCGATTGTTTGTCCAGGGGTGGGTTGCAAGCGGTCGACAGAAAGTTAAAAATATTTAAATGAAATCAAATTTAGTAGATATTCGAGGAGTGGGCGGGTAAGCGAGTGCGTGTGCCAAAAATACATCGTCTTCTGTCGTAATTAAGCATTCATATCGGGCGATGTGAATGGACTCAAAGTGATGACAAATCGACGGTGTTTATCGACGAGTGAGTGAAGTGTGATAATTGGTTTGGTTTCGTAGATATGCGCGGATTTGAGTAGGTGTTTGACAGTGACGGGTTGTTTTTTTTTTCGTCTTATGGATTCACTTTGATAAGGTGACACAAATTTATAGATCTTTGTGGGAGGGGAGCAAGAGGATGGTTTATTTGAGAAAATAGGGGGACATTTTTGAGTGAAAATGGGCCCAATTTTTTAGGGGAATTTTGAGGTTTTTGACCTGACCTTAAGCTACTTATTGAATGTGTAAGTGTCCGTGAAGGGTTCAACGGGAGAGTCTATAAAGCCTTTCCCTTAACACATTTAGAGGTAATTTCGGTTTGGTGGCTACTCGTGCCCCAGCGATCTTATTGTGCATCCCCCTTCGCAAGAAGCTTAAGTTTGAATTACCTAGAACTAGAATGGAGTTCAAGTATTTGTACAAATAATTTTTTAACATACAAGTAAGCCATTATATAGCACGGAGGTTGTGCGATTATGGTTGCCACCGTGATTACTGTAGCCAAGTACGTTCATGAGATGTAATCCGCCATGACAATGAGACAATGAGACAAGACAATTATCAGTATAAAGGAACTAGCTGCCATAAGACTGGGGCTGTTCTAAGAACCATACGCAAGATGGTGACGTATGTGAACTTTCGGATAGAAAATCAGGCTATCAGCTCTAAAGAATCGCTGAAGTACCTTGGAGTCATGTTCGACTATAGCTAACGCTTCAAAACCCATGTGGAGTAAGTAAGTAAGAACGCATAGCTAATATATACAGGTGGCGCTCTCAAAATGCTTCCATCGGTGCACCCTGTCAGCTTATAGGTGGACAGAGGTTACCGTTCCCGACAGCAGTTGGTCAGGAGCTATGGCGACAAATGTATGCAAGAGGAGGCTATTAGCTTATAGGCTCTGGGCAATCTGAGTGATCAGCGGAGGAGCCTCGTCGAGGCAATTCGTGAGCTTATATTGACCTGGCTGCCAACAAAGGGTAATGCTGTACTGTCCAACTATTAAGTTCAGATGCAAAAGAAGAGATTTTTTGACCGCCCCGTTAGCTGCAGTGCTCTAGGCTTGAAAAACGCTGTCAATCGTTTGGAAGGTTGGCGAAGAGGTAATACAGCTGAATAATTGGCAGACACTGTGCCAATATTATATTGAATAAAAATACCATGAAAGCTTCGCACGACGGACGCATTAACTGTCAAAAAATCCATTAACAAAATAGTACCTCTAAATGAACCACCCATTATTTCAATTTAATTTATGTGAGTTGATTGGTAAATGCAACTGAAATAATAACAGCATAAATATAATTGCTATTACTTCGATATGAAATAAGAGTAAAGTTTCATGAGAGATCATTTCAAAAGTAAATCTGCCGTCAAAGTTACTGACTTTCTAAAGACCACACTCCCTTTGCTCACTTCCTCATCCTTACATGTGGTGTCACTCTTGCCACTAACTCCAAGAATCCATTAAACAAAATGAAGGATACTTTGTAGGAATTTTATCATTAAGACGATTTTTAAGTTCTATTATCCCTCTTCCACTGAAAAAAAAGATAAATGTATGTATGTACACTCGTAATCGTATAATTCATTTTAATTCACCACACAAACTATAAGATTCTTCTCGCCATCTGTCAGTGCAGTGCATATACCACGCACTCGTATGTACTACATATATATAATAGTCCACAAAATCTTCTTTGGGGAAAATTAAATCATTTCCACAAAGCTTTCTATATCCCGTGTCAGTGCTGCCCACCCTCAATCCGCCCCTGTACAAGCACTCACTCAGCTGCGCTCTTATTTTAATTCAATTTTCCCTCTGGCAAAAGAGCAAAACGTTTTCAATTGAATGTAGAGCAACGGATCTACATTATGTAATTGCGGCGAGTGCAATACAAAAAAATAATAAAACAACAACAAACAACTGAAAAAAAAAACATTTTGTAAAATATAGTCTAGCAGTTGTAGCTAGAGCGACAGCTTCCCAAATGGCTCTCTTGCTCTCTGTTGCAGTCCGTCCGCATTGCAATTTATGTTCGCATAGGTCATGATGATGTTCGCATAGATTTTTCTTTTCCTTTTTTTTTGTAGCAATGTGGACTTGTTGTGTGGTATTGCACTCGTATAAATTTGACAAAGTTGATGACAAAAACACAGAAATGCAATCCAAAAGAATGCTAGCTAGTTGCTAGACCAAAATAGGTGCAGAATTATCAGATTAACTATGCGAACGACCGCTTGATTGGATTTGTCAACGACGACAATTGCGGGAACAAAAAAAAAAAGTACGCAACAACGGAACGGAAGTTTCCGGTAATGTTTCTCGTTGCAATTAGATCAATGGCTGGGAGAATTTGAGGTGAATTTCGACATGAATTTTTGTCAAGAATTTAAGTGGTTATTGCTGCCTTTGTTTATCTGAAGTAACATTTCTCAAAGGGAACATGCCGCCATGGAGATTTTTAGAATGAGATATAAAAGCCTCGAGTGCATTTAAAAACTGCCAACTATCTATGAGTTGGATCACCAAATTTCAAATAAATCTGCCTTAAGATAAGTTGCGAGAGTTACAGAACACTCCTTGTATCTTTAGTAGTTTTAGTTTAATCTAAATTATGCCTTGAATTTAGTCAGAATTTGAGTGAAATGTCGCTGTAAAGTATCTACGGAAAGGTATAATAATACGACTGTGGGAACTTCGGAATGAGATGCTAACACAGATGTTTTGGACATATTTCTAATAAATCAGCTTTTAAGTAGTCTTTTCAAGTTTAAATTTATGATTAGTTACAGATTTTGCCAGATTTTATGTAGTTATTGTCTTGGTCTTATAGAGAATTTGATTACGCTAAAGCCTCGTCATAGAAATTTCAGAATATTAAACTAAGCTACAATGTCGACCACATCAACATCCTCCGGATCACCATCGGGCAATATCGATCGCCACTTCAGCTGCTGTTCATCGGAAAAGAGGAAAGAGCGATTGATAGTGTTAACCGGGAATTTATTTAGCGTGTCCTGCTCAGGAGAGGTATTCCTGATAAATTAGTAGCAATAATCAAGAGTCTCCATGTCACGTCTTGCACAGAGGAAGGCTATTTGAGGAATTGAAAGTCCGAAGAGGGATTCGGCAAGGCTGCATACTTGGATCAATATGTGTAAAATGCGGTCCTAGGTTAGGTTATAAGGGGGTTATGAGTTCATTACAAAGACACTAGGCACCATAATGGGCGCATCACGATCCTCTTAGTGAGTCAAACAAACAATTTAAAGCCCAAAATCAAGTCGCTCAAGCAATTGATTGCCCTGCAGAAGTTGAAAAGGTCCTCTGGTTGGTTACAAAAACCTACCTCTTCCAGACATGCGACCCTTTCAATGGGAAATATGAAATTAGTACCTGGAGAGTGACCACCACTATCTATTATGAACAGCTCTATCACAGAAGGAGCCATGAACCTATTGGCAAACGCATACGACGACGAAAGTGGCACTGGATTGGTCCAACTCTCCGAAAAGGTGACAAGCTAACAACGAGATGCAACCGAACTCGGCTGTCCTAGCAGTACACGACGCAGAACAATAGAAAAGACAATACCGAAACTGGAAAAGAGTTGGAAAGAGCTTTGACATATTTCCAGAAATAGCAGACGATGGCGCGTAGGCGTTGTAGACGCCATAGAGGCCCCAAGAGAGTACAGGACATAAGAAAGTATGTATGTACGAAATAGTTTCCAAATTAGGTACTTTAACACACATATGCTGCAAGAGTCTCAGTAATTTTTTTTTTTTTAAATTGGAATAACGTGTCCACGACGTTAATTTTCTTGATGGCTGCAATATAGTTCAACAATTCATTAGTGTAGTCTTATCTTCTTCAAGGAAGGGACAGAGTCTCTCAACAATTGGCAAGATTTGTGAAACCAAAATATTATCGGCTTTCGAGTGACACTGACTGATACAGATCACCTGGGATCTTGCAAGTGATATGCCTTAGGTTAGGTTAGAATAGATTGGCTGACTGCAATGAATGTAGACATACTTAAGCCAGAAAGACTAGTTATAAGACCGAATGAATCGAATTTCCCCAATCTAACCATTAGAACCAGCAGGAGCTATGAAGCGGTGGATGTGATTGACGTCGAAATAAGCCAGTTTGTCTAAATTTTGGAAGAAGTTTTCCCCTAAATGTTCAGCTGCACAAAAGAGAAAGAATAGTCTCCTGCTCTTTATCGTCCATGCAGCTCATGCTTAAATCGTTTGAAGGGAAGTTGCGTGCACCCCAGTGATGCACTGTCCTCTGATCTACTTCCAGCAAGTAGTGCAGTTCGACCACCTGTGATTAGAAGCATTGTTCGACTAAGAGTGCACATGTCATGTCATACAAATTATGTCCGTAGCTGCGAAGCTCCTTAATCAGCTTCTGCCAACCTGGCAAGTTCTGGTATCTTTGCAAACCTACCTGCGTAATACAGAGAAGAAGCTAGAAAAAGATGTAATCCATCGAACCGTGAACACAAGAAAGTTCAACATGCCGAAGTGATGACAAAAGAATACGATAGTGTGTGTGAACAGAAGGCCATTATGTTTCAGCATGTACTCTCTATGGTTGGTGTCTAAACTACATAATAGGGAAAATTATCGCATTTTTTTTTGTATTCGATTGTAGTTCACAGTAAACTTTTCATGCGTGTATCAAAACCTATTGCATAGTCTTAGAGCCCAAAATGTGAAGAAAAAAATGGTAGTAAGTCCAAGGAATTTTAAAGAAATTTGTTAAAAAAAAAAATTCTAGGATTTTTTAGGCCCTATGTTGTAATTATTTCTCTATTTCTCTCTCTCAACTGTGTATTCGATTTCCTAGATATGTAGTGACCTTTTAACGAGCTTAATTGTTCTGGCAGTCTTTTCCAAGTCTTGTCGCAATTGATGTGTTTATTATTAGGCTCAGGAAAAGATCTACACCAAGAAATTTCGAATCAAATATTAAAGTATAAGATCCCATAATTTAGAACCATCATCAAACCTCTATCTGCCTCGCAAATCAACAGGTTCCTTATCAACCTTCTTCAAGACCCACTCCATCGGATGCAAATTTCATTACCATTCGCGTATCTATTCCAATTATTTTTAGAAATATTCAAATTACACTTGACTCACAATCTAAAGTGTCTCGCTTAACAACGTCTAAACATAGATACAAAGTGGGCTGCCCCTCCTTACCTACCACCAACTACCTACCCATCAACCTGCTAATCGCAAAGTTCAATCCCAATCGGGAATCTAAAACTAAAGACACAAAAAGAAAGACAAAACACAACTCGACGACTATTGCCTTATCAGTTTTTCTTTTTATGTTTTTTAGGAAATTTAAATCGCTTAGTCGGCAGTACATTCACCCCGAGTGTATCGATGACGATGATGACAAAAAAAAGTCAACAAAAATTAACTCGAAAGAAAAACGATGAAGCGACTATAGAAAAAAGAAAGAAAACAAATGAAAATTTAAATGATTATTATGTTGTGGTGTGTGTATTTGCTTAATGTCGTATCTAGCGTGGGAATATTTTCGAAAAGAAAAAAAATCATTGTCATGTCATAGGCTTGGAAACCACAGCACACGGTGCGTGGGTGAAGGTAATTATGTTATTAATATAATTGGAATGTAATTTCTATATATTTGTTGGCTATAAGTAGATACACACGGTGTACAGGTAATAATTGACAGTAATGGCCAGGGTTCCCTCATGAATTGAATCGAAAAAGAAATGTCCGGGTTTACAGAATGTCCAGTAGATACATATGTTTGGATGAGTCTCCATGCTCATGGTATAATTTATGGAAGAATCAATTCCAACAAATTACAAGTTTTGTATATTTATTCCTTCGAGGCACTCTGTACAGGGTGTAGCAAAAGTGTGACTAGTTTTCCAGTTCATTTGGATATAAATTTGTAACTTACTTAGTTGACTCAAAGGGGATTATATATTTTATTTACATTTATAAATGTAAAACAAATATTCGATCATAAGGAGTGCATACAGGTCTAAGGTCTAGATTCTCACATCTATCTGTGAACTAAAAACGAATACAAAAATAATTCGTCCCAATTATTTCGACACCAACCATCAATTCGTTTCTCTCAATTATTTTCACTTCTATACTTCGCACGTCCCTTGAAAATCGGTGTTCGTGTATTCCCCTCTGGCAAATGCCAAATATACTCGACAGAGGACCTTTATATCACTGCACATCCTGTATATAGAATAGGCTGTCATAAAAGAATGCTCTCTACCATACGAGAGCTCTTAAGACAAGTAAATAAGTTTTAACATGGTTCATAGATTTCTGATACTGAAACCATACTCTAGTTTCAAACCAGTACGACTCAAAACATCTAACAAATAGTGATGCTGATCATTTAAATGTGTATTTCATTGGGTCTATCATTCAATATTTCTCTATGTTACAAATTCTGTATCAAACTTTCTCATCAGAAGACTTAAAAAGTTGGCATATGACATTCATGAACGTCCCAAGATATACTTTAAGGAATGAAACCGATTGGTGGAGCAATGGTTCCATGAACAAGGACTCGCGGAAAAGGGACAGGAAAGATCTGGAATTTGAAACGTTGACACTCTTTGGATTGGAACTAAAGGTGACCAAGAGCTGGAAATATACCTAGATGCTGGACTAAGATGAAACTCTCCCATAGAGGACAGAACCCAGAAGGCGAAAAGGGTGCTTCATCAATGCAAACGGGTATGTACATATATATGTAAGTAAAGGTTTAGAATCTCACCGAGGTCAGCGTATAGGATCGATGATAGGTAGACTGATTGTGACATACATACATACATATGTATGTACATATGTAAAGAAGGGATCGTTGGTGCAATACGAACGACACCAACATGCTCATTGAAGACACAAATACTGTGTTAATCTTTGACATTAACTAGCAGACAAATGGAGGTCTTTAAGTGTCTCTGGGTAGGAACCTAGAAGAGGAACCAGATCTCTTTTTAACAGATGCATGTGTTTAATGTGAATGAAAAATGAAAAATGTGTTGAAAAATGTGCTCTTTTGGGACTAAGTTCCGCCTGAGGTGAGGTTAAAATAAAAATGTTGAATTATATCCCTTTCTCCCTAAGCTAAAAGAGACAAACGGATCTTGTGTTGGCTGCCATATTGGAACTGAACTGTTTACTAATATTTTGACTCAAATAGATATCGTTGGTACAAGCCCATCGAACCATTTCTTCAATAACCTAATGCACTTCTACTACCCCGTGATCACCCACTATTTCATAGGAGAGCTTTCGCCTTCACGATTAAAAAAAATTAAAAAAACTCAATCCAATTTTTCAAGCACAACTTGATCCTTAACATATTTTGTCCTCAAGATCGAAATCAATAAAGCGGTGCTTCAAAAGTCCTATATGCCACCAGAAACGAATGTGAAAGATCATGAGGAAAATCCCTAACACTCAAGTCCATTTAAGCTCTAAGTGCCTCAAACAATCTATCTAATTCAGTCTCTACCCAGTCACTCTATAAAGTAAAAAATATCTCAAACAATTAATCTAGATCTAAATCTGTTCAAAAATAAAAAGTAAAAGCTGACACAAGCCTGATGTAATAAGATGATAAATACCTTTTCAAAAGCCATTTGCTCATCATTCAAACTGCCGATCGTTTTCGATGGCTTTTACCGCTTTCGATCTCACATTCACAGCGCATTCTCGAGATCGACATCGACATCGACACCCACTCACCGCATTTCTGAGAGTATCTGACGCATGAAGAGAAAAATCTCTCTTCTCAACAAATATTTTAAAGATGTGTATGTAGATATGTATGATCACAGAATTGTTCTAATTAACTAGACACGATCACCTCTAAAGAGAGAGAGATCAAAGTACGAGTAACTCTCTCTCATTCTCTTGGCATCTTGATTGATGTGATTACTTCATAGTTCGCATACTTTTTGAGCGCGCAATTTACTCCCTCCTGTGGCAAAAAGCAGCAGCAAAAAAAGAAACCCCATCAGGTTATTGACTTTTTGAACCACATTTCGCATGATCGTTTACACACTCTTCTACTATAGAACTCGCGATCAGTTTAGAGAGAGGCAGAGATACGCAACGACTGACGCGACGACGACGTTCTATATGGGACCAGAGAGATGTATTCTCAGAATGGGGGAGGAGGTAATGAACTCACATTATGAATTGTCTGTACTATATTCATACTCGTACAACTGTATCTTTGTATCTTTTGTGGATAGAGTAGTCTTGTTGAAATTTATTTGCATTCGCGCAGATACAACACCAAACAGGCGGTCTCGGGTGGGTTAAGTAAATATTGATCTTTGCCTTAATTGAATGGAGAGTTCCGCGTGTTCCTTTATGCACTTTATAAATTATTTTCATCCTTTTTTCCCCTACCTGGTGCTCTGATTCAATCATATATAGTGGATACATGTTTTGTAAGTCATTGACTTTGTACGTTTACATAATAAGGTCAACAAGGTGACATGCAAAAGGGACGTTCGCCGGATATAACGCCTGGACACGCAAACCTAGACCCAATTTGGCTGATTTTCTTTACTGTTTTCCGCTTGAAAATTATCGCTAAAGTTCTTTTCTAGAAAAACAAAACAAAAAATAGTTTTCTATTTATTTTTATATCATTTTTTCTAACTGATAAGAAGCAGTTCACAGCGCCTTTACGATGTTGATTCAAACTATTCGAGTGCATTCAACTTTCGTTTTTCAAATGCTTTCACTTTTACTATTGCGTTGTTGGTAGTGTTCTGTAACTGATAATATTTGAATAGCTTCAATGAGTCTGCGACTTTGTTTTTGTCCCGTTCCGTCCCGTCCATCTCCGTCCGCTTAAAGTTTGAAGTACAAACAGAGTGGGTTGGGAGTGGAGTAGATTAGTCATTACTGGTTAGGGGTTTATACATAAGTTCGCCTTTATATTTTTTTTTCTTCCACCCACTTGAGGCATGGAAATCTTTATTTGTTGTGTTCTAGAAGTTTGTTTGCTGTGTTTTGACCTGGTTTTGTAAAAAAATCGTGTGCGTATGATGTTTTATGAGAATCGGCAAAAGTGCCAAAACATCAATTAGACATTCGCCCAATATGCGAAACACATGTTCAAATAGAAATGGCATACTTATTTTCTTGCTGTTTAATGACACCAAAATAATTTCGGGAAATTTGTATAAAATATTCGACACACGGTACATAAATATTACATTAGGTGTGCTCGGTTAATCTGGAGCATTGAAGGAGGGGTGTTTGAATAGGCTTCTATTGATAGAACTAGTTCGACGAATTGATCATCACCCCGTGGCATTTCACTCAGTCTTTGGCATTTCACTTAATCTTTAACAAGAAGAAGTAAAAGGTCCTAAAATGTCAGCTAAACTCAAAATCTTCTGTAGAGTGATTCTACAAAAAGTCATTCTAGTGGTCTAGGCGAGATTTCTATCAGACCTATCAAGGTTTGCACATAACACTTTCATTTGTCAAATTTGAAACTTTATCTCAGGTATTTTGCAAAATTAGCTTTGAAATTTCATTTAAAATTTTCGTAAGAAACAAATTTGGGAACAAGATTGTTATCAATAGGTCCATTCGTGTACCCTCCTAAAACAGCGAATTTTTACGAAAAGCTGTTCGCGTACGGAGAGTTTTCATAGTTCTTCGCAGAAGAGAGCGCTCACGAGAGAATAAGAAATTTCTGTGGGCTGATTTATGAAAACTGTTAAACCAGTGTATTTTTCTTGTTCAATCCGTTCGTTTACTTTTTCGTAATTTTAGCTCTCTTTGAGAGAATTTTACCCCCACTCTTCAAAATTTGATAATCTAGGAATTTTAGTGCAAAAAGTACGCGAATATTTTTGTAAAGTAATGAGTAAAATTTTTAGTAATTTTAATTTACCCTGAAATTTTTGTCATTTCGCAAATATTTGAATTCTGAAAGTAGTAAACATTTTAAGCAGAAATTTCGGGACACAAGTAAAATTTTGTTGAAATGCAGATTGGAAAACAATTTTATTTTCTGTGGGATAATCAATATGTAGGTGGTGCTCTATTAATTAAGGCCGTCAAGCAGCGATTAATTTGTAAATCACAGTGATATTAACGTGTTCTGACTTCCTAATTCTATTTTTCAGTATTAAGGCTCCGAAAGTACTTTGTGTATTTCAACATAAACGCGAAAAAAATACTGTGAATTTCGAACGAATGCAAAAATCATACCCAACTCTCTCCCCAGTCAAATTGGAAACCACCCATGGAGAATAAAAATTGAAACCTAATATCACCTGAGTTTTAAATACCACTACACCAACTCTTTCCTATCCCTTCTTCTCTCTTACAAATTAACTAACGCCCGTACCCTGTTAATCGGTACAAGAGTATTCTTTGGCATGTGCAAATTATAAAAAAAAAAAAAAAACAAAGTGTGTGTCGCCAATTTCGACATGTAACTATGATTGCGAGTGCAAGATTTGGAGTCCTTTTACACAATGGGATTTCGAACAGTTGTTACGGAGCCGGGTAGAAGGCTACACATCCTAGACCCAATAGCACAGAGAAAGAGGAAGTACACCCGATCTGCCTTCCGTCTGGCTTCGACTAACTGGTTATATTCCTTTGTTTGTCTATCTATATTTTGATGTCTGCGCAGTCCTCTTTTATGAACCGTATTTAATATCTCCTTATGATGGCAGAATTTTATCATTAGCTGATTTAAAAGTTGTATTTGGTGTGTGGGGGGATGGTAAGGCCGTTCAGTACTTGACTCGGGGTGACAATGTCATGGACATTACTTAACGAACGACAAGACAGAGACATGACATAGGGAACGGCTGACTCTCCTCCACGAGACGATTGTTGCAACCGGTGGAAAGCTTTAGGGGCTGTCTCCCAAAACTAGTGGCCATGGAGACAGTCGCGGATGTATCAAGCCTCTGGGGATTTGGCGAACTGGTATCTTAGAGGGTCGGTCATTGGGAAGACGAGAGGAACACGTTAGGGACTAAGTGTATGGTAAGATAGGGTATTAAGGTGCTAATTAGGCTAGAGCATAGAGTAGAGCCTAGCATAATCCATAAGATAGTTTAGATTTAGATTAGAATAGGGCTTAGTTTAATCCATGAAGTAGCACAGGTTAGCTTAGTTTAGAATAGGTTAGTTTTATTTGTTCCTTTCTTCCCGATCTTTCTCTGGTAGATCGCGATGCTAGTTACTCGTTCATATGGCGCTACCATCTTACCCAATATCACCAGGTTTGATTTTCTTGTATTAGGGACATTTTTTGGCATACTAAAGAGAAAGCATCATTTTGATAATCATCCTAATATTATATACATAAGAGAGAAGGAGAGGGAGAGAGAGATAGATAGAGAGAGAGAGGGAGGGAGAGAGAGAGAGAGGGGAGAGAGAGAGAGACTATAATCTCCGATGCGTGTGGGGGATACTGTGGAGAACTCTTTTGCAATTATTGTGCCCGCTGGCTTAACAGAATCCTTCAACTCCTGGTCTCTTAAAATAATTTTCGGTCTATACTATTTAAACATTTGAACAAGATGGCCACTAAAGGCTATAACGTTTACACCCAATAACACTACAAGGAAGCTCCCAGCGGAGTACCACTCAAGTCCGAAAAAAAAAAAATTGATTCACTCCAAGGTATTTTTTTGTTTAAAGATTTTTTGACAAATGACACTTGGATCGTGTCATACTTTTATGGTACTTTTTATTACATATTTTTTGACATTTTATCATGGAAAGACTTAGAAAGCCACAACAATGACTAATAATTCAGTTGTATGACGAAAAACAGCGCTCTGCGAGAAATGCGCTCTGTGCACTTAGAACAACTTATGGTCTACATAATCGGCCTATCGAGCGTATGAATAAAAGTTTGACACACAATTTCCATTATTTGACAATATGCGCCCGAAGAGACCAAACGCGTAGAAAAGAAGGTATTGGAGCGGTAGTTGGGAGTGCATATGCCTGCGATTAATCGATTCGGCGGAGCTCTCCACTTGCTTTGCTGCGTTCAATAACTTGGCGTACTTAAGGATCTTGGTTAAAAAGAATACAAAATTCAACAAAATTCGATTGGAAGCATCGGTCTATATTTCTTTAAGAGCGAAGTCGGCCAGAACGTAACGTCAAAGACGTTCGTAATCGCGCACTATTTGCTGCTGTAATTGATGCCTGAGATGTCTAGGACATGTGGTACAAAGAAATGGCCACACAGCTCGCAAAACTAGCGAAAATAATTCGGTAAATAGTTAATTTCGCGTTTCAGACCGGTGAACTGGTCCCTTAGGTCGTGAGATTACACACAAGTAATAAGCCAGGTACGATTGAGCATTCGGAAGGCAACACTGTCTCTAGAAATACTCGAAGGCATCATCGAAAATTGGAACTTGAGAATGAAAGTACGGAAGCTACGTGAGAAAAAATACTTGTCGGTAGTTTCGGCGAAAAACATTTGCGGTGGCTATATTAAGTGCTTAAAAATCCCCTATTCTCTTTCTCAAAATATCCAAACTACATGAAAAAAGTCACAAAACTTATTCGGAAGCGACAACAGCGGCTAAGATGATATCAGACGTCAGTCATTCAAGATTGGCACGTAGAGGCTTAGAAGTTGAACAAACCAGCCTTGACCCCTGTTTCTTAATTTTATCAATAAAATATAAAACATCGAGTTTATTCCCCGAATCAAAGACGTGACTACTGCCTTAAAATTTAATCGCCATACATCCAATCATATACAAAAAATAAGATTCTCTCTCCCCTGATGAATGCTCACCAAATGAACTGGATAAACATTCTGAAATATTAATTTTCTCACATTTTTGATCGCCACGCTACTGGAAATCTGATTTATTTTCACTCGTTCATAAATTATAAAAAGCTACATACGCCAGCTTAATTGCTTTTCTATTTGAAAAGACCGAAATCCATTAATCCTCCACAACTAACAAAGAAATTAATATAAATACGAGCAGCCAGTGGGAAAAAAAATAAATCCTCCAACACTAAGAGCGCAAGAGATATGTATGCATAATTTCATCGTATTTATCGAACGTGACTTTAGAGCGAAAAAATCAAATGCATTCACGAAATGCAATTCAAAGTGCAATGACACCCTAAAATCACCAAACAAATCGTTCAACAATTCCACTTGAGGTTCCTTCAAATGATGTGCATATTATGGAGACTTGACTCCGCCAATTTGGGCTTCTGAATAAATCAATTTAATCAATCTCATTCGCAGTTCAATTGACAACGAACGAACCACAAAACAAACAAACCCAAAACAGCACCATCTTCACCTGTGGTCAAGTGAAGATTCAAAAACGAAACGTCAACGCCAACCGTTTTGTACCCGAAAATTAAATTGAATGCAATTGCATGCTGCCCCCTGTCTCCCCCTATCGTAGCCACGTGCCTTGCACTTAATATTAAGAAAACAAAACTCAGTACAAAATATGAATCTCGAGGTTAATGACTTTCCCACTCTCTGATATGTACACATGAAGATACAACGGACAAAAAAATTGTTTAATGTTTGTCCAGAGGGTGAAGGGTTGGGTGGGCATAGCTATATACTATGGCACACGGTGTACCTTTACAGTCGCGACCTCAGTACAGTCGGGACCTTACATTGTACAAAAAAAGAAACATTGCAAAATGCAATTGTCTCCATTGCATCTGTTAGGTTGTAAGTATGTCGTCTTGTATAGCAACTCTGGTTAAATATGTTTTATTGTTATTAATACTTGGGAACACATATTACGAAATGAGGTTAAAGACTCGAGAATTGTTTGTGATTGTTGCTCGCACACATGCGAGATGTAAACACACTGCACGGAGATTTGCTAGGGAATTTCGCCTTAAAAATATCTCTCAAAACGAGAATGAAAATGACTCCTCGTCCCGGCGGACGCGACGACGACGGTGTAGTGTGTAAACAAAATTTAACAAGACTTTAACGCCGAAATATATTTTTGGAAAAGGGGAAGAGATGCAGTTTTTTTTTTCGTTGGAATGGAAATGTATGAATAATCCGACAAAAAATGAGTTTCAATTCGCAGAATATTATCGACGATCGGAGCAATTTGATGTATGACATATACGGCTACTGGTTAAATGGTTGGGGTTTTTAAAGTTTGGAGGGAGATGATGGGTAAAGGAGACACGAAAAGGTGCAATTTACATGGTAATTAGAGTCTTATTAGTTGACATAAGGAGCTACTTTTGGAATGTTAAACTACTTGCCACTTGATGTCAATGATTGACGGTTATAATGGGTTTTATTTGAAGGACTGATGAAATGATAGAAAAATAGGGAGAAATTTCCTCAGTTGGATATGTGGTAGATGAAAATCTATCTGCATCAACTCTGTTCTTGATTGAATTGCCCAAACGCCGCAAAAAGCTCGGTAAAGGCTAGCGCCGGAGGGCTGGAGAAGTTATGTTAACTATACGACGGGTAAGTCGCGCTGATATAGAACCCACCAGCATTAAGGATCACTCGATGATGAGAAACTCCATATAGCTTCAAAGTTTGGGAATGAAAGAGGGTCGAGTTCTGAATGTATACGCAATATGTAATATATTGACAGCTCCGCACTTCAGTCATAACCACAGTCCAACATTGGCCTGATTTGGTCGTTAACAGTGTTCCATTTTTTTTTCGACATGTGAAATTATTTCTCACCAAAAGTGAGGAGCAATCTGCCACAAATTGATGGACAAGATTCCTTTTAACAGGAAAATCTATTCCAAATGTGAAGTACATCACTGCAACAGGTAAACAATTCCGTGAAATAATTTCTCACCAAAGGTGAGAGACAATTTGACCTCAAAATTGATTGACAAGACTCATTTGAAAAGCGAAATCTCCTACAAATGTGAAGCATATCACAGCAAATAGGGAATAATTTCGTGAAATAATTTCTCACCACAAGTGAGGGGCAATTTTACGTTGATATTTATGCAGAAGACTCATTTGGACAGAGAATGTAAAATAAATGTAAAATAAACCACTACCAAATAGGAAAAAATTCTGTAAAATTATTTCTCACCAAAAGGGGAGGTGAAATTTGACCTCAGCATTAATGGACACGATTCCTTTGGACAGGGAAATCTCCTCTAAATGTGAAGTACATCACTGCAAATAGGAAAAAAATTCTGTGAAATCACTTCTCACCAAAAGTGAGACGCAATTTAACCTCAAAATGGATGGACAAAATTTCCTTGAACAGGGAAATTTATTCAAAATGCGAAGTACATCGCTGTAAACAGGGAATTAGTTCGTGAAATCATTTATCACTAAAAGTGAGACGCAATTTAACCTCAAAACTGATGGACAAAATTTCCTTGATCTCCTTGATCAGGGAAATTTATTAAAAACGTGAAGTACATCACTGCAAATAGGAAAAAATTCATCAAAATGATTTCTCACTAAAAGTGAGACGCAATTTATCCTTAAAATAGATGGACCAAATTCCCTTGAACAGGGGAATTTCTTCAAAATGTGAAGTACATCGCTGTAAACAAGGAATTACTCCGAGAAATTATTTCTCACCAAAAGTGAGGTCAATTTACTTCCTAATAACTCGTGTTTGGAGAATGAGAAGTCATCACGAAAGCAGTAGATACCACGAGTGGAAGAGGAGCTTTTTTTTACAAAAGTATAGATCACAAGCGGTGGTAATAATTTGTTATTATTAACGATGCAACAAAAAATCTTTTTCAATACCTAGTTCAGCTTGTACATTTTTATGTAATAAATCAAAATATGTATTTTTAAGCTTCTCTTGAGCACCCTGTTTTTCTTTTTTTTTTTTCAACTAACTCACCTCGTATTGAATTCGCATTCTTTTTATCCTGATCAATTGCGTTACTACTAATAAATAAAGAAGAAGACGAACTAGAAGAAGGCGGCGGTGGCGTTGTACTATCGACAGAATCCGAAAATGACGGGCACAGCGTTTTATTACTGCATGAGCTATTACTACTGCAACTGGTCCCGCAATTGTTATTCGCACAACTATTACTGCTGCTGTTGCTGCCCCCTGTACTGCTTATGGCTGCTGCTGTTGAACAACACGAACTACTACCACATCCAGCACCAAAAAATCCCGTATGATGATTATGATGATGGTGGTGATGATGATGATGGTTAGGCAGGTGATGGTGGTGTGGCATATGTTGCGGATGCGGCTGCTGTTGCTGTTGCTGCTGATGCATCGCTGCAACTAGCGATGCCACATGATGCTGTTGATGGTGATGATGCTGCTGCTGCTGCTGCTGCTGTGGCTGTTGCTGTTGTGGATGATGATGAGGATGACCATGGTGTGGATGCTGCGACGATGACGAATGCTGCGAATGTCCATTACTACTGCAATTTCGTGAAATTGTCGTATCCATCGGGAGGCGCAGAGCTGCAGCAGCAGCTGCAGCGGCACTACTTGAAACCGGTGACATCGGTGAATTATTATTATTCACTGATGCCGCTGTTGATGATGATGCTGATGAGGAGGATGATGATGGTGTTACTATGGCGGCTGCTTTTATGTCCAGGGGATTATTCCGTTGTGTCGAGGTAATACCATTTGTCGAACTTGAAGTTCGACTAAATTGTGGCGAATCGAACAAGGCACGTGTTGCATTTTGTTGTTGCTGTTGATGATGATGATGATGTTGCAGGAGTAAGGCAGATGAACTGGATGACGAGGAAAATTGATAATGCTGCTGTTGCTGCGACTGATTATGATGATGATGATGGTGAGGAGGATTATGGGCTAAAAAGTTCGACGGTTCAATTTTAATCCCATTGTTGTGTGTTAGATTGCCGCCGTTTGGTTGTTGTGACCAATTTTGATTGAAAAACTCCGAAAAATCCGTATCCATCACATTCTAGTATATACGGTTGGGATTGTTTTCTCTTTAATTATATTTTTTTTCTTTTAATTTAAACTTTACAGCAGACTATCTTAAGTTGGATATACAGTTCTGGTTAACACTCTTACAATCCACATTTTTGTTACTTATATCTTGCGCACTGCAACCAGAGAGAACCGAGAACAACAGACATACATCCGACAAGATATAACACCATCAACAACAACAACAAAAAGAATATGAGAAAAAGATTAAAAGAAAACTTGTCACCGCGAACCGTTCACCAAGTCTTAACCGCTTTAATAGCTACCTTCAACTACAAGTCGCTACTGGTTTGGGTACAAAAAATAAGTCTCATTCTTTGGGTTTCGAATTTCGATGACACGATCAAGAATTTGAAGGAAATTCTTCAAATGTAACTGCAAACAATTATCGAGTGAAAAATAATAATTTTAATAGCTTTTTAGCCGGGTAGCGAGCGAGGTGAATGGCAGCGGAAGAGGGGGAACCCCCTGTCGTTCGTTGGTTAGGTCAAGAAACGAATGAATGATGACCCGCTTCTTTGATGTGTGTTTTTTTTTTTTTTTAAGCGCGATGTCAGCCCAATAAGGTGGCGATTGCGACGAGTGTATCGATGGCGGACATCGCCCATTAACGGACACCGGGCTAATATCGCACACAAGTGACGTGAGGGTATTGTGGTTGTGCCCCCTCTCAGGCTGACACTGCATAAAAATCAATTAGCTGTGTACCGAATTGCAAAGGCGATGAAAAACGATTATCTAGGCACAAAACTGTCAGATATTGTTCGTATGTATGATACTATGAACCGCTACGACGCTGGTGATGGTGATGATGATGGTTTGTGCCGGGCGGGCAATGACCTTTGACGATTTAAATGTTTTGCTGGTTTGGCAGAGCGGTTTTTTTTTTATTGAAAAGTAATTATTGGAGTATTTGTCAACTTTTGTGGACGATTGTGAAATTGACAAGTGGTTGGAGAAGTTGACAAATATTTATATTGGCGGTGGAGATTGCCAGTGAGTTCACTCGAGGAATGTTTGGAAATATGAAGAGAATTTACGGTATTTATTTTTCTACTACAAATCCAGTTCATTTAATTCTATAAAATTTATTTTAAAGTACCACAAGTTCTCGAAACCATTTAGGTTGTGGTACAGGATTGAAGCAGTACCAAAGACGTGAAGAGCTCAATCTAACAAGGTTGAGCACCTGAATCAAAGCACCTAGAGGTGCTCTTTTTACCTGTTCAGAGCTATATCTGGGGATCCAATAGACGTGTTAGTCTGTGAAACCCTATTGGTCTGGGGGACAAAATATTGGCAAGTCGGTCGGTCGGTCAGCAGAGAAACTAACCTTATAGTGTAGCTTCATCTATGGTAAACGTCAGCGAATGGGCGATGGGCAACTAATTTGTTGCTGAACATTAAAAACAAGTTGAAAATATAGAGACCTTTTATGGTATATCAGGAATGCGTCGCCAAAGATGCCTCATAGAGATACTCAGTGATGCGACTTCCAGAAGCTTAATTACGATTTTGATATCGATCAGTGAATCATCTTCACAAAAAGGAACGTAGGAAGCAAATGCTTTGACAGTAGGGAACTACACGGCAAGTACTGATGGTATTTGCATTTAGGTCCTAAAAATACAATAGTATAGCAAAAGTGCCTGCTATCGAGTGACAGAGTCAGAGAGTTGGCTGTGACTTTGTTTCTCTAAGCCCATTGGAGGATCAGTTTCGGCATATTTCGTTCCCTCAGGCTTAGAGTAAAGTCGAGTTAAGAGTCAAGAGTAGGAATTTTCAAATCCTAGGCTTTGGTATAAGTCTTCATGTAGACTCAGCCCATTGGGATCGAGGGTATAGCTTCTCAAAACTACGCGTTTGTTGTATATTATACTGCCACATGAATGGAAGGAAATTATAGACAGAGGGAGTTAAAGCAAGTTTGGCTGACATTCGTAACAGGTTATGAGAAATCTAAAAATTTTGGTAATTTGTAGACGCTTACGACTGCCACATGGCTTTAAGCGAATGCTTGCGAAATGATGATTTTCTATAGCGATAATGGGCTTTGTCTGTACGTTCATTTGATTGACAGTTGCTCTTAGTTTTCAAATCATTTGACAGTGTTTAGAATTTTCTGGCCAAACTGTGCTTCAAAAGAACATCATTGAAAGAGAAGGAGACAGCAGGTAGGTCCAGCGAACCAGGCAAAGTACACTGACAGAAGTACTTTTGGTTCAGTGTTAATCGTTCACAAGAGGAATGGAATAATTATATGTATGCATAATCAGTTAGTAACCACTGTCCCACGGCACCATTCAACGTACAGTAGTAGAAGACTACTAGCGCCTATAAAAGTTCAAAATTGAAGCTTCAGGGGTGAGATTTATGTCATCATTTGGCTCATTGCTAACCTATAAGTCTGTCCAAAATTATTAGTAATATAACTAAGTAAAATAGTCCTCAACTGACAGGAAAAAAATCCTCCTTCTTTAAACTCAAAATACGATTAATCAACAAGATCTAACCACCTTGTCACCCCATAACCACTTTAACTCGAAACAGAATCGATTAAATTCATAAACACTTCCTGCAAAAAGGACACATCTGTTCCACCAACCACAACCAATTCATATCATTTTAATGAAATATTCTCCGTAAAACAAAATAAAAAAATCTCCCTTTAAAACTTTTCAAAATTCCCTAATAAAATTGAATACTAAACCCATGACAGATCGAATAAAAAAAAAATTGCACAAAAACATTCGCTCCCTAACGGAAACACTATCTGTCAGATAGCCGCTTAAGCTCCCCATGGAGGAGACATCAACCGAAAAACACAAGAATAGACAAAAAAACGGGAGAATAAAAAGCAAAAAAATTACACAAAAACCCGACAAAAACATCTAAAAGATACAAATGTATCTAATACCGATAGAAAAACCCCAACTAAAGAGCTTCAAATGAGAGGGAAAATTCCAAAGAGAAAATCAAATAAGAGAGTGCGGCACAATGTATCTATTGCCTTGCTAAGTTTTATATTTCATTTTTCCCCTTTTTTTGTTGTTGTTGGATTTTGTTGTTGTTGTTGTTTTTGTATCCACCATAGAGAGACACACAGAATGTGTGTTCTATCTGTATAAATATAAAACCGTCAGAACCGTCATGACGGAGAAAGTGTCAATGAACTTTACTACTATAATACAATACATAATAATAATCTTTTTTTTTTTCTAAGAAATAGAATTCTCCATGTTGTTGTTGTATTTTTGTAGATGATTTGGGACTTTTTTTTTATTTGTTGGTTCTCCTTTAGTTTGAGAAGAAGAGAATTAGATTTGGCGTATCTATTTTGTGCGGGGCAACAGATTTTTTTTTTTTCAATAACAGACACGTTTTGTTGCACTTTTGTTTTTTTTTTTAATTAAATGTCACTGCACATGAAGGCACACACACAGACACAGGGGGGGAGACACTGATTGTTGTTATATAATTATGCAGCAGATTTTTTGTGATCCTTCAAAGGGATATGTTAGAGATTGAAAAGCCGCCTACATAAGCAAAAAAGATACTCGGTTGTGATTGGAAAATTCCAGCAAATACTCGTGTGTGTCGCGTATCTTACGGTATCCCGGATGAATAATAATGCACTTCCTTCGAAAAAAAGAAGAGAGAGAAAAAACAGAAAAATATCTGAAAGATATTTAAGAAAAAAACAGAATATTTTTTCGAATTTTTTCTAATGATTCGCGGAATTAAAAACTTAGAAAAAAAAAAAAAGAAACACGGACAATAACTACGACACGGGGGCATCTATCTAAGAAGAAGGAAATGTGAACGAACGTTCAGATGAACCGAGAAACCACCGTCGCACAGCCGAACAAAACCAAACACAGCCGACCGACCGAGTCACCGATTCTACACAGAGTATGTTTGGTGCTTAAGAGCGCCTCTTTCGCTCTGGCTGCTGCTGCTTCGCTAAAGAACTCTAAAGGCAGTGGTGGAGCCTGGTCTCCAATACACGAACCAAACATCTATCCCCAACGGGTGGCGGGCGGGCGATTCTGCCGCCGCCTTCTTCTTCTTCTTCCCAGCAAAACATACACACACGCCGCTGTTGGAGCCGTGTCGCTTATGCCCACAGAGTTAGCCGCGCCGACTTGTGCCTCCTTTTCGCATTTATTCATCGTATCTGACGGTGTTGTTTTTTTTTCTCCGTTTCTTTGGGGATTTTATTAGTTTTTTTTTATTTTTCCTGGTGCCCGGCATGTTTTATGAATTCTATACTCCCCCCAATGTGGTTGGGTGTAGTGGTGGTCGTTTACACTGGTAGTGGAGCAAACTCTGGTTAAAGAGTATAAGCCTTGGGAATATATTTCTTTTTGGATGTGGTCCTCCTCCTCCCACACATTAAAAAACAAAAATCTGATAATTTTTTCTCTTTACTTTGGCAATCAGATTGTTTGTTTGGCTCTTTTGGAGTGAATTCCAACGTTTGGTGAATGAATGAATGTGGAGGCATAGTGGAGGAAATAAGAAAGAGTGAGTGATTACCGTTCGGTGAAAGAGAAATCATTTCACTTCCTATATATTAGAAAAAAAATATCTCCTCGCTCTGGGTAATCGGGAGAGATACATAGATAGATACTTACTCTTTAGTAAATACTAATGAATTAGCAAAAAAGCTTGGGCAGCAAAGTGAGCCTCTCCATAAAAGTGTTGAAAGTTGAAAGAGAAGAAACTTGGGAACATTTACTTGGCAAATTGACAGACTGTTAGGGTGAGATTTGAGAGCAAAATATGCTCTTGAGACAAAGTGGTATCGATTACAGGGGGATCATTATGAAACTATCTAACTTACTGGGGAAGAATAGCACCACATTCCTTCCATTAGTACTTGTACTTGACCCTAAGATAAGTTCTAAGAAATGTGTATAAAGAGCGCTTTCTGGATTTGCTGCAAAACCTTCGATGAGAAGTGGGGACTTCTCTAGAAGATGGTCGTTTGGATCTACACTGCAGTATGCACAGTATGGTACATCCTATACTTTCCACTTTTCACTAAGAAAATATTGCAGCAACAAGCTTTTCAGGACAGAACTGCGCCTTTAAACACACTTGGAGCCAGAGTGCAGTGTGGAAAAAACAGAAGTGATGAATGGCTACCAGGCATTACCTTCAACGCAAATTGTTTCAGTCGCAGACAGACAAAAGTAATCCGTCATTTGCAAGTGTCTGACTATGTATGTGCACTAAGCTAGCCAGTGCCCCGAACTTAGTGTTTTAGTGAACATAAATACATATAGAAAAGGAAGATATTTTTCAAATCAGTAAAGACTAGACTACTTTCGTGCATTTTTCGCTTGTAGTGTAATCTAAATGGATTTTCGACAGGCTTCAACACTCTGCATACAATGATAGTCTGCCTGGTCCATCATGATAGACAACTTACTGGATAAGCATCTCATTAGACCTTCCGCTCTTTGAAGCAAGACTGGAGCAAGTGGTAGAGCTTGACAAAGAGTGGCATCAGAAAAAGAATTGGAAACTGTCTATCGTGCTCTTTTTATTTCAAAATAAAATACCGTTACTATGACTCAGAAGTAAGTTTTGTGCGTAAGTTGGTTTTCAAAAAGCCTGACAAATATTCGAGAGCATTAGTAGGTGTAATGAAAAAGGATCTCGGACTTCGCATAGCTCAGGAAGGCCTCATCTATTAAAACAGAAGTATACAACTTATAATAGCATAACTCGTATGCTGCCTTTTAAGATTATCATTTAGTTTTCACTTGCAACGATTGTTTAGGGCATAAAGTATGCTTTTGTGAAAAAGTCTAACGATGATATACCAAACAATTCTCATAAGAATAATAAAGAAGCTTGAAAGTAGGTTCTACAAGTCTGCCTATCGGCCCATACATGGGTTTGCTAAACTGCACTTCCTGAGCCCCATAAGTTGAAATTTTTATTCTTGTTCTACTTTCTCTATAAACGATGCTTAAAGTGAGACTAATTTGAAAAAACGAGTTTTCACTATTTTAGACAATTGCAAAAAAATAGCTGTCATGTCGTTGCTTCAAAAATAAGCTAGGTTATTAGGGGTAGGTACCATAACCATATCAACATGCAACTACGTACCCCCAAAGTGTTCCAGCAGACCTTTTAGACAGTAGCTGGGCATGAGCTCAAAATAACGCGAGGCGAATGATGGCACTTATGACACATTTGTGTAGTGAATTATGGTAATCTTTTTTCAGCTATATACTACTAGTGCCATGGAACAAAAAAAAAGTCTTCAGCGAATTCCTGATTAAAAATCTTCTAGAATAGATTGCTGTATCTCAAGAAATTGCATTCGTTGAGTTCCAACTTTGGCCCTTAGATAAATAATTAACTGAAAGAGGATTAATATTTGATTTACTAATGAATTTCGAAACACAATGCTCTGTGTAAGATGTGAGTCGATTAAATGCTAAACAACTCTGAAAATGCTTGTTGTAAAACAAACCATACCTTCTTCCATTGTATTCAAAGAAGAGATCTTCACAAAATGACATAAGCTTGAGCTATGCAGGTGGACTGAAACACAAATTTTAGGCATTTCCTTTTAAATAACTTGCAGTAACCAACTTTGTCTTTTAAGAACATGAAGATCAAAAAATAGTTTTCCTATCCCTAAGGCCCAATCAATTAAATGTGGTTCCTCTTATCCTGCGTCTGCTGGAATTTTCTCGATGGATAGGCTATCACTCTTCAAGTTTTTATACATTGTGCTTATTCATCATGGTCTACATGTACTTCACGTGGAAGTATGCCCATGTCTATTTGGATCCGACAGTGCACAAGTGAATACATTTTTTTATCTTAAACTTACGCTAGTTGAAAGTCGAGTTTTTCCATTGACTATGTTTACAAAACTTCCTCTAAATTTGGATACTCAATTTAATATGTAAACTACAGCTCACACGTGAATTTCCAACTACTCTCTTCAAAGTAAAAGTCCACTATAAATTCAAACTTTCAACTCCCACAAGTCGAAGCTTTCAGAGCTTCCGCATCTAAGGGATTCCACTTGACCATTTCTCCAAAGAGATTCCCTCTTTAAGAGACTCGAATGCTTCCTCCCTTAACATCCGTGATGTTGATGATGATGATCAGGCATATTCCGACGATTCCCCAACTTTTAGCAAAAAGAGAGTATCCTCTAAGTTTATGATGATGGTGCCTACGGAACCTATGTATATCTGCTGTGCTATACCGCAATATAGGACTGAGTGGAGAGGGAGAGAATCTTCCTCGGAAGGCGAATAAACTGGGCGAAACATTGCTCACCGTATGCTCATAGATACACGTATAGTAAATAGTTATCGAGCCTGTTTGCCGGTGTCGTTGAGGCCATTGGCACATATTCTCGTGCCTTCTTGTTTTATATACAAGAACAACCGCTTGACGTGGGATTGTTTTATGTGTTTGGCTGAATCTATGTGGTGTTCTGTGTGAGTGTTTTTTTTTTCTTTCCTTTTTTTATATTTTTCTGTTGGCTTTTTTTATTCGTTGTTTTTTTGCTGCTGCTGCTAGATACACTATATGCTGCATAAGTGAACTCGTGTGCATGTAGGAATGTGCAACGCGAGATAGATGATGCTGGGGTTGGCTGCTGCTGTTGCTGTTCGTCTGAGACTTTAAGCTGGATGTATCTGCATCTGTGTGTGTATCTGCATTTGTGCATACATTTTAATAAATAATTTCAAAGTTGAACTGCATAAGCGATGACGTAGATGGGTGTACAAAGCCGAATTAAAAAAAAAAAAAAAAATCAAACTGAATAATAGCATGGCGCACAGTGTACCTATAGGGATACCTATCTACATTGGGATGCAGGAAGGGAAACAGATTTTTATGCAGTTCTTTGGGGACGGGGGAGTCATTCTAAAGAGGAGATGCTGTCTCGTTTGCCGTTTGTGTTATGTTGCACATTGTTCCATTCGGTTCGTTCGTACAGAGAGAGCGAGTGGCGGCGCTACGTTGCAAATGGTTTTTGTTCTTGTTAATCACACTTTGTTTCGCCTCGTATTTTCGGGCTTAATGGAGGATAACAGACTGAAACGTGGGAATTTGGGGTGGCGTCGACTTGCAAGAGGGTTATGGATGGGGTGCCTTTGGGTAGCATGGGTGCGCGAACACACTGGGGGTGGTGACCAATGCATATTGCATTTTATTCTTGTACTATGAGGTGTTTTGAGGAAAATTGCAATTGAATGGGTGGGCACGACATTCTGCAAAAAGGGTGGCGTGCATAATAAGAGGACTGTCGAAAAGTTGAAAGGAATTCAGAAGCTTTTGATTTATCCTCTCGATTGTATGGGTGGGTGCAGTGAGTTTTTTGAGAAAAAGGAGCGGAAGGCCTATATGGTATTGTTTCAACACAGAGTGAAAATATTGGACGTTGAATACATTTTAAGGGTCGATAAATTATTTAAAGTCTACAGGACTCGCTCCAATAGACTTTCTGATTTGATTTTGTTTCTACTTTAAAGGCTTTTTGAGACTCTGGTATCCACTCTTAAAGTTGAAACATTGTCATGTTAAGATTCGTATTGGCTTGCAGACAAATTTCGCCAGACTTAAGCCTCACATTTTATAGCAATAGCTCGGATTCGTAGGTACGGAAAAGGAAATTAAATCACTTAGGGACCAAGCCAAGTCTTAAAATAATGAGCTTATAAAAAGTGAGACTTACGTTTGAGCAGCATAACATTTTGCATAACTCCCATTGAGTTTAAAATCCTCTGTTCCTTTTAAGAATAGAATTTAAAGCATATATATGCACATAATAGATCCTTGATCCCACAGGCTCCATCTATGTGTAGATACCGTAAGCTGGGGTTACTTTGTGAATTCAAGGTTACTATGTGCCATCAAGCAGATGGAGATTGCTCTTTTCAAGCGGCAGATCACATCCTGCCTTTATACGATGGACAATTTAGAATCCAGGCAAAACCAATGAAATTGGTGGTAATACTTTTGTGGTATGTATCAAAAAGTGGACTATTTTCAAAATGGCCGCATCAAAATGAGGAAATTCAGTATGACATCAACAACGGTGTTTTGGTGACTGATGAGGTACACATAAAATGAATGCCAAATGTAAAACAGATCAAAAAATTTGATAGAGATCGAACGAAAAATTGATAAAATTTCGTTGAATTTGGGTAATATTTGGGGCTTAATTAGGGTCAAACTCGCCATCTACTCTACACCGATGGATCCAAGATCCAAGTACTGGTGCTGGTACTGGCAATCGCGAAATACAAATCCTTCAGGCTTGATTGTTTTTTTTAGGGTGAAGTTGCTGCAATATAACAAGCTGTGGATACCATTATTAAGGAAAAAAGAACCAGTATCTATGTTGACAGTCAAGCAGCCATTAAAGCGTTGCACTGTCAGTGAGAGGACGCATGAATTTGCCAGGAAAGGGTTTGCTCTAAGCTGAAATTGTCCATTTTGTAACTTTTACTACTGAAATTAATACGACTAGAACTTGAGCACCTTACTTTTCGTTCAATAACCTATTACAGTATCACTACCTCCCAAAAAGCAACTTAGCACTTAGTATTTTGACACTAAATCCATGATCCATGGAAGTATAATTTCAAGGACAAACGAGACCAGATGTTTACCCTAAACATTCAAACGTTTGAAACCCAATATTTATGGCTTACAAAACCTTGTACCAAATAATCTCCTTGGTCTCATAACGAACAACACTTTCAAACCTCTCACCCCTTTCGAAACCGTCTCCCCTTCGCCCTTCTAAATTAAATTACTTCCACGCACAATATCTATTAGTACCCCTTTGTCAATTGCTTCTAAAACAAAGTCCTGTTTTCCCACCAATTACGCGGTGAAACACTCCTTCTGCCATTAAACCGCTTTGCCTTTTCCATTAGAATACCGCCTTTTTTTTTTTTTGTTAGACAGAAGTGCAACCCATCATTACAAAAACCCCAGGAGTATACACTCCTGGCTCCTCTTCCAGGATATCGCTTACCGAGCACAGCGCCAACCAACAAGGTGCGGATTTCACCTCCATCCCCCCCAACAGAGAGCGTACGACACGTGTACTTTTTATGATAACACCCATACTGACAGGCAACCGACATGAGTTGTCATTTAAAAATTCACTTGCACATGGATAGTTCCATGTACTAACATACAACGGGGGAGAAGAGTAAAAGGGCAGCTTGCCCCCACAACACTCTGTGTAACATTTATTTAAATGTGTTCATGCGCTATGTGGTCGCTGGTGGTGTATCTAATAAATGCGGTTCGTCGGTTCCCCGCAGACCACACGTCTGACATACACACACATGTACAAATTGACATTCTTATCAGAGAACCAACGCGTCAGCTGATTCTTTCGGGGTCGATGTTCCCTTTTGTACACACAACACACGATGAGAGCGAACGAAATAAATTATCAAAGTCCTCTTCCGCGCGCTCTGCTCTATAAGTGAAATGTGTGTGGCTACATAGATATGTGTATTTTGAGATACCTGTGGTGTGGGTTTGTGTTCATTCTTTTTTTGTTTCGTCACAGTACACTGACCATACTAGATACAGAAACGCTAACGCACCCTCATCCCCTAGTACACCGTTAAATTCCAAGTGAAAGTGATGCCACTGCTGCATACAACAAGTCATTTGAGCTTTATTTTCTTTTTTTGTGTGATTTAAGTTCCCACACTCAAGCTGTAGATACAAAAATATTTACATAATCGAAGCTATATTGGATGGCACTCTACACCCTCTGTTATCAGTGGAAGAAGAAGCGTGGTTCCGATAAGACTCGGTTCTGTGTGTCAGGGCAACAACCCGAAAGAATAATAAAAGAAAAGTATTGCCCGTTGGATATTTATAGAATACACTCATGTGAATATACAGACGGGGGTATTTGCTGACATGAAGATGTCGCTGTGATACGAAAATGTCAAATGTGATGTAACACTGGTTACAGATAGATGGATTTTTATCTCAACTTTAGAGATCTTTTATTTTTTATTAAAAAAACAAAAAAAGTATCTTTTTTTTATTCCTCTCAACATTTTCGGCTACCGAAAGAGTAGGTATTTTTGTTTTGGTTTATGGAAGATCATAAATCAAATGAATGAGTTGAAACGAATGATTCTTTTTGGTATTTTCAATATTTTGAGTGTGTGGGGGCATTTGGAGCATAGCATCAGATTTATGGATTATGAAGGATGAATCAGGGAAAATTTATGATTAAAGTAGTTCCATGTGAAGAGATGCGATGTAAACGATTTTAATAGAACGAAAATAGATGTTTAGTTTGTCTTTTATGATGTTGAACTGTGTAAGGGAAGGTCGAAGGGATTAACACGAAGTGTAATAAAAATTTTATAATTCAAAAACAACATAACAGTTTTCTGTTTGACGTTTTATATCCGAGTGGCTGATTTAAAAAAACAAATTGGCTGAATGGGGTATTATGTGGCCAAGCGAGTCGCAACTCTAAAACAGAAGTATGTACCTACATTGCTTCGAAACGAAATTCAGTTTATCGGATAGTTAAAGTATAAATTGTTGATGAGCTTTGGGTAAAGGGCGTGGAAATTGATCGGGTTCTGGGACGACAAGGCCACAAAGAAAGGCTTCAAAATGCCAGATTATACTCTCGTTTAAATTTTGTTTAATCTAGCAGACCATTCTATTGCGATCAGCTGGCGAACAGATCGAAACAGATGAGGAGAAGTCAACGGACAAGTATAAGATCACCATCCTTCAACAGCAAAGATTCAAACTGGGCAACCTTACCAGGTTCAATTCCGAAAGGCTCAGGGACCCACAGTGCATCAACAACGCAGGGACCAACTTGTTTTTAAGGCAGAAGAAGCACGCAACCAAAGTCACCGCACATGTCTTTCGGAAGAGTCCTAGAGACGGATCTATACCAAGGCAATCAAAGTTCGGATTATAGCGGAAGTCTGACATCATGCGAAGAAGAAGGAAGTGCAGCATAGTGTTAAACGTGAGAAACGTCAGTATATAGACCCTAAGGTCTGAAGAAGCAAAGCGCTGATGTGACAGTTGGTGTCGGAACTGCCAACGATGACCCTTATCCGAATTTCAATGGAGAAAGGTTCTATATTTAAATATAAAATTTCATTCGAATGTCTTTATTGTGTTGTAATTATCACCAGAATGAAGGGTCTTATTCGGCCCATGGTCCTATATGGTTCAACATAGAGAAAGCAGGATGAATATGATTCGGCTGTTTGAGAGGGCCTGTCTTACAGCTTGCCTTCATCTATACCGAACAACAGAGTCTCTATACCCTATTCCAATGAGGTCCTTTTGCAACAAAGCGAATCTGATTAGAGTGGACAATTTCCTTGTCAAAATGACTCGAGTGCACATCGCAAGAGGAATGACATCGACGAATAACCTGATCTCCGAGGCTTATTACCCCAACTACGATAAGAGTATCATGAGAGTGAGCGCCTCAGCAGCTTTATCCCCCAGAAGCACTCGTCCATTACGATCAGGTAGTTAATGATCCAGGATAGAGCGGCGGTTCCGATAATTTCCCAAATAGCCCTGAAGACTGTGAACTTGCGGCACTACGGGCGAGACATCGTACGGATCGTTGAGAACCGTCTTCGGTTTAGTACCTACGTCGGTTTCGACCTAGACGTCGAACGGCAGTACCAGTAATTCTGGTAGCTCATAGAGAAATACTTATTGGATCAATACATGCTATTTATTTAGGTTTGTGGATGCCATGGCTCAGTGGTTAATCTGTTGAACTACTGTCTATGAGGTTCCAAGTTTGAGTCCACAAAAATACCATTAGAGTTCTTTTTCACGACCTTGCCTCTTGCAACCGTCTGACAAACATCCAAGAGAATATGTAACCGTCGTAAGAAAGCTTCTCAAAATCCTATGGGCTTAGGCCCCTCTGCACGTGCAGGAATGTGCACCACGCACAACCGTACAGTTGTAAGCAGGCAAGCCTTGGTCCTCTCTGAGCCGCAAGCAGCTTAATACTAATTTGTAGGCTTGCTTTAGAGAGCGAAGGTCGTAAATGTCAAGCTCTATACAATGGGAGGGTAAGTCCAAAGTCAGGAATGAACACTGTCCTGTACACAAACTGTTCAGACGTCATTTGCTTGAATTTCTATATATCGATAATATTTTTGGTTAAGTAAAATCTGCTTCATAATCCTAATATCTAGAACTGTCTAAACACTGTCAATAATCTCGAAAAAGCCAGAACTGGACAACACTTTTCACAGACAGCTTTCCAAACGGCGAAGTATTGGAATTCACCTGGAAATCAGCAAGTCTAGAAAGAGCTAGTCGTACAGAACGGACTAACCTGAACTCATAGAAAATTGTACTAGATTTTTCTTGAAAAAAGTGTAGGTAGTAGTTTCATTTTTATTTAAATAAAATTTGTTTTATCTTCTTGGGAACCACAATATTCAAATCAAATTATTCTGAACTTCGGTTGAAATTCGGACGGAATTTTTGGTACAATATTTGTACACTTACTGAGTATGCTGGTCATTTCAGAGCTTAGAGATTCTCAGTGTTATTGCTAAGCTAACTAAGCTGCTTACTAATTGTTATAAGGAATGGTAATTTTGGTAAGTTTGAGGTCAAAATTTTGAACCGTAAAAGAGTGGTAGTGTTGATAACTTAAAGAACAAAATATTTATATATTAGTTGCCTTGTACTGGAAGTGTGACACATCATACAATCAATATGAAAAAAGTTTGAGAAGATTTAAGGCATATACACTCATACTCACTATTTGAGGTTATAGTATTCGCAGCGCGAAACTAAACTTTCAACTGCGTATTACCCAACACAACTCACCTCAGCTGTGTCAATTAATCAAGTCTCTTAAATAACTCGTACATACCTGAAAGTAAAAAAAATAAGAAGAAAAAACTGCATTATAAATTTGAACACAAAATTTAGTATCTATTGCTTATTATTTAATAAATTAATCACATTCATCTCTAATTGATTTCCCAAGATCC
Organism: Chalcosyrphus nemorum; assembly: GCA_949716465.1. NCBI lineage: Eukaryota > Metazoa > Arthropoda > Insecta > Diptera > Syrphidae > Chalcosyrphus > Chalcosyrphus nemorum. The sequence goes on from OX454332.1 coordinate 105,222,184, forward strand.
AAGTGGGACTTTGCACCCCAATATGCAAATCCATGCGAAATTCCTTCGAAATCTATTAATCAATTTATAACCACGATTGCATTATATGCATTCGGCATTCATCGTTTCCAATAGAGAAAGGTGGCGGTTTTAATTTAAAAAAAAAAAAAAAATACTGAAACCTTGCAAAAAAGCTAATAAATTCCCTCAGGCACTGTGCATTTGAATATGACATCCTGTTAACAGTGAGCGCTTGCCAAATAGCCCCATGGACCACAAAAAAAAAAAAATAGTCACCCAAATGGAAACAAAAAATTTACATTTTCGAAATTTATGATTTTTTTTCTTTCCTTTCTGTGTCATTAGATGAAACGATTACAGAAACTCTGTTGCAGATGTTACATAATTGAGCGATGTCATCGCTTGATCATATGTATTTATGCAAAAATTAAAAATTAAAATTTATTTTGCGAAAATGTTAACAAAATTTTTATTTAATTTTTCGATTCAAACGCGAATTAAATGAATAAAATTTACAATTTTTTTTTTTGCTGGCTATTCTATGATTATTTCTATGTTACTCAAGCTGCAAGTGGCTATGTGTGTGCGTGTGTGTGTTTGTGTGAATTTGCAAGTAATAAAAACCCATTAAAACGCAATTTCATAATCCGCCGCTCATCGTGCGCGCTAGAGGTAAATGAACGTTCTTCACGGTGCTCGATAAGTCAGTCGGTGAGTCGGTAAGCAGAGTGAGCCTTTTTTTTATTTCAATGCTGCACACACGAGCACAAATTGCACTTTGCCAATATGGATTTTTTTTTTTTTTTGCTTTATCTTGTGTCATGCAATTTACAGTGGAAGATGGAAGTTATGAACTAGGTTGATAAGGCAAAAAACAAAAGTATTTGCATAAAATATTTATGAGCCGTAATAGAGAGATGAACGACAAAAAAAAAACTTGAGCTATAAAACTAAGAGTTTTGGAGGAAAAATGGTGGCACATAAAATTTTAAAGCAAATTTCAATATTATTCCGCTTATGAGTGACCTTTGTTTAGAAAACTTATTCAACTTTTATAGGGCTTTTAAGATTTAAACACTGTTTTTCATAAATTTTGTACTTTTGGGGTAGGTGATTTGAATCTGCATTTCAGCAGACTTGTTTAGCTTAGGAAATAGGAAAGGGCAAGGGAAAATCCAGACCATAGGTGCATAGAACTAGCCCCAGAAGTCTATGATAGCCACGGAGAAGGATATGACTTCAGGTGTTTTCTTAATTCAGTGCTTTTTATGTATGTCGTCCAACTCAGCGGAAAAGCAACTGCGAATGCTCTAGAAGAAATCGGAAAATCCACTTAGAAGATGACTGGCTTCTGCATTTTTGCCTCGTCCTTGTAACTGCCACTTCTTGTGTTTATTCGAAATTCGATTGGTTCACCGAAAGTCTTTAAGTCTATGAAGTAGTACTGATGCTTCGTTTAAGCGGCATAAGCATAAATTGGTTCTTATGTTCAAAATGTTTTTTCTGTAGATTTAATAGTGTCCGCCGATAACTCAGACTACACTTTCAAGATGTATTGAAGTTGTCTACCTACTTTATTGTCGGGTAAGCACGCATGTTGAAAATCCTCATTATTTTTGGTTTTGCTGCATTTGCATTTCTCTTTATTTGCCTTTTAGGGCAGGGCAGTTCATGAGGATTCAAAGTTTTTGGAAATTAATTCAGCTTTGAAAAAGGTGGTTCGCAGTTGTCGTTGTGTGCTCCTCGAACGGTGGTAAGGTTTAAGAAAGAATCTTTGGCAGCTGATTGCTGTATTTTTTAGTGAGATATCTAAGGGACCTTAGGCAGCATAGGCCTCCTTTATTGACAAGCATCGATCCAACCTTCACATGTGGGGTATAATTTTGCAAAACTAAAACTAAAACTACCTCAAAAGAGAAAATATTATCAAAGTCAGGCAGATAATAGTGGATTGAGAACTCTTCCAATTTCTCTCTTGCTCGTGTCCTGAATATTTGTAGTAAAGTACATCCTCTTTTCCTTTGGCGCGTGCTTCAAATAAGTATTTTCAATTTTAGTTTACAAATAGACATATGCACATGAATAATGTCGCATAAGCCTGAAGAATTTTTTGTATGCCATATCAAAACAATTCACGAATCCTGCAGCCGTCGAATGCCGTCGTTTTTTGGGGCAAGTTATTGTCTACTTTTAATGACAGCCAAAACTGATTTGTAGGTTGCAGATTCTAACTGACAAAACTTATATCGGTTAGAGCGATGGACTACTGTGCACGAGGTTCCAGGTCCAAATAAATTCAATCAAAGTGTTTTCACGTCCCCACCCCTTGCGAGCGTCTGACAAACATTTAAGGGTATTACTGTCATGAGAACGCTTGCCAAAAACACTCTACCCTTCGGACACGACATAAAACTGTTGGTCCCTTTTATGAATGCCGAATTGAGCTTCGCGAACAACTCGCATAGCTGTGAAAAGCTAGGCCTTGGCCCTCTATGGTGTTCTTAATGCCATTTACTTCAAATGGAACTATCTAACATGCACATTTCACATTCAAAGCGACTATGACGAGATTCCAGATACCTGCGTCGTTAATCCCATTTAAATAAAACAATAATAAATAATAGAAAAAAATTCAAAACCCTCGGGCAAGTGATTAAAAAATTTAAATAATTAATTTAAAAAAAAGAAGAAAACTGCCCCCAGTGTATGAATAATTTTCGCATCAAGTGTACCATTCAAGCGATGCAGCTGTAGATACTTCATTTGTCGACAGGTTTAACGTATAAGTATGTGTGCTTTGGTGGATATGCGTGCATTGGCACACACCTACATTGGAGGTTAACACAAAAACGATTGCGCAACATTATTAACAACAATTTTCATTTTTGTTGTGTCCGTTGTTTTTATTGGATGGAAGCAGCAGCTAAACTTATGAGCAATTTAAGTAACACAACTAAATGTCCGATGATGCCAAACACAAGAGACATGTATGCACAGGTGGTGCTTGAAATGGTTGACAAGCTCGCGCGCGAATTTACAATCCGAATTCTGAGCATTTCGGAAATTTTTTTCCAAACATTTTTATTTAATTAAAATTAAATTCACGCATAGATGCAGAAGAAAAAAACAAAACAAGAAACTAGTTTGTAGGCGGTAGTGGGGCGCTGGATAGTTTGTCGCATTTAAATTGTCGCATTGTGGCGTCTCTAAAATAATAGTATCTCGCGCGTCGCACAAAACGCAGCGAAAGTTTTCAAATTTGCATCATTTTCGCATACATACGCGAATAAACAGTGTAGGCAGTGGGCTGAGAGGGGGACAAACGAGAGGGGTTGCAAAAAAAACAATTGTTTATCTAAATTACAAGCGGATGAATGCACCACAGAAGCAGAAGCTTTTTTTTTGCTTTTTTTAAATGTATCTACTGCATGTGTGTGCTTGTGTGTCATTCCGCATTTAGAATTTGTATGGCAGAACGTGTATTCTTTTTTTTTTGCGAAACACAGAACAGAACGTTAGAGAAAAAAAAATATAGATTGGTCGACGGTGGTGGTAGTGGTAGAGTTGGGTAGTAAACACATGACCTACCTCAACAGGTCTATGTACTCATTAAGTGAAGGCAATAACATTGATTGAGTCAGTTAGACGTCATTAGCATCTGTCGGCTTTAGAATATTGTCTTTTTCTTGTTTATTTTTATTTTAATTTGAATTGCAAATTAATTAAGTAGAGAATGAATGTTTTAAAAATTGAAATGCGGAAAGCCGCGAGAGAATACGGGTGCGGACAGTTATTAGAGATGATTATCAGGTTTTATGTTGCATACTTCAAATTGCCTTGAAAAAATTAGGTCCGTTCGAGTTCTTTTCGCACAAAAATTTGTAGATTATCAAATATCGAAGAGTGGGGGTGAAATTCTCTCAGAGAGCTAAAATAACGAAAAAGTAAAGGAACGAGTTAAACAAGAAAATGTTGAAAATACACTGGTTTCACAGTTTTCACAGTTTTCACAAACTAGCCCACAGAAATTTCTTGCACTAAAATTCGTAGCATGGGGAAATTTCTTACTCTCTCGTTCTGATAAAAACTACGAAATTCCAACCCGCCATACTGACTTGAGTACAACAACGGCTGTAAGGTATTGCCTCCTAATAGTATTTTGGCATATGGCTGTCCTTTATCCTATTGTTTACTTGATCTTGCACATGAAATAACAATATAAGGATAAGCGTCACTTTATAGTAAAATAGCTTTGCACTAAAAACAGTATATCCCTCCCTTTCTCATTAAACAAAAAGAAGCACACTTTGGACGATATTTGTTCTCATTGAACATAAAACTCTGTACAGTACAAAGCTAGTGTAAGAACGGGAATACATCTGCCGTAAATACATGCGAAAACGTGATAGCAAATTTGACCAAAGACTTACATATAAGTACGTCTTAAAAGCCTGTACCCGAAGTGATGTCTCCTATTTGGGACGAAAATCCCCAGTCCATCAGAAACTTATCCTGTTTTGTAGCACATAATATTGACATTTGTTCCTTCCCCCGTTTGCAATGTCCAAAGAAATTCACAGATGGAACCACGAGGGGGTAGAAGTATGGTTTGCCAATAGAGCTTTTGCATTTTCCTTTCTAAGAAGATCGCGTGCTGCCGCTGTTAATCGCAAGGAAATAAAGGAACTAGGGGATTAGCCATAATTGAATAAACGCTCTGAACGCTGTTGTACACATAATTTGTATACCTACTGCCCCTATGATGCCTTTTCGCTCAGTTTTCTGCCTTATTCCTTCACTTTTCGTTTGATATGTAGAAAGCGGTTTCATTCGCACAACGTTCCGTGTGAAGCGCTGGTGGTGATTACATCGTGTAAGAGCGAGACATAAAGAATTTTACATACCAGCAGCATGTCTAAAAACTTATACAATTACTGCGATGGGTAATGTGTTTGGATCATCAATTTTGACATCAAAAGAAAAAGTTTCTCAATAGGCCTACTCACATGAATTTACAATAAAAAGTACACTTAAATTCAAAACAAATTTCCGCCCCAGGTATCCTTCATCAACAACAACAAATGACGATAAATAAGGTAATAACCGACAGTTCTTCTGTCAATTGTTATAAGAAGAAAACGCCCTTAAGCTACACTGACATTTGAAGGCAAACGTCAATCCTTCATCTTACCCATTATATGTTCTCTTCACAAATTTTATCACGAGCATCAGAAGGTTTAATGCATCAGAACAAACATTGACTATAGTTCACTACAAGAAAAAAACTCTTTCACTTATTACCACCAACAGTCCAAAGGTCACCATTAACTCTTCAATCCACGTGAGGAAAAAAAACACCACAGACCTCCTCAACAAACCATATTTCACCACTTTATTTCCGATTGAACAATTAAAAGAAAAAAAAACCTTTAGTTGTAACAAAAAATTTCACTTTTCAACAACAAAATGGCTTATTCAAGTCAAACAGTGGTTCACAAAAAAAAGCTTCAATTACACATCTACACTACACAACACTCACCTAAAACGCAATCAATCCACATTTCTTTTTCTTCTTCAACAATAGAGCCAACAGAAATTCACACAAAAAAAAACGCCGTAATGCTTATTATTTTGGCAACTACATAGAAGAAGGAAGTCCAAAAGGGAAACAATACGAGTACGTATCCGATGGATTCACTTGAAAATTTAATAATTAATTGCACGTATAGATTGAAAAGATCGCCACACATGAGCGTCAGCGTGTGCAGATCAGTACCGATCGTATAAACAAAATATGACGGATCATTCGACTTGAAAAAAAAGACTAAAAATTTCCAAAATTGAAAGAAAAAGTTAAAATTTTGTATCTTTTTTTGTGAAGAGCTTCTTCTCTCTCTTCTTCTACAGGCGGATACACCACACAAAAAAAGAAAAAAAACGCGTAGGGCTTGGAGCCCAAAGAAAAAGAAAATTATTAACGCACGATGATGGCTAGCGACGACGGCGACGCAAGCACGCAGCAGCAAAAATGAAACAGCGATTCGCAGCGGATGACGGAACGGCTGGCGGCGGCGGTGGTGGTGGATTTTCTATTTTCGGCGGTCGCTGTCATTGTATTATTGTCTGGGTGTAAAGTGAAAGAAAGCTTCCGAAAATAGCGCTTTGCCTTGGTTAGGAACCACCAATACCAATCCAACGACGACTAACATCATCACTGCCATCATCAAAATCATCGGCAACATCATCACTTTCACTTTTTTATTATTTAACGTTATTTTTATTGTTGTTTGCGTTTTTTTCTTATATTTTTATATTTATTTTGTACAATTTTTGTTTTGTTTCGAATTTTTAAACTTTTTTTCAATGCGCGCGATGTATTTGACGGTAATTACAGCTGGGTGGCTGCAACAATAATTGATTGCAGGTTCAATGGTTTTAAGATGGTGGTAATATTTTAAGATGAGTAATTTGGTAAAGCTATTCAGTTAATTCTGGAAAAATTCATGGCTGAAATGACAACGGGGGAAATGTAATATTTACTTCCGAGCTTGCGATGCATGGTTGTTGTCTTTTGAAATGACTGTGAGTGATTTAGTGTCATTGAGATCAGAATAAGAATCTGATTTATTGACTTACACTGGAAAAAGATCGATTTGAAAAACTTGTGAGGGTGACTGTTTGGATTCAGCTTAAGTTTATAGCCAACTGATTTGAGAACATACTCTTGGAATGAAGGCACATTGAACATACCAGAGGATAAGACAAATGCGATGTTTTAGGCCCATGCAACTGGAAGAAAGAACTGGTATACCCGACAAACAGACGACTCGGTCTCGATTAAGTAGTGGGCTCAGGAAATTGTATGCTCATTTTGACTTCTACAACTCTGCAGTGTGTACCAGGTGGAAGTTGAAGTTGATTCGCAGAGGAGGAACGAGAATCATCCAAGGAAGGGTCATAGCGGAGCTATGATGGTTAAGAAGAAATATCACAGTCTAAGCAAAAGAGTCATTGAGCAAACCAGATTTAATCATTTAAGCACAGATCGTGTGAACAGCGCTGATTAGAGAGGCAACATTTGTAGTCCTCTTACTGTGAATGCTAATTTGTTCCCATAGCCTTAAAAGCACTAAATTCAGTGAGTCAAAGAGCAAACTTTCAAAGAAGAAGGTATTGCTATTCATGTGACAAGAAACAGCGGATAGAAATAAGGAATCATCTTCCCATTCTTAAAGCACTATAAAGAATCACTTTAGACTTATGGAGCATATGACAGAGAAATATGAATGCATGTTCTTAAGGAATGTACCGCACTATTGGCATCTTCTGATAGCCTATTAAAAATGGATCTTTATCCATCAATTCGAATTTAGACATATCGGCTCATTGAGTGCCATAAATTTAGGGCTATATGTGTACATACCTATATGTATAAGAAAATGGACAAAGTCAGGAACAGAACCGCTCTAAGGATGGTGAAGAGACTGAATCTTCAATAGGCATTCCACGTCACCAAATGTTGACCCTCGATTTTTCTTCATACTTACTTACTCTTACTCAAGTCCTGTATCCCCTTGTGAGTGCTCTACAACTCTCCATAACTCTTTTCAGTTGCCATGCTTCCTTCTCGACTTCTCTGCGGTATGTGCTCCTGAGACCGCCGCGAGGTGAAGTGTGGATCGATATTCAACGCCTTGCTCGATGTCGATGATGATCCACAGGGTGTTGATATGGACGACGCAGGAGAGACCCAGAGCAGAAATCGGCGAGTGTGCCTTTGAGGTATTATTTGATTAGCTACATGTTTCTAGCCAACAGCACGTGCCTTTTTTAGGGAGCTTGACGATCATTCCCTCCTTTTAATCATCCGTCAACACTATCAGTTTCCCAAGTTCTCCCGACAAGTGGGAACAGCATTGCAGATAGCACAGCTCGGAAAAGCCATCAAATTCTACCACTTTATTGGTTTTCAGTTCTTTCATCGCGGAAATGATCTCATCCTTTCTTGGGATCGTGGTGCGAATTCGGGAATTTCTTTCCACGAACACTTCAGTTTGGCTTTGGTGCATTCTGCTGGCGAAGCAGAACCGCTGTCAACCGCTTTGACAGTAATGTCAGGTAGTTCACAATGATTAGGTGTGGCTCTTGGAAAGTATACGCAGGTAAACTGTTAGTCCAAAAGTCTTTTACAATAATCTCTTTGGAGAATTTTATCATCTTGAACAAGAAGCTGACCGTGAGCATTATTACAGAACTTTGGTGAACGAATCTCGTGAGCATTTCTTCTTCTCTGGGCGGCTAATTTGAAGACGGTTTTGCTTCCTTATTTACATCCTTACAAGATGCCGAAGACAATAGAAAACTTCCATACTTTTGGCTTACAATTGCGCGCTTCTTCTTCTTCGAAAAACATTTGCGACATATATATGTATCACTTCAAGGCTAGCTTTCTCATCTCTACTTGTAGAACAACACTTTGTTCAAGCGTTTCCTTTTCTAATATCCTTACTTTAGCTTCAACCATGTTTTTTTTTTAAGCCCGGTGAAGGGCATGACATAATTTGTCATCCTGCCAATAAAAAATTCCTCTTTTTCTCCATTGAACTTGTATCAATCAATTTTCACAGCTTCATTCGTTTGTTTATTTGTTTTTCCGTCTCCATAAAACTTTCTGTCAACAAAAGACGGCGTTGCTAGGCGATCTCCTAGGATCAATCTGGCGATTTTTAACCCGGGTTTCATGAATCTTGGTTGCAGATGGTAGTCAATCTGGGTTTGATGTCCCGCCACTGCAGTAAGTAATCACGTGTCGGCTTTGTTTGATGAGCATGGTATTTAGCATAGATCTTATGACGTAATTCACATACTAAAGATATCTCCACCTGGCGAAAATCCCTGTCCTCGATCGCAGTCTTTATAGTCTTCGTTTGTCTTCCCGACATGTCCTTTCAAATCTCCGTAGACAAGCATGTTTTTGATAAGGTTGCGAATGCCAAAAACTTAAAAGTATTCAATTTAATGGAAAAGATGGGTAAATGCTCAGAGTCTGCAAATCGTTTGATTTCAATATTTTCCAAGTCCATACCTATGAATGCATTCATTTACAGCACTTTTGGCCAAGAGTGTGCATGCTATGTCAGAGTATAACGATTAGCTTTAAAAAAAAAAATGTCAAAACGAAACCTTGTTTGCTCCATCACGATTGGCTCTTAAAATGTGTCAGCAAGTCATTTTTCGTAGCTACTGTCCCATTACACTGCAAACACATGTTCAACGCCTGATACGTATCTCATTTAAAATGCAAGAGCATTCATGTACTCATTGATTCATCCAAACCGCATTGGAATTCCCCATTCTCTACTAAAAACATGTAATTTTATCTGCACAAAGGAATGTGTAAAGACCACACATCGCGAGTTAGGAATCCCAATTATCCATCGTCAAGGCGTCGTTAATTTATTTTTTTTTTGTTAAATTAATTAATTTACTCAAATTAACCTTCTACAACTGATGATTATTATTAGTTAATTATTTTTTCGAGAAAATTACTAAAAAACAAAACAAATACCCTAAACACTGTAACGACACCTTATCAGCGAGTTCACTTGAACTATGCAACTCGGTGTTTATAAATTCACCTGTGTATTTGCGGTGTGACAACGTCGACGCCAAAGGTGTTTCTAAAGTCGTCGTCATCATTGTGTTGTGTGTTTTGTAGTCAACGAACTTTTCAATGAAATCAACATCCAACTACTAGTGCAGCTCGCTCGCTGTAATTCAAAACTATCTCAAAGATACACACAATATCTACTAGTGATAGTGCCCGTATCTATTGGTTGTATTATTATTACAAAAAAAAAAATGTATCTACAGTGTGTACAAAGTAATTGTTGTGAGCGCACAAACCTAACTACTAACATCAACAAAACACTTGTTGTTACATGATCCCAAAGCCTGATGCTGCCTCTTGCTTTGCTTTGCTTTGCTGCTGCACACACACACTAAAGCGTTTTGACATTTTTATTAATAGCTCCAACACGATTTAGCTTATTTAATTTTGACTTGGTGTTTATTATTATGCATTTATATCTGTTTGGCTTTGAGTAACACCTATATGCATTATTCATGAGATCATTAGTTGAATTGGTGGACTGTTTTTTTTGGTGCAACTATGTGTGTTGAGCAGCTCATGGACTTGCAAGAAGAAACCAAAAAGGAAAACCACTGTCGCCGCCGTGATTTTCGGCGAACGTCAAGCTGAGTACGAGGGAGAGAGAGAGAGTTTTTTTTTGACAAGGTAAAGGCGACGAAGCTTTTGCAACGTCCTTGACGGCATACTGCGCTTGCACTTGTGGATGAATTAACTGAAATTGTTCGCAGTTTGCAGTTTGGATGCAATGAGGTCTCTCTATTGGATTTGTGCGCGTGAATTGTTCAGGTTGTGCCTATTATAATGGAACAGTGTTTGCTGAAGGGCAGGTGGGAATTTCGCAAGTTTCGCATTGCGAAAAACATGGATTTGTACTTGAAAATTGCGTGCAATTTTTTACTGTAAATTGACAATCTAAGAGGTGATAGTTGCTTGCAGTTTTATCGGGATTTGTTCATAAAAATCCTTATAGAAACTATTTCTCCTCTTACCAATCACCTCTTCACAATTTTATAGTTCGATTTGCAGATATCTGAGTCCACATCTCCAAGTTGCTCTTATGTGAGAAATTTTGATTCCTTTTGTATATAAGCTTTAATTCTGAGGGAACTGGGGATCTTCTTACAGGACACTACGGTTTAATGCCCATGGTAAGAGTACAGATGTTCTATGGTACCTTCTTCTGTTTAGCTCTTGCAGTCAGATATCAACTTGTCCATTGTACTACCAGAAAGCACCCCTTTACGCAGCCTTTTACTGTATAAGTTTTCTCGTCTTATGAACGAATTCGAGTAGGCACTTCAGTGGCGAGCACAGCACTCATCACATCCGCACCTAGAATCTGCAGTCTGATACGAGCAAAGGTAGGACAATCACATAGGAAGTGTTTCGCAGCGTCGTCACTCTCTCCACAAGCTTCACAAATAGTTGCATCGCTTGAGCCATCATATTAAGATGCTTAACAAAAACGGAGTGCCTTGTAAGAACGCCAATAAGTTGTATGGATTCTTTTCTGATGAGAGACACCAAGACTGCCGCGGGTTTCTCACTAACGCCTGGCAGCATCCGCTTAGTCAGCCTACATCCACGAGAGATATGGCACGCACAATTGTGTTCATAAGCAACCCAATCATCCATGGTAGCACTGACCGTTGATGCAGTGAGGATCTTCTCCTCTGAGCCTTGTCTAGCAATTTCATCGATATCTCATATCCCGTGACCTTGTACCCAGATGAGTCAATAAATTGAATCTTGCGACACAGTTCAAGATTCTCTTGAATTCACCAACTAATTTGGATGTGGTTAAAGGGTTTAACAAAGCCTTAAGCGCAGCTTGACTGTCACTATAGACACAGATATTACAACCCTTCCACATATTCTTAAAAATGTGACTCGCAGCAATTAGGATTGCCAATAACTCCTTGATAACAGAGTGATGCTTACCCAATGAGTAATGCAGTCTTGCCCTGATCCTTGATCGGTTTTGGAACCATCTTTGAAAACACGACTACATACCATTCCTGGCTCAGATGTTGGCAGTAGCCAATCCTGAATACCAGGAAAGTAGACAGCACCAGATGACATATCCATAAGACTACAGTCATAGGAAAGGTGTCGTGCTAGAATATTAAAGCTACAGTGCGGCTCATACCAAACACCACTTTATCTGAGTCTGTATATAGGTTGTAACGAACACCGCATGATATAAGTATAGAAGTGCGCTTATGGTACACCAACACTCTCGGGAGGAGGTCACATAGAGTTCAATACGTCGCTTGGTTGAAGCATTTGGTCAATGATACAATAGGTAGGGTTTTCCATCCTTACCCAATGCGTTCATGATTGTCCTTGAAGATAGTTTCGATTCAAGTGTTTGGTAGGGATTATTTCAAGAGACATCGGGTATTAGAATTCGATTTAGATATAGCTTGTCGGAATATAGAGCAACTGAAAGCATTGGAAATGCATGCGTCTTTATCAGGAAATCAATTTTATCCCATGGCGTTCAGTACATAGTAATGAACAATATAATAATGAACTGATAACAACATTGGATACTGACAACCCCAATCATTTTCAAAGTTTCAACCGAGTTTTTGTTTAATAATCATCCTATGAACTAAAAACTCCACCATAATCAAAATTGGGAAACATAAGCTAATGTCATGACTGAACGAAATACATTCCTATATTCTCTAAATTCCATTCATCCCATCCATCTGCCAAATCAAAAATTCATAGTCCCACATTTTTTTGCAAATTTTCAATAAAAAATGTCATCTGTCAAATTTACGTATGCAATGAGCGACTAAAAGTGTTCTCTCTTTTGTTTTCTTATGTTTGCAAAAGTAAACAAACATTTAACGAATAGACGTTGGGCTTATTATGTGTTAGATAATTCTGAGTATTCGTAAGTTTACATACATATGTATGCTTGTGCGAGCAAATTGTTACTTATTTGTTTTACATACTGTACCTGCTGTTCAGAACAAAACAATGAAAGTCATGCCGATTCCAAACAAAAATCTTTGCTAATGATGTCTATTGGCGCCATATGAGTCCTGTTGTTCTATTTCTCAGGAGATGTAAAGTATAGTTCTCCAAGAGAATAATTGAGAAAATCCAAACAATTTAGGATAATACAAATGCATTTTACATTGATGGTACCACCATTAGCATTGAAGCTGGCTGCAATTTAGAGGACAAAACCAGATTTTCTGGCGCTTTGGGGAAATGATGACTGTCTTAAAGACTAGATCTCTTCGTGTCCTTTCTGAGGCTCGAAGTACAATAAGAAATGTTCGGCACCGGACTCATTCAAAAATATTTTTTTTCTTTTTTTTGTGATTTGGAATGATAATGACAACTTAACATCATAAGGCCCACATAACTGTCGAGGGCAACAATACTATAGACCAGAACCAGACCTTGGATTTTGGCGTTAAGGGCACAGGGATTCAGCTCAATCACCGTCCACGAAATTATTATAGGTATTAAGGTACTACCTTTCACCAAACTTTCCAAATCAATCAATGTCTACCGCGAATGAGAGTAGACGTTCTGGATGTTTGGGTGCTTGTAGAGGCCTGCGACTTTAGTGTGTTGAGGATGAAGGTGTTCCAGAACACAAACTGCATCCCTCGGAGGATATAATGGATTTCAGTCGCTCTTTACAACACATAACTATGAAATTTTTGGAAATTTGTCTCATCAACATTTGAAATAGTCAATGTCGCTCCCAAACTGATTTCAAATAAGACACCAACATAATGATAAGTACATAAAAGAACAGAACTTAGTCCACCATTTCAGCTCTACGCAGTTCAGCTAAGTTTCTTCTTCTATATATAAACTTATTAATCGTCCATTTGCTCTCTCGTTAAAGACGCCCCCATATCTCAAAAGACACCTTCCTCCTAAGTCATTGCTCTGAAAATCGCACATCAAATATTGACTGTTCCCGATGCTCCCAACTGTCATACGTAAATAATGACAAATTTAAATATTTCCTCAATGAATAAAAAAATGACAACTGCATTTCAATCTTAAGCAAGCATACCAACCAATTTGCTTCCGTCAAGTCGTTAACCACACGAAAAAATACTCAAATATACAACAACAAACCAGAAGCCATGTGCCACCAATGAATCATTCCAAAAAATAACAAACTGTCATCGAGGAATTTTTCATAATTTCTTCAGCAATTTCCCATTCAATTCGGCGCTTTAAGTAAACAGACAAAATCAACCGACAAAAAAGTATTTTAAAATGCAAAAGACCCAGTGGCAATGACGACAACGGCTCAATAAGGATCTTCTTCTTCATAATTATACTCATTCGCAAGGCATGCCGAGTATTTTTATGACAGAGAGCGAGGAATCTCCAAAATCGACTCGAGAGTCGAGATATGGCAAACCTTAGCGCCAAAGATGCTGCTTACACACCACTTGAGCTGGGCTCGTTTTTCTTTCGAAAATAAGCAAAGCAAGACAAATTAAATGAGAAGGGAGTGCCAAAACGATTTCTTGCAAAATTTAAGCGGTTAATTTGAGAGTCCGTCGCCAAGTAGGTACGTGTGCGACAAACAACCTCTTTCGTATAATGAGTGAGACTTGTATGTTTGTTGTAGTAGGGAGCCCTAAGCAAGCCTCATAAATCAACACAAGAGTGTATGTATGCTTTGGCAATCCTTATGCAGGTTCAAAACGCAGTCAAAAGAAACAACGAACGTCCAAATATTATATGAAAAAGAGAAAATAAATCCTTAATCGTGGGGTGATTTATGGCCATCAATTAGGGGAGTGAAATGTCATTTGTCTTTAGGTGATTTAGTGTGACAATCATTGCGTCTTTTCTTTTTTTTTTTTACTTGCTTTCGACTCTTTTGCGGTTTGAATGGTTTGCCCTTTCATGGCTACACATTGGCGATTGTGCAAATCAAATTAATTTAATTTGATTTTTATCGAAAGTGTTAAAGAATGAACACTAGACTGACGAGTACTTCGTTTGGATTGTTGGATAATCCTTGTCGCAACTTGTGGTTGAAAGCAAGTCGCTATGAACTGTTACTAGGTAACAGTTGCTAGCAGTTATAAGGTCTTAAGTAAGGATGTGATACTGTCGAAGGGAGGTTCAACAGCAGAAAACTTTATACAGTCGCCAAAGAGCTGATAAATGATGGCAGCTCTTCTCAACACCCAACGTGGGAGACTTAGTTTATTTCGAATGAAGACCAGCATACACTAGAGATGCTATAGTAACCAACCACAAGTCCAAGCAAGAATGAGATCACTTCTGCGATCACTGAAAAGCAACAAGTCTCCGATCTTGTTATACCAACGATGCGTCCAGGAGTGGTACCAACTGCTATAAGCTTTTCGAACGAGTTGTCTTAGGAAAAGATTATCAAGGCCCTATAGTGCTTCATATATGAAAGAACTGCACTAAACAAGCAACAATTAGATGGAAAGAAGATGGACTCGATAGTGTTCCAAATAATTTGATAAGGTGATCTTCTTCGAACTTATAAACTTCAATACATAGCCCTGATACCTAAGTCAAGGTAGATCACCCAGAGGACCCTGATTGCTTTCACAAATACGTTTAAAATTCCTTTAAATCAGTAAACTGATCATGATATCCTTGGCTCGAATGTGCGACTATACTGGAGATTATCACGGACTACTTCATCAACAGGAAGTGAAGATACTAAACCAACGAAGGCGTCATATAGTACAACGCTCGGTCCCTGTGCTTATATTTGATAGAGTTTGCTTAAGTTAAGATAAACGACTTTTCAGATGACGAAGCCGTGGTGACAGTGAATTCACGAAAAGGAGTCTGCCTTGAAAGAAGCAGTGGCCACTAAGAGACCAGTGTTATAATAAAGCAAAAGAAGAAGAAATAGCAGCATCTTTTGCACGGTGTCAAGCTACGGTGAAATGCTTATCACAAGCCTTTACGCATCCTGAAGGGACGGATAAAGAGCGCAAGGGCAATTATCCTCATAGTTCCTGTCCAGGGATGGGTGACTCTCGAAAATGCTTCCATAGATTTGCGCACGATAGCGTGCCTTTCTGCCGTCCCACACAGATAAGTCTAAAGATTCAGAGGTTTGCAGAGGAAAGAGCGAACCTGGTAAGGTTGTTGCTGCTAATGATTCATATGGTGAACTAAGGAGTATTTGGAGGTATGTGGCTTGAGTCGAACTTACACCTAACAACAGTTCTCCAAGAGTGTTGGAAACGTGTAGGGTGGGAAGAGTGCACACATGAATGTATACCTGGAATTCGAAGTCAAAAGTGGGGTTCGGCAAGATTGCGTACTTTCACCAATACTGTTTTTATTGGTGATTAGCGATGTGCTGGATGCGATGATGGAGAAATTGGATGGAGTCTTACATTTGAACTCAAACAGCTCGACTATGACCACGATGTTTGCATTCTGTCTCATAGAATAATGGACCTTCACCAAATGACAGCAAATGTGGAGAGGGAAGCAAACGTCGTTGGGCTAAAAACCAACTCGCTAAAAAACAAAAATTATCAGTCTAGGACCGAACTCATGAAAACATATATGCATTGCTGGACAAACGGTTGAGAGAATAGAGAGTTTCCAATACTTTCGGAGTATTGTCTCAACCGACAGCGGAACCGAACTGGTATAGCCGTATAGGCAAAGCTAAAACCACAGTTTGCCGAAGTAAGTAAGCTTAAACACCAAGCTACGACTGTTCCGTTCAAATGTTGAATCCATGTTGCTTTATGGATGTGGTACCTGGAAAGTGACCATCAGTATCACGAGGAAGCTGCAAATATTTGTTAATAGGTGCCTGCGTTACATCTTAGGGATATTCTGGACAAACAGTATCTCTAACGAACAGTTTTACCAGAGAACAGGCCATGAACCTATAGGCACAACCATACTACGACGAAAGTGGCAGTGGACTGGTCACACTCTCTCAAAGGGTGACAGATCCATAGCGATGCAATGGAACCCTCTTACCCAGGATACGCGTCGGTCCTAGGAGTACGTAGAGCAGAACAGTTGAAAAGGAAGCACTAGGGGGTACAGGACATAAGTAAGTTAGTAAAGTGTACCTGCCATCGATTAATCGGAATTGGGAATCGTGCTATTACCTGGGATAGTAGTTCCTGTTCATCACATGTTATGTAATTGCCTTGCCCTATCCGTCAAAAGAATGAGAACTCTTGGTAGTCATTTCTTCTCGGAGCTGGAAGACCTAGGCAACGTAAACTGATGGACCCCTTGAGATTCATATCACTGTCTGGGTAGTTCATAAGCGGAGTTTCTCTTACAACGTTTCCAGGGTTATATGACTTTTTTCCATATTCTGATGACTTCATTAAAACATCTAGTCACAAAACTTTTTTCCCCAAACTCAAATAGAAACAAATACTTCCTGACAGTCTGCGCAAAAGCCTTAAGGGATCATGTATGTATCTATGTAATTGAGAAGTATTATAGATTTTGATGAATAATCATAATTGTATCCTCACTATTCTCCAGCCTTGGTAACGTAACTACTGTTCTATGGACAACCGAACACCACAACATGCGTTAAGAACCCAAACTGTAAGTCTGTCAATTTTGTAAAATTATGATCTACCTCCAAGTCACAATGAACTCCTAGCCTAATTCCTTCCTTGATTACATCACAAAACCGCCATCATCATCAGTTTTTTATTAACTTGTCCATTTCCTGGTGTGTACGCGTAGTGCAATGACTTTTTTTTTTTTTTTTGCCTGCCCACCACTGACCAGGGTCCATTCTAATCGCTTTTATATCCTTCCGTGACACACTGCCTCCTTACCATCACCATAACCATCCAATCGCTTAACTTTGAATGATGAATTACTCTGAGGGTCATTGAACGAATGACACACAAAGCCGGGGCCTATAAATAACCATAACCACCGAAAATAGGATCCTTTTTGTGGTTTCTTAGGTTAGTGCTCCTTCAGCACAAATCCTCGGCATCTAACCCCTCCCAACACATCCTTAAAGCAGCACATTCAAGCAAATCAAATTGTGAACTGTGTGCTCTTCCTTTCAACTCCTACCACCATCCTGTCTTATGAGTCAATAAAAGAAAAAAAAAAAAAGAAGCAAATCATTCTCAACAGCTAACAGTAACCACCAACAGCTTTATTATTATTTGTCCCACCATCCTCTCTCTTTCTCTCTGGCTTGCTTTTTGGCTGCGTTCTTGTCCGGGTTCAATGACCACAAAAGTAAAAAAAAAATCCGTTTTCCATTTAACATTTCAGCCGAAACGAAAATTTCAAAAAAAAAAAAACTTTTGTGCGTCGCCATACGCAAGAAGAAATGTGCGTAGAGTTGTAAAAGAAGTTTACAAATTCAATTTACACACACAGTCACATGGTAGCAAACCGATAGATACTCACGCATAAACACAAAGTGTTTGACTTTGTCATGGAAACGCATATCGGGTAAAACAATAAAACGAGCAGGAAAAGAGCTTTTCCTCCCCATTAAGACAGGTCTATGTCCTTTCGGCCAGGATGGGGGATGGTGGATGTAATAATTTCGAGTACAATGATCTTGTTCCTTGATATTAAGGGATTTCCTCATCGCCTAGTTGCGTGGGAAATCAATTTGAAAAGGGAATTAATGACATGGGGATGTAATTAAGAAAAAAACCCGTCATTAATATGGGGGGAATAGCTTAAAGGACAATTTATATTCAGGATACACCAGAGCTTATGGTGTGGCTGTTGGAATATTAAGTAAAATGTCTAAACGTATCAGTAGAAGACTGATGTATTTATGACAAAGAAAAGGGATTTAGTTTGTGGTAAATTTAAGAGGGAGATACTTTAAAGAGGGTAAGCATTTAAGAGCTTAATAGGAATCATTTAGAAAAGTATATCAGTTACAGATAAATTGGAATGCTAAAGCTACTTGTATAAACAGGGACATGGGTATTGTATTTAGTGCTAGTAATTTCTTAAAACCTATCTTAAAGTCTGGTAATTCCCTTAAATTGTTTTTCCAATCTGGTAGTTGATGTGTTAGAAAAAGGAAAGTGTGGTTACTTGACACCCTCTTGTAGCTGCAATCCAATGGAACTACCGGTTGATTAGCGATTGACAGCTGTCAAGTGGAGACCAGACCAGAGTGGACACGGAGACATGACAGATGGGAAACAGTTGTGGAATATTGAGAGGATGGCACGTGGGAGTATATCGTGAAGGCGCTAGTACATAAATAATAACTGATTTAACTCCAAAAGTCCCATTTTATTATTTGATCCAGCTTCAACAGGCAAATATTATGAGGTTTTTGGCTACGATAGCTTAAAGGAGCGTGCAGCTCAAAAAATGGTTTGCTCGATTCTGTTCTCAAAGTTTCGGTTTCAAAGATGTCCCTCGATCCGGTCTTGCTTGTATTGAAAAAATGATGGTGAATTCCTTCAAAAAGTTGAAGAATACCGGCATAAAAACAGTGCTGACTTCACTTACATCCAACAGCGTGGATATAGGTAAGAGGAACCTAGATGTTTCAATGTCGCCTGATCTGACAGTGTAAGCTTGAATTGCTATAACCGAATCTATGCTGAAAAGGAACGTTATCGAGCCATTTAAGTAAAGAAGGGTAGGCAAAGACGTTACATAGATAATTGCAAAGTCAGAGTTGATGCCAAGGAGGGGTATTTCAGAAGGACCTGTTCTGAGCTATAGAAACCCGGCCAGGGGATTGATTCTGGCTTTCCATTGCAGCAACTTATAAATTTGAAGAGATCAATCGAAAATAAAGGATAGAATTGAACGACAAATATGATGTTGACGACACGGCAAGTATTTAAAAAGTTTTACTGGGAAATCGACGTTACGACTTCTGAAGATTGATGGGTGGTCACTGTATAGCGGTCAATAAATGTCAAGTCCCAAACATGTCCAATTAATTTTCGCAGTAACAAAATTGAATAGATCGCTCCAAAAGCACTTAGTGCATTTCAAAACTAAACATCTCCCCAGTCAATTTGGACTCCACCCATGTATTGAATAAATATTGAAAGCTAATACCACTTGAGTTTCAAATACTAATACACCAATTCTGTCTTGTCTATCTTTTCTTTCCCAGCTTTTCGGCGACCGGAAAGATCTATTGTGCCGAATGGCAGATGTACTATCTCTCTTATGAAAGAAATCCCACTTAACTAAGTGTTTCCTCTTCTAGGCACAGTTGACAATCGCTGTCTTGACACAGATTCAACTTGTTAGTGTAAAGCTCACCAGGTTCCTTATTCATTCTTTATCTAAGTTAAGGATTTCCTTATAGGAACATGACTTCATTAGTTGCTTGGATTGTCATAGACTTGGACCATCAATCAAGTGGTCTACACGAAGTTTCTTTTCACAGTTGATGGTACAATACGGTTTAGGGCCTATGAACGCAGATTCTGAGCCAGTCTTAGCAAGCTCATCTGCTAATTGGTTGCCTACATTTATTTCCCTGGTGTTCAGTGACCTTTTAACTTTTAGCATCCAATCCCTAAGTGCTATCCTAGTGGCATGGATCTCAGCTTGGAACACAAAAGAAGTAGACCGAAATCTTTGTGTTGTACCCAGATCTAATCCATTTTGAATCCGTCAGCGAATCAGGCCAGACTCTTGAGATCCAGGGTTGGAACACCATTCAACCAATTTTCACGATCCAACATTTTAACCTCAAATCGAAGCAATGTTGGCTGACCATAATAGGTCAGTTACATAGTGCAGAATATGTCTCTTTTAGGAACTGATTTGAGTATGTTTGGGTCTCTCACTAGGTCACCATATTTAGCAGCAATCTTCTTAAAGATGATTGGGCTAACAATCGATTTCAGAGTTGTAATAGGACAAGTATGCACAGTTCAGATAATACCAAGGTTGTCTGCCTTTGTCTGTAGGCCACGAGACTATGGACGAATATGTGACAATGGGTCTCGCCGTCATTATGTACAACTAATGCATCGTTTTGGAAGAGAGACCCCAAGTTCTGTCGTATAGGTAAATACTGGCTCACAGTCGGCCGAGTCGGCGTCTAAAGTAAACACCAGATTTACTTCAGTGGAATCTTCTACCATCACAAGGAAGATATGGTCGCCTTCTGATGAAAACAGAAAATAGGGATGAATATGGAGATACAAAAGACCTCTTTCAACCATGTTTGAGTCATCACGGGGTATTACACTCAGGGTTAAAAGGAAAGGAGGACACTATGGTTCTTATTATTATTATATGCCACGTGTCCAGCACATCAGGAACAACAACATTCAGACCGCTTCCGTACTGCAACAAACAACTTCATTAAATCACCTGGTCTGTATGCAGCAACACAGTAAGTAGACTTGTACCAGACTAGAAGAGAATGAGGTTACTATCATGGGCATCAAAATGGATCAGCTTTGACCTGACAGTGGATCCTCCTTGCCAGCCCACTTACCGTTCCAAATTAGTGAGGTTATCTCAACATTTCAATACAATTTCATCAATGAAATCTAAACTGCAGAATTCATCAGTAACGTATCTAAAATCCGTTAAATTAAACCATATAATCCATATCAAGTAACCGAAATCCCAACCAAGTGTCCAAGTCTATTTATATTTAAAACTCCTGCGGCAAATTAAGATTAATTACCTTCAATCCAAAAATATCGAAAAAAATCAAAACGCCAAAACAAATTTATTTAATTGCTGTCTAAAAGTACAAAGCAAAAAAAAAAAAAAACTCTAAGAAGAAGAGAAATCCCCAAAGAGTAGGTACGAGTGCGAGAAACAAAAATCGCCAACCGATTTCGAAAGATTGATTTTTTGACAACTCAATTTACGGGGGGCGAAGGCGAAAGGAAGAGAGTGTGGGATATTAGAGGGAAAAAAAACGATATTTTAACGGACCATTGGCTTTCATCTGAGCCATATCCACTTCTTTTTTTTTTTTTAGTTTTTTTGTTGCAGATTATATAATTAGCCATTAATTTACATCACTAATGTATTTTATAAAAATGAAAAGTATCTACAGATTGGTATAGTTTTTAAAGTTGCAATTTTTATTCGTGTTTTTTCGGTTCATTTCACTTTGCGGACAGTAATACCTGCCATTGAGATTCGCTGGTAGAAAAAAAAATATTTCGAAATATTTGTTTCATAACTAGCTTCAGATTCATGCATAAATCTGAGGAATATTTCTTAACTGAGTTTTTTTTGGGGAATTACCAAACTAATCGTCGTGTGGATGACGCAGGTTGTAGAAATTTAATAGGAAATAACCTCCGCATAGATCGCAGCTATAATCAAATAGTTGGCTGTCAAAGCTTGTCATCGGTTTTGTGAAAATTGAAAAACGTTTAGTTTTTGAAAGAGGAATAAGGTTAGGCTAGGTGGGAGAGGGTGGATGATTCCATTGTGCTTCGCTGGAAGATCTTATTTGAAGGAACTAATAAATAGGGTAAAGTTCAATGTTATTTCAGCCTCCTCTTTTGTGAAAATCATGATTGAATTCAGTGAACTCTTCCGCCGAGATTGATCCAGAATATAAACCTTTGTCAATAGGAAGCATAGACAGCTGAGTTCCTACCTGACGCAGATGCTTACTGGTTATGGATGCTTCAAAGTACACCTTCACAGCCTCGGGCATAAGGACAATTCTCATTGGCCAACGAGCATGCATGCAGTCGAAAACTTGGAACTCATTATGTTTCGCTGTCCCAGACAACCTGCTGGTGAACAGACTAGATGAGGACTTAACCCCAGAGACAGATGCTGGGCATGCAAGAAGTCGAAGTCCTCGAAGCTCATAGAACAGTGCAAAGAGGTACTCGTCTCCCTTGGACATCAGTCTCAGAGTGCCGGGTTATAGAAATTGAGGGTGCTGATGAGTTAGCAAGGCCGGTGTCTGATCTGATTCAAACGTCGCGTTGGGGGCCCTCAATGGTAGGAAATGGGATAGGGAGTGTCGTATTCAGGCAGATGTGACCCATGTACTACTGGAACAGAATACAAGAACTAATGAAAAGAAACTATGCATATATTGCAAGAATTATGGCATGTGATACTCACTGGTTCATCGTGGTTCATACGGCCAGAAAAGGCATTACAATTTGGATCAACCCCCGGGAGTTAGAGACCGGTTCTTTTCACCATACCATATCCCTTTCCACTGATCTGAAACCTTTTCTGATCACTTTAGCATATTTTACGCGGAATTAATAAGAATTGAGACAATCCTTCTCTGGTTAAGGTATACAGCAAGTATTTTCACGGACAGATAAGACGACAGCGTCCTAGATCACAACATCAAATGTAGTATTTGATTGCACTCGTTACTTATGGTTATGAATATATATAAGCAATCTAGCATTCACCTTGGGTGTTAGGCAACAATGGTTTTCAAGAAAATTGCTTAGAGCAGAACCGAAACCGAACAGCACATCAAACAAATTATTGGGTGCTTATGCCTCGGGGCTATTGTAGAGGTTTTTGCCCTTAGTTTTCAATCCAACATCCTTTTAGGACGGCAATACCATGCATACAATTTGTCAGCAGCTTTAGCTAGTGTTTGACCACACACAAACAAATGGAGCAGACAATATTTGTATTCTCAAAAGACACTCATTTGCTTATTAGGGTAGACTTTTGGATCTCCCCTCAAAGGATGTCTACAAGAGTTTAGATTGAGGAACAGGTTAACCTTTCTTCAAATTCTTCGTACTTATCCCGCCATGGATACTAGAAGAAAGCTTCAGAGTTTCACCTAAATGATCTCACTAACATTTTAGTCGGACGTATTCCTTGCTCTGACTGGGTTACAGAAAATTAGATCTCCTTCTATTGACGGTTCATTTAAACCAACAGTAGGTGTGCAGGTGACCATCTAAATGCTGAAACCCTTTGCTTCTCCAACGACGAAGTTGATTTTAACTGTGCAGCTGTAGCTGAGAGAACAGCCTCACTGACTTTTGTAACAGCAAGACTCAGTCTTTAATTCCTCGAGCCTATCCTCAGTCTCTTTAGAGTAGGGTTTTTCTCTTTTGTTTCAAGAGTCCAAAGTACCAGTGTTTCACGGTCCTTTTGGTGATCTATCGATGTTGTTATACATCTCTTTTGACCAGTAACTAACTTGCTTTGAGCTTTGTGCTGTTATGACCAACAATAGAACACAGGAGTTCCATTAGACTTCTGAGGAACACGAGAGGAATTCCCTCTGCACTAGACACTAACTATTGGTAAGTGTCACCGAATTACATTGTAGGAACTAGAAGGAAGAGGATAATTGCAATGAGTTTCTGAAGTCATGTCTATCCCTCGACATACCTAACATCCTTTAAGAGGAAACGGCGAAGCCTAAGTTTAACACAGTTCCGGAGTCTTTTCTTCCTAAAGTTAGATGCACGATCTCGTTTGTTTTGAATTGATCTCTTGGACTTTGTCTTCACCTCTTCTTCTGTCACCGTCCTCTTAAATGCAAATTAGTTGTCTTACCCGCTCGGCGGGTCAAATCGATTGCCTATCTGGAGAGATACATCTTCAGGTACACGGTTGGGACTTAGGTGTTGGATTTCCCACCTTTTTTTTTCCTCATAACCAAAACTCACATATTCGGTAATCACTTTGCTTTTTAGCAAAACGTATCGAGATACATATGGACGTGTGTACTCGGATTTCGTTAGTTTCGCTGGTGTATGCAAAATAGTTTTTCTTATCCGATAGATCTTGGCATTGACACCATGACACAACGCTGTGCTTAGAAAAAATTATGCAAACAACTTTTACAAGAAGCCTCCAATATCTTTTATTGCTTATTTCATCACTAGGATTGGTATCTTACCTAACAGATGTCCAAGATTACAAGCCGTGGCCTTTACAAAGCGAGAAACTTCACACTTGTGTCATCTTTCAAAGTTATTTATGATTCTTTCAATTGAATGAATTTCAATCTATCTAAACAGAATCGACAGTGCATATCTTTTAAGTAGACAAACCTAATTTCTTATCAGAACTTTAATTGGAGTGCAATCCCAATGGGAATCGGAACAATCTATCTACGCACTTTAGAATATTTGTTGCTAGCAACATGTATCTTAGTTTCCCGCGCGCGTATCTGTTCACTCAGACACGAAAGAGAGAGAAAGAGTACAAGAGAAAGAAGAGAGTTTAGAAGAAAGAGAAAAAGAAGAAAAGAACTCTTCTACTTCTGGTGTTGCTTCGTTGATTTTCTATTTTTGTTGCCTCGCTCTTTGCACAGTCATTCGCCACACACATGGATACAAAATCGCTGGCGTGTGTGTGTGTGAGCCGTTTTGAAAAGATACGAATACACGACACAAGGAGGACTGTGAATAATAATATAACATGCATAGTGCAATGACCCTACCTCGCGTTGACCCACTTACGGAGCCGCGCTGCGAACGGTAAAGAAGTGGAGTCAGTTCGGGTTTTTTTTTCCTTCTCTCTTTATTCATGAGTTTTTTTTTTGTTTAATTCTTTCATTCTATGTTCATTTGGTTAGATTGCGGTGGTGTTTCTCTTGCGCTGCTTGCTGGTTTCGTCTCCTCGTATCGTCGTATCTATATGAAGCAATTTTTCATATTCTTCAGTTGCTTTGATGGAAGTTGCCAAGAAGTGGAAGAGGAAGAGGACGAGCAGGAGGAAGAGGTGGAAATACTTTATAACTATTTGTGCGGCATTGCGTGTGTGTATAGATGCATAGATACATGTTGCGGTGCATGCGAGGAGGGAATGATTTTTGGGTGGCACTCTATACACTTGTTTTAACGTTTCGTTTTGCACACGAGTGTTTTGTACGTTTTGTGCGTACATTTTCGAGAGGTTTTTTTTTGATTTAGTTTTGTGTATTTATTTGTTTGTGGGCTGTCCGTCCGATTTAATTGTTTCAATATGTTACTTGTGCATAGTAGGTAGGTGAAATGAGCGAACGCATAATTGCGCAGAATGATTGAGTGATGACGGTGGATTTTTGATCAGTTTTCTTTGCGATAAAGAAAAATTTCTTGTTGTCTTAAAATTTATCCATTTATTTGTCAGGTGAATTAATGGATTTGCATTAATGAAATGGATAATGTCCAATGCACTATCCAAGGATTAAGTATCTTTTCTTTGAGTAAACAACTAAAAGTTGCAGATTTTTTCAAGTTTTTATGCAAGTTAATTGAACTGTCAGTTTGGTCATTATGTGCAATTGATATGAATGGAGGGAATGGTGGTGGTTTTGACAGTTTCATTGGGGAAGCTATCGATTTTTGAATTTGAAAGGCGATTATGCCATAGATTAATGGTTTAAATAGGCAGTAAGGCAGTAAAAAGGATAATAGAATTAATTAATCAGGGGATTAAGACGAAAGTGGACAGTAGTGGAGGCAATCGAGTAGAATGAGGTTAGAGAAAAGGATTTAACTATTTTTATATGCAGATACATAGATATCTGGTTCATTTTGTTGTTTCAGGAAAGGCAAACTTTAAGACGTGTTTGAATATAGAGCACAGACGAACTAAATTTGGCCGTCAACTTGGTGTCGTCTGACAGATTTGCTCCCCCAAGCTAAAATCCACCCAAAAACGAATTTGAGTTTTGACGTTTCAGCAAACTTAAATGGAACCTCACCCCCTCACCCATGCAAGTGAAATTTTGGCATATCGTTTGTATTTACAATTTGTTTTTGTTAAAGGAATCATAACCTGCAAAAAATATTTCGGTCAAAAGGAAGCAGCAGGACAAATTTCTAGTTAGGTTTTGGTCACAGGAAGGCTCACATGTATTCACAGATGAGACGATTTAGGCTCCGCTTTTTTAGGAAATGTGCGGGCAGAGGAAGTGCAAGCTGACTGTCTAATTTAGTTCGTCTATGATCTAGGCCCTAGGCAGTATGAGTCAAAAAACTTCAGGCTAGGTCTACCGAATGCCATGAAACTATGAGCCTTTAATCGAGGGAGTGGGTAAGCCTGCGAGGAAAAGATTGAAAGCTTGTGAGCGAGCAAAGCAAGTCTTCCTGAGCGACGTCGATTGCAAGTATATGTATATGTAGTTTTATGCCAACGTGTATGAACCATTCACAAGTCCTAATAAAAAGGAGTACACTGCTTAGCACTTAACGTAGTATCCATTTCCACTAAATAAACAGAAAAAGCGTAAAGACGACGAAGGTAATGTCCATGAGACACATGTCTGGTAATAGTCAGTGACAGAAAATTACAAGTCTACTAAGGCCTAGCCAGAAGGATAGATGGACAGATGTTGCCGTCATGACTGAATATAGATATGTTCGTCTTCCTTACAGACCACACGCCTCTTTCTGTGTGACTGCTAAGCGCTGATGAGTAGCTGGACAAATGGTTGAGTGAGTAGAGAGAGTATTCTCTCAATCGATGGCGGAACCGGACTGGATATAGCCAGCCGAATAGGCACCGTAAAATCTGCGTTTGGGAAGAACTCAGAATGGCAAGACACGTGGCGGTCTTAGCAGTTCATAACACAGAACAGCTGAGAAGGAACAGGGCAAATGGGAAAGAGTTGTGGAGGTCTGAGGCACATTTTCAGAAACCGCACTGTACACGTTATGGAAGCCCTAGCACCCATAACAAACAAAATTGCAGTATTTGAGCCGAAGAGTAACCCAACGAGATAGAAGGGAAAGAAACCGCGGACGAACTTGCACGAAACGGGTCAATATTAAATGAAGAACTCACCCAGACACAAGTACCCATCCCCTTTGATGTACAGAAAAAGAAAATAGATCAAAAACAGCGGATAAGATCAACACATCCTGGGCAACCAGAGGCGAGTGCATCATATCTCGCAGCTTATGGCCTAAGATGAACGATAGAAGCACCAAGAGCCTCCTATCCTTGAACAAAAGGAAACAAGTATCATGATAGGTGTACTAATAGGTGCAATGGCCGCCATACTAGGCATCAGCTCACCAGACTTCTGTCGGAGCTGTAATGATACAGAAGAAATCAGTCAAAAGCCTGCTATGTGACTGCCCCAACCTCCAAACCCGTCGCTTCCGCTACATGGCAACAGATTTTTCGGTGAACTGGATGACTTTGTGCAAATCCCACTCGGGAACGTAAGTTGTTTTATCAAGAGTACAGGTTGGTTCAACACAAGACTAACCGAACCACGAAGGAATCATAATGGACCAATGGACCCCCGTGGAAGCAACCCTTTGGTGCGCATCACTTATATCATAACATACCAACTCAAAGAGATTGAAGAGCTGCTATTACATCCGGACAAAACAATTGTTTGTTTTGGGTTATGTGGTGGTGGAATCATCTGTTTACTTTTCTTTAAGAACGATTCCAGCCAGACTTTCTATCTCAAATTGAAGCCAGTGAAATTCGGTACCAACCAGACGGCGCTACTTGCAACACAGGCCGTAAGACCATGGGAGAACAATTCAGTGAGTTAATTCCTCGCTTCGGACCGGTGAATGTGCCGCCTAGATCATGTGATATCACAACTCTAGTTTTTTTCATTTAAGGCTATGTAACAACCAAAGTCTACATGGATAAGTTGGGTACGTTGAAAGAATTGAAAGCCATCATTATTCGCCAAATACCACACGAAATGCTCAGACGCGTCGTCGAAAATTATAACAACATTGCCAACATGGCCAACATTGGAAAGAAATAATCTTGAAAAAATAAATGCCAAGAATGGTTCTTTTGTTTGATAATAAATATAACTCAGTAAAATTACTTTTTTCTTATCTCTTTTATACTTTTTAAAAAAGGACCTCTAGCTGAATCAGCTATACAGCACTATCGTGCAACCAATAATCGTCTACTATTCTCCAGTATGATGCGCTAAAACACTACAGATTTTGTCTAAAAAAGGAAGAATTAAAAAAACTGTGTGACCATCAGGGGGAAATGAAAAGGTTGCCCGATGTCAGTCTTGGAAGCAATGCTTGGACAATCTTACAGTGAAATATTAAGCTACGTTAAGAACAATTTGGAAAATCCAAGCCCTAGAGCAGTTCTATAACAACATATCTTCAGAACTTAAGGGGACAAAGAAAGAAGCAGTGACGCAAGTCCCCTTCATTGTTGCATTTTGCCTTCTTGCCAATCTAGCACAATTCAAACACCAAACAGTCCCTCATCAATCAAAGAAAAATCTCCCACTAAATTCCTCGGTTCGAAGAAAAAAAAATCGAAAATCTTAATTGATTGCGAAAAGTCTGCATATAACTTTTTTTCTTAACGCTAGACACTGTAACAATAACGCAATACAATTGTAAGTAAAGTATCGTCGTCAATCACCTTGAGATAAAGCACCGCCAAATAACGCATACGCTTTCCCCACTTTTTAAGTGGTGGCGTCTTCGGTTTTGTATCTATTTAATTTATTTTCACTTTCGAGAGACGCGCATCGCAGTAAAAAGTTATTTTTAGGAAACGTTTGCTAGCTTATTTTTTTTTGTAATTTTATTATTGACTGAGAAAGCTATTTAAATGCTGCTTTAAGTGCAATGAAAATCGAAAGTAGTTTCAAACTAATCGTAAATAGTTTTGTGTATGAGAACATGCTTGCGCTCATTGCGCAATCACTCGCACAGAACAGAACAAATGGGGGTGCGGCGGAGGGTTGTAAGTAGTGTACCCAGCCCACACATAGATCCCGACACAGCCGACATAGAAGGAAGCTAGCTAGCTAGTGGAATGACGACATTTTTAGAAAATGCATAGAATTCATTTTGATTGAAGTACAGATACATATATAGTTTTAGTTCAAATAGAAAACAAATGAATGAATGCACTGTAGAGCTTCGTGGGAGGGGTAGGTACTCGCTACTCTGCGCTGCGAATTTGTTTTGTGACAGTGGATGCCTATCAGAGACTGTATGTAGTTTGACGGGACTTGATTGATGTTTGGACAGTCAAACCGCCTGCAGATGGTAGACGTGCTAATTATGTGCTGGAACAAAGTTGGAAGCAAAAATTGCCTCGTCATGATGACGATGATGAGGAGGAGAAATCGCATTTTAATCTGAAGCCTATATCGGACTATGTAATCTCCAAAACTAATCTAAATCTGTTGCAATTGGATGAATAAAAAAATGGAGCAAGAATAGTCATTTCGCAAAAATCTTTGTCGGTAATTATAGAGCAGAGTGCAGTGCTGCACTGCAACGGTAATTTCGGGGGAAAACAAAAATCTTTCAACTTGTTAAGTGTTTTGTTGCAGCATTGTTGCCAATTCGTTGGAAATGTTGCACTATTGTTTCAAGAGGATTTCCCCCTGAAGTAGGTCGGGGGAATTAACCTCTGACTCTGCTGCGGCATAAGTTATTGTCGACGGTTTACTTTTGTATCTTATTGTGAGTATGGAGTTTTGTATACAACACATGGGCCAGTAATCACTGTGATAAATGTTTTGCAATAGCTAGTGAGAACTTAAGGATGTCTGGAGTGAGGTTGAGAAAGGTGACGAGAAGGCGTTTAAGCTTAGCTTAGCTTAGCTTAGATTCCTTATGGAAGAGGCGGCGTTCTCAGCTAGGACATTGACAGCTGCTTTGTCTCCTTGATTCAAGTTGCTTTTGGTAGGGGCATTTCGAACGATTTACTTGCTCTGCGACCCTTTTGATCTACTATTCAGCAAATCCTTTTTCCCATTGTATTGTTGTGGAGTGAATGCATTCAGAAATAGGGTTCTATCCAAGGATAGATTCCTCCAAACTCTTCATATCCTTAAATTCAGCCTCTGTTTGTGGATGGAAGTCTTTTAAGGGTGTCGAGAGATTACCATGTGATCTTGGAGGAATTGAGGGTTCTGGGCAATGCTTGGCTTCCTTTATAGCATAGTTGGACCTCGTATACTACGTCATTGTCCACTTTGGAGCCAACTGTGAACCAGGTTGCCGAGCTTGGTAGTATAAAGAGAGTTCTGTTTTTTTTTCACATTTTTTGTTTGTTCGGAATGACTCCCCCACCTCCAACATACTCGTAGTGTCTCCGACAGTCAGATTGTAACTGCGGCAGATTGCCAGAAACCACGATGGCGTGTAGGTTTTAAATATAACCTAGAATCTACCAGAGCATACAGGATAGTAGAACCTCAGGCCCAATAGAATGTGAGAAGGATCAACATTGTGATAGGTATTGAAAGTGCGGTATTGGTCACAGGGCTGAGATAAGGCCACTGTGGAGGTCAGCAGGTGGCAGATCCCCTGCAATATAGCGATTAGCTGTGAATAACAAGTAACCAGATCCCGAACAAAAGCGGCAGAATGTCGTCCAAAAATAAGTGCCGGAAAGGAATGACAGCGGGGGAGCACACAAGCGGTTGATATGAAGTCCATAGCATAAGCATTAATACCGAGCTCGGTAATATCTTAGTTATGACGGTTGTAGTATCCTATTACCTTAGCAGGCTAGCCTATTCTGCAACCATCCCGTTTTTAAAACCCTGGCAAGTTTTAAAAGTTCTTCCATCACGTCGCAATTAAGTTGGTGGTCTACGTTCAGATGTAATACTCCTGATGAATACCGATCTGGCTCTGGCACAGGCACCAAAAAGGTTCTGTGTCAATCGTTAGATGGCCTCCCTGGCTAGAAAAATGGTAACGTATACCCACTGGGGTGGAAAAAAAAACACAAGAAACCAATGAAGGAACCACGCTCACAGTAAGTGGTTATGAGAAAGTATCCAAATCAGCTTCCAATGATTTTGGTGCTTTGACTGACGCAAGCTAACATTTAAGAAAATCCGTAGTGCTTCATGGCTCACTAGTATGAGATGGAGCAATGAATGTCACTTCATTCCAAAAATGAATTGCAGCAGTAAAACGAAGCACAACTTCGCTTGAGAAGAAGTGTTGAAAGAGCAGACACGAGAGATGGGTAACTGACAGAAAAGCGGACACTACAGTAAGAAGCACAAGCCTTACAGGATCATGTCTACCAAAAATCGTTGGACTTGCCGCCTTAACCCGACTTTAAAGACTTGGATAAACTTCAGACATGGTGGAGTTAACTTATACTTATACTCTCACTTGCCCATCGTGTAGTGGAGCCTATATGTATCTAGCTACAAGGACAAGCACCACAAACACCACTGGGAGAACCACTAGCTCTGCAAAACTAAGTACATCACATGTTAGAGTCGGAAAATTCTCTTATGTCAAAGAAATTTGCCAAGAGTTGAGGAGACTGGACCGAGAAAGAAAGAAGAGCAAAGAAAATGCCCGAAGTAATGAACCAGAAGCGAGTGGGTACATAAATAGACACCGAGTTCCAACGCAAAGGGACTGACACGAATACAGGTGACAACTAAGTCTGAAACGCCCTTATGAGGAAATGCAAAAAATATGATACCGTAGAGAGAAAGCGTTAAAAGGGAGAAAAGGATTGGGGTAAGAATCCTGCTGTGTTACTGCGCAATTTCGTTATTTAAAGATTACCACTTCCTAGCGAAAATAAAACTACGATATTAGATACAACGAAGCTAGCTCCAACTTAAGATTTTATCTTCAAAGCGTCAGTGAACCAGACCAAACTTCTAGTTTCTAATATTTTACTCCAAACAGCCTTCCGAAGTGGTATTGCTCGAACATATCTTCGGGAAGAGGGCAGATCATACATAATTCTTCTTGCCTTGCTTGCCCCAAAATATGCTCATTGGTCTGGTGATGATCTTAGTCATCTTGGCCATGAATTAATGTGGTCTGCCTCTAAATCTCAAGAATTAGAAAACTTCTCAATGAATGACTTAAACAACATTAATCATTTAATTGCATGAGTTACAAGCCCAGCTCTTGTACCATAGTCCCACAGTCAGCCTTGTCGAATCATAGAAAAAAATATTTAGGTCAATGTAGTCTGAAGAATTCACTTCCTATCTTGCTTCAAGTATCTTTCCATTCTTAGAACCATAAAAACATGCAACTGAAGAAGAAGTTATTCTCAAGCCAAATCTCCAGCTCAGATATGTAGATAAGAAAGATACAAAATTAAAATTGCAAATGTACAAATGTATTCAAAGTAATTGCTTGCACAATAATTAGACAACTTCCAGTAGGTAATCACCCGTTCCATCCTCTCTACGCTCAAGAAACATCAACTAATCAAATTAAAAACCAACTTTTAACAATAAAAAGACACACCAGAATTACCCATACCGTACAATGTGTGTGGCTATGGACATTAGTCAAAATAAAAGATAATAATAATAAAAATTGTTATCCATCAAGTCGTTTCTATAGATACGTCGTCACCAGCATATGACTTTAACAGAAGCTTGCACTCAACAGCAGCATTCGCAATAAACCGGGGAGAACGAACGCCATCATACAAAAAAAAATGCTAGAAAAATACAAGACGAAAAAAAGAAAAAAAAAATGCATAAAAACACACTGAAAACTGCATTCATAGTTGCAATAGAAGCAAGCCTAGAAGTTGTAGTAGTAGTACTCTCGGTTGTGTAGTTGTAGAGAACCGCGCCGCGCCATAGCTTTTATAGCCAACTAATAAGTAGGACAAAGTTGAATAGACGAGCCAAGGACGGGTATTTAAAAAGCGAAGCGAAACGAAAGAGTGCAAAAACAACAACTAACTCTATCCTACAAATACATAGACGCAGATAGATGTAGTTTGGCTTGGCTAGCGCGCACTAACTCTCCATGCTAGAGGATAGAACAAAATGTGCTTGCGTCTATGAGCACACACACAAATAGACTATGCATAGGCGCGCTAGGAGTACCGGGGGTAGAACAAAATGCATAGAAAAAAACAACATCAAATGCACTCTGCTCGGTCTTTGGTCGTCTGAGTGTTGCAACGAACGGGGGTTGGGGGTTGGGGGTGGTTCGTGCTTTGATGCATTTCTATGAGGATGGCGAAAAAAATAGTAGAGAATTAAACAGCTAGAACCATTATAGAACATGACATATACACACACACAAAGACTGTCATAGATAGATAGATAGATAGTTTCTGTGTGCAGTTTAGGTGATTGGATACTAAAGCCAAAGGGGGTTGATGAGGAAGCACAAGAGGGGTGGAAACCGGGTGAAGAAGCCATCGTGTTATCGGGAAAAATTAAAGAGAAGAGGAAACTTTTGTTATTTTCTTTGCTGAGTTTATATCTAGCTTCCTTCTTTAGTTTAAATTTAAGGAGGGAGAGGAAAAAAATTACAAAAGTCTCTCTCCCACCCTTTAGACAACCCCTTTCCTCAGCCTCTTCTTTTTTTTTTTTTTTGGCTTCCGTTCACTCTGTTTCTGTTATCATTATTATTGTTCGCATTGTTTTCTTGTAAAATATATTCTTCACAAGATGCACTTTTCGTGTGCGTATGTCATTTGAAAGTGACATACAAAATGCTGTGTTAGAGAAATGCTGCTGCCATTCAGAGTGTGACTGTGTGTTTTGAGATACATTTACATTATTTGATTGGGGAATGGCGACGAACGAGTATTGTTTTTGGTTACATATTTGTTTTCCAAAATGAAATACTCTGACACAATGACTCTATTCATAGAGATTGGTTTGACTTGGAGAAGAATTTTTGGTTTCAGCATTTCATATGAATTTTGTCGTTACACGAACTTTATGTCAGTTGCAGTTTCCTTTTGAATATTGCACTTTGTAGTTATATGCTTTGAAACGAATGGACTTTTGATATGTCAATTTGTAGTGGTACCTAAATTCCTTCAGTTTGGGGCTATAGTTTTACATGACATAGCTTGGGTGTTGCAGTCGGCGGTAGTGCAGCAAAACATACATTTGAAACAAAACTTACATATGTCGTAGAGAGAGCCTTCAAATACTGACCGTCTCGACATATTTTTTTGATAATTTCATGCTCGCACTGTTTTTTTAAATATATTCGAAAAAGAGATATGGTTTTGGGATGCAGTACAAGTAACCTTATCCGTTAAAGTATTCGTTTTAATTGTCAGATAGTTTCTGCATTTCTGCATGCGTAGAGTCCAAATATCAATCAGAATTGCCATACAGAACCTTCTCAGTCCTTGTGATCTTGGGTTCATTAATTTTTGCAGCTGTTTTGTGATTTTGAAACAGTAGGCACCACTTCAGGTATAATTCTGTCCCAAGAACTGCGGCCACAAAGTATTGGAAGCAGAGTCGGTCATATCCCGTCCTCAAGTCCGAACAATATCCATCCACTGAAAGAACTTAGTCCATTCAAAGAAGTGCGGGAAAAATATACTGCGAATTATAAACGAATGAAAAGGTGGAAGAGGATCAGACGAGATACCAGAACACGTTGGCATTGAATGTTTGAAGATTCTAACAATGAGGAAATACAGAGTCTGGAAGATCATTCCACATACGTTTCATTCGGCTTATGAGCCAATCCTTTTGTTTGCCAATTGGTCTGAATGGGACTTAAGGGTGAACAGATGTGCAACTGAAAGGGAGAGAGAAAGCCAAGGGACATTTCTGCGATGTTCGAGTTAGAGTATGGAGCTCGCAATGTTCTAAGCCCTGTTTAGAATGTGCAAAACGGTTCAATGTGCAGTAGATCAGATGTGGCCTTTATATTCTAGCTTTTGGCCTGATGGTTGCCCTAAAAATTGAGTGATTTTAGTAATCCTCCCCGAACTTAAGAAATGTTGTTGAAGTGGATTCTCAGCAATGGACTAGTAAAAGCCCAAAAATCTTGGTTAATGATTTCGTGCAAGATTCTCATTTGAAACAACTTTTCCCTTTTCCAACAATAGAAGCATTTCTAACTGAAATATTTGATACATATTTCAAATCCATTTGACTTCGTTTGCATCGATTAGTCGCCTCTTCAATCGACTATACATTACCTTTTGGGACGTTTAAATCAAGTTGTTTCGGACGGCTTCAAGCCTGTTCTAAGTGGTCAAAAATATAACAAAAAATATGTTGGATTTCTTGAATGCTTCACCCCATCTAATCTGGCTGCAATATAAAGACATTTAAAGCCCTAAATATTAACTAGAGCACCCATTGAGTACGGGTCTCCGCTGCATCTGCTGTTTATCCACTTCGAGAAGGCTTTCGACAGTTTGAACAGAAATGCTATTTGGTTGGCCTTGCGCAGGAATTTAACTAAAAGTAAGTAATGGCTGTTCGAATGAATGCAACTTTTCCAACGGATACTCAACTAGGATTTAAACAAAACCACTCTAAGTCTTCCCCTAAATATTAAGATCTATCTAACAAGTGCACAATATAAGGTTTATTTTGCGAACAAACTATCTAAAACTGACATTACTCTGACAGTAGAGACAATCTGACAGCTGCATGACATTTTGTCAATAAAACGTCATTCTCACTCTGAAATTGGAAAGAACATGGAATACGTCAAATTATATGTTGGAAGCTAATCGCAGAAACACTTTGGGTCTATTTTTTATTTTGGTGGCAAAATCGCTTAACACTAAAACTTTATCAGAATTTTATAGCATCCCTGTGTGTCTTGCAGTTCAAAATCGGAGTCTTATCAGATTATTATCTAGTACGAGTGCGGTGGGGGTTATAAAACCCCAAATCGTCCTCACTCATTTCGAAATCTAACTGTGATAATCTCCAGGAAACACTAACTTGCAATCGTCAACAAGTTTCCATGTGTTTTTTTTTTTGTCTTAATTACAAAAAAACAAAAAAGATTCACCTACATTGGGTGCCTGTCCCAATGACAAAATCTTGTTTAATTTACACACTCCACTTACGTTTGCAGCAACAGCGCTCTCCTCTGAACATCTGTTTTCACCGTACTAACTCGGCATGTCAAACACGAACTACAGCTTATTTGTAATTATACATATGATGGTGTATTCCTCACACCAAACAGTGTAACCATTCTAAGCTCTTAATGACTACCAGTGGAGGGATTTAGAATGCTTAGTGTATTTTACTCTGACTTTGGCGTGGAAGTGTGTTCTTTCACGCAATGCAGGTCAGTTAATTAGCATTATCTACGGGTAAATGGTACTACCAACTTCCTTTTTTAATTTTATGTACATAAATTTGTTAAAATTTCGTAATTAGATACACACAAGACGTGTAGTGTATTATTGTTGTTTGAGCGTTGGCCAATCGATTATAGACAAACGCTAGAGCATATTGCAAAATTTGCAATAAATCGAATGTAAACGCACTGCCAATATTGGCAACACTCTTCGAATTGGTTTACACAAGACGCTGCCGTCCGGATAGACAATAGATACATTTCCAAAGAGTATCTGCGAATGTGTTTGCTTTTTTTCTCCACGCACAATGGGAAGCAACTATACAATGCAACAGAGCCAAGAGCCGCCAAGAACTAACAACTGATTGTGGCCGGTTTCTCAACTTGTCAAATTGTCAAATAGACACATACTGTCAGTCATAAGCTATGCTTACAATCCACGAATTGGGGAGTTGCCATGGCTTGAGATACTATTCGCGTTTTGTGTGACAACAGTCCGTACCTACTACTCGCTACCAGATTGAGTTTGCAAATTGCAATTGCATAGTACGGATTGCACAATACCTTCCTTCAAACACTCATCGGTTAATTACACGGCAGAGTGATTGGTGTGCACGCGCTTTTTATTTTCGCCAGCAGCTTGAGCTTCTGCTGCAACACTCTAAGACTGTTTGTTTGTTTGTATCCATGGTTCGTGCATATGCAATTATATGCATGGTATTACAGAGCTCACATCTTGATTTCGTCTAATTGCATTTGTACAAGAGAAAAACACACATGGATATTTTGAGGTGCGCTGCTGCAGTAGAACGTCTAAAAGTTTGTACGTTCGGGGTTCATGGACGGTTTGTCGTTGTCGCCGGGTGTAACATGTCATCGTTGCGCTTTTTTGCATTCATTATGTTAGAAACGCATACATACACAACACATCATATGTTTTTACTCACATTAATCACTTTTAGAATAATTAAGAGGGTTCTAATTATCATCATGTGAAAATATAGTGGTGCTTTAGAACTTCTGGAATAGGAACGTACCTGTAATTAGAAGAAAAAAACCACAAAACAATGGATTAATGAAATGTTGCGAAACGGAATTAATGTTTATGAATGGTGATTGAACATTTGCAAGGGAGTAAGCTACATATGTTGCAAGAGATGTTTCTGCAATTAAATGCATTTTTTCTTTCGAGAATTTATTATACCAATTTGAATACCTAGATAG
Organism: Chalcosyrphus nemorum; assembly: GCA_949716465.1. Lineage (NCBI taxonomy): Eukaryota > Metazoa > Arthropoda > Insecta > Diptera > Syrphidae > Chalcosyrphus > Chalcosyrphus nemorum. Next base: position 105,260,014 of record OX454332.1, read on the forward strand.
TGTGAATGGTTGGCTTATGCAGCTGGTTATCAATGGTGTTGAAGGTCTGCAAGTTAAATATGAAAAGACGCATACAGGTTGCAAGTCATTTCAATCAATTGAAGAATGTTAGCTGAGGATTGTGGGATTTCTTCAATGAAACGTGAGGCTTAGACCTTTGACTCGGTTTGTGGTTATGATTGTTGAACGAAGAACAGAAACCACAGAATATATTAAAGAACTTTGAAATTAATACGAAACACTAAAAGTCAAACGATTACAGAGATTCAGGCAGAAAGGTTAAAGCCTTATAACATCCCTGGCAATACTGAACCTATGGCAGTAGAGATGGCGACACAGATGATTGATGGGGTCTTATTTGTCAAGCTTGGACGCGACCATCTAAGGTATGGAATGGCAGGAAAAGAAACATACAATCTGCCAGGAGCAAACAAAATTTTCAAGGATCCAAGGGTAGTGCATCCAAGAGAGGCAAAAGTATAAAAATATTCGGAGAGGTCTCACTTTTTAAATGATGGCCTAGAACGCTCCGTTTCTGAGATATTTCTCGATAAAACTGCATGTCCTTGTGCTATTCTTACCGTGCAATGCCAGGCTCTTATAAAAAGAACCTTTGTGTTGTACAGTGGGACATTATTGTTTGGAAGTTGGCATGAAATCATTCTTTCCTCAAAATTGGAGACTGAAATTTCGTCTCATGATTGTTGAGCAAGACAAGTGGAAGCAGAATCTAATCCACTTTTCAAAAAAAATCACATTTGCTTACTACTTTTTACAAGAAATATTATAAAAAATTACTTTTATGTATAAAGAAAAATTTTGATGTAAATGTTTATTAATTTTATTTGTAAAATTTGTATGGCCACGCTTTCTTTTCCATAAAACTTTATTTTTTGTTGATTTCCTGGAAAACTAAAAATTGAGTTCAAACAAAAATCCTCAAACTGCGAGCAAGAAACGCCCATGTTTCCAAAAAACGAATAGGGTATTCAATTTTGAGGTGCAAACATTTTGAATGTTGAACATTTGAATTTGTCGATGTCAATGTCGATTTCTCTTGAAAACAAAATTCATGTTATAAGTTTTTGACTAGCTGTCAAACCGTCTCACAGAACTCCTCCTAGGCTTCCATCAATCTCCTTTTATAGGTATAGGCCGCTAATACCCTGCTGAATTTCAACCTATCCATTTCACCGTATTGGCAAGTTCTAGCATCTTTGCGATTTTTGACAGTTCTCCATGAGATGGTTCTCTATATTGCTGGGCGTTTCAGAATTTATTTGTGTAGGGCCAATTAAAAATTTCCCAAGCTCATTGTTGAATTTGTAGGGATAGAATCGCTTTTCGTAAGACAGCACAAGTGACAGAAAAGTCAACAAAGTTTGTCGAAGTAGAAATGGCTTGTAGTCATACTGTCACGGACTCTCACGGAGCAATCGTTCTATTAAAGTTCAAGCTTATAGCTCTACGGCTTGGGGTGATTTGTAAAGTGTTTCGAACTTGTAAGTTCCTGAAATTGTTCTGAACATCATAGTCAAAGCAAAGACCCATAAGTCTATGAAGTTAATCATATCGTCTCTAACTCATTAAACATCTAACAACATCTTCCAAGACTGCCGCCATGCCACCAACAACCTTCTCATCAACGTCAACATTCCATCACGTGATTATGACTTCGTTATCTCTGTTGACATGACATCTTTTGAATCTTTTAAAGCCCGTTGCATCATTCCCTCGCCATAATAACCACAAAAATAAATTACCTTACAAAGCAAATGTTTAAAGATAGATAGGTACTGCATGCATATCCCATTCTTATCCCATCCCATCCCAGTTAACGAGCCCATCCCCCATTTTTCCAGGTGATTATCCGATCGTAGCACATACAAAGAGGAAACATAAAAAACCGTGTTGAACACCACCAGCATTCCTGCAAATCGCGCAAAAAAAACCAAATACCTCGAATCTAGTGGACACTGTACAGAGGGAATAACACAAGAAATGCAACAAAATGAAGAAAGAAAGACAAACGAAGGAAATGAAAAAAAAATCAGTAAATAAATAATGAAAATTACAGTTATAACTGTGCATCATGCGGGAACACCTTGCATTAAATGTGTGTTACTTGAGCCGCTTCTCTCCTTAATCATTTCTTCTTCTTTCTTTCTCCTCCCCCACCCGACCGTTTCTTTCTTTTCTTTCTTTTTTGTGCTTTCTTGGTAGTTTTTATGCCCGTTTTATATGCGCAACGTGAATGTTTGCGCGCGCTATTTTTAGCCAATTCCTTTTTCACCTCGATGTTTGTAATGACTTTTGCCGAGTTTCCTTTTCCCTTATCATCCTCCTCCCTGCTTCTTGAACACTTTGCAATTTTTAACTGTGTGTGTGGGGCTTTAGGAGTGCGGCGCTATTTGTGATTTCTGTTTTGATATGCTACTTCGTGTACATCCCGTTTTGTGGCCATATCATCACATCATTTTGTCCTCCCTCTTTTTCATAGCCTTAGTACCATTTGGGTTCACGAATGTGTGGCGAATACTTGTTATGTTCGCGCATCTGCCGAGCTAATTAAATAGGGATTTTCTGGTGTTATGCAACAATTTACAACGTTGTACAGGGTTGCCATGATACGGGGTTTTGTCGGAATTAACTATTTAGGGTTTTTTTGAAGGACTGTTATTCTAAATGAAGCTTAAGGGGGTTACAAACAAAACTGCATCTTTGAAGAGATTTTTTCAAAGCTTTAAGGGGGTGCAGGGTAAGCAAAAATTTGTTCGGTTTAAAATCATGTAGAACTTAGAAAATTATAAGGAATCACAATGGACCAAATTGCCCCCGTGTTTACATCCTCTTGGATGCACTTTCTTCATTGCGAACAACTTACATATAGTATACTTAGATAGTATTATACGTCATTTTTAACGAACGAAACAGTAGAAACCTAAAGCAAACCAAACTTGTCGTTGGCATTTTTGACTTTTATCTCTATCTCCTAATTATTTTCAAAAATATGGTCTACTTGCATAATTTCAGAGAAATTTTGAACCAGACTTTACAGATATTCTCCGAAGTACAAGATTATCTGTTTTATTGAGTTACTAAGTCAAGTAAAAAATTTGGTAAAACCTTTCTAAAGCTTCGAAATTTTGGTTTGGATACAGCACTTTAGTAATATAAAATAGTAAAATATATATTAAGTCAGCAAAATTCCTCGAGTATGTATTTCTTTTTGTCAAAAATCAGTCCTTAAAAAGTAGCTAGATCTGCTGATAGCAACGTTGACTGTGGTACACTATTGCATAGTTAAGGTTGCATCTGTCAAATGTTTTTGACGTTAAGCCAATTATCGATAAAGATTATGCCTAAATCTCTTTTGAGACAATCAATCAAATCAATCATTAAAATGTTCAATCAATTATGTTCAGGAAAAACAAAAATTGAGATCTAATACTTTAAATGTCAGAAAAAAAAGCTTGAAACTTGTCAGATGATCAATAAGAATTTGTAGAAGAGAACAGAGCTAAAACTTTCTTTTCAGAAACCCATACAAGACTGCTAAATATCATTAAAATGGATTCTGTCTTAAGTAATATCCCCATCATCATAAAAGAATAACGATGACAGTTCTTGGGTGTAACTGACTTAAGATATTTTCTTAATGCAGATCATATGAATATTGCAGCAATTTTTAAGTTCTCTAGTGTTGGCTGGATATAAAGAAAAACAAAAAAGTCCACCATGGAAGTTCATTCATAGGCTTTATTAGATTTTCCACTCAACCTTTGTACACTTAAAAATTCTTTCCTTCCACTGCTTTTTTATCGTTTTGGCACCTGTCACCCCTTTTGATTCATTGACATGGAGATTCACCATCATTGGTTGAGAGTTACCAACAAAAAAACTCAGAACAGCTCTAAGAAATAAATAAAAAGCAATTTATAGAATCACCTGACAGCAAGATCCTCATTCAGTTTAAATCTCGAAAGAAATAAAAATACATACACCACCACTCTTACGATCGCCAGCTATCTTAAATTAAATACTTTCAATTTACCCACCGATCCATAACCAATAGTACATCGCACTAAAAAAGACATAAACCACAGAAAAAAAAGAGAAGAGATATAAAAAGTATCTATACGCAACAGGCACACTAAAATCGCCGCTGCTGCCACTCGCCTCATGTCAAAACTCATGCAACTCATTTTCGTCAGTTTGTTCAGTCAAACGAGTAAAAAAAAAGAGTAAAAGTTATAAAACTTTTTTTATTCGTTTTGCTTTTTTGTTTTACCTTTTCGTTAAAAGGTATCAGCTTTTATTTATTTATTTATTATTCTTTTTTTCATTTAGTAGAAATTGAATTGTGTATTGAAAAAATTTTCGGCAGTCGACGCAAGTGGGAGAGACGACTCTTAGTGGGGGTAGATGGCGGTACGTATCACACGAAAGTCGACAGAAAAAAGAAAGAGTTTTTCTGCCTTTCATTTTGTGAAGTTTTTTTTGGCAAGTAATGCTTTCTCCAAAAAGTATAATGAAGAAAGAAATTGGAAAGAATCACATGTAACTGGCGGTTAATCGATTTGACAGTTTGCCTCATCTATTTGGTTGGTTAAGCCTTATATAGGTCATCCATCATTTGCTGGAGACAATATTCTGTAAGAATCTTCTCTTCTATTCACAGCCATCTGGGTAGAGGAGATATCTCCACCGGAAACATCTGTAAATGTCAAAAAGCTGCTGCAAATATTCTAGATGCATACACATATGTATATGTGTGTAAAGATGCAACGGAAGAACTCTAATCGTTAATACATAAGCGCTAGGAATTGGGTCAAAACTATTAAAGCATTGTTATGTCAGTCAACTGCATAGAGGCAGCAGCAGGTTGGATGTCAACCCTACGGGGTTCTTAACATGCCCCATTCTATGGCGTTCTGTCTCTTTTAGCATTTAGCGCACATTCAACTTTTCCGTCGTAGTTTTTCCTGTCATATGTACTCGTATTTAGTTCCCCTGGGGTAGCACCAAATGGCTAGCCTTAGAGAGAGCGCTTCCGAAGACGGTTTTTTTTTTTTTTTTTTTTGTAATTAAACTGCGGAAAATTGCAGTCTTGAAGGAAGATGGTCATTCTTCTGTCTTGCGTTGACATCAATTTACCTTCTGGGAAGAGTTTTTGGACCTCAATTATGAGAAGAAATAGAAGAAAAGCACACAAAAAAAAAAAAAATGCTCATGACGTTATCTGTGAGTTTCTTTTCAGTAGGCTTTACTTAACGTGAGGCGGGACTGACTATTTTGCATGCCATCGGCGGCGTTGGTGGTCTTGGTGGAGTACAAGTCTGTGTGTGTGTGTATGGGGGTCTGTAATTATGTATGGAACGAGCGTATGCATAGCGCGCATTCCCTCGCGTAGTGTACCGTAGCTCGGGGTACGTGGATGGACTTCTTAATCGGGCAAACCAAAGACAACGTAGACACTGCATAGTAATATACATACTCGTGCATACATACATATGTATATTCCTTAGGCTTCGCTTCAACTTTGTTGTGATGATGAAAGATAGTGGGGTATAAAGGTGCCTTAAGCTTCACTGTACTCCTCTTCGGGGGGCTTCAAGACTTTGTTATGTTCTATGAGCAGTATAGTGGGCAAATGTAAATGTTAGTTAAAGTATAGGTAGGTACCTACATACGTCTGCATGGTATGAGTGAAAAGCAAACAGTAGTGTGGAGTCCCGTATGTTTCCCAGTTCTTTTCTACTGGATTCTGCCGTGTAGTTTTGTTTTTTTTTTAGCTCGGTTCCATGATGGATTTCTTTTTTATTTAGTTTTGCCTGGCGAAGGAAAATGTGTGCCGCGGCATAACGGTAGAACGTGCATGTTGTGTAACTGGGTTTAATGGATTTGTTGTAGGGATTGCGGTAGAGTGGTAATTAAAATGCGTTTTTTTTCTCCCTCTCTCTCGCTCTTTCGGTTTTCTACTCTTTATTCTTTATTCATAGTTTTATGCATTTTCCTTTGAATGACGTCAAACATTGTAATGAATACAGTTTTACATGTACTTAAAGTATAAAAAGTGCACCTTAATGGATATTTAAACGTTTAGGGTGCGTTGTCCCTTCGAAAGGTGGAAGGGATGCTTTAAAGTTGATTTTTTTTTTATAAAAAAGAGTAAATTGTTTGTGGTGAATAGAATTAAGTGGTTGAGCTGAAGGAACAGAGCAAATTGAAGATGGCGGCATGATAATATCGATCTGTCACTCTCAGACAGAACCTTCAAATCCATTGCTCACTTATATTGACTAAAAATGTTTCGAAATTGAAATTTGGATTACCAATGCAAAGTTTGAATTGATTATAAGGTTCTTAAAATCAAGTAATTGCATTCACTTAGTTGAAGTCTTTTGAAGTCACTTGAAGTCTTTTGAGTCAGTGATTGCATTGTCTACCCTCCCTTCAAAGACTTCAAGTGACTTCAAAAGACTTCAACTAAGTGAATGCAATCACTGACTTCAAAGACTTCAAAAGACTTCAAAGAATGCACTGATTACTTAACTACGGTGACCATACCATATGTAGTTCTATGGAACATTATTTTTGTGAGACTGTGCATAGCCAGCTGTCGACAAAACATACCTACTCTCATACATACTTAGTTTCGATTTTTACTTTCAAAATGACATTTGAATCTTAGATGACGCTGAAGTGCATTGTAGACGTATAGGTATATGGGCTGTAAGTACTTAACTTAACTTGTGTGCCAACATAAATAGCTTCTTTGATTCAATCATCATCGATGATTACAGATATTCTGATTCTATTCACTACCGCTCGGAAGCAAAGGAAATACACTTTTCCACACATAGAGTATGAAAGTGACATTTCATTAGCAGTCCATGTATTAAACGTCAATGCTTGTTGTCTACAATCAGAGTCAACGCCATCCATGATTTGATTTTCACTAAAATGTTGGTTACTGACTAAATTATCTTCGCTATACGTTTTTTTTGTTTCTTGTGTGTGTTTAAAAATTTGGAACTGGCTTTAGACTTTTCAATAAAACACGGCTATTGGCAGATGTTATGAGGCTTAGTACAAACTTTGAAAAAAAGTTCGAGGGAATAGTTCTTTCAGAGCCCAATTAGAACGTCTACTAACTGGATCTGTTAAAGACGGATACCCGACTGTCTAAATAAAGGATAGGATGGGACTAGACTAAGTTTAAAAAAGTTTATCATAAAGATACTAGGCAACATAATGGGCCTCTCGTGATCCCTTTAGTGAGTCTTAAATGGCAGAAAAAAACCTAAATCCTAAATCAAGTCGGTCAAGCATTTGATTGCCCTGTAGAAAGGAAGTAGGTCCTTCGCTTGGTTGAAAGAACCTACCTCTTCCAGACTACTAAAGAAGTACCTTCCTAGATGTAAAAATCTATTTCGCATGTGCATAATACGTGCGTGATATCCTCTGAGGAGTGTAGATTCTCACAATACCTACAAATATCAGATTCAGATAGTAATAATCTAGTGGACAATGTCCAGATGACTTTTCCTTCCTCTAGTGCAACTACTCTTAAGCTTAACTTCATAAAGCTTAGACACAATCTCTCTCTCTCGTGTTAGAACCCAATATCACTAGCGGTACCCTAAAATACAGCTAATTATGATAACCAACTAGAAAATTGTTGCGTGACATATTAGGAATTCATTCGGAAATGAATGATATATGTTCATACATAATTAACAATCACAGCTCGCTTCATGGGCGCCTAATTGTTCAAATTTTTCAAAACACAAAAAAAAAAAACTTGTCCACATATTCTAAATCGATCCACATCCTTGCTATACGGCTCATCTGTCTCTCTACATCCAAGCCATGTACGTTATGCTAATTAACTATTTTCCATCCGCCACTAAAATGTATCTCACGATTTATTAATCACGAACAAGTAGAAATTACAGTTAAAATTTGATAATTTACGAGGCTTTTCTTGTTCTGCCTTACTACACACACATATTCGGTTGCCTTCTGTGTTCCCATTTATAGAACAACAACAACAACAACAGCAGATAGCTCCCCGAAAATGATATAAAAAAAAAATCAATTTCAAAGTTCACAGTTTTAATACTAGCTTCGCATACTGAATACCTAATGCAGCATTCATTATTATTATTGAAATTTATTACGAATGGAAGACAATCCATGGTTTGAGGATGGTAGATGGCGAAGAACAAGATAACAACAGTTATAGTAGCTGGTGGTGGTGCCTAAAGAAAAGCCTTCTTGGGCAGGGAGGGGGTTTTTGAGTTCTCGAGTACAATGTATGGCACGTCGTCGCCTCGATTCTCTACTGCTATACTCAATCTAGCGGCAGCAGTGAAATGGGGAGTAAATTAATTACACCAATGGTGGTAATCCCTTGGGATAAGCTAGCGATTAATTCATTTTATAATTGTTAAGATGTGATGTGATAGTGGTTAGTTGGTTAGAGTGTGTGTTTGTTAGTTGTGCCTTTTGTTTGAATCGTCGTCGTCTCGTGGTGGTGGATTGTAGTTAGGCATTGAGCTAGTGGCTGCCGTGATGGTGTATAATTTTTATTCATTAGGTTCTAAATTCAATTCATTCACCGTTATCTTGGAAGAGGATTTTCTTTTATTTACAAGAAGAGAATAGTATCTTTTTTTTTTTCTACTTATTATTAGTGTTGGATGGTAGATTGTAATTCCTTTTTCTATTGTTTGGTTCGAGGAGGAAAGCAAATGAATAAGTAAGGTTATTTAGAAAATGAATGAGACAGAGAAATGCATTTAATGCAGCGGAATTTTTTTGAAGGAAAAATGGGGTGACAGAGGGGTTTGAAGATATAATCAAGTATGAAGACCTACGTACAAAGTGAACGTTTGTAATATCCACTGTACAAGAGCTAAGGAAGAACATAAGTTTCCTAGCTGAAGTAGCTCGACAGTTTAAGTGTCGTCAAGTTCTCAGGACTTGATTAGCCTTACCTGCTGCTAAGAGACAGCAAGAATGTCGCGGATTTCTCACTAACGTCTGAGAGCATCTGTTTAGTCAGCCTACATGAAGAAGAGACATGCCACGCACGATTGTGTCCATAAGAAACACAATCATATATGGTAGCACTGACTGTTGATGCCCAAAGGCAGGTTCGGGTCCGGAGAAATTCTCTGCTGAGCATTGTTTAGCAATCTCATCGGATATCTGATTTCCCCGTGATCTGGCACCCAGATGAGAGTCAAGAGTCAAGGCTCCCTTGCATTCACCAGCTAATTGGGAAGTGGTTAAAGGCTTTAGCAAGGCCTTAAGCGCAGCTTGACTGACACTACAGACACAGGTACTATAACTCTTCCACCTATGTATTCCTAGCGATGTGACTTGCAACTATTATGACAGAGACCTGGAAGACAGAGGCTTGCTTACCTAATAAGTATTGCATGCTTGTGTTATCGTCTTCCACAAATACAACAGGCCCTGAGCCTTAATCAGTTTTGGAACCATCTGTGAAAATACGGCTAAACCAGTCCTGAATACCAGCAAAGTCGACCCCATACTTGCGCCGCTGCTGGAGGTTTGGAGTCTTAACATCAGACAGTACAAGATTTTTACTAGATTTCCTACGGGAGTAATTTTGTTTGTGTATAAAAGGTTAAGTTCATTCGGACGCTTGAAAGAAGTCTTGAACAGTCAAATTCGTGCATTAAATTCGGATTTTAAGTGCCCAAAAGGAATAATTTTGCTTATTGCTTTCTGACCATACAAGTGGAATAAAATGTGCATCGTCCTTAGAACAAATTTCATTGTTAACTCATCCACATCGCGGTCGAGGAATTGCAAATACTTTTCACTCGATTGAGGGCCTGCAAGTAATAGCTGATGCATTGTTTTCACTTTGAACAAGCTCATCTACAAGCCTGCCACCAAAATTTGCTGTGAAAGCCCAAGTTGTGGGTCCTCTTGGACATCAGCAGAGCCAAGTAGCAATATTCTTGACCGACTGGCTGCTCTGGCTGCCTTCAAAATCTCGGATTTCGATTTGAGGAAAGAATATTATAAATCAAGTTTATTTTCTGCGCGATCGAGTTCCAAAGGTTGGTTGGTTGAAACTGGCTCTCGGGGAGGATGCACTTAGACCAGGAGTTGGTCCATTGGGCTGACGATGTGTAAAGGTGAGTGGGTCACCCTCTTACTAAGGGAGCCATTTACTCCTTAGTATGATGGAGCCAATCTTAGACGTACAGGCATTGTTTAGATCACTTAGATCGTTGAACAGGTATTCACCTAATGTGGCCTTTCTAATTTTGGCAATTGTGAGGCACACACAGGAGGTGAGTCTTCTTCTTCATCTCTACAACTTCTACAGAAATGCCCAGTCTTTGGGGCACCTGCGTCCGGTGAGGAGAGGGTTCCTCTCTTATTTTTCAGGAGTCCGATGGACCTGGTTTTATTTAGCGTGGGCCAGAGCAGCCTTGCATTGTTACAGTGGCCGAGCTGTTGCCACCGATGGTTGGCTTCTCTCACCGCGTCGGCATGGACGAGGTATTTAGCATAGGACGTTGGCGCCTTGATGTCGGTGACGTTTATGCTGTTTAGACCTGAGGAGCCTCGTCGGTCACAATTCTTGGAAAACGCTGCAGTAACAAGGAAGGCTGAAGTTCCGCATGTAGCTAAATGTTGATTCATTTAGAGGTAATTTTCTCAAAAGTAAATAAATGTTAGGGAGTGTAATTTTATTAGGTCGTCTTTATCATCACCCAAAAGAACTATATTTGACATTTATTTCTGAGGACTTTTCTTTCAAATATTGGCCGTAACTGCGGCTAACATGGTCCATTCTGAAGTTCCAATTTTCGATGAGGCGTCCGAGCATTTCGAGTGGTATTAAGAGAATAACACGAGTTATATTGGCTTCCAGTTCCCCAATGGGGCTTGTAGACTTTGATGCTTACATAGCCCAAAAAGAAAAAGTCTATAGGTGCGATATCTCACGATCTAAGTAGCTCTCGCAGTAAAGCGAATTCAGGGGTTGTGCGGCAAGTAGCGCCGGCTTATTGGTACCAGATGTCCTGGAGAACATGTGCTCCAATTTGAGGTAGTCCGTTGTCATGATGCAATTGACGGTACGTTCTGGCCGGCATCGCTTTTGAAGAAATATGGACCAATGATTTCACAAGTCCGTAAACCATGCAAAACATTGTCTGGTTGTAATGGCAGCTCTTTAGCACACTCTCACCTAATGCTCCAATATTCTCATCACTACTTGCTGGCTGTGCTCTGTTTGGACGTGTATTGTCTATTTATGAAAATTGTGTTTCAAATTTTCATTCAAGTGTTCCGTTGGTCGATGATCTACCCCATAAGTTGTTCTAAGTGCACGGAAAGCATTCCTCGTAGGACACTGAGTTTCGTCATGCAGCTGTAAACGCTTTTGTAAACGCTGTGCCGGCTTAGTCTTTTCTTAATAAAATGCCAAACAATACTGAACTCAAATATCATAACAGGTTAAAGAGACTCACGCGTCTTCTGCCAAAAAGTCCATAGACAAAAGGGTACTTTTAAATAAATCACCCTTGGCTAATCACATGACCTAACATTTCGGTGGCATTGCTACTCATGGCGGAGGTTTGCCGGTGTGAATTTGTCAACTAGAGTCTAAAGATTACTATAGGCAAAGAGTTCAATGATATCAAAAACTTTTGGTGTCGGACTGATTATGTTAGGTGGAAGTCTTGTAACAAAAGAGTCACCCCTCACTTAGACCAACTCAACTCCAGTCTTTATAGGTTTTCAAGCTCTTCTACTTAAACCTAATTTTGAACTTTGAATTGGGATCAACACACTCCTTTCAAAACTGTGTATTCATCTTTCAAATGGCGGTAATGATAATCCAAGCTCTTACTGTGCAAAAGCCCCATTAAAACAAGCCTTTGCTTAGATAATAGCTACAATACTGACTCATGGGTATTTTCAACTTTGTAATGAAGCCCATTTTATAAATTCCTTACTCATCATAACAATCACTTTTCTATTAGCATAACTTCTTCGTCTTTACATAGATCGATTGATAGACAAAATCAAAAAACAATAAAACTCATTAAACATCAATATTCACCCTGGCAACGCAAGAGAAACTAAAACAACAAACAACCAACTAAACATAGGAGCAGAAAAAAAAAACAGTAAATTGCTTTGCAGACTACTACAACACAACACCACTCAGAGACACACAATTCAATTGATTGTGAAGTGCATCGCGCTTATTCTGCAGTACAATAACCGCGATGCATACTACACACAATCTGTGCATTGTACGGGCCCACGAGCTAAAAAAAATCAAATCGCACACCGCGCACCATCACGACAACCAAAAAGCAGAAAAAAATCCAAAGAACTGCATAAAATTCTTTGCAAATCACTTAATTTGCATATTTCAAGTGTAGGCCAACTCTGGCGAATGTGTCGGAATGGTAGGACCTCAATTTAGATTGGCACATAAACCGAAAGCCGAAGCCAGAGCCAGAAGAGAAGAAATACACTCGAGCACACAAAAGAAGTGTACACTCGTGAAACCGCACAGACAATTTGACTAAAATGAAGGGCACACACAAGCAATGGGAGGGGCCGTATATACAACACGCAGGATACCACTTGCAGTCGATCATCGATCGCCGATCAATAGTAGGTATGCAATTACACACTCATTAGGCTATTACTCACCTTTCAAGTCGAAATCAATTCGACTTGATATTTACGTGGCATTTGATCTGTTTTGTGTATCTAAAGATCTGGGCGAATGCGGGTGCGGGTGCGAGTGCGTACCAACACCATCACCAGAGGGATGAATGGGCTATAAAAAAAAATTTTATTACATAATTCTTGCGAATACAGGAAAGAGGCAGGCAAAGCCGAAAAACCACCAAACTTTACCACAACACCAAGAGAGAGATGCTGGAATTAATAAAATAAGAAACTGGTAATTCAACAATTCATTTATGTATCTATATATATGTATACAAACCGTTCGCACAAAGATGTCTTTCATTGCATTCAAAAGAGATATTTTTCAATTTATTATTGAATACGTGCGATACACTGCCGTCGACGTGCAGATACTTTTTGTGACTTTAAATGCGTGTGGTTGATGCCACGGCGCGCACAGCAAGTGCCAGCTTAATAAATTCAAACATTTATTATTGGTTGTTATTCACTTGCTTGTTTCAAAACGCAAAACGGACGTTGTCTTTCAAAAAAAGCGAAAAACTTTAGACTTAACCACACGCAGATACAAAAAGGCACAACCGCTGCTGCTTGCACTAGTGGTTACATTTCGCATTGACACAATTTTTTTTTTCTAAAAAACTTTGACCATTTCTTAAGTGGCTGGTGGTTTTTTTCAAAAAAAAAGAATGAGTTAACCACTGTAGAAGGTATTAGAGCCACAGGTTACACTTCACTAACGAGTTTCCATTTGGACTTTGGGCATTAAGGCGTTCGTTCTTCGCATTCGCATTTAAAAAAAATAAATACTCGTACCATCTAAGTAAGTTCAAGCCTCTAGAGTAATACCAAGGACAATTGAATGCATTTGATTTTAGTAATTAAAAAAAAATCAATAAAAACAACTCCAGACTTGAAATAGAATTGAAAGTATCTACCTATCTGCATCGCAGGTTGCGTAGTGTCGCAATTTGGTATTGGCATTTTTTTTTTCGCAAAGTAATTTCTGTATTCTATGTAGAAAATTCTGTTTAGGATAACTAATTGCAACCGATCACGATTTAAGTTTGGATTAATTTGACATGTTTTGAGTAGTTGACAGGGGAATGGCATTCGCAGATACGCGTGGCATAAAGTATTCGATTAATAAGAAAAGAGATAATTTGTTAGATGAAATAATTTGCTGCTGTGCTAATTTCATTCTAATTAACGGGCAGTTTAACTGAGAGAATTATAAGAGTTGTGGCCATTTAAAGTGGATTGCAATTAGGTTTATTTAGTGGAAATGTATTTTTGAATGGAACACTCACAGACTCCAAACCATAACCAATCTGTTTGAGTAATGAAATACAGTATGTAATTCCCTCGAACATCAGCAAGTATATTCATGGCATGTGTGCGAATAAAAAACTGTGAATTATAATCGAACGCAAATATTTCCAACAATGCGCAGCAATATTTTAGACCCCTTTTAGTGTATACCGTAGCCTAGTGCCACCTGAGTTTCAAAATCGACTGCAAAAGCTTTATTCTATCATTCCGCCTCTCTTTCAATCCAATTTAAACCTTAAGGGACGCCACAGTTCGGAGAACTGGACGAACTGAAGGAACAAGTCTGTTCATTTGGGTGGCTATTGCCTTGAATTTTTGCGCGTTACCTAACTCAATTGCAATTCATCCAGGGAAAGGCACTGTTTGGTGTAATCAAGCGGCCAGATTTTGGCCCCATTTGGAGGATACGGACAATAACAACATGCGGTTCCAATAATACGGCGCTACGACCACACTACCCGTGCCACAATGGACATGGAATTAGAGCATTATTGAATTGATGTCACGGCCCACGAGTTATAGTCTTGCGGACCAATTATGCCTGCACTATAGTCTTAGCCATTTCAATGTTCAATACGCAGTTTACACTGTCCATTGTGAATAATTCGTAGTGGAATCTTCGCCTCTAGAACTTCACTCCTCTCAAAATGGTCAAGAGTATCTCCATCCGTCTTCAATAAGCTTTATTGTTCAGACTAATGAAGTGGGATATGAGATGAACTAGGACCCCTTAGTTCTCCGAGAATAGGCGCTCTTAACTAAAGAAAGGAAAAATAAGAACAGGAATTGGCAAGAATTACTGTGCGTTACCTTCAACCCTTAAAAATAACGACAAGAAGCTTTTCAAACATCTTTTCTTCTCAAAGATCAATGCAAGGGATCTATGCGTACAGTACAAAGTGGCGCATGGTGACGTAGAAGTCGTGGCAGAATACTTGTGTCAATTTTCGGACAAATAATCGGTCCATGGTGATGGCTTAACATGAATTTCGTCTTCGATTCCCTGGTCACTAAGCATAAACACTTTGACTCGCCTTGAGAAGACTGCCAGACGTGGCCGACCCCAAGCAGTTGTTTGGTCCACAGTATCGTTGCAAGATCCATAACCACCAATTAGGTGACAGACCACGCGAATGGACGTCAATAGGCAGTCTTGTTGGTTACAGACTTGAAGATGAATTTATATAAAATGCCAACAGTACATCAACCTGCAAACTACATCTCATATCTAAGCCTCAATCGTGACTCAAAATCAATCAAATTTCCACTCAAGTTCGAACTTATTTTCTGAAACGATAGGGAGATAGATGACAAAACTGTGAATGATGCGGAACCATGATCAACGTTTTCTATAGCAAATTGTTGATTTGAGCTTGGAGCATATGTGATCCCACACTACGAGCGACAATGGACATTGTGCTGTAAGCCCCATTTAGTCTCTCGATTTAGGTATTTGTCCATAACTAGATCTTGAATAATTGCAAAGTCTCGCGAAACCTATGGGATTGGAACCCTGAAACCCATGCGTAAAAGTCCAACACACTGATGTACGGCACCCACACTGTGCAGCGACATAAGTATGTAGATATAGAAAGAGCATAGAGAAGAAAGAATGGTCGGGGTCATCAAGTATGGAGTGATTTCATGGGCAAACTAAACCCAAATCAGAGCTCAATAAAATGCCAAAGACTGCTTTTGTACAACAGGGGCTGTGCGAGCTTGTCTAACAGCAGCAATGGATATAAGCACATACCACCGGGGCTTATTCCTTTATGTACATCCCGTGGTTAATGAATGTGCACGCAAAAGGATTATAAGGTGGCAAAAGATGGAATAGGAAGAGTGAACCATATAACACTGAAGGAATTTCGGCCATCAAGCCAAAGGAAAAGTTGGTGCAGTCTACAATCTAGAGGCAAAGGATCTGGAGCAGGAATATACGGATGCACAACTAAATACTCCGAACCCATGTGCAAACAAGCGAGTGTCAGGTTAAAGTACGAGTGCTCAAGATGCGTCCAAAAGAATCTAGACCAAGACTTCATGAAGAGGAGGAATGTCATGTAGTCTAGGTGGATTAGAGTCTTGAATCTTATAAATCGAAAATAGTGAGGAAATACTTGCAAGAACATAACAAACTAAGAAGGAATAGTATTACCCTTTGCTGGGTACAAGAGGTCAATACGAGACTATGACTAGTCGTCACTAGTTTCACTCATCATCTTTCATAGGCACAGCTTCTCCTACAAGTTGTGCTGTAGGCCAATGCCACACGAGCTCCCAAATAGACGCGCGCCCAATTGTCCGCGCAGCTTAGTGTTGTCGTCACACAAACACATTTGGGTGGTTGCTTATGAAAAGGTTCGCGCTCCCTCGTGTGTACAGATCTATTGGTTTGCTGTATACTTATGGCGCGCGCTCAAATGGAAGCGCATAGAAAGGAGCTTGGATGGCATTGGCCTTAGCCTCCAGGTCACGTCAGAATAGACAGTAGTAAGACGGCAAACTGTCTAGATAGAAAAGTGGCATTAGAGTTCTTCAAAGGTCCTGAACCATTCTGCAGCATGGAAGAACACATTCTCACAGAAGAATTCAGCAAAATAGAGAGGAAAAACAAATATAAATTCAGGGAGAGTTATGGACTCAAGACAGACTTAGACCAAAGAAAACTCCATAGTGATCAAGAGGGGTGTTTGGCTGAAGACTAAGTGTCTGAAGTTAGGTGACTGATTCATCGAACCTAGCTGGACCGTGAGGCATATGGGCTGCATTGAGTAATAGAGTTGACGCGCTCAAATAAATCTCTGTTACTGATATAATAGACGTAATGTTATTTGTTGACTAGTGCTAGTCTAGTATGTTTTGCGAAAGTCACCCGCCGTCCTTGGGAGGTGACTGTTATAGTACTTACCTCTCGTGGGCAGGTGTAGACCAAAACAATAGGGAATGGGGATTGTGCCTGATTAAATCAAACCTATTGCTATGTTTTGGGTGTTACTTGAACTACTACTACAACTTTTTAAGAGAGGGAGAACTGTAAGCTGTTCAGTCAGTTGAATGCCTATGACAGCCAAGACAGCCTTTTTGTCTTGTCTTCTCTGTGGACATCAACCCTGACTGAAATTTGACATATGAAGTTTGGCAGTCGTTTTTTTATAAGAATGAACATTTGTTGTGACTTATTAGTGCTTTCAAGACGTGCAAAGATGGCAGATTTTTGATTTTCCCAAACAGAAACAAGTGCCAAGGAGGGTGAGGTTCTTTTCCTCTTCCGCTTCCTCTTTGGAACTTTTACAGAAATCATTTGACTGGACTCCTATTCTAGTGGCGTGTTTTGCTATCAGGCAGTGTACTGTAAATATTCCTAATGTACGGCTTATACTCCTTCTACCCCCTTTTTTGGTTTTATTTACGTCCAGTAGGGTTCTAATCTTCCTCGATTCTATCATTCTATACCACTTATTTCAGAGAAATCTGCCAAAGGCTTTCCAGCTATTGGAAGCAGCGCCGAAATGGCACGCAGGTATCCATCTACATTAATGTACTATATGCGTTCACTCAACAACCTCTTTAGTCGCCATTCAAATATTCATATTTTAAAGCTGAGAACCTCTGCAAGTGTTCTAGCAATAAAGCGGAGAAAGGTCATTCAAAGCAAGATAAGATGACATTTATGTTTGAAAAACAAATTAGTTACTAGTTTCCCAACGCTCTGTCTAAAAAAATCTGCTGATGAACTTCACGAACCTTGAAGAGCACAAGAATAAACCCAAAAGTATCTATTTGCACTCATTGCTCCCTTTAAGAAGATTTATTAAACACAAAAGGTCAGTTGCGATAGTCATTAAAGTAATCCTATACCTCAGATCATTTTATTACGCCCTGAGCAGATTCTACGTATAAAGAATCAGTGCCTCTCCACTACTTCCGGGCGTCCATAAATCAAAATTCACATTTTTATTTCTCAACTCAATGGCGATAAACACACCACTATTCTTGAGTGTCGAGTGCATCCACTGAAAAGTAAAAATAAAATTTTATTAAACTTAATTTCATTAGCCGAACGATTGCGTTACGCATTTGGAATGAAATTAAAAAAATCTAATCACCGTTCTTGGTTGTTGTTGGTTTTTTGACAGTTTAAATGCGCGCACTCTCTTATCGGTCAACTGAAACACTAGCAACCAAATAGAAATCTATAACTCACTTTTTATTGTTTATTGAATGCGTGTGCTATAGAGACTTTGTTTTATCGTTAATTACTTCTTTTGCTTGGCAATTAAGGAGGGTTCTTCTGGCACGGCTCTGGGGGGTCCAAAACTCATCCCTTTTTCGTGCAAACAGTCATATTGAAAATAGCGCCTAATCTACTAAACTTTTTTTGTGTGTAGATACAATAAAGAGAAAAGCAACAAAAGAGCTAAGGACGGCTAGCTGGCGTCTAGTCAAACATAGTACAAAACTACGAATGGGATGGAACGCACAGGCAAAAAAAAAAAAGTCCAAAGAAACCCTCAAAATCGAGGAAAAGACGAAAAGAAACACTGACTGACACACACTATGACTAGATTTTGATTATTTTTATTACTATAGGCCCGTGGTAGGCCTACACGCACAGTGTATGTATCTGCGTGTGGATGTGTGTGTGGAGATAGATTTTTTGGAAACTTCATTACGATTACAGATTACGTAGCTTGAGCGCGCACAACAACAACAAAATAGACGGCTACTTTTTCTCTGGGGGTGAACGACCGCCGAAAATATTTTGTATGGCAGTGGCGGTGGCGGCGGTGCCCCTTCCCCCATCTAACACACACGAACAGATGCTTAGATACTTGGCGTTTCGTACGCATTGACGTGACTAGAAGAAACTGTAAACATTTCGATTTAGATGTGTGTAGTGTACGCAGCGCATATTATACAAGTTTTGTTGGGTCGAGGGGTGGTGGTGGTGGATGGTGATTAATGAAAGAAGGGGGCGGCCGGTTGGGCCCGATGAGTCTTAGTGTTAGTAGTTTTGTGTTGCTAGGTTTTTGGGGCTCTCTTTTAGTTTTTGTTTTTTTGTTTGGGAGGAATAAACTTTTCTTCTTTTGTTTGATTACACATGACTAACAGAGGCAGAAACGATAGAAGGGAGGGAGGCAAAGAGTAAAAAAAAAAGTACGTAGATACGAACAAACAGTATTGCAGTTCCCTTTGCTTTTGTTCGAATTTTTTTAATTACACACTTCAAAAGTTTATCCACGAAAAAAAACTGTTATTTTTAGAGACGCCTTTTGCATTCAAATTAAAAAAAAAAAAAAAACAAAAGGAAACTTAAAAACCAGAAAATAGAAACGAAATACTAGTTGAGCTTACCAATAGTTTTTTTTTTTTTAATTTCAAACTTATCGCGGTTTTAGAAGCGTCGTCGACCGTAGATGTAGGCGATTAGGGTGGAGGGTTTATATTTGTATACCTAGATAAGTAACTGTTATTATTTTTGTTTTGAAAAACCAAAATGTCTACTGACATCAACGCAAGCCATATGCACCGCAATTTCACATATAGATAAAAAGCCTAGGAGGGAGGACTGCGACTGACTGAATTGTGGCATAGGCAATTTGTTTATTAGTTTGAAGCGTGTGTGCGGCTTTGATAGACTTGTAAAAATAATCAAAACGTGAGAAAGCACTAAAAAGATAGATAAAACAAAAAAACAGAAAAAAAAACAAACACCAAACAAGACTGCGTTTGATAGTCTCTTAGAATATCGTTGATATATGATTCAGGACTCTGGTGTTTATTTGATCAGAATGAGAGGAGCCAGTGGCCCCATAAAATGACTATAAAAAGAATGGAATTTCGCGCTATTCGCGAAAAATGAATGGACAGACGGTGACATACTATAAAATGGAATAAATGTAATTTTAATGTTGCGGAAGGCGCCCCTCGTTTATGCTTCTTCTGAGGGGGGACCACAGGGAATCTTTGTGGCGCAAAAGAGCAAAGTACGATAATGATCAGGGAGCGTGCTGTTAATTTACTGATAATGACGTCAAAAAGTGTCTACACTAAGGGAACAGGTTGCTTGGACAGAATTGAAAGGTGAAAATCGCAAAGAAGATTGTTTGATTAATATAGATTAATGTGCTTTTGTAGTTTGTAGTTTTGTAGGACAAGAAGGCAAATTAAACATAGGCTGTTTGATCATCACTCAATGCGTACAGGTTTAGGAAGCAGAGTGCCCCGGACCACAGAGAATGTAAGGCAACGATGTCGCATGCAGTAGAGTCCATCTACAAGGGTCGGGAGCCCATTAAATAAGTTAGCAAGCAGTTTTAAGTACTTTTTTTAATGTTCAAACTCTGATACATTTATTACGTAAAAGTATCTATTCCTATGCAGTTATTGCTAATATTTAGAGCATAAATTATCATCACCAAGCAAATCATCATATGAGGTGTAGAATGGAGGGCATTCGGAGTATCCCAGATCCTTAAAAAAGACAAACAGAAAAATGTCATGAAAATACAATATGATATACATTTTTGACTTACGATCAAAAGCATGACACCAAAAGCAACGCATGCTAACTTCGTGAGGGTATTCATTTCACTGTCTTCGAATTACTTTTTAACTTTAACTTCACTATTCGAAAATAGCTAGGATTCTCTTATTTATATGAATTTCAAGTAATTTCGATACGTTGCGGTAAATTATCATTAGCAACCGCTATTATTTGAGCCTTATCAAGTAATTTTAAATTCTTAATTGATTTGTTACTTATTTTAGATAATAATGAACACCAGAATTTTATGGTGCAAAAATCAACTGATGTTGGTATTACTAATGGTACTAATTTCTTAATAAATAAAATATTAATTAATATCGGAACTAAATTATATTGTGACAATTGTCACATTTGCCTTATATGTGACAGTTGCTTCTGACAGTAACAGAGCGAGACAGTAGATCCGTTCGCGTACTTTTTGCAATAAAGTTCGAAATCAAATTTGGCAGAGCGGTTGTCAAATTCGCTCAGAGAGAGCTAAAATTACGAAAAACTAAACGAGCAGGTTGAACAAGAAAATGCTCAAAATATACTGATTTGACAGTTTTCACAAACGAGCCCGAGGAAATTTCTTGCACTAAAATTCGTAGCATGGGTAAATTTTTTACTCTCTCGTGAGCGGTCTCTTTTGTGAAAAACTACGAAAATTCTACCCGTACGCGAACAGCTTTTCGTAGAAATTCGTAAATTTTCCTAAAAATTTGCTGTTTTGGGAGGGTACGCGAACGGACCTAGTAAGAAAAAGAAAAGGAAGCACAATTCTTTTGTATAAGAAAATAATTGTCGTTTTTTGACTTTAATAAAACATTTCATTGTTCCCTCTAGATTCTGGAACAGAATTCATTACGTTTGTGTCAGAAGTAGGATTCTCGAGTTGATATATCTGAAGAAGTATTGGACAAAATGTTTAACCAGCTAACTTCACTGAATGAAAGTCTGGTTCACCAAAACGCCGAAATAGCCCAACTGAAAGGTGACCACCATCGTCAGATCGAGGAGCAGAAGCAGCATCATAATGCTACTCAAACAAGTCACCTTGCCAGATCTGTTGAAGTCGCCCATGTTTCATGGCAGCAGTTTACTTAATACTCGAATCAGCGACCGCGTAGAAATCCAATCAACCTAAATAACAGAACTCCAAGCCAATCATCCGAAGTATCTGTGGAGTCGGTAAATGCGCAGACGTCAGTGCCGAGGGCTAAGGCTAAATGCCCCACTGAAAGCCAGTCTAGTGGATTGAGCGTTTCTGTGACACTTGGTACCGTACGCTACCAAATGCTCGTGGAGACTGGGTCTTCATTCACCATCGTCAGACGAGACGTGATCCCTTAAAATACTCGTCTTCAAATTGGGACGCAGTAATCCAAGCGCTATGCGGAACCTAGCTATGATTTTCCTCTTCCTGCCAGCAGCCAGGGCATTCTGGGAATCGATGTATGCGAGATGATCTTCCGAAAGGAATCTTAGCTGGAAAGTCTACGACCTTCAATAGAGATGGTGCCGATTTGGTGAGAGTAGCTATCCTTGCCGATCATGCCATTACACTTCCATGCCATATGCCATGCTACGTTTGAAGCCATCAATGACTCTGACGAAACGGTGCCTACTTCGGAACATTTGGATGATCATCTCCTCCGTTCACGAAAATGTCTACAGCCATCACAAGTCAAAATCGTCCAGTCATTACTTCTTGGATTTGGTGGCATCTCCTCCAGCAGCCCTAATGATTTGGGAAGAATTAATGTAGCACAGCATAAGATCGATGTTTTTACAGCGAAGCCCATTAACCAGTCGTCTTTTAGTAAAGAGGAAGAGTCAAGAGGAATAATTACGCAGCGATATTATTGAACCTTCTACAAGCCCTTGGGCATTGCCTATCGTGATGGATGGGTCGACGAGGTTTTGCGTTGACTATCGGAGGCAGAACAACGTCACCATAAAAGACGATACCCTCGACACAGTATTAGGCTCAGTTTGGTTTAGTATTTTGGACTGTCCGTCTGGATATTGGCAGTTCGAAGTGCACCCAGATGATAGGGATAAGACCGCATTCGTAACCATGGATGGGCTATGGCAATTTAAGGTCATGAGTTTGGCAGGACTCTCTATGGAAATTTGTCTGGTTTATTTGACATATTTGGTCTGACATCCCGATTCACGGTAAAACTTTTGAAGCCATGTTGTCTAGTTTATATTCTGTTTTCAAGCGACTAAAAAAAGGGGCAACCTCTGCAGATGGCTAGTTATGCTCTAAAGGATGTTTTTTAGTGATTAAAGACCAGTTAACCATAATACAGATTTAGGACATTTTACATCACTGGAGGAGTCCCCCAGGGTTCTGTTCTCGGACCAACACTATGGAACATGTGTTCGTATACGATGGAGCCTTTCGACTTGAAATGCCATTTCACTATCAAATATATTGGCTGTATAATAGACTCAAGGTATCCTTTTTAAAAAACATCTGGAGTACGTAACCACCAAATCTCCGGTACTAGACACAGCGGATGAAAGGCAACGAACTCTTCGCCAGGAACTCTACAAAGGTCGGGAGCCCATTAAGTAAGTAAGTATTAAGTACTTTTTTCAATGTTCACACTCAGATACATTTATTTTGTACAAGTGTCTATTCCTACGCAGTTATCGATAATATCGAGAGCACATATTACCACCACCAAATGAATATTCATAATAAAAGTACGTGGCAGGAGGGCAATCGGTATCGCCGACGCTGATTCCCACTTGCAGATCCTTAAAAAAGAAAAACGTCATGACAATACAATATGATACATTTTTGACTTACGATGAAAAGCATAGCACCAAAAGCAATCCATGCTAACTTTGTAATGGTATTCATTTCAATGTCTTCGAATCACTTCTTAACTTTAACTTCACTATTCGAAAATAGCTAGGATTCTCTTATTTATATGAATTTCAAGTAATTTCGATTCGTTACGGTAAATTATCATTAACAACCGCTGTTATTTGGGCCTTATCAAGTAATTTTAAATTCCTAATTGATTCGTTACTTATTTTAGATACGACAATAATAACAACGTGAAAAAATTTAGCATTTTACATCTGGAACAATACTAAACAAGGTAAATTTTAATTTGCGACATATTTTTGTGTTTGACAAAAAAAAGGTAAATAAGGACCAAACAATTTTGATCTAAGCAGCGGCAAACAAGAAAAACATCTAAGAAAGGGGCAGATTAAAACAAGATATATCCTCTACATATTATACAATACTATTTTATTTGTATTTTTTATAAATACTTGAAGCTCCACCCTTTCCAAAAATGTATAATACCTCTAAAGTTCTGAATGGAAGATTTACAGAAATCGCTATTGGAAAGTGGATTTATGAGCATGCAGAAGAGTATCAGTCCTACTATAGAGCCTTGAGGTACTTATTGCTTCGTTTATTTTGAGGAGGTAAAACGCCCATCGGAAATAACAGATTGCGATCACCCGATGAGAAAATCAATTTGAGTTAATTATTTTGCAGAGCCTCACAAAACTCGATATGACCAGCAGAGCCTTGATGTTGCTTTCGTGTATAATTTGTACAGGCTTACTAATCGTCCTAATTTTGGCGTGAAATGTACTCCAGTTCTCGAATGGATTTAAAATTGACACGGTTACTTTTCAAATAAATTTCCGTTTTAAGTAATTTTATAAGAAATGGAGAAAATCTTTTCTAAGTAGATTATATATACTCGTAAATATTCTGCGAATAGGGTATCATACGATCCATTAAAGCCAGATTGCAGCATTTGCATATACATATACTCGTATGTTTCAAAACCTAAATAAAACTTGCGTTGGAGACTTTAATATATTATAAAATCCTTAATTTTCAAGTAATTTGTATTTTTCAAATAATAATGCCCTAAAAGCAAAAACTAATTAAAAATAATCAGACATGAAATTTATTTAATTTATTACAACAGATCAAGAATGACAAAGTCAAAATTGTTATAAATTTGTTTTCACAATCCCGTAATTATTTTGAAATAATTAAACCACTGCCAACGAAAATATAATTCCACAATTATTTATATTATATTTTAACTTTATGCTTTATTTTTACCTTTATATAATAAAATTTATAGAATTTGCTAGTTGAACGTTTTTTGACACCAAAATTTACCTTTAATTGATCCACTTGAGTTATTTTGTCCTGGCGATTGTACATTCGTTTGAACCAATGTATTTGCGTGTGCTTCCAATTTGGATGTAACACTGCTCCACATATCAAACATACGTGACGTGTACATTATAGTGTCTTCTCTGGCTTCGTACAGCTACCGTTTTCTGGTATTCCCGGCTTTTTTTTATTTTTATTTTTTTAATTCACTTGGTGAATAAAGCTAAAGCTAAGGTTTATATTTTAAAATTTATTTTTAACGTGAAAATTCACAACAATTTAATTTGGTAGATATTATCTTACACTTTGTATAAGTGTATGTATAATAGATGTTGTTGTATATTATTATTTTAATTTTATTTAATTTTTATGTTTTATCACAGTTGTAACTATTGTTTTAAAGGTACTGATGGGTATACATCGGTCATATCGTATTATTTGTTTTAAATTAAATTTTTTTAATATCCTTTAAGACACTTTTTTCTTCTGCTAATTCTTGGTCAACAAATTAAACAGAGAATTAGAAATAATAATAAAAGACTTTAAACATTTGGTTATAAGTTTTCTCTTTTTATAGGAGAGCAATAGAAATTCTCATTCATTGTTTCACTAGTAGTTGATTGAATAAAGTTTGGCATCTAAAATCGATCACTTTCACTAGCAATTGCATTTTATTTCGTAATAATGGATTTCTGTAAGATACAACTTGTGAATTTTTTACGATTTCGGCAGACATCTGAGCGATGAGAGCGGAAATTTATTCTAGACCTAGGCATTTGCATTTAGTATTTTATTTATTTTCTATTATATTTTTAGTTAAAAAAAAATATATAGTGCCAAAGAATGTATGTAAAATTTGGTGAACTTTCTGAATTTTTAAAAAATGCACTTTTCGATTTATCCCGGTTGAAAATCCATTATATTCCTGGAAGAAATATATATTTTGTGGTTAGAATTTGATGCAAAGGGAGTCAAGATGCCAAGTTGGTTTTTTGTTTTTTGGAATGATATAGGCGTTGAAAGTTGAGTAAATTGTTAGGCTTGAAACTTGTAATTTTCATCAAAATTTTAGGTTTTCGTTTTGCTTGACTTTTATTTGGAATAGAATTGAGTTGCTAAACTAGTTAGGATTTATTTTAAGATAAAAAATTCCAACTGAGGTTAGCCACTAGAGACTCTGCTGCGAAGGTGGTTAAGTGCAGTAAGTATATGGATATTAGTTAGACAAATAGTAAAATTGCAAGAAAGCTGCAAGATAGGGCAAAATTCAAAGAGTGGGGGTAAAATTCTCTCAGAGAGAGCAAAAATTACGAAAAAGTAAACGAACGGGTTGAACAAGAAAATGGTGAAAATACACTGATTTGACAGATCTGAAAGTTTTCACAAACCAACCCAAAGAAATTTTTTGCATTAAAATTCGTAGCATGCTAAAATTTTTTACTCTCTCGTGTGCGAAAAACTCACGACCTATTAGTTTGGTTGGTGTACAAGCTTTTGGAGAGAATTTCTGGGATTTTTTGCATTCACTTATAATTATAATACAGTAATTTTATTTTTTTGCGAAGTACTTCAAAACATTTGATGTTGTAAGACCTAGTTGGAGACAACCGGCTTGGGTTTAGCCGAGCAGAGACTAAAGCAAGTCTGTCTACTATCTATCTAACTATTTTAATTCAAAGATGGAAACAAATACCTATGTAAGTCTAATGATAGACAATATGAGGACCTCTAGACCGCATCTAGAACACATACATACATAGAAAGAAAGGCATCATAAGCCAGGACTCATATTGTTCAGAGTAATAGTGCAAGTGGTGCAGTGGGAACAAAGGAATCAGCATCAAGTATGAAGAAGAATGAATAGACCTACGTCTATTGAAGAATCCCAGACGTAGCGACATGGCATGGTATCTTTCCTGACTGACGAAATAAAACGAATATACCACATAAGTCTCGAAAAAGGACAGCATGAAGAAGTTATTAGAGCGAAAGAAAGAGTGATCTGACTGTAATGAAGCAGCATGAAAAGAAGAATATGAAGAACATGTGATATGATGGGGTAACCATAACCCAGAAAGCTTATTATAAATTTGAATAAAAGATTCGGTGCACAAGTCCCTACCATGTTAATTCAAAATCCATTTACAAAATTAGGTAAGCACTTAGTGTATTTTAAAGTGAACGTGGAAAAAAAACTGCGAATTATATATGAATGCAAAAATCACGTAGAACTCCCCCCATATTGGCCACACACTAAGGTTGAGAGACACAGAATAAGCAGCATACTTAGGTAAGACACCAAACCTCACACAAATCCAAAGAACTGTTCATGCTTTCTGTTGTAAAAATAATTTCTAAAGCATATCTGTCATAACAGGTCCTTATTAATCAGATCATCGGAACAGCGCAACAATTTATTTGCCAGTCTTTGGGGTCCTCTGGTCTGGAACCTCTTGCTGCAAGGGTGTCAACCGTGGAAGGTTGTAAACAAACTAAAATGGTTCTTAAAATGCCGGTAGCCATCAATCATAGAAAAGTTCTAAGCCTGGTTCGAAGAAAATGGGTCTGCGGGAGGATGAAACCAGAGACCTATGCCTGGATGAATTGAAAAGGAGGAACACAAAATGTGCCAATGTTCGGCATTAGCTTGCAGAAGAATGGAACTCAATGAGTAGAAACCCAGAAAATGTACCATACAACTGATAAACAGATGCCAGCGTTGTCACAAGGAATCAAAGTCTGAGACGAACTGTGGAGAAATCTAAGGACTCTCTCGGGCTAAGATGGAAAAGTCAGGTCTTTCACATAGTTTAGGTTTGAATTTTTCTTCATTATCTTGACGCAAATAGGCAGGATTTGGGTGTGAACTAACTAAGGAAGTGGCTTGAGCAAAAGAATACATCTAACAACGCACACCGACCGTCGTCTTTAAAGAAATTCCTTTCAAAATTTGTCTTAAAGGTACACAGCCTAAAACAACTGAAGTAAATCGTAAATACTTCCTATCATCGGCATTCTTTGCTCGAAATTTAGTTCAAACAAATGACTCCCCACAGCCCACTACTGCTCTAAAAGGACCTGCGTTAAAACAAAACTCTTTAGTCGACGAAATATTTCCTTGCCAAGAAGTCAAAATGCTCCATTCTTCCTTCATCGGCTTTCAAGTTAATGCATACACATTCACTTACTCCTCCTTTAGCTGGAGGAGCAAACAAGGCAAAAGGACTCTATTTTACGTGTGTGTAGTACTTTAAAACCGAAAATATTAAAGGAATCCTCCTCTCTTCACAAAAACGGAATGGGAGAACAAAAATAAGAAGAAGAAGAAGAAAAACTACATATTTGCTTCCTGGAATTTTATATGCATTCCACCCACTCACCACCCACCACCTGGCCCAGATCAAGTGTACATGAATGGAAATGGAGTCATTCATAAAAGTACACACATATAAGATTGCATCATACTTGCCCTGGTTAAGGGACGATATAGCTAGTGGGGGTGCGCCGGACGCCTTCTTGGTTGATGGCGAGGGGCCAAGGAACTGTGTGTATGTGCTTGTGTATAGATTTCCTTTTGTTTCGTCCGATTTCACACAGTAGTGGTGGAATAGAGTACGATTAATGTCTTGCTCTAGGATATACTCTATTCGAATAAATAAGGTGAATGAAGACCGAGAGAGGGGGCCTTTTCTTAAGTATATGGGTATGCAGGACATTGGCTAGAGGGCCATTGGCAGACAGAATATTGTTTTTTTTTTTTTTTATTATTATTATTTATTTAAAATAAGAGGAATTCAGGCCTGCCTCTGTGGAGGGAGTGGGGAGAAGGAGACACACTAAAAGAAGTCAGAAAGACAGAATGAAGTAAGGAGTGCAACAACGAGTTGCAGAGCGCAGATTGATGAACAGGAAACTCACTGCGTCGTATTAGTTGAGGAATAATTTCCTGTGGTGGTTTGTATTTTATTGCGCGATTCATTTCGAAATAGTTACGATGCAATGCAGGCGCAGGGACTTGGAAGGATTATCGCTTTTCGGGGTGTGGTTCGGAAGGAATTCGAAAATGTTCTATTCTTCATTCGATGCTATTATAAAATCTTTACAGTTTCAGGCAGTGTTTTTTTTTGTTGCCACAGAGAGGAGGAGTGCCCATTGTTTAGATAGGCATAGTACTGTTACGACTTTGAATAGTCAGGTGGGGCATTACTTATGTAGGAATAGTTGCCAGCCCTACGAGTAGATGGAGTATTCTATGAAGTTCACAAGTGAGGAAGGAGCTCAATAGTATGTGCTTTTAAGTTTGACATTTGGGATATAAAATGAATCTTTCTGGTTACAGAACGCAAGGGCAGCAAAGTATTGTACCCAAATAGAACAGGTCAGGAAAAGTTTAATTAGCAGAATGAAAAGGCTTCACAACTGGTTTCACGAGTCAAGAGAGGTTATCATTCAGTGGCACTCACGGTTTGGTGGGGCGTATCCCACGACATCGACTTGGTCAGAAGAGTTCGCTGGAAGAGATGGCTGGGTCATGTAGAGCGGAAGAAGCCCGACGTTCCAGCGAAGAATGTTTTTGAAACCACCCCCGATGGACGGCGCATAGAGGACGAGGTGTCGCAAACAAGTGGAGGGGGACCTCAACCAATTTGGCGTGCTCAACTGGAGAGAGCTGGCTCGTAACCGAGTTGACTGGAGAGGTTTGCTGGTTAAGGCCTAGGTCCACCTTAGACTGTAGCGGAACCTAAATAAGTAAGTGAGTAAGTATACTACGACGGGACAACAGAAAAGAGGATGAAAACACGGACTAGATTGTGGCAAGAGACTGTTCGGGAACAGGTCTTGGCACTTTGTTTCAGAACCAGCAGTATACCTTTCGCAAGGCTCTGCGCCGGTGCATAGAATAACAGCTATCCAACTATGGCTTCAAAACCATGTTCCAGACCTTATAGAGACTCAAGACTGTCTGTCTGCAAATTCTGATTTGAAGTCTTTAGAATACAGGCTGTGGACTGTGTCATAGGACTGGTATGCTCCAGGAGGTGCGTGCCGCCATCGATGTTTTGCCCGAGCAACATAAGGCCTAATCTATTTTGTAGCAAAAGGCAGCCAATTTGAATGCACTTAAGCGTCTCTTCTTTTTATGTCATATTATACTAATGGAAGGAAAATTTGGGTCCCCGCTGAAGGACCTAAGATAAACCTTTGGTGATAGGATGGACTGGCATAAGGTACAGCTTATACAGGAAAGCCAGTCAAGAGAAACTGGTGGCCACACTGTGGCTTGTGGTACATAGGAGTTGGGTTTCCGTTGGAATTTGAGATTCAGAGTCGTGTCCGAATAGGCTGTCATCTTAATTCTTTCTAGCAGTTCGAAGTGACGTTCTTTGTTGACGTAAAGTAGTGGAATCCTTTCGACCTTGACTACGTATGGGTAGAGGACTTACACTAAATAGGTTTACTGATTGATACCGACAAAATTAAGGGTGCCAGCTCAATATGGTCTCAACATCAAGTTGCTCGTTAAGAGAGCAAATGTTCTTTCCCATGCAAGGGAATATAACTACCCGGAGAAGGGTCAACAGCGGAACACCACAAGGCTGAGTGGTTCTCCTCTAATATTGCTCATTTTAGTGAATGAGATTCTGGAAATACAGAAGGGAAATGGCTTCAACGCGACGGTCTATGCAGACAAAAAGCAAAATGTATTCAGCAGTCCGGGGGCCTTAAATCAGCACGGCAGTTATAGGACCCATTCTCACGTATGGTTCACTTGTATGGTACTAAAGAAGCAGCACAAGCTTTCAAACCCCACCGAAATCCAGGCGACGGCGTGCATCTGAATTATGAGATCAATGAGAGCAACACCTAGGCTCAGTTTCATTTCCTCTTGGCCTATACTATAGCACTCTGGCAGCCAAAACCTCAAGAGGACTAAGAGAAGGCCGATTGTGGTCATCGATGCTACCAATGAATCGACAAAAACTCATCACATAAACCAAATGCTTATATACCAAGGCAAATTCACTACAAGAATTTACTGGAAGAACTAGAGAACCAAGAAGAAGGAGGAGTTGGAGTTCTAAACCGACGGTTCTAAGACGGATATTGGCATGGAAGCCGGAGTTCATTGTGAAGCCCACTTTTTTGGAATAAACAACGAATACAGGGTCTTTCAAGCCGAGATGAAATTACACGCGAGAGTAATATAGTTGGAAAGATCACTGTCTATATTGGCATCCAGGTAGTCTCGAAGGCTTTGGACTTTACTGCAATTAGGTAGGTGCTTGTGAGTATTGTAAGATCTTATCAGTAGACTATTTATATTCAGTGACAGTCAAGCTATTTTCAAGGCCTTCTTTAACTTTCAAGACACTGCGGATACTCGATGAGGGGATTCATTGACACATGGGTTCGTATGTACTCAATTACATGGCAGGACTTACCACAGTGCTCAAACTCTCAGCCAGTAAGCCAACCTATTGACGTTATAAGTAGACACGTCGTTACCGAAAGCACTGTAGGTCCCTCTGACGGTCTTGCCTTTGCTCGTATTAAACTGCAGATGTTTGTACTAATGTCATGAATGCTATTGACCTAAATTTCTTACCCTTTGGAAAGTCAACAAAATTGAGTAAAAGGAGGTATTCTCCCAGTGCCATCGACTTTTTGTGTCTGAATGAAAAAATAAAACAAGGAAGACAACAATTGCCAGTTACTGAGTTGAAAATATCACCTGAAGTTCAAACCACTATAAGCTAGTCATGAGGTCTAAAATGGCTTCTTAGTCTAACTATTCCACTTCTAAGAGGCTTCAAAATGCATATGAAGATCAACACTCTCATCTTCCTTAAAGAGTTAAGCTACCGCATTTAATAAACCATGTGTCCACCTCCACACTGAACCCAAAAGGGCAACCCCTTAAAAGTAATCTCCTCTTTGTCTTTTCGTTTTTTTTTTCTCTTTTTGAACAGCGAACCGGTAAATTGTAATTCCAATCAGCTAAATGCGGAGGAGGTGGTGGTAACAGATGCAGACACATCCATTGTTGGGTCAAAGATCTAGGCCTGGAGAAAATTACAAAAAAAAAAAAAAAAACAAGAGGCAAAAACCCACTGCAACCTAAATAAAAAGCAGACACACAGAAATTGCATCCACCACCACTATGACGACGAAGACGACGACAATGACAACGAAGCCACAGGAATGCAACACCACCAAGTAAAGTGCCACTGCAACGCTGCCGCCTCCCTGAGCATAGTTTGGAATTTTGTTCTCCCTCCTCCATCTGGTTGGGAAGGACTTTTTCCGAGCTGCGATCCTTTCCAACTTCCTTTGCATTGTTTAATTTTGAATTTTGGTATGCAATAAGGGGATGTTCATCACCTCCCGGCCTCCAACTATCTTATACTCATATTCGCACACTCAGCATTCCTGCACATCGGCAGTGCCCAAACAGAAGCAATTCCGGGAGGAGGAAGGCTTCCTCTAGAGCAAGCACCAACCACCACCCCAAAAAAAAAAAAAAAGCACATTCTTGTGTGCCTTCTCGTTGTTTCTTTTGAATGACTAGCGCTGTGAATGTGTGAGTAGTCATCGTCCTAATCTGTGCCATGTTGTTGTTGGCGCTGATAGTAGTATTGGTGGCTGTTGGATTGCCTCTGTTGATTGTTATTGATGTCTCGTCGTCGTCGTCGTCGTCGTCGTAGTCGTCACTATGTGTGGAGCTTGTTTCCACTGGTGCTACTGCTGCTTGAATGGTATAGTTGTGTATTGGCGTGTGGATTGGCCCGTTCGTTGGCATGCAATCATAAGCATAAGCAAAAATATAAGTCAGCGGGTATATGGGACACATTCCCTCTACATCTACACTATAAAGCCGTCTCCGTTCAGTCACTTTGTGCCGTTTTTTTTATTTTTTTTATTTTTCTTGTTTCCCACAAAGTTAAGGCAAAGGAGCATAGTCGGAGGTGGAAAGCAGCAAAAAATATGTTTGAAATAGAATGAGGGTGCTAATCTATGGAAGCATTTTGGTTAAATAGAATAAACAAAGCTAAACGAGTAGAACGGGTGGATTCTAATTGTTGGAGTTCACGTATGTGTAGCTGTGTGTGTGGCTGACTATATGGTTCGTTAAGTTGGGCACTCAAAGGGCTGATAGAATCGCATTGACAAGTCTGTCTCGGCTTAGACTGTCATTAGTTTGTTGCAATGCAAAAGCAGGGGACCGCACACTTGAAGTGTGATGGAGCTGACGACGGTTATAGGAAAAAAGTTTGCGGTTTAAAGTTTCTTAGGCGCCATGTTTTACGTACGCCATATTGGGTTTCCAAGTCAAAACATCTAGCTGATTTGCATGCATTTAAACTTTTGTTTGCGGGTAAAAATGCGATTTGGGTTCAATGAATTTGGTTTGAAGATCGTGTTCTAAGTTTTTGAGAGATTTTTAGGACCGCCATCTCTGTCTGCCGTTGTGTACAGTTTTCCAAAATATGTCTCAACTTAACCAAGCAATACACATGGTTTTGTTTTACTTTAGATTGAGAGGGAGCTGTTTGGAAGACTTAAAGCTTGAATCGACAAGCTTCCATGAACAGGAAACAAATATTTCGATTACCTACTTAAGGTAACATATTTCATCAATTTTGTCCATTTTCCGGGCACACATTTCTGAGAAAATTCAATTGGCATCCGACTGTCTTTGACGTAAAAAACTGAGCTAAATTCAAATTTTTGACATTAGCCTTAAACGTTCAACAATTAAATTTAAATTTCATTTAGTGAAATAGTTAAGCGAAGAGTGCTGTCAAAGTAGCCCCTAATAGTTCTATATCTCTGAAACCTACTGTCAATAGTTTTACAAGTAGTTTTACTTGTAATGCGTTTTTTCTGAAATGATTGACATAGCTTCCTCCGGTCATTGAAAAATCCAGTTCAGACTTCTGTTGTAATTGACTGTCAGGTGATTGTACGAAATGAGAGAATGAGTTCTTTCGTAAGAGAGCACAAGTGGGCTAAACTGAGCACACAGTCATTATGGATTGTATTCACAAGTTACGTACTTCGTGTGCAGCAGTTCTTTAAAGGTATGGCTCAAGCTTTTAAAACTTGAGTAGATTTATCGTGACTAAGGTAAAATTTTGTGCTCAGTGATATATGTATATCGATCTCCTTTTATTCTAAAAACCGAAGAACTAAATAGTTGAGAGCTAAGACGTATAAAATAATTTGCGCTACTCTGTCCATCTAAAGATCTTTTCACAGCTCAGCGACCTTTGAATGCGAATAAGCGAATAATATGTTTGACATTTACTTCGCAGCAATTTCTTTATCTAGTTGCAGCAATCTGGGAATTTCACTCGTCCTTTACTAAAGGAAAAGTGAATGTGAATTATTATGTGAATTGCATTTCACTGTGAATAAATTTCAGCAGTTAACAAGAAGCATTCGCTTATTCGTCGAAGAAACAGCGACTCCTTAATTGCTTTAAAGAAACATTTTTTTAAACAATCAACAGATAAGTTATCCTCCCTTCTCGTAGAATAGTAAATTGTCTGCCTTTAAATGTATCACATACGGTTCGATCACAGTTTGTCTATTCACCGACCGCTGAGCTGTGAATTGATCTAGTAAAATCTTTAGCTTTGTAATCCGTGCAGGCTACTAAGTCATCATATATTATACACATAACTCAACCAATTTTAAATATATTTTTAACTATGACTGCTATACATCATAACGTTTAATAAGATGAACAAATATTCCATAACACCTTGGGATCATTTGGTCCACGTTATAGGTAACTACTTGATTTATAAGATAAGTCGTCATGTATAAATAACACGTAAGATAGCTTCACGTGCCTACTCATTAAGTAAAGTTTTAAGTTTTTTTTTTTTTTGTTAGACTAATTGTTTTAGTCGCTACTGTATTTATTAGTTTAATTATTCGTAATTATATACTTTAGATCGTTACTATTTTTACAAGTGATTTTTGACTTGCTTGTGGATTTTGAAGCTCAATTTGGAATGACCAGGTAAAAATTCCTATCACTTTGTTAAGTTTATCTCAAGTTAAACGCAAAATATGATATAAAGTGGTTGCATGAACTTTATTAAACTGATTTTAATTACAAAGTTCCCCGTTTACATGTATGAATGAAACTTTAGA
This sequence comes from Chalcosyrphus nemorum, assembly GCA_949716465.1. Taxonomy (NCBI): domain Eukaryota; kingdom Metazoa; phylum Arthropoda; class Insecta; order Diptera; family Syrphidae; genus Chalcosyrphus; species Chalcosyrphus nemorum. The sequence goes on from OX454332.1 coordinate 105,294,951, forward strand.
CATGCAGAGACTTTTGGATAACCTAAATCCTAAAAGGTTGACATTCTCAGTTGTGAAGCTGAGTTTTTTTTTAAAAGAGAAATAGCGGTTATGTTAGAAGCATACAGTGACACAAAAAAATCCAAATGGAATATATATTTTTTTTTATAATTAGCTTCTCCACAAATACTTAATAAAGCAAGCAAAATTAGTCGAAAGTACCTCTTAAATTAGCCACTGGTAATATCCATACAATTAATATGGAAACGCATTTGTGAGCGGTGCAAGCGGTTTGTTTAACAAATTGCCTTAGTAATTTTATGCTAATTTTTGCTTTCGAATTTTAATTGGAATTGTTGATCAATAAGCAATGCGAATATTGGCAGAGTATACAGTGAATGTTGGCAAGGTCAGTTATACATGTTGGCTGCGGATTTAGCATGTAACTCATTCGAAGCAGAAATTAGTTCGGAGTGTAGTATTACATTAAAGGTTCAGTGGATTGGGATTGTTAGAGGAGTGTGACCAAAAAGTGGATTAGAATTCTTATAGGACAAAGTTCTGTAATTGATGAAACCGGTCTTAGAGAACACTCCCAATAAGACCCATCAAGTTTGTATATTTATATATAATCTTGGAATTCGATTATAATTCGCAGATTTCTTCTCAAATTAGTTTTGGAATATATTCAGTGCTGTGTGAGAAAAGTATTATTCGTAATCTATTTTAGGTCTTACTTAACACTAGGTTCTAGTTCTACCTCTGCTACTAGTTCTCGACCTAGTTCTACTTACGTTGACATCATTATTGTATGATAGACTCCTATCCTGTTTACTAAAACAAAAGGTTGCGGTTTAAATGCAGATAGTAGCACATTTGATAACAACTCATCACTATCGGTAAGTCTACTGGATATACTATATATGGACAACACAAACAACCAAAATGTAGGCTTACTAGAAGCTCATAAAAGGCCAATGCCTAGCTTCTCACCACTGTATACGTCATATTGGTAAGCAGACTTTAGCTGAAAAGTATATTGCTGCAACGATTATTGTATCTAAAGGACTTCTAAGTTAATTCGATGTTATTTTAGAGAGAACGAATCAATGAGCACACTGTCATTTAGTCTACAAAGCGAAAATAACACGTCAATATGAGATAGTAAGTTATCAAAGATTGTCAGTAGGGTTTTCCACAAACACAGCAGAAAAGCAAAGTCTAATATTGTTTAACTTGAACATACTGCTATGCTCTGAAGTTGAATTGAATTCCACAACTGGTGTATCAAAGTACTCTTCTATGTCGACTATATAGGTCATACAGCGAGATCGATCTTGTTTGGTATTGACGATTATGGCAAAGTTCAGGCACTGCAAAGGAGTTTTTTGAAAAGAATTTTGGACTGCTTATTTTGCTCATTTTGCTTTTTTATTGACATCTAACAATATATTGTCAATTTCTACTCGAGGACCCCTTTATGACATACTGGCATTTAGCTTTAAAAATATTGTAGCCGAATCAGTGTCTTTAATATAGGTAGCTACTACTAGGTGACAGGCCTCACAATTCACAAAAGTTTTCTGGGTCAAAAACGCCTATTTTAGAAAAAAAAAAAAAAACGGTCAGGCAGGGAAACTGGTTTTAAAAATTTAACTTTAAAGTCTCTTAGTATTCCAATTAATGCCTAATCTTTAAATGTCTTTCTGACTTCACAAAAAAAAACTTTAAAATTTCGTCTTAATTTTGTATTCGATCCTATCAATGGTCAAAAGTTTTGTAGTACTTTGTACAAATTGTGAAACCGTATATGAGGTACCTACCTACCTAAATTTATTTCGTTCTCTCCTACTTCGCCTAATTTTGAATTATTTTCCTATTTTTAATTATGTAATATCCAAAAACAACCCAAATTTGGTAGTTACTAGACGCATTGACGACGAAATTTTGAATTTTATTTCAAATTTAAATAAAATTATAAAATTTTTTTTACAAATTTCATAAAAATTTATGAAAATGTGGCCAAAATTGTTCAGTACTTAAAAATGTTTCTTTTTTAAAAATACGTTAGAAGTTCTTCGACGACATACATATGCATTCCTTTAGTGCATAAATTTATCGGAAAATGGCTCAAAATTTAATATTTAAGGCACCCATTTAAGTCAGTGCTTAGTGTTCCCAAATTTTCATCAATTTTACTTTGTTTAAAATTTGACATTTTTCAGCCCTTTGAATTCGAAATTTCCCTTTATGCGTCAAAATTTTTCTCCTGTGAATTGGAACTGAAACCTCCTTCCCCCCTTGCTTCGGTAATTTTACAAATTTTTACTCCGCCATTATCTATCTCTATGAATTTAAAGGAAACAGTCCTAAATAGAGTAGACCATAACCTTCAAAAGAACGCACGCTTTCTACCTAGCGAAGTGTTTTAGATAAACCAAATAAGTATGTCTGATATAATCCAAAACCAAAGCAAGAAAAATAAAAATAATTTACGACCCACCAAAACCTAACCTAATTAGATAATTTTTATTGGTCTACAGTTCAAAACAACGAGTGATTCAGAAATTTTAGCCAACTTAAAGCTTGGAAAGGAGAAAATTTTGTACCTAATTTTGGTGTTTGAATCCCTTAAACCCTTTTGATATCATTCCAAAAACAATATTCCAACTTGACACCCGGTATCTAGATACTAAAAGATTTATGAGAGAAAAATCGTCAAATAACCTTTTAAAAAAATTAAAGGATGCTTATAATCCATTGGGTAGGTAGGTTTATTGTATTCCAATTGTGAGTATTATATCCTTAGTCAGCAACTGTGTTGTAATCCGAAAATTTTGTTCAAAATTTATAAATTTTTTGTTTCCACTTTTTCACTTCATATTATTGGCCTTTTCTTGTAAATATTTCTTCTCTGTATTTTCACTAATTTTCTTTGAAATCTAACTCCATTGAATATTTTATATCCTTTTTTCGGTTCGATAACGGTTACAAAAGCGCGCGATTTGTCACTTTGAATTCTCTTCTTTTGAAAACGTTACGTCACTATGTAGCACGGCACACTCCCGAATCAATTTTTTATTTTCCTTTTTTTTACTGCACATGCAAAGTTGTGTGGTTATCCTTGCCTCCTCCCAACGAAGGTACAAAATCAGAAAATAAAAGAAAAATCAAAACAGAGACACAATGTATCTTCTTTCAGTTGGAAGATAGATTATATTTTTTTCACACTGCACATCAACTAGAGACGAAAAAGACCCCATCACAAAATAGAAAAAAAACGACGAATAATAAATAGAAATAAAATTTCAAAAAAATTAGTACTGAAAGAAAGTATCTACAAAACGAACGTCAACAGCATTCCCGCGATACACTCAAAACGGAGTACGGCTAAAGACTGTCTCAAAATAAGATTGAGTTCGTTGTATTCCACCATTCCACAAATACAATGTATATTTCATGTTTTTTTTACTTCTTTTTTCTCTTATTCCTCGTTCCCCCCTCTTCAATTTTTTATTTCATTTTCAACATTTATTTTCGTGTGCTGCTGGTACTCATAATAAGTTGTATGTTCGCAACATGTTGCCAGCATAAAGAGCTACACATAACATTAATCAGCTGTTTGTTGGTCTTCCTTTTGTGGTCTATATTCGTCGGGACTCTTAAGTGCCCAACCCATAGAATCCGTCGATCCGTTGTTCCGTCGACGTTAACTGACAGCTCGATAAAATACACACAACCTTATGGGAGGCGGCCCATAACCAACGGATGGATGAACTTCGACGGACAAAGTAGGTTTACTTTCTACTTTTTCAATCCGTCGATCCGTTGTCAGTACACACATTCACGTATTTAAGTTCACACATTCACATATTGAAGTTCACGCATAAGAAAATTGAGAGTACGCATTTTCATTGGTGGAAGCAGAGAGAGAATTAAAGAAACTATCATCGCCTTTGACAATCAGCTGACGGTTGTGACGGATTCTATGGGACTGTTCTATCCGGCAATACGTCAACTTCAACGTCAACGCACAACGGATCGACGTCGACGGATGTCGACGGATTCTATGGGTCGGGGCCTTTAGGTAAGAGAGAGAGAACGTCACACGCATACTCTCGCGCATAGAGTAGAGTCATCCCCAATGGTTCGTTGAACGCACAAATGCGGGGGGATTGCACCCAACACAATGCCTAAGTGTGAGATGCGGACCTGTCATTGTTCCTTATTATCTAATCGATTATTTTGCCACCCATTGTTTTATTGGTGTTTCTTTTGTTTTTGCGTCAACATTTGGGATTTTATGGAAAAATTCACCATCAACATGTTGATAAGGCACACCATGCAGTGCACAGGTAGGTGTCAATGGCTTCCACCATAAAGCCTCTGCAAGCTTCAAAGCTTTCTTTTCATCTGCATCTTGTGTGCATGTGTATAGGGGCGCTGCTGTGTTTATGTAATCGAAGAAGAAGAACTGTATCTGGATGGTTTTTCCCATGCGTGACGTACCAAAAGAAAAGAGAGACACACAAAAAGAGAGAAAAAACTTCAAACACGTGTGTAGCTTGCACATTTATCTGCAACACGCATCCACTCTTTATGCATTCGTTGCACGTACATGAACTAAATAAGAGTAACGGAATTGAAGCTTTTTTTTCCTAAAAAAAAAAAAAGAAAAACCCAAAGAGGCCGTAAAAAGAGAGAAAGAAAGCTTATTACTCGTTACAGTTTTGGCCAAAAATAACTCGAAAGATAATTTTTTTTTTGACAAATGTGAGATACTTTTGTATCTGAAAGGCAAGATCTTCGCCGCACAGTTATTTATGTGTACCACCTTAAGTTAGGCACATTTGTATTGTAAGCAACGCTTATTACCTGCTTTTGGATGATGTTGTCGAAGTTGTTGATGATGATGATGGTGATGACTGTCGGCTAATTATACGCACTGGAAGATAAAAATTAGCGCCAAATAATTAGCCGCCAGCGGTGAACAGTTTTGAATGGTCTAACGGCCGCCACCACCACTAAAAATAGGCATTAACGGCCGTACAAGTTGGCGAAGAACTGTGTTAAGCTAGGTCTAGGTGCCTCCAGAGGTAAGAGATGGAAATAAAAGATCAGGCGTGGTACTGCGCTTTTGTCATCAGTTTTGTGTGCGATCCGAGAGATTAGATATCCGTCTTGGCGGTTTCAATTACCAGATACAGGTGTGTGTTGGGCAGATAGTATATTATTGTTAGAATTTGTTGGTGATTATTTTTGGTTAGCTGTATTTTCGATTGCGTTAGGCCTGTCAATGCCAAACGATTTGAGGTCAATGACTTGTAACGGGTATGTACCTACATACATACATATGTATATTTTTTTTCTGACTTACTACACACAAGCTCTGTTATAGTGTGTGTGTGGCGGTGAGTGTGAATTTTCGAGAATGACGATGACAAACAAACAAAAAAAAAGTGGTAATAGAAGAAAAAGAATTGTTGGGCGCGATGATTTTGTAATCTTATGAAAGACGGAATAGGTACTTAAGATTGTGTAATCTTTTGTTACAGAATGGAGATGATTCTAGATGGAAACGGCATAAGGTGGTTTTGATTTATGACGTAATGACCCGGCATTTGCAGTATACCTATATCCGGAAAACAGTGGTAGATTTTATAGATCAAGTTCTCTTTTTGAACTTTGTTTTTGTTTCACCCAAAATCTGTATCTGTGTAACAAGAGCTGCACTATTATGTCGATCTGTACGGTTACAATAATTTAGTACTTCTTATAATAAATACTAGAAAGTACATATGTATGTATGTTCTTATTGTTGTACGAATGTGTAACTATCGGGATCAAAATTGACCCAGTTTGACAAATTTTGAGCGACATATGCTGCAGCGTTTGAACTTGCTATGTTGGTAGTTGCTTCGTGGTATTGTGGCGAACCCATGTGCTAGACGCGATTTAAAAGACGAAAACACGAGACATTTCTGCGATTTTCGAGTGAGACCATGGACCTCGCAGCTTCCTTATCTCCTACAAGTCTTAACGCCCGATTTTGAAGCCTATCGAAAAATTCATTGAAGAAGAGACTCGTTGATACCATATACCATTTGATACCAAGTGCCATTTTCCAACACTAGTAACTGAGGACGAACCTAAGCTTGAGAAAATCGGGGAAATTATTCATGACCCTCAACTTCTACACAACCTTCTGCAGGATCATCTGAAATCTTAACCACCTTAAGATCATTGTGTTTCCTTGTAAAGCAGGTTACTGAAGTGAAGCTGTGGGGAATTAGGAAGTGAAGCATTGACAAATATTCGGAATACTCAATGTCAACTCCATTAATTTTCAGGATAGTCTATTTAAGGTCTTGTTTCAGAGATACGAGACAACAGGTAGTTCAGTTCATTTATCCTTTTAAATTCTGTAGGGCAATTGCTTTGGAGAGATGTATGGCGTACGAAATACTCTATTGTTATTCCTCACAGATACGAGTGGGATCTAACATACCAGACGGTGTAAATGACGTTCAACTCTAAACTCACTGGTCTAAAAAAGGTACAGAAACTGGCGCTGCACTTTTCTCGAATCACCTGATATCAATCGTTCATAAAAGCTCCCGTGTGACTGTAGCCCTTTCAAGATGAGGTCTTCGCCATCAAGAGACTTTGCGCAGACAATACACGTTGAGAGTTTGAGCCCATCTAGGGTGACGGTCAAGGGCACTAGACAAGGCACTAGACAGCCTCTTATTAAGATCGAATCCAATCTCCGAAGGCTGCCAAACTGGGCATCAATTAACCTGACTATCATAGGAGCTGCCATGATATGGAAGAAACAGAAAGCATCAAGCATCTGCTGTGTGTGTGCCCCAATCTTTAAAATCGTCGCCTTGTCTACCTAGAAAACAGACTGTTCGTTGAACTAGAGGACCTAGGGATTTGCACCCTAAAGAAATCATTATGAGTTTTGCTAAGCACATGTTACTTCAAGTTACAGGGAATCACAATGGACCAAAAGCCTCAGTGAAGCACTCGCTAATGACGCCTTCCTTTCTAGAACACCATACCATAGCTATTGAAGGTCATTGTAACGATCAATTCACATCCACAAGTACCTACGAATAAACTTCTCTTAAATCAAATCAATTCTGTTCTATCGACTCGACCCAATTCTCCATGGAATCCCTCAGCTAAATTCCACTTAAATATTTATCTACCTATTCATTGCATGCCTTGAAAACCAAGAAAGAAAAAAAAAGAACCTACCAACATAAATTTTTGCTAGATAGCATAAGATTGCTACTGATCTTGCAACACTGTGCGCTGCAACCAGCGCAACAGTAAACCAACAATCGCGTATGTTTCGTAATTAGTTAAAAGAAGGTTTATTGCCTGACAATCTTCCGGTTTCGGTATGGAACGCGTTCTTCCTCCAAAACCAACGGAACAACGTTCAAAATCGAGTTCCAAGTCCTAACATCTTATTCTATAGTTCTTACCGGTATTGTTGTTATCTAGAACATTAAAAACGATACAAAGAGCTACTGCCTACCATGTAAAAGAATACAGCAAAATTATGATGAAATTTCTGTGCAGAGCATATGAATGTAGGTTAGGCTGCTTTCCGCAGTATAGATACTTTACTCAGATACTCTGGTGACTTGTGGTGGTGGTGTGTGCATATGGTATGTGGAGGCGATGCACACAAGAACTGACGGTTCTTGGATGGATGGATATATTCTTTGGTAGATGATGTTGATGATGGCAAAAGATTCGAATAACCACATGAGAATCTTTAAATAAAAATTCTCTCAAAGAGTCTAAGACTTCTTGAGCTTCGCGCAATTGGGACAAGAATAATGTTTTATGTGTGAGCTACCGCGCGTGTATACATGTGTATCTACCTACCATCGGTTGGTAGGTAGGTATATTATCAACTTTATGCAATCTAACGGCAGTTGGTTGGTTAATGTTGCAATTGCATGATTGAATGCTCAATGATGATGTTATTTATATTTCTCTGCTGGAGAATTTATGAGCGGTGATTCGAAACGGTTGGCAAGATATGAAGATAACACAAAACTTGACTATTTCTTGTTCTTGGGAATCGCTAATGTTTTTCTATTTCTTTATTTGCTGAAGATGTTGAAAACATGGACAGCGTTTAAGAGGAGATAAAGGCACCTCTACTGTACATATGGAAGAAATACCTTTCAGAATATGAAGTGTAGAGAACTCTGTCCAGGATATTGCAATCTTTACATCCATCATACACTCAAAACTAGGAGCTGGAAAATCGTTTATCCCAAAACTTTGATGTAGTGGCATTGAACACCATTTATCGATATTTAGACATTGATAAGGTGACTCTATCAGAAGATGCTCTCATTTTGCAAATGGTGTCTAATGTCATTGAGACTTTGACGTTTGTAAAGAAAAGCAAAACACATATCATGGATCTTCAAGGAACACAGTACTGTGCAATCATCATGCTGCTTGCTAAGACCGCCTTCTACACCGCAAACTGGAGCACTTATGGTCAACAGAATACAGGGCTATCTAAAGAGGATAATGACGGACTATATTAGAAATAGAATACTGCATTACGACACCGACGACGGAATAAGAAAAGCGGTGTCCTCAAGACTCCGTAATAGGAATCTGATGTACAACGACGTCCTACAACTTCAAACCCTTTGGTCCTTGAAAATAATTGATTTCGTCAAAATATAGGGATCTCTTCCGACAGGTTTTTCCAGAGAACATCATCGGGCAGGTACTGAGCACGAAAGAAGCTTGGGAAGTAGTAGGTGAAGTGAAACTATGTCTAACGTCATCAAGATACAACAAAGACAGGAGAGGCAACAAAATGCAGAGCAGGTTGCCATCGCGAACGAGACGAGTCTTTCATGCTGAAGTCCCGTCTCGCTATGAATTGTTAGATGGTAGTGCCGAAAGGATCAAGTGTAGGGTAGAGGTGGCGGGCTTAGTGTATGGAAATCCCACACTGCTACTGAGTACGTTCTCTGTTTCTTCTTCAAAACAATCCTACATGTTGCTCCTTTCTTTTAAGTCCTCTTTTGACTGATTAACGCTAAGTGTTCTCCAATGCTTGTACGTTTAAAAACTTTGAGGCATTCATACAGCTATAAGCCGTTAACTTAGGGCTTAAGTTAGTGCCACTTGGAGGACGGTATAGGGGCTAAGTAATCAAGTCTCAATCATCTCAAAGTATAAAGCTCATTAAAATTTTGTTGTAGTCTTCTATTAAAACAATCTAAGTCATTTTTATTGCATACATTCTCAATGAATTCTCAATCTCGATATGAAGCAGTTGCAGCGCGTAGCTGTTAACTTTTAATAGTATCTACTTACTGTATTTATCTGCATTGCCTATCCATCATTATCAATCATTGTTCACTGTAAGAATATATGTTTTATGTAATTACCACGAACGCAATAAAAGAATCTTGCAATTCTTCAACTCCTTCTTCACACTAATCTTCGTGTTTTAATGATTTGGCCTATATTTATTTATTCTTCGCTAAAGAACATGCAACTTTCTTGTTTTATTCTCAAAACCGTTGATTATCATCTGCTTATTATTGTTGCTGTTGCACACAAAAATGTACATATGTATGTATGTACAAGAAATTAAAACTGTAATTGCTATGAATGTAGCTCTCCTGGTTAATGAAATCTTTTTCTTCCCTCTTGTATGCAATATTTTAACAGTTAAAGCAACTTTGTTGCCTTTCTTCATCGTCGGAGGATGGATTGAGGATTTGACAACAAATTAAGATGCAAAGAACATTTTTCCATTTTTAACAGTACGACACAAAAGACCTGAAATCGAAATACAATTTCAAACCAATGGCAGAGCAATAGTGTGCCTATACTTGAAAGCCTTAGATGAAATCCTCGAAACGGCTTTATGGATCATCATCATCGTTCATTTGAATGAAACGTGAGTATTACCTGTCACAGTGATTTACAAATTACGGTAATGTAATGATGTAAACGGACGTGCCGCGCATTTAAATTGTCCGTTCAATATTCGAACGAACTTGTCTAGAACATTTCGTCACAGTGGAGTTTGAAACTTGACAGCCACCAAATTACATTCTTGATGGGCAGTTAGCTATTCTCTTCTCTTTCCACAATAACGGTTGTTTTATGCGCTTTATAGGACGCGCGTATGTGACACCATTATATTCTCATTTTTTTGACAAATAAATCTTAATTACGAATGCCGAAGGGAGAAGCGGAGCGCGGCGGAATGATGTTTCGTAAACGATTGCAGAATGTTAACTAATGCGCGCGAAAGAATTGCATTCGTGTGTGCGACATCAAAAGAGTTTTTTTGATTTATGCCAAATTTATAAAAAAAAGCTAAAAATTTTGAGTGGGTTTCTCGACTCTTTCGGGGGGATCACACATTATACCCGTGATCGCCATCGCATATATAATTATTAAATCTTATAACAGCAGCATTCGCCATTGGGCGAAAGTTAATCGATAGATACTTTCTATAATTTTTTTTTTTGTTTTTTCCTTTTGAAGATACACACAGTCATTTTGTATGAACCCTTATGTCATTCGGGCTATATGTTGTGGAAGGTTGTATGTTGCTGAAAGGTTAGTGGAGCTAATAATTATATCAGCTAGCTAATAACCCTTGGGTTATATGAGAGAATATCGCTTTGGGATATCTGCTAAATAGAAAACTGCTTATTTGATTATGTTAGATTTATTGGTCTTGTTTGGTTCATTAGTCGAGGGGTTGCTATGCTATGTATACATATCGGTTGCAGCAGCTGCTTTTGCGGTTTCGGCGAATTAAATTTTGTGTAATAATTTTCAAATTATTTCCTAAAAGTGGGACGATTTGGCAAGAGGATGTGATGGAAATATGTATATACTCGTAGATAAAGGAAGGGAAATTATGCTACACGAGGCATTCACTTTTATATTTTATAATCAAGAGGTATTAAGAAGGTCTGTTTGTGCATATGTTACGAGGGGCTACAAAAAAAAAACACAATGTGTTTCCAGAAAGATTTGAGCAAAACAAATGCATGCTTGCTTTTTAAAGAAAATACTTCTTTCATACTGATTACGCCACGGATACGGACAATCTGATGGCAGAGTGCAACTTCAAACGAGGAGACGATAAGGCCCTTTACAATTGCAAACGCAATGTGCTAGTGTAACTACAAACAGACAATGTTCCCCAAGGTTCCGTACTAGGTCCACTAGTGGTAAGAGTAATGATTGATGACGTTCTTTGACTGATTGTGAAAGCGTTTTTTAAAGGCTGAAGATTCGCTCATCAGAATCAGGGCCGACCAAAGAAAAATACATACGAAACTTTGGGAATGATATAAATTAATCAGCTTTATTTATTGGAACAGAATTCAAGCCTTAACAATTGCTGATACTTAACATTTCGTCAATACCTAAGCTTCTAATCCTAGGACTTAGCTACGAGGCTCGCTTTTTGTAGACACTTAGCAATGCTCGGTTTTGGTATACACTTGGCAGCACCTCCATATGACACTGATACTTTACTGAGCAATACTACAAGCAGGATTTGTTTCGGACCTGCAAGAGCTATTCCAGACGGGGACGAACCCAAAAAGTAACAATCGAGCTGTCTATAGACAGTAGCAGACCTGATAACTAAAGCATCTGGTTCTCCCTTGAAGACAGGCGCCGTCGAAACTTAGGGGAAGACTACTTGCGGAAAGATTCTCGAGTACACTGGATTGGTGTGATACGGCTAGGAGCTCTGTTATCAGTTATCAGCTGGTAGAAGGTTGCCTTATGTAAATCGCTGCGGAAATTGCATGTGAATTAAGTGAATCAGTGTAAAACATTGGACAAAGCCAAACGCCACTACCAGCTGAACGCTTTATGTCACTCAAAATGGAGTGATCTAGTTATTTAGTTCACTGGACAGTGGCGTCGAATACCCGGGGGTACAAGGGTGTCGGTGATACGTATTTTGGCGACCAGGGAATGATGCCAAGGAGAGCACTTTGTTACATGATGAATTAATAAGATCTTCGAAAGTAATTGACTTTGCTCGTGGTATAGCAATCGTTTAAGAAACTAAAACGTGATCACAATGAAGCTATCGGGCTATTTCAAAACTGACTTGTTAAATGGACCTGCTTAACAGCAGTCGGCAAGTCATGGAGGTGAGCGACCAAGTTCTAGTACACCTACAGTACCATAGATGCAAGAAAAGCCCTCAGGGGAAATCTGCAAGGGTAACAGCTGGTTTGGGAGTTGGCACGAAATTTTGGAGGAAAAATCGCTCTAAGCAAGAGTTGCAACATCAATATGGGTTGCTACCATGAAGTTGAAGTCACACAGAAGGAAGTTGAACGCGGTTTATAAGATCCATTTCTTAAATGTATGAGTGTCTCCTATGAATTAGTTTCCATTTCCTACTGAACCCCAGTACTCTGTGAATCTTAATCTGCCGTGAATGACCTCACATAGTGTTTCCTTTAATTTGACTCTTTCAATATGTACTATATCATTTGTTAAGCTGCTCCTCCACTACTTAAGTCCACATCAAAGGTTGGAGAACTCCTCCTCTAGCAGTCACCACTGTTTGGTTAGGTAAGATTAGCTGACTGCAGTGGATGCAGCCACAATACGCCAGAACGGCGTTGTGATTCCGATCGGGTCGAATATACTGATTTTATCCTGCTGGAGCTCAGTAAGAAGCGGTGGAGGCATGTGGCATGGATGCTTCAGCATCGAACCCCTTCTTGTAAGCAGGGATTTGAAATGAGTACTATCAAGTGACTTCAACTTCAAACTAAAAGGCAAACATTAGATGCTCAAGCCTGTACAAAACTATTCAGCTTAAGCTGGTAATATTGGCATAGTTGCAAGATTACATTAGGCTGCAAGGCGGTGTTTCTGACTATTGAGTTAGAATCTCCAAAGATGAGCTTAGCGCTGAAAGGTGCGTACCAAAGGAAAAGAAACAACCGAAAAAATGGGCAGATACAACTTTACAGCAATAATTTACTTTGTACTATGTTCTTATGGCCAAAGGTGTACTCTCCGAATAACATCAGTAATGAAATAAAATCCAGCCTATTGCCTATACATTCCATGGGCTAAGGAGGCAACTAAGTAGCATAGCCATCTCCCCAAGGACAAAGGCTCTCTTACAAGACTTTAATCATCCCGGTCCTTGGCCACATTGAGTAATTTCTGGTTCTTTCAAGTTCTATATATGGGCTGTTCAGAAACATGGTTCTACCCAGAGGTGTTCGCATACAACGGCAAGACTTCCTGTGACATGTAGAGCGAATGGACATGGAAAATCTTCAAATCTAAATTGAACTGTCTGTTTAGTAAAGCAAGTCTCACGAAAAGTGGCGTCAAGTGGAGAAAGACCGACACCAACACTGGAAGCGGTTCGGAGACCCTTGACTGTGGTGCGATATTCCGTGCTATATGACTATTTAAAAAAGTCAGGAACACAGCATATGACTTCCAATTGGAGCTCTACTTAATGTATTGCATCCTGTAGTTGTGACTGTTCTGTATCTATGTGACCTATTGATTTAGTATGGCTGCAGCTAGTCAAAGGGTTGTCTACCAAAATATTTGCAGCTTTTGGATTTTTTGATTTTAATCTCCAACAGGTTAGACTTATCTCCTACAACAGTTCCATCTCTAGTCCTTCAAATTGAAATTTGCTTTGTTCACCACCAATTCTCCATTTTGCCGTTTGGAATTCAAATTAAAATTCCTTTGAATTCTCACAAAGAAACAAAGTCATTGTGCATGTGCACATTAAGGAAGCATTTTGGCAGCCATCCAAACTTCTGGTTACAGTGTAGTGTCCTTGATAATCTAGCATTGCAATTTCTCAATCATCAACCATATCAGCAGACTATCCTATTTACACTTTTATCTTCTCCTCTCTCTATCACTGTTCTGTTGAATCCTTCAATTACAGGAAGCGGAAATCAAACTTATTTTCAATTTCAATCATACAGTTATGCAGATGCACAACAGTACAATTGATTGATAGTCCTTGAATGTGTACTACACCAATGAAACCCTTATTCTCCGCCTATTTCTGATTGAAGTAGTAATCTTCAATTAAATCACTCTCCTCTCTTGATGTGGCACTTTTCCGCATCGTATACAGTTTGGATTTCAACAGTCACTGCAACTAGATTCCCATCGTATCCACCTTAATCGATGGACGAGACAAAAGACTGAAGGATTCTCTCACTTTTTCATATTTTTTTTTGTGAACATTTTTGTTTACATCAGTTTACGAAACGCATCGATGCGAAGGTACAATACTGACATTTCGGGCGATGTTCAGAGGATTCGAGATTCCTTTTTGTTGTTAACCGTTCCACACCCCTCCTGCGCAGTGCGCAAGGCTCAAGTAATCCGCTCTTGTCAGGATTTGAATCTTGTTTTTACTTTCTTTTCTTTTTTTTTTTTTGCGTTGTTTTGTATGATTTTGTTGTAAGTGCATGAGTGTATGATGATGATGATGATGAGCACCAGGTGGAAATCAATTCAGGTGTAATCGAGGAACAAAAAAAAGAATATAATGTACCTTCGGCAGGCGTAACAACGCCGACGCAGGAAAAAGCGTGTGATTGTATGTGCGTGTTTTTTTTTCGCTAAACCGAGTTTATAGGGACTGTGATTGGAATTACTTCCGCTTTCATGGTTACAGGATTTCATACATTCTTTGTCAGAAAAAAAGAAGAAAAAAATTGTAAACAACATCAAACACAAATGAATTAGTAGGGATTAGGTAATTGTGCAGGGGAGAACATTATTTTCGGATAAATTCTGTCAAATTTGCGCATTTTTTTTTGTTAAGTACGACGTGTCAAGTAGTCAAGTAGAAATGTTTGATGCAAGTGGAGGGTATGACTTAAGGAAGAACTCATGGATGAGGCCACCTAATGTGAGGTATTTTACGTTTCAAAAATGTAGGGACTTTGTCTTTGTTTAAATTGACAAGAGTTTAAAGCGAGGAAAGTTGCATGTCTTTTTCAAAAAGAATTTTCATCATTGAGTCATGCACATAACCTACTACGGAATTGCAATTCATGCACTGGAAGAGGCGAGTTTTAAAATGAATGAAACAATCCTCTACAAATCCATTTAGCTAGGATGATCTTGGCGTTGTGCATCTCCACTTAATAGAAGAGACCGTAGAGTAGACCTAGTCCATTGCCTTGTTAGAAGACAATGTCCAGCGAGGGTCCCAATTATAGTCGTAATTTGTAATCTCTCTAGTTGATGATTTCACCTGATCTTTTATGATTGATCTCTGGCCACAATGCTCCCCTGCACAGATTACCCAACACATAGCGGTCCGCTGATGCTATTGACGTTCCCTGATGGGAATTCATAACGCCTTCAGCAGATTTGATGACAAAACACTCTAGCGCTTTGAGCGCAGCCTGACTGTCAATGAAGATTGGAATATCCTTATGGAATATTGATCCCATCTCAAGTAGTTCCGCAGGTTTGAGTACGGCTAGAACCTCGGCCTGGAAAACATTTCAAGAAATATTTCTACTTTCAAGTCTTTTGAGTTCGCTCATCTGTTCAAATGGCAATCTCTTTCCAAAGGTGGACTTCATCATTTTGCCAGTGAAAATCAGAAAAATGTTAATATGGTCCAAAAAGCCAAGTACATCGACTATTGTAGCCCGGCTACTACAGCGAATAAGCAAAAATGATCCAGCTCACCAAATACAACCTCACCAAGTTTGAAGCGTCAAAAATCACAGAGCCTCTTGTATAAAGATCAAGTAAACAGAATTCCAAACATACTGGCCATTTTTCTTGCTACACAAAGAGAAGCCTGAGACCAATAAAGGTGGAAGGCTATTGTTTAGGACAACTCCCTTTGTGGGCCGCTAGTATTTAGCTGTGACTCTAAAATTCAACTGGGATCTAAATTGTAGAAACTCTTAGAAGTCATCTCGCAATATGCCAAATTATGTATATGAAGATCTCTTACAAGTGTGCGGAGTCAATCATTAGCTTACTACATGCCAATCGGCCTGTGGCTTCCTATAATTTTGGTTCAGCTCCGTCGTATCGGTACTGTTCTTGGTCACCTCAACCACATGCAATATGGCAAGCATTTGGTAATCCACCAAGTGTTGCAGCCAAAAAGTAGTACCGATTCTATGAAGGAATATACGAAACTTGTTTCTTAAGCTGACAAGATTGCTTCTCCAGATTTGTTTTAAAACATTATACGTATCAGTTAATGTGCCTTCAGGTGTACTTCAAGGATTAATCCTAGGTTATCTTCTGTGAAATACTCACGTTCCCAACGCTATCAAAAGATTGGGTTGAGGAAACAGCATGTGTCGGAGCTGTTGCATATTGCTGGAAGAGAAAAACAAATTTGTTTTCTAAGCAGAAAAACGATTGAACTCAATGGCAAAACCGATGGGATGACGGATGCCAATAGTCAGGTACACTTTAGTATTAAAACGGCAAATGCATGAAGTATCCGTACAGATTCAGCCACGGTTCTAGTTGCCATAACAACGAAAAAGACGCAGATTACAGCTAGCTTCAGCTTGATGGGAGACGTCTAAATGAACCACTGGCTAGCAAGATAAAAAAAAAACGCTATTATTCCAAAGCATAGACTAAGTATAATAGACTGTCATCATCCATTTCCCTGCCCTAACATCGCCAGAAATAGGCGGACCCGAAAGTATCGTATCTGTGATAATGGCTGCAACCTTATGCTGTCAAGCCAGTTACCCAAAACTGAACTTGTACGTGTGAGGTTTTGGGTAGATTTTAGCTTGAGGGAGCGAATCTATCAAACGACCCGAAGTTGAATGTCTAATTCAGTTCGCCTTTGATTTAAGGGCTCCACTCGAAATGGTTTGTATGGTACCAATGGAAGCTTATGCATGCTAGTTCCAGTTCTCTAAGATTTATGACAAAGAAAACTTTAGCTTTGGTCTGATGATATTTATGTATGTACATACATATGTATATGCAGTGGGTAATGACAGGTCTGTTTCTGAGCGCCATGCACAAATGTACATACATATGTATGTATTTGTTGACACGTGGGTTTTAAACCTTGATTCTTTCTCGACTATCTGTCATGACTATCATGGGTGCCGTGGCGCAGTGGTTAGTGCGTTTGACTACTGCGCAAGGGGTTCCAAGTTCGAATCCAGAAAAATGCCATCAATAGTTTTTTCACGGCCCCACCTCTTCCGAGTGTCTGACAAACATTCAACAGTATTACTGTAAACCCCTCTACCCTTCGGATGCGGCATTAAACCTATTCGTCCTTTCTGTATGTGCAGAAATGTATACCACGATCAACATGTACAGTTGTGAGAAGCTAGGCCTTGGCCCTCTATGGGCTGCTTACGGCCTAATATTAATTAATTAATTTCTCGACTATCTAGTATCTGCCATGAGATTTAGTTGACATTTACTCTTAACGTCTCTCTTTGCTTCAACCAATTAAAATGCGTACTCTCAATTTTCTAATGCGTGAAATTCAATATGTGACTGTGAGCACTTAAATGGATGTGTGTATTGACAGCGAAGTTCTTCTAAAGAAGTTTGCATTGCGAAGACCAGCAGATTTTGGAGAAGTCAATTTCTTAAAAGGACCAGCAAACCATTTCTGCTCTATCAAGGCCTACTTCTTTTCTAGAGTTAATGCTTCCATGGGAAACAATCGCGTGTTAAAGTATATTAATTCATAATTGGCTACCTACGTCAGTAATAAAAGTGTAGTAAAAAATAGTAAGTACCTTGCTGATGTTTATATGCGAAAGAAAATAACTTTGAAATAATAATTAAGAAACTGTGTACCTATTGCCCGACAAATAAACCATAAATCAAAGTCCATTACAGTTAAATTTTTCCTCCTCCCTACTCCCTCTAAACGTGAAAAACTGTACAAAATAAACCTGCATACTGTAAACGATTCTCTGTAAATTCCCATCCACCAAGTTCTTCCCGCAATTACTCAACAGAATAACTTGCTAACAAATCAAATCAAAAAGTAATGTGATAATTTGTATGAATGGCACAAGACGCGATTGACCTCAATCTGTCCGTACACCGGTAAGGTGCATAAAATGGTTAAAAAAAAAAAAACTCCCTCCACCATCTCAAACAGCAAAGAGAAATCAGAAAAAAAAAAAGGAAAAAATTCTTTCGACAAATGATCAATAACCCGTCGCCGTCATCAGTCAAAATTCTTCAACTTTTCAGATTAATTGCTTTCAATAACCCCCAACGCGCAGATGAAAAATAAAACCCCACACGATTCCCTAGCGAAAAAGAAATTCTAACGCGAATATGCAAATCACCCAAAAAGAAAGAAGAAAAAAAGAATTACTATCCGCGACGAGTATCTGTGTGACAAGTCAAAAGAATTCACCTCCAAATGAGCACCCAACCCTAGAGAAGAGCGCGCCATCTATCTTGTATCTAAACAACAACACACACACACACACATACTGACAGCTTCTCCTCCTCCTCCTCACCGTTCCCTTTCTAAACAATATTCACGACGTTCCATGGAAAGCAGCATGAAAAGAAGAATTTTCAATTCAAAAGGGTCTCTTGGACAGGGTGTGGGGAACAAGCACAAGAACAAGCCCCACACACAAGAAGAACTCCATGTTCGTTCACTCATAACTGTATAGTTTGTAGTTGACGTAATTACCGCTAGAGTTCGTCGTACGGTTAAATAAAAATAATAACAAAAAGGCAACAGCAGCGACAGCAGAAATTATGTGCCACTAGAGTGTAGAGCTGGCAGAAAAAGCAAAACACAAACTGTCTAACGAAAGTCAATACAAAAAGGAAAAAAGAACGTTCTTCGCTGGTGGTGGGTTGAAGCCAAAGAAGAAGGAGTTTCGGGAACCAAAGAAGTAAGCACAAAGCAAAACTAATGTTAATGTGCCAAAAGCATGAGCAAAAGTAGAACGCTGCGTCGATAAACAGTAAAGAAAGCAGACCCCATAACAGCACACCACACAGCGGTGCGCTTCTTCTTCGCAAAGAACACCAACAGCAACAACAACAAAAAAGAGGTGAATAGCCAATAAATGGACATAGATACTACATAGCCTATCTGGCTATGTCCCCCCAGTGACCCCATGAGGAAAATCAATTTCGGGTGGATTCACGGTGTCGTCGTGCCCATGCATAAGACACCACAATTTCTGCGGCAATAAACTTGGCCAAAAGAACCTCTCCTTGTGAGGAAAGTTTCTGCTACTCGCATCTTTCACTGATTCTAATTATGTATTTTGTTTGCTTAGACATTTTTTAGGAATGTCTAAATTTTACGACAAAGACCTATTTACTGTGACTGTTGGTCTGAATCGCCACCTTTATGCAAAAATAAGAAAAATGTATGTACGAGTACACTGCCATTGGCGGCGGCAGCGGCAAGCCAAGCCTAAGAGAATGGATATAAAATGATTTTAACACTCGAGACGTGACAGAGATAGGGATCAGCCAGGGGGTAGGGGGAGATTTGTTTGCATAGGGCCCAAAGTATGCACAGCTTTCTCGTTGAGTTTATAGGCGCAGCAGCCTCGAAGTGCACTAAGCAAATTGAGATGACGGTAATAAAAGACAAGACCTCGTTTCAAGACAAATCACTTCTGAGGAAAGAGAGTTCTTATGAGTTGTTTGTTGGTCAATGTGTTGGAGTTTTCAATTTATTTTAAAGCTCATGGGTAAACTGTGTTTTTTTTTTTTTTAGATACGGTGGCCGCTACTGTTGAAGAATTTCGTATCACTTATTGTTGCAATTCATCGATTTGTGTTGACCTTCAACGAATTTTACATATGTAGGTAGGTAGAAAGAAGGAGACTAGCTCCAACTGCAAGGTGATTTCAAGAGGATCCATCGCACTCCCCTGCAGTGGGAATGAGGCAAGTATGCGAAAGGATAAGCATTTTAAAGGTAGGGCCTTAATCGCAACTCATTCCTTGAGGAATCATCATCAAATGGACCACTGTGCAAGGTGTAAGAAAGAATAATATGCGACAGACTGCACCCAGGCGATAATGGACTTTCGAACCGACAATACGTTTTCAGAAAGAAATGAAGCGCGATTCGAAATGAGGACAAAGCTGTTGTCTCAATATCCAGGCTAATGGCCAATATAGGAGGATCGAGGCAATCGTTATGTCTGCAGCCTCCATATGGGAACCGGTTGCAGAATAGCAACGATGATGGACGACCTAGGAAAAAGGCTGGTGGATCTACAAATTGCTGCCAAAAAGTATCATTGGAAACACTGGACAGTCGCTATGAAACCGAAAGCCAAAAGAGAAGTGAGCCCTTGACACGTCCCTGAGAAGAGTTTAACTTCGTAGCATAGGCTATAAAGACAGCACTAAAAATAAAAGGAAAAGGTTGGCTACAGGAGGATAAAATGCAGGCAGGTGCGTCGAAAAAGCTGTTTGCAGAATCAGTAAAGAATTAAAATGCGGGCATAGTTCCATTAAGTAGCCACCAACTTCATCGCTAAATTGCTATAGGAGCCATCCTCGCCACGATAGTCACATCGAGACTGGTTGAACACTGCTGTGAAGAGCTCAAATCATTCCTCAAACGACAGCGGAATTTCCCAGGAATGGGCTGGATGGGATCTGAACGAGGCCAGCTAATTGTCTGTACCTCAGTACTTCCTTCTCCGATATTCTTGCCATTGTACTTTCTGAATCAGAAAAAGCACTTCAAGACAAGACAAGCAATCGAAATACCAGATGGAACTCCATGAAAACTTGAACGAACACGAAGAAGATAAGGCCGTCCTTCCACAGCGTAAGGACTGAGAGAATCAATCAAAAATCAGGAAATCCCTTTCCCTCCTGATAGGCATCTCTCACATGAAGAAACTGCGCTTGACGAAAGAAGGACCTTGCAAAGAACTCTAGCTACCCACTTTCTATACCACTCTCCTGGTCTTCAACACTCCAGGAATAAATCCCTGGGAAACTACTTCTTTCAAGATATTGAAGAATTTTCAGTTGCACTGAAAGGAAAGATAGTGAATTTCATATAACATATTTGCGCTTGGTAGACAGAAACGAGGTTTGACAACTGGAATGTTTTGCCGGTCCACACTGACCTGAGCGTGGCAACGATTATCGTTCCCTCACTGTCCACTTACCTACCCTAACCTAAGCGTTATCTTCTCCCTGTACATGTTAATGAGAACACTGAGAGAAGACTCATTGTGGTCATAGAACTATACCTCCATTCTGTTCCGGTTGGGGGCTACCAGTGGATAAACGGAAACTGATCATAAGAGCTTGCGTTCTATACTGATAGTTCTTAGATTGACCTTGGCACGGGAGCCAGAGTTTATTGTGAATCCCTAGGAATCAATCCTTGCTTTAAAATAAACAACGACTGCGGTGTCTTTTAAGATGAGGACATGGCTCTCATATCAATGCTGTGTCTGTCATAATGGCTCATGTGGTAGACCAACAATATGGCTTAGAAGTGAATAGAGAAACAAAAGATCCCAAGAGAAACAATTACCAATTCATTCGACCAATTTAGTGATTCATCAAAACTTCAAATCGATAATAGCTGTCCTCAGCCATCAAATGAATGTATCCCTATTCTTCTTTAGCAGACTTCTCCCCAATGTTGATTCGGTGTATATTAATGCAAACAACATTTCATATGCTCCTTAGAACATCAGAAGTTATGTATATGTTGTGTCTGATAGCTTAACAACCCACAAGACTAAATTCTATTGAACTCTTAATGACATTCCTTTATCGGCAAATATGGTACTTCAAACAGTTTTACAAAAAAAAAAAAAAAAATCCAAAAACAACCATACCACACCCTCGAGTATCTACGGATATGCTTGAACTGTATTAGGTTATTCCACAGCCAGGAGGGTAAAAATAAAAGTTCAAAGAGAACCTAACATCTTAAATAAATTTATCCAGCAAGAGCATAGAATACACAAATCCTGTTGACAGTGTCCTTTGATCAAATTGGTTCAATTTACATTTAATTCTCTTCCTTAAGTCCCAAAGAAAGGTTAATCTATTTAAAAACGAGATAGATCTCAGTGACCAAGACAATGTCACGGACTTAAGCAGTTCATTACCCTTGACAACTGCGAGGAATTTTTCATAAAACCCTTGATAAACAGAAAAAGGATATTTGTATCACCCACCTGTCATTGCTCCACTGGACGTTGGTCCACCCGATAATCCCTCACGTGTAGTTGTCGCCGCTGCCGATGTTATGGTTTGCGTTGTAGTGGCTACTAATCCTCCTCCACCAGGTTTGTTTCGAACTCCGCCGCCACCGCCACCGCCACCGCTGCTTGTGGTCACAACGGTCGTTGGACTTGATTTCGAATGATGCGCTTGCGGTTGCTGTTGCTGTTGTTGTTGCTGAATTTGCAACTGTCCAGCTTGTTGCTGCTGCTGCTGATGGCCAGTCGTTCCAACACAAGCATCCAAATTCACATCCACAAAGGTATTCGTTTGCAGTCCAGCAATATCCTTCAAGTCGATCCAACTCGCACCGACACGATCGCAATCAGAGATGGGCAAACTCAGCACCCGCGTATCGTTCTCATCGACTATCTGAAACGATTGTGTCGGCTCGATCTTGACGATTATCGGTGGCGTACACGCCAGGTCTGTCGAAGTTGATGTACTTGTCGTTGTGTGCGATTTGGCGACCAATTCACCGCCCCGTACGTCAAATTTCAATACCGTACTGCATTTGTCTGTTTGCTGCGATTGGTGTTGCTGTTGCGGTCGATGTTGCTGTTGTGTTGTGATGCTAAATAGGCGTGCACTACCCGCTGTTATCGGTGGCGAGGTTGCCTTATTCGCTGTTGTCACTGTATTCGATACCGCTGCCGATGACGATGATGGCGGTATCGGTATTATCGATATCGATGGAATTTTATTGCGAAAATTCGCAGCAGTTTTCAACGCCGCCGCCGATTGATGACAAATTTGTATTTCGTCCGTGACTAGGCTGGCTGTAACAGTTGCTACTGGATGCGGCGACGATGACGATGACGAAGATGATGATGACGACGACGAGGACGATGATGAGGACGACGACGACGACGACGACGATGACGACGACGCGGACGACTGAATTTTACGAGAAGTCGCCACTTTGTTCACTATTCACTTAAAAGCAGTCACAAGTTTCAACCCCTTTTTCTTGTATATTTTTATCAAGTAAACACACTATTCAAGATGAAACACACTGGCCCCCCTTTCACCGGGAACAGAGAGAACAAAAACCGAAGAGCTTTCCAGTTTCTCGATGCGTGCGCGCTTACAATATTCCTCCTAGGTGGGGGTGTGCTTAAGAATTCATGTCATTACCGCGTACTAACACCAATGAAACTATAATGTCAACGAAACTATTATTTTTATGCAACCACCACTACAGCTGAGACATGAACCAACGAAAATTGCTTCTTTCTGGAAGTGGGCGGGGGGAGGGAAAGAGTAGCTTTTTTTTTATTTTTTTTTCTTTCTCAACAATATGCAGTTTTTTTATTTTTGAATTTAAACGATTTTTTGTGCGACGTTTGCGATTTGTTTTAAAGTTTAGTAGAAAAATTTGTAAAATTATATAAGGAATAGCCCGATTTGAGTATACACTTTGGGGAATTTAGGGAACGATTTTTTCGAATTATATACTAATTTCTATAATTTTGTTTTATTTAGCGCAAAGGTATAAAATAAACGAACGATGTTTTGTTTTTTGTTTAAATTTTACAAAAAAATTAACACATAGATGCACGACATTAAAATAAGAGAAAAATCAGCCTTTTTGTTAAGTTTTTTTTTTAAGATTTTCTTTTTGTTTTTAGTCCCGTTTTTCTTTTTGGAGATGGTTTTTCAAATTTAAACAATTTTTTTCTTCCTTTTTCTTTGGTAAAAAAACGGCACAAAATTCAGTCGAGGATAATTTATTTTTAAATTTAAGTTTACGTTTTAGATTTTTTTTTGTTTTTTTGTTCGTTCGCGAATAAAATATTGCTCTGTGATTTGTCGAAATTTTTTCTTCGGTATTTTTTATCAGATACTTTGAAGAACAGAATAATATTTTTCTAATCGAAGTTAATTCCACCTTGCACCACCACCACACAACCGAAAAGACACCGCAGCTAGAGAGTTAAAAACGAATAAGGAAATGCAATGCGCACTCGATGCGATAGAAGAGGTTTTGGTTGTTTTTTTTTTTTTCGTATCGTTGGGATGATTATAGAAAACGATAAATGTAATGGCGTTTCGAATGATGGGCTATTTGGATGTTGGATGAGGAGACGAATACGGTTGCTGCTGATGGTGTTTTGGGGAAAAGCATTTCATTTCGAATTTATCTATTTTTTTGGAAAATTTTCTTTTTATTTTCACTTTGAATGCCGAAGGAAAACACAACAAAAAAACTTGATGATTGAAAACACGAATGGCGGATTTTCAGTACGCTCTCTCGCTCGCGGTCGCTGTGTATCCTCTCCGGATGGTTGGATTTCGAGTCAGTCGGTCGTCGTCGGTCGGTGGGTTTTCCAGGGGACATAGAAAATTTTCCCAAAAAAAAAAAAACGAATACTGGAATATGGAACAATGGTCGCTAGAAGGGGGTTGAATTTTGAAGCTTGCAGCGGCACAGCATAGTTGCACACACAAATGTAGAATTTTGGAAAGCAGCCTCTTAGGAATGTCTGAGAGTCCTGCGCAGTGTGGTGTAAGGATTGGCCTGTGTGCATTCGGTGTTTTCAGGTTCAGGGTAAATTTGTTAGAAACGAGAGGGGTTCGAGGTTGGGGGTACAAGTTGGATTTGTTTCCAGTTTCGGTTGGAAAATAATAATGGAAGTGCAATGCTGCGCGAAAGGGAGCAAAGTTCGTCGGCGAATAAAGGGGTGATTGCGAAGGGGGATGTAGCTAGTGCTTTCTAAGTCAGCAGAATGTGATGTGTGTATCCTCGGAATATGAAGCATCTGAGAATCGATTTTGTTTGGGCTGTCAAGCAGCTGATTTAGAATCTTTGAGCGCATTTCTTTTGCGACCTGGCTTCTCAAATTAAAGGGGATAAATGCTGAAGAAAAATAGGGAATAGGCATAAATATTTAATGTTCTAGCACGTGCATCTATTTGAGGGTGTACGGTTATTGCTGGTCGTTATTATTATTCATGATTTTATTAGTGTGATTACCTTGGGTATTTTATGGGCTATATGAAGCTGTAAAAATTGTCTGGCAGACAATATGTTTAGTGCTGCCGGAAAGCATATTTTTATTGAGAATTATGAACTGCGAAAAGGACATAGAACAATGAATGGGTCTGCGATTAGGGGCTGAGGTTATAAACGAACTTGTAGAGGAGGTGAGGCTGAAGAGTCTTAATAGGTTTATAGACCTTGCGGAGCTATGAAATCAGATTATTTGACGTTACGCGCATAGGTTTTTAATGTAGGGCAAATTGAAACCATAAGATAACCAACTTACTTACTCCACTTATGTACATATGTCCTGTAACCCTTGTGGGTCATAGAGCCTCTACTATGCTTACGCGCCATCATGTGCCTCAGCTCTCCCAAACTCTTTCCCAAGTGCCGTGCTTCCTTCTTGACTGCTCTGCGCCACGTACTCCAAGGACCACCGCTTGTCCTGCCATCTTTGATTAGCGGGTTAAATTGCATACGGGTTCCGTTCCAATATTGTGCAGGAAAGAAGGAAGTGCAGAGTAGTGTAAGACACTGCAAATGACTCTACCTCGATACACTAAATGATCTTTAATTTGAATGAGTACACGAAAGCAGTCGCGAAGTTCTTTTACAGATTGAATCGAGTTACTAACTGGGTGCCCTTGCGCAGGAGAGGCATCACAGAGTAGCTATATGAGGAGGTGTTAAGTGTCACATTTAAAGTAAAGTAGCGCAAGGGTGCATGCTCTTACCACTATTGTCTTTGTTAGTTATGAGTAATGTGAGCTGTGCAGCACTCCATGAAGGCAGCTAACGCTGACGATGTTTGCCTCGTTTCATATCAGATAGTGGACCTTTATCTGATTGCCCCAATCCAGGAGATGATTCGAGCAAAGCCAAAATAGAAGCCCACAGCACTTCTGTATTCGTAGTTCTTTTTTCTAAATTTGTCATGTATGAGTGCTGAGAGTGCTTTGTTTAAAGACTTAGTCATAATGGAATTATGGCTCTGGACGAGATTTTACTGCCTCTTCGGTCCATACATAAAGAGCGGTTTCATTCTCACATTACGAAGAGGAGCACTGACGGCGACAACAACGTGTGAGACCCAAACAAAAACGATATGCTACACGACCGCGTTTTCTTAATGCAATTATGGGTGCAATTAATTTTTGACAGCTTTCGAGAAACTATTAAGTCCTCGTTCATTTACTGCAATTATGGTTGAGTCTAGCTCAAATTTGCAAAAGTGGACGAACATTTAACGAATGGACGCTTCTGATAGATAGGTTTGCTTATGCGTGCATATGCTAGGAAATAGGGACTATGTTTCTTACTGAAGTAATTCGAGTTACCATAGATAGATGATAATGCACATCGACAGTGACGTCGTAGAATTCCCATCGAAGAAGCTTATGCTGTTGTGGAGCATCGTCAAGAAGAGCCATTACGCAAACCATTCAACATTCTGCAAAGATCTTAGTTCATGCACTTACAAGTGCTTTTTCTCGTCTAAGAATTGAGCCACTCGATCATTATCTACATCGTTAGATAGGGCAGAAAATTATATTAGTCATGATCCTGTGATGTGATTTTTCACCAGAAAACTTTGGTCAGCAAGGCTTATCTTGTTTATCCACTTAAAGAAGCCACTAAAAGGCTTTCATTCTTTGTCAATCTTAACGAAATACCTAGGTTTATATATATGCTGCAGAAACCCTTTAATATCTACCCAATCTTGAATTTATGTAAATAAATTTCAATAGACTTTAACTGCTTACAAAGCCCATTCAAAAAAATCAATACCTCGTGCTCGCTTCCAGAGTATCTCAATACCAATCATCCAAAGTAGATTATTGCAGCTTCACACACCAGAGACGCATCATCGCTCAACCATACCATATTATTGTCCTTCCCAAATCAATTTTAATTGCTCCTGAAATTTATACTTATACATACCACCCCTCGAAAAGCCCATTGTCTCCCTCTTTCACACACAAAAAAAAAAACCAACAAACAAAACCGGTTTTTCCCCACCCTCTCCCAAAAAATACATATAAATAATAAAAACCATCAGAATGAATAAAGGAATATCAAAATGTCAATGCATTCGAAATACCATTGCGTGCAGGATATGGCTCTGCAATATATTCCCTAATACAAAACAATGCGCACGCACTAGAAGAGCGCTCCCCATAGACTTGGTCCTTCCACCCACCGCCACCCATTGACAAAAGACCATCCCTTTTATCCATCATACATAATTCTCTCCCTTCTATCTGCGTTGAGTAGGAAAATTAATACATTTTATACGAGTAGGTCTCTTCCTAACGTATAATGGTTATTGTTGTCGAGGATTCTATGGGGAAAGGACGAAATAAAAAACAAAGAAAAAAAAAATTCTACAATTTTTTGCAATTTAACTTGGGGCAAGGGAGCGCGATTGTAAGCCGACACACATATACATAACTGTGTGTGGTGGCACAATTTTGGCACACGGCTTTCCAGCCCATATATAGGACTGGTTTATTGGAAAATGGAGTAGTAGGAAAGTGCCAAGTGCAGTCCGCTGGAAGCCGGGAATGAGAAGTATGAGTGCCGCTAAAAAAATGGGTCGAATTATGTAACGGAATGGATAGAGGACTTCCAGTGGAAGAGACAGGACTTTATTTTCATCCATGTGAGAGCGGGTGCTTTCTCTAACTTGACGAAAGGACCAGAGAAGGTAGCTGAGAAGAAAAAGCTCCATTAGGGGGTTCATGTATTTGCTAAACTTAAAAAAGAATATTTTGTGTTTGACAAGAAAGCTCAAAGAAAAGGATTCAAAGAGGACTTGACGTTCAAAACAACTTAAAACGGTAATCGCCTTTGAATCTTTATTATTTATTACCAAACAGTCTTCTGGCCAAGTCCATTACCAGTCAAATGCGGTGGAAAACATTCAATTCAACAGACAGGCTTCAAGTGCTACCAATAGCAGCATATCTGCACTTAATGCCAGCAACAATCATTACCTACCAACCATCACTTCATCCGATGAAGAAGAGAACCAGCTCAAGCTGCCTTAACGAGCCTAGATGAAGAGGAACAACAAACAACCGACAATCGACGTCGACATTGCGCCGCGCCGCATCACGAAACCAATTTACCAAAACAAGTACCAAGAATGATACGGTAACCATGATTCCCGAGACTTGATTCTTGATTCTTGATAATGGCTTGAAAGTCCCGTAACTTAGTCCCACTTTTTCGCCAGCGCAAACAGGCATTCAAGACGACGCACAAACAAGACACATAACACTCATGCGGTGGGGGGAAGAAGTCTGCATGGCCAAACGCAGAAGCAGAAGTACTGCTTCTGCTGCTGCTGGTCTGGCAGAGTAATAGAGTTGATAACATGCTCCATACTTTTCATCGATTCATTATGAACTTAAGTTGTTGTTGTTACCTCTTTATTCAATTGACTTGTGTGTCGCGTTTGAATAAAACAAGTAAAAACGCCACATTCCGCCGCGCTCTCTTTTAGTTTGTGTCTTCGGCGGCTGGACAGTGTGTTTTTTAAGTGCAGCGATGCGACACAACACAAGAAGATGCATACAGCAGCAGCCTCGGGGCAAATAGTCAAAGCAAAATAAAATAAAAAGTATCTGCAGTAACAGCATTCCAAACATTTGTGACTTTTGCACTTCCAAGAAAGTTTAAGAACGGTAACTACGTCTGGGACAGCAGCCAACGTTAAAGCCAGTAATTTTGTGTGCAAATTGTTGTTGTTATTGCTGGAAGGAATATGCATTTTACTGTGGAGGATGCGTGTCTGGCGATATGTGTGAGAAGAAATTTGCCCGGAAGCAGAATCATCTTCATGGATTGTACACAATTTTTTGCGCACAGATAATAAAAGAAAAGAATACAAGTAATAGGTTCAAATCAAGCCTGTTAATTGCACGTGAAAATGTTGCAATTTAATTGCAGCAACAAGTTGCTGAAGGGCTTTAGTCACGCAGGAGTATGATTTGTGATGTCACTTTATTGGTAAGAATTTGGAGGGGAAGAAAGGAAGAACTATCCACGTACAAGCAATGTTCTTTGTTGACAAGGATTTGTGAAATTTTAACGAGAAATTTATCGTTGTTAAAAGTAAAAACATACTTTTTTATTGATTAAGGTAGCGTTTCCTAACGTAATTCCTTGTAAGTGCAAGGAAGAAGCTGACTTGAAAGCAGTCCCTCTAGACGAGATAATCGAGAAGCCTAGATCCAAAATAAGCTTACTTGACATGGGCTTTGGTAAGAGGAAATAATCGGCTTCCAAAAGTCACCTATGGACGTCTAGGAGATTGTTGCTATAGCGAAAACGGTACCAAAGGTATCCCAAAGAGGGATCCTCTTCAGAGACTTAAAGAAGAAAGGATTTTCCTTGGAGCTGGTGAACTCTAGCTAAAGAAGCCGCATCCTAGTGTAACGGCTGTCACTCTAAAGAATTTTTGACGACGAATGAAAGTGTATAAAGTGTAAATAGTAGTAAATCTTTATCACAGTGAGCCCACATTTATCAATGTTAACGTGCTTCTCTGCAAGGAGCAGCTTGTCTTGACCCTAATGCAGGAACCATAGAATCTTAATAATAGGGTGAAAGGATTAGGGTCCTACAACTTTAATTTACTATAGTAGTAGTGAGGGTAAAAGGCCAGCACTTGCATCGTGGCCAGTAATCTTCACGAATTAATGGTCTCCCACCACAATGGAAGTAAAGACAACACCTACACTCTTGCGTCGGTCTATGTACCATACAATTTCCCATTTGGAAAAAATAAATCCATTAATAACATTCCCTCAAAAGGTAAGAGGAACATAATCTTAGGCCTTGATCCTCTCGCCCAGAATTTTAATTGGGGTATCTCTGATACTACCACTACGCTAATGCCATAAAATTATCGGTAAAATATAGCCAACGTAATGGTTATTAGGCTTGATAAATACACTGAAGTTGGAATGAATTTGGCTGTGTTTTATTTCAACTTAAATTTCATAATCTTTAAAAGAAACACCCTTTATAAGAATGGCTTCTGGAATAAGCCTAAGTTTTTAAGAGACAGCAAGTTCGAAGGGGGGTTCTACAAGACCACATTTTTTACTAATATTGTTCTTATGAGGGACTACTGAGTATTGAACACAGGCTTCTCCATTGAAAGAAAACAGACGAAGTCTCCTGCCTGCTGCCTAGGGTTTCATTCCAACTTCAGTGTATTTATCAAACACTAATAGGCACAGCGCTCGAAGGCGATATATTCGCAGTTAAGCACTCAAGTATGCTATGAGGAGATACTTCATACTGGATGTTTGAACATAAAGTCTGTTGTGTATGAACTGGGAGAGAAGAAATCAAGTGACTTGGCAAAACTGTTGCCATAAGTTGCCTTCATTGAAGAAGTCTTTTAGAAGCAGGAGTGGGATAAACATTGGGTTGGTTTGAGACCTCCAATTTATCTTTAAGGGACTTGGTAATATACTCCGTCAACGGAGTTTGCCTGCCACTTCATCTACCCTACGCTTACACGATGATTGATGTCATCGTCAGGAGTACCTTGGCGTTTGACCATATATATATTCAAAATATTTGAACCTTTCGCAATTGGAAAGAACCTTGCGGCCACCTAATACCCGCTCATCGATCTCCATGGTATGTGACATCAACTTGACAAAACGATAATTGCGTCAGTTTTGTGTTTACCCTTTCCTTCGTGCAATGGTATAAGATAACTTTCCCTCCTCTGAGTTGAAATTGGAATTGGAGATGGAAAACCATCTGGGCTCCCATCTTTTTTAGAATTCAAAGTGTATCTCGTCTGTCCCAACCATTTTTCGTTCTTAGCAACATTTTACCGCAAATCGAACTTATTCGACAGCAATATCAGATACTTCGTCATGATTATGAATATACCCAGGGAAACTGTTCGTTCAAAAGTCCTTCACAACACTGTCGCCATCTGTGCAGAATTTTAACATCTTTCACACAAAGAGGACCTTGAGCTGTGTTAATGAACAAATCTCACTACCATTTCATCTTCTCCGGACAGCTATTGTTGAAGACTATCTAGTTGTACCCTTATTCAAGTTGTTTATCGAGGCTTCACTTGAACGTTGAAGAAGAATCAGCTGATTTTTCTAATGAATAGAACAGCAGGTCTTCCTATTCAGTAGTCGTTAGGTAGTAAGCCGTAAAGTTCCAATGGCCCATGAATTATATTAATTATAGGGCAAGTTTTGGATTCGTGAAAATTTTCAATCTCGGGATTTTGATAAATTCCGATACTACCTTTATAGAGAAGTTGAAAAAAGTGGGTCTAAAAATTCTGTCTGTCTTTCAGCGAGGCTACAGCCTAAGCGGGTAAACGGATTTTGATCAAACTTCATATCTAGGGTCTGTGGGGTAATCCCTAGAGGCCGAATTTTTGTTCTAGACCTAATATTATCGGTACTTTACTTAAGGCCAAATTAACAAAAAGCAGATTTGCTGGAAAACGGTTACTACGATTTTTTTTAAATTTCATATTTCGGCTAGTTTGACAAATTATTATAAAATGGCGTACACCATTTTTGGCCAAAAGCTTTAATAACGGTACTTTACTCAAATTTGATTTTTTTTCCGAAAACGGCTCTAACGATTTTGTCTAAATTATATGTTTATGCTTTTCTTGTGAAGTCTAATAAAATAGCGTACCACGTTTACGGCCAAAATTGCTTAGAACGGTACTTTACGTATAGCTAACTTAACAATAAATCGGCTTACTCGAAAACGGCTGTCTAGATAAATGCCATAAAATGGCGTACCACGTTTTTGGCTAAAAACATATAACGGTACTTTACTTAAAACTAGTTTAAATAAAATATGGCCTCGGTTAATATTCAATGGATTTTGGTCAAAATGAAAACATGAGCAAGATTTGATGAATACAAAAATATGGCATTTAATTTTATGAAGAATTTAAAAAAAATATTTGTTCATATAGTTTTTTGCCTAAAGTTCATTCATTTCCAACTAACAGCTCAAGGTGCAAGTATGTACGACTCAGTCGTGCACTTTATTTAATAACATGTCAGGGGCAAAATTACCCAAGTATGGCGGGCAATTCCGCTGCCTCACCCTGCACAACCAAATACAGCAATGCGCAAATGCGGTGACGCTGCGGGACGTTAAAAAGAGCACAAGTGTTCACTGGCTCTTAAGGCACAAGTGTTTCGCATGTATCTTACAGAACCCAGTGTAGGGACATAAATTCATCTTTCGTCTTTAATTATTTTTTGTAAAGAGCTTCAAGGTATGTAAATCCATCAAACTATTCGTTTCCCACAACACCCACATGCCTTTGTACCTAACGGAGGGTCACCGTATTGGCTTTCGCTTACCATCGTTGTGTAGACCCTCGCAAGCTTCAATAAGTTTTAATGGCCATCTGAATATCTATCTAACAGCCTACTTCTCTCAAAAGAATTCATAATTTCTTAGAAAAAAGGAATCCATACAACTATAGAGAGATATTGCTTTGAAAATGTACTCACAACATTTTTACACTCTAAAATCAGCATTGCCAACCTCTCTCAGAAGAAACGAAAAAAAAGTAAATGAAGTTCGTCGATAAATAATTTCACCAAAGCACTTGCAAAATGCGTCATCCATAAGAGAAAGCAATCGACAAAAAAAAAACAGATTCTCCTTGATATTTGTATAAAATTTTATTGTTTAAGTTTATTTATAAATTACACACTCACCTCTTATAGTGCTCGGCATTTTATATCCTCTTAATCCTCCTTAATATTAAGAAATGGCGTATAATCCAAAAAAATATGACACAAAGTTTCAGTTAAAATCAAATGTTTCACCCACACAATCACATAATTCACTTAGATTAGCAACTAAACACACTTACAACATTCATTTGGAATATTTTTGAAGATAACTTTTTTCAAATTCAAAGAAATTCACATACTTCTCTCGTATTGAACACCTTACCGTTAAATCATTCAATTAAAAATCGAAATATATAATTAAAATCTCCTTATCAAATCACATGTCACATGAACGACAATAACAAAACATTAAATCCCCGCAATAATGGCATAATGCCACCCCACAAAATAGAGGAGAGAAAATCAATGCTTGTTCCACAGTAAATAAACGTCCAACAATTGAATTTCAATCGATTTACGAGTAGGTACAGAATGAACAGTTAAAAACTCTCGAAAATTTAATCAGAATCTTACGAAACGAAACACAGAATCAGAGATACGAGTATCAGGAAAATATAATCGAAAATCCGACAAAAACACACCAAAAAATCTCCCACAAAAAAGGTATCTGACCTCTCGCCAAGCGGACTATCAGATGCTCACTAAAATGGTACATTTCATTGGTAAGAACCAAACGAACAGCACCACAACATCATCATCATAATCACCATCTCACCGTTGGTTGTCGTCTTCGTCGTCGTCGTCGTCGTCGTCGTCGTCGTCGTTGTTGGTCGTGATCGTCATCAGAACACGAAAGTTCTTCCTCTTCTTCATCATGATCATCTACCTTCAGAGAACCTCCCGATCCCGAGTATAACACCCATGAAGAGGAAGCCAAAAGAGAGGCCAAAGCCAGACTCCCTTTTCTGGCTTTTTATTCTTCTTTCTTTCATGTGTACACAGATCGATGGAATTAAAAGACATACGGTTAATCGGCTCTTCTTTATTCTTGGTGCCCCCCGCAAGAGATAGTGGTCAGTATGCATCCAGTTCTTCCCCACAAGAAAGAAGAAAGCCAAGAACTGAGTTAGAGAGGCGCAGGCGCAGCCCATCAACTGATCGTGCGAATTTGTTGTCTCACTGTCTCATGAGGAAAGGGGTGCAAATCTCACCTTCGCAAACCAGGCTCATCACAGAAAGTCAGAAAGTCAACGAGTCAGAGGAGATAGAATGTACATTTTGCCACAACCAACACACACAATCAACATCCAGTAAAACCAGATACTTTTCGCAAGAGAGAGCCTCTCTAGACATGGCTTTTACCGAATAGTGCCCCAGCCCCTGCCCATCGGCCAGTGGGAAAAGAAGGAGAAAAGAACTTTATGTGCTTTACCTACATACAGTCCATGTACTCGTACTGAGGCAGGTGAGGTGAGTGAACTTTGATGACGTCGTCTGGTAGCGATCAAGAATGTTGCCGCCGACCGATCGAGAGGCCAAGTATCTGTTCTGTTCTGTATCTGAGAGTGTTGTTGGAGAACAGAACCTACGGTACCGAGAGTATGACATAATATTTTTGTTTGCATTTCGCTCTTTTCAAGTTGTTACTCTCCACCTTTTCCTCTTTATTTTTTAATTTCTTTTTATGATGTTTGTTTAGTTTTCTGTTTGATCGGAATGATCGGACCGACCGTCGTCGTCGTGTTGTATTTGTTAAGAAAATAGTTGCTTTGCCGGTTCTATGCGGTAAGTGGTTTCGAGTGAGAGACCCAACATTAGTTTTGGGCTAACGCATTGAGTAAACGTATGATCAAGTGGTTTCTGGGACGAGTGTGGAGTTGTAGGGGGGAAATGACCAACAAGTATAGAGATGCCTATGAGCATAGGCATCCATATAGATGGATGGATGAGTATAGAGTGTCTTGGGGAGGTTACTTGGGTGCTTGGTTCGCTGACCCACTTTTTTGCGAATTTTTGTCGTCGCGCGCGCACACACACACCAGCTTTTTGCGAATTGTTGTGATCTTGTGGCTTGGAACAGCCAACAGAGAAGAGGAAGAGCTCGAAGGAGTCAACAAATTAAGAGGTGAAACTGCATTACTGCAATAAAATACATAGTTGTAGATACTATGTCTTGTGATGTATGCCCACTTGCAAGCTATGAATGCGCTAGATCAAAGGGCGGTTTTATGATCAGCTGGATAAACAGCAGTAAAACGTGGTTACATATCAAAACCTTGTGTTGGTAAGCATATGGTGGGAGGTGGTTGAATTCTATAAACCGAGTTCTTGGTTGCATATGCCTACTCGCTAATACACATTTTAAAGCCCACAGTAGAACTCTGAACCTAGGAATAGAAAAAGAACAGAGGTATCAAACAAACCTTGATGTTGAAACTCAGATCTCTGATAGCTACTAAGAGACAACTTCCTCACTAAAGTCCGCCGTATTCCTTTCTCTGATTTCTAAGATCTCCCCTATTAGAATCACTAGAATTCATATTAGTGGCAATCTGACTCCACATTGATGGTAATCCGCTTGGCTTTCATTCAAACACTTGTACTTAAAAAATAGAAATTAGAAACTACATGCGGAGGCACTAGTACGACCACGCTTGCTGCAACAATTAATGACGGATGTACGAGACATTGCCAATATGCCATTAGAGTTCGATCATAAGGCAAGGTCAGCGCTATCGAAGATCTGGTGAAGACTAGTGGTGGATAATCAGCACTCCTACTGATAGTAGTGAGAACAAATCTGAGGAGAGCAACGAAATTGTTAAGGTGAAGCACAACGCTCAAAAAATTTGACGAGTTCTTCAGTGAATTGTGCCGAAACTTACCCACAACCGACGATGCTGTGGAGGACCTAGACCAGTTCGGATAGAGGAGAGCAAAGACAAGCCGAGGACATAGAAGAGTACACCTTCGAAATGAAAATAATTCTATCCTAAGAGTATGTGCAAGAGAGTTCCCTTTAGTTCAGTTCAGTTCCTATCACTCGGGGAATTAGAGGCAAAGAACTATTGTCAAGCTATCGGGATGTACACGCCTTAAGTGAAGATCCCCGCCTTGCTAGCTCATCCTCAGAATAAGTTCTATGTGGTCAATGAAATGTGGTCTCACCGGCGTTCATAGACGATATTAGTCTGGCCAATTCATTTGCCTTTACATTCCTTTTTACACTGCTGTGTCCAGGTATCCAGCGAAGCTTTATGTCGTGGTGCTTGAAGGAGATTAATAAGTCTCCACATTTCCTGACTTCCCTACATTAGGTTCTATTGATTTCAGGGCCGCTTGGCTATTTACAAAGATTTATATGTATATCCGATGGAGGAATCTCCTTATCTTAACCTAGTATTCTAGCTTGGACGACACTGCATGCTACTGGAAGTCTAAAGAATTCCTGTTTTGCGGCGCTACCATTTAAGAGTCAGTGGACATCATAGTCTCATCAGCAGTAACTACCTTTTTTGACTCTCAGTCATCAGGATTATGGTATATCTATATTGAGCTCATTATAAGGGATGTGGCTAAGGAATTTTCTAAAGATTACCTATAGCCCATTGTTCTTATTTCGTTCAGTATCTTTGAGGGTCCATAGTCGGCTTATTTTCACATATTAGGCGAGATGGAGAATCAAATCCAACTCCTCTTTTTGTGCGCTTTTAATTACTCTCGTGCTGCTAATCCTTGTACGTTGTAGAGTTTGTTTAGAAAGCTCTTTACTTACTTTGCTGTCCATCATACTGAAGATCCCTAGATGACGATCGTTGTGTATGTAAATGCAGTAAAAGAGGGTCCTTATTCCTTATTCCTTCTTCATCTAATTAAGAGCCTAGAATAACATCAAGAAACTTCTTCTCAGCTAAAGGATTTACTGCGGCTTTAGTAGAGTAAAATTGGGTATCTTTCTCTTCTTAGCCAACAGCACCAGCTCAGTTTTGTGTGGACAAACTCCTAAGCCTTTTGATCTGTTCACCTGGATAGTTCTTTCAGTGCAGATTTCATAAGTTCATTGATTTGTTAGAAGGATTTTATTGACGGTAAGAAGCCAAACGTCTGAAAAGGGAACCCTCCTTGTGGCGTGCTTCTTGACGACTACTGCTTAGTTGACGATTCTGCTGCTAAGAATGTTCTCCGGACTAAGTGAATGTAATAGACTTCAAAAGAGTAGCACTAACCTTAAATGAATGAATACAAATGACTTTAAATGAATACGAAGGTAAGCAAATGGACTCAATGTCACTCTCTTCAATTAGAAGACTGATTTGAAACTATTTTGAATCCTTTGAAAGCTAAAATTCATAGCTCAGGCGTAATCTTCCACATGAATGCTGACTTTTACTTCAAACTCAAAAGGATGCTTCAAAGGATGAAGTTGATTTTAGCCTTGTAGGCGCACTCAGCAAAAAGTCATTTGGAAAAGTTTAGTAAACCACATTTGGTATATAAAAAAATTTTCCTTTAAAGAATCTAATAGAACCTCACGCCAACTTTATTAGCCCCCAAGTGACCGACAACCAACTTGCCTCAAACCGAAATGGCTATTCATCTGCAAAAAAACAGTTGCCATCTCACCAACTCACTTGCTTCTTTAGCCAAGAACATTAATTCCACATGTCAATCAAATATCGCATGTCCAACGGATTTATTCCTTCCTTATATTTATCACACAAGAATCCCCTACAAGTAGACAAGTTAGCTCATCAATACACCTTCCAAACGAGACGTTTCTATACTTTACACAGCAACTTATAACATTTGACAGGAATTTTATGTAACGGTCTTCTCGTGGTGATACAACAAGCGCGACAGGTCCTTATTTTTCTCTTACCATAATCTTTTTTAGTCCTCCCCATTCCCCCACCTTCGCTAAAACCAATCTGAGGAGCTGCCATTTTTTTTTTTGTTTTCTTTTTTTGACTTATCAAAACGTGATGCTTGTTGTGTTGACGTCTTTTTGGTACGATTTCCTGACTAGCATTTGCCTGGTTTATATGAGCCGTTAGACACCTGTTCAGGTCTAACCAGTTTGCACTTAAGGTTATAACAACAGAATTTACGATTGCCCCACAAAAGTCTTCTATCATCCGTTCTGCGAAAGCGCGCAAAAAAAAAGTAGCTAACGATCTTGTTTCCCTCATTCATAGATTGCAAAATCGAGCACAAAAAGGAGAGATAACCTCCCCCGAGAGAGAGAAGAGTTCTTCAAAGAGAAAGCACAAGAAGAGACACTCTCTTTCAAGAACCCTGGATCTCACCTGGATGATCTGAGGCACACACACAGAAGACACAAGACACAACAAACGCTGAAGATCGGAAGAAATACAAACGAAACCTGAATGTACCGCTAGCCATTTAACTCCTGAAAGGTCAACGAACGTACTTATAGTTATGCTGCATTAACTGTCAACCGTACATTAAAGAGAGCTGATCAGTTGTTGTGTTGTGATCGTGTGTGTTTTTTGTACTGAGGAGAAGAAGGAATGATGAAATATAAAAGGGAACAAGAAAAAAGCGGGAAGAAGCGAACTAGCAACCAGTTAACAAGCAACCAACGATCGTGTATGGTCATTTACACGTTTCAAGATCGTCGTCGTTCTTTCTCTTCCGATCGCAGTCGAGAATGTTTGACAGATTGATGGATACCTTTTGACAGGCTCTCGCTCTACGTGGGTTGTGATCGAGGCTTAATTAAGGATCAATTCAACCGATCGTAGGATGTCTTTAGATCGTTCCACGGTCATTCAAACTTCTACTTTCTTTCGCAATGCGGCTTTCTTACAGACACGCACACAAGTCCGAGAATGAGGAAGTTACCAAAAAATATTTCGTTAGAACGGGTTCTGTTAAAAAAAAAGAAAAGAAGCAACAACGAACATTAAGAAGTCATGCAAAGAAGCACGGCTCGAAAGATCGGACGAAGAAGGCGGTAAGGGCAAGAGAGAGAGAGAGAAGGAGAAATAAAAACGTTTATAACTGTTTTTAGCCGAAAATACTGGCGAAGAGCAATGACCCTTGGTCAGTTTGTATTCTCCTTTCCTTTGCGCGCACGATCGACAGTAGTTGCAGAGAATAAGAATGTATTTCTCAGATGAACCGACGTGTATGTGTTGGAGCTGGTGGTGATTCGTAATCAAATGTGGTCAGAGCCTGGATTGTTTTTTTTGTTTTATTTTGGCGATTTGGGTAAATATTTGACGAGCGGTGTCTCTTTTACTCTTATGCGACTGAAGATGCTGATGATGATTAAGCCACTGGCCAGGTGGTTCTGTCGTGGGTGTCATTGACACTGTGAAGTTGATTTTTTTTTTTGCCAGAATCCTCCACAACACTGTGAAATTCAGTCTTATTTTGAAATGTGAGACAGTTTTGATAGCACTTTTGCTTTGGTGGGTCATAAAGGCTTTTTTTTTGGTTAGAACAAGCAATGCGTGTGCGTGTGATGCACGCCTACTTATTCACCGATCTAGAAAAAAAAATGTAAAAGTATAGTATGGCAAAAATTGGCCATGTCTTAGGTCAAGAATCTCATCAACGTGCCTTTGGAAATTTTTACTTTTACGATGGAATGGAAGATTATTCTGGCCTTGTGCTGTGAGTTCGATAGCCTAGTCGAAACGGGGATTGTAGTAAGTTGCAGATTAGTACTGTTATTGAATAAATTTTGGCAACAGGGTGCGGGTGTTGAATAAAACTGTAAACGACTATAAAAAACTTTGGGATCAAAGGCCTAAGCAGGAGGCGATAAATTGCGTCTGATGACTTAGCAGTCATATTGACTGTTTTTTTGTGAAAGGCATGAGTTTTCACTGAGACTTTGTCATCTAAAAATAAAAATGAAGTACCTGTATACCTATACATGTGATTGTTCAAATATGGGATTAAAACGGCTGAGGTCTACTTTCTGTTGGAGGAGTAGTTCATCGGAATCTTTGGCATTTATCCTGGCTGTATCTATTCTTCTTCCCTTTTTTACGGCTAGGTTTTGATGCAGAGTAGAAGGATCATAACTTCCTTCCTAATGTCCGCCTTTAGGGTTTGCCGCTTTCAACTCAAGAATTACCAGCAGTCTTCCTGGGTCGACTCACTTCGTCACCAAGCAAGTGCTGGTCTTTTCATTTCTGTGATCAGGTTGTCCCTGTTTCTTGGTCAACCTTTTTCTAGCGATTTTGTTGATTGATGCTGCCTTTTTGACGGCACCCAAAGAATCTCCCTTTTGAACATGTCTTGTCTGTTATGGGTTCTTTTAAATGAATGCTGCTTGGAATCTTCGAACTTCCTATTCGATGAACTTGGTTACTCCTGCAGTCATGCGAATCATCTTCATCTCAGATGTCCTTAATTTCCATTGCTTATTGTACTTTGTTGGAGGAACCATTGGGAACCAAGTGTGAGTACCTGAGGAACAACATCTGTTCAGCTTACGGGGCATTTTCGGTCACAGAAGATAGCGAAGTTTTCCCACTAATTCACCCCTTTTATGGTTATATTATGATTGAGATCAACTTCACGTTTGATCATAGATCCCAGATAAAGTGCCCGTCGTTTGATCTTCATCAAGCGGATAATCTAGAACTGTGTGGGACTAAGGATGTTTCTCTAGTATATGTATACCGAGTTTGAGAAGCATTTTTTCGTTGACTTCCCGGAATGCCGGGTAATGAGAGGGCTGATGAACTGACAAGAGGTAGCTGAGTATCGACCACAGAACCAACTCACCTATTCGTATACATCCCGCTCTGTGTCCTCAAGCTTGAACCAGGAAAAAAAGCCACGAGAGAGGCAGACTATAGGTGAACATTTGTAGAGAACTGCCTGGTTACAAGGCAACTATGGCCCATCCATGACAAATCAATAACCGAGAGACTTATTAGCAGACATTTTCACCCTCGTGGGTATCATCACAGAGCACAGGGTATTGTATTAAAAAACTACGAAGCACGGAAGAAGAGCTCTGCAGAAACTGTTGTGATAAGGCAGCAACTTTGGACACAGCCCACTTCCCATGCCACTGCTTCGGGCTCCAACATGTAAGATATAATTCCTGGGGAGGCACTTCTTCAATGATTTAGAGCAACTCTCCAGCACATCGATAAACTCCATATGGAAATTCAACAAATCCACAGGTTGATGGACCACAAATAAGGTAAATTGTAATGGAATTCACAACCTCCCTATGGCTATGGGTACCTTAATTGGTCAGCCTTACATAAGAATGGGTAGGAAAAACTGCTTCCATCCAGCCCACACATCTTGATGGGGATCTTTACTTGCTTATACTTGTACATACATGCCCATGATCATGCACAAGTAGGGTCTTAGTAGGACTCGTGCCCCTTGCCTTGTTGTCTTAGCGTCACCCATATCAACTACTTTATTCCTTGCAGTATTTAATCGCATTTCTACCTTCTTTTACAGTAATGTCGGATCGTTATATGGTAAAAAGCGGCTCTTCGAAAGTATATCAAAGGAATCTGTTGGTTCAAAATTCTTTCACAATACCGCCAGCTTTGCAGAATTTTGTCATCTTCCACAACAAGCTGGCCTTGAGCATGGTTAATGAACCTTATTGAACAAATCTTGACCATTTCTTGTGCTCTTGGCGGCTGGATAGCCTGGTTCCTGGATGCCAAGGACGATATTATGTACTTCTAATTCCCAATAAAGGCGTTTCACACTTTTTGCTTGAATTTGACTCCGCTGCGCTACGCGGGACATTGGCTATATCGACATCTTTCGAAGCACGCTCTTTCATCTTTATTAGTAGAAGGGCACTTTGATTTGAGCACTTTGTCAGTGTGTCAGTCAATCTTGGTGCTCAAGTCCCAACTATATCCAGATGATAATTGAGAGAGCAATGTCCAGTTAGGAAGTCAGTGATTTTCTTGACTGCTTAGCCCAGCAGTCCTGAGTCCCTGAGAATATGTTGATATGTGATATGTCTTCTAATGCATTCTCTGACACAGAGCTCGATAGCATGA
Source organism: Chalcosyrphus nemorum (assembly GCA_949716465.1). Taxonomy (NCBI): domain Eukaryota; kingdom Metazoa; phylum Arthropoda; class Insecta; order Diptera; family Syrphidae; genus Chalcosyrphus; species Chalcosyrphus nemorum. The sequence continues at coordinate 105,336,911 of OX454332.1, forward strand.
ACCTCTGTATGAAAGATAGTGGTTGCTTGTCCTAGACGACAACTTTTTTATGCGAGGTTATAACAATGAATTGGAGGCTCATTGTCTTTCACTTCCATTTTACTGCATCCCTACTGGTCCGCCTGTGGGGTTCATATATCAGCCCGTTGCATCAGTATAATATCAGTATAATAGCATTCATTATCTGTCAAAAGTTGACAGCCATTTTCTTTTACCCTGTCACTATTTAGATTCATCTCTCCACCACCAAGTTTCTTTGGCATGTTGGCAGTGGCATTTGGACGTTCCAAGCACTGATTTGGCTTTAGCGAGGTAGAAGCTTTTTTAATGTCGAGCCTTACTACTGCTCATGTTTTTAGTGTTGCGGGCATTAAAAGGAAACACGGAACAATTATGGTTTTGATACGTTATCTCTCTGCACGTCTGCATATCAGATCCTTGTTTATTTCATTTTGTGGGTCCTTTCCGGTATCTTGGGTGCAGGTTTTCCTATCATGTGGCATATCAAATTAAAGTAAGGGTTCCTTATTTGTAGGACAAATTTTGTTGAACAATAAAGCTTGATAAACATTTGAAAAATTCGTTAAGATTGTCGTCAATAAACAATCGGTGTTTCCTCATTCTTCAGCTAGAGTCTCGTTTGAGTACTAAGTGGACATCAGAAGGAACTGGATCTTCTAGTACCTCTTGCAGTAACGAGGTAATCTGTCGTTTTGGTCTTCCCACAGAGCGTGGTTCTTTACAGCCTCTTACTTATTCTATTTAGCTGTTAGCTCAGAGGTTTATTATATTTTATAAGTTCTCTATACATAGTTTTAGATCTTCACATTGCTGCTCATTGTTTCTCAATTCTCAAAACACCAAACAATACGATCGGAATCATCTTAAAATTCCATAATCCCACTGGGTTCTATTGATGCCAATATGCTGCGCCCTGCTCATCAAAATTCGCATAAAAATTACAATAAAATATGTTTTCGATACCAAAAAACCCTACGCCTTTTTTGTTTGTCGAAAGCAGTTAAAGAAACATTCAACTCTGAGATATATGGCCGTAAAATTTACAAAAGCGTAAAAGATCACAAGTTTCCCCCGCCACTTGCTCGCACATTATGACTACTCAAATCGATTTCACAATATCTCCCAAGGTAGTTACTTAACCTTTTACAAGGGACGAACCACCAAACAAAGCTAATTGTTTCTATACAATGCTTCGGGGTGTCAAATTCTTTCCGTGGAAAATATTATTACCGCCACTAAACACACGAGCAGAAGGAGATTCCTTTATCACTGTTACCTTCCGAAAAAAAAAGAAAAAAAAAAAATTAATTAACGTTTTGTATCTTTTAAATACCCATAAGCAGTTTATGACCCACAACACAGAATCAGAGCCCACCTCAGCCACCGAAGAAGAAAGTTCCTTCCTCAGATGGCGGACACTGTTGGAAATGTAACGCATATCATCATCACGGTGTTAGTATGTGAGCTGACGGGGGCATCGCATCTTCATTGGGAAGTCATCGAACTTTGGATGAAAAACGTTCCTCTAACTGCCGCCGAATTGTAGTTAAAGTATCCGCGGGTCAACGTTCGTTAAAAGTGAATACGACGTCGTCGACGAGATTTCCTCCTGCTAAATGATGACGTATCGGAATGAGTTTCTGGTCGCTCGTCAGCAACACGATAACTCACACGATTGAAGTGAATGAGAAGAAGAGCAGTAAAGAAGAAAAATAAAAGAAGTGACACAAAGTAAAGGTAAATATGTTGGGAAATTCATTTGATTTCGTTTTAAGGTAAAATCCGCTTAAGGTACTCCTCATGCAGATAAGTTAAGCGAGGTCTGAGGTAAGGTTGTCCCATCAATTATTTTTCTTTTTGGGGAAAGACAAGCTAAAGTGAAGATACAAAGCTTATGTGATTATACGGGATTTTGAACCTGAGCTCTGTGGACTGATATGGTTCGGCTTTGGTGGGAATTTTCTCTCTCCAATCGGAAAGTATGTAGTAGCCCCCAAGGCGACCTTATTCGAAGGCTAATGAATGATTATTTCTTTTTAAATGATGAGTAGCTACATCAAATCAATTAGAGGAGGTATTGATTGGCTGTAGGTCCTATTAAAGTTTCCGAAAAGGGTGTAAGAGTATGCGTTGTGACGGATTTGAAATTTGAAATCAGGTGAAAGGGGAAATTTCAATAGAATTTGATGCACGAATGCTTATTTTTAGCTAAAAGAGCAAATGCTATAGTACTAACGTAGTCCCACTTCAATGGGAGTAAAATTAATCCAAGGACCTATTCAAAGTTAATGCAACTTAGTGTGATATTCGACTCTAGATATGCATTAAACATCTTGGATATTCGTCCCTTTCGAGGGGCAAACGTTGACTCTAACCACTATCTTGTTACAGCCAAATTCAGAGCCCGACTGTCCTACTATAAGAAGCTGTTAGCAGCCTGAAAGGAGAAACTTAACATTGGAAGGCTTAGCGCCTCGTCAGATGGCGCCGAAGCATACGAAGATGCAAAGAGGACTTGACCGAGAATTTCTCTTCAGTGGATTCACCCCGCAAGAGCTAACAACCAGTGGACCGAATACTGCAACATTATTAAAGGGTTAGTCTTGACCATTTATGGCTAGCAAACAACACAAAAAAGGAACCCCTTGCTCTGAGATACATAATTGCGTACAGAAGAAGAGGTGGGCAGATGATGCCCACAAGAAAGCGCTACAGCGCAAGGCAAGATCAGCAAGAGGGAACTACTGTACCAGAAGAAGGGAAGTAGAGAATCCTGCGTAAAAAGAAAAGGGACCACATATGTTTTCCATCTTAAGGATAACGAGAAGTCGAAGAAGCACAAAAACATCCAGAATTTTCAACTGAAAAACTGCTGGTTCAAATATGAGTGGAGGAACGCATGTCCAGCGACTAGAATATAAGCCCCAAAGGCGATCCTATCTCTTGTCTAAGCTGCTGAGGCATATCTCTGTTAAAAGTCTCATATAAGATCCTATCCAACTTAAAACGTCTAAAACTATTCATCAACACTAAGGCAAATCCTGGAAAAGGCTAACGACTTCTAAGTTGATATCCCACCCTTTAGAGCCGGTTATGACAGCAGTCGTCGTCTTGAGCTTTATCAGGCTATGGCTTTATTCGGGGTACTAATCCAGATATGTTGTTGGAAAACACGCAATGCTCTGTGAAAGTTCTAAATGACTCCTCTGAACTCTTCCAAACGTGCACCGGATTTCATAAGGAGAAGCGTTTTCTTCTGACTTCTTCAATATCATGTTAGAGCTGATAGTGCGTAGATCATAAATGTTTCCAACATCTGGGATATGTGTGCAATATTGAGTCACCGAAAGATACTGGCAAACCATCCTAGACGCTTTCACGGGAATCGGAGAGCAGGCGATACACGTAGGTCAATACGAAGTGAATGAGAACAATACGAAGTACTCCTAACTCGAGGGACTTAGTTAATGCTCTATAGAAGGCTTATTCAATTCTGTGGTTCCGAGTGCTGGACGATAGGTAAGAAGACTAAGCAAATATTAGGCACTTTTGAGCCAAAAATACTTCGTTGATTAATGGGACCCATATATGAGAAGGACTAATAGAGGAGAAGATACAACCGTGAACTCTATGAGCTATACCAGAATGAGGGAGTAGTCCCAAAAGGCCAGATTCGCCGACTACATTGGCTCCGCTACTGCGCGCAAATGGATACTCCAGCCAAGAGAATCTTTGAATCACAGCCCTCGGATTTGAGATGGCGAAGAAAGCCGAACCTCTGATACAAAACCAAAAATTAGGTATTCGCAACTCGATGGAATGCTGCAGGGTCTCGGGCAGTCTCTCCAAAGGTCAGGAGACTTTTAAGTAAGTACTCAGCACAGTTACGAAGTTACATCAGTGGCTAAGCTCTGCAAAAAAAAAATAAATCCCTTCGATGGCTTGAAGGACGATAGAATCGAGTTTGTTCTGCGCTATATTTGAGTACATCTACCTTGGTGAAATCCTTTAAGTAGGGCACGCAGCTGCTTCTGTTTACAGGGATAGTCATGTTAATGAGAGTATACATTCAAGAGCTGCAAGGGACTCCGCATGTTTATCTCTGAATCTTGGTCAATCCGTTGAGATTGGCGACCTCTCTGCTATTGCAGACCTTGTATCTTGGGCCACAAGGCTTCATGGAGGTTGTCATTGATGTAATGAATAGTAAGGAACGATTGTGACTGGGAGGATATTTTTAACAACATTTCATTAAGTTGGAGAGAAGTTCTTGAAGTCTGTTGAAGTTGTGATCTCTAAGAAGACAGGACACTAGATAGGAGCAACTTCTCTCCAACATAGTTAGGAGTTATTTTAATTTATTTAATAGTCATCAAAAAGGATGCTCAGAAGCCTTCTATCATCATTTGGAATCATAAAGTTATACTTGACGACCTATGCGACTGAACTAACTCTAGTTAGTTTTAATCATCTGCTACTTGCCTGGATGGTGTTGGTGTTGTAGCCTTTGAAAGAAACAGAAGTCTGTCTTGACATTATTAATGATTATATTATGCATTGAAGCATAAGCTATGAAGTTTAATAATTAAGTCATCCTTTTTGGCACAGATCTCACAACTCCCGACAAACGTTACGCAAAAGAGTTGAAAAGGATAGAGATCTATGCGAATGAGTTGGAGGCCGCCCAAACGCCTGGCAAGACTTCGAATAAATTAGTGCCCAGGTATTGTTGACGCACTATGACCCCCGAGGAAAGAAATGGATCATATAAGCAAGATTACAGGACCACTACATTGATTCGTCTAATGTTTGAATTATTGTCTTATGCCTGTAAAATGCAGCATAAAAAGATTTAGTCATCATGAAACAGCCTAGACAAGTCAAAGACAATCGTTAATGGTAAAATGCAAAGTAATTTTATTATAGTCTTCTTAAATTTATTTATAAATGTAGGACAACATATTTCTATGTTCGTTCTATTATATTCAAACATAAGGATTAACTTGAACAAGAAGTAGGCTTACGTCACGCAGAAGTAAATACATAAAATCAAAGTTATGTGCAGTGTTTTTCGATTTACCAAGATTCATACTCTGCACATAGCTCAGAAAATTCTCATAACACAAAGATGTCCTCCTCCAATTGGTGACCAACTATGCCAATAGATATTGCCCATGTCCAATAGGGTGGGTGCTATTTTCGCTATCCTTTTCTGTGTGTCTTCCAAGATGACATGCCATTCGCTACTGCAAAAGGATGTGTACCATCAGAAGTACTTCAGTAGTTCCTCCCCCTATTGTGAATCTCCTATAAAAGGACGAATTTCCATTCAAACATTTCAGTTATTTTGAGTTCTCCTCAGTGCATTTTTTTGTGGTGAATTTATTTTAAATAACTCAATTCTACAGTGTCTCATAATAAATGTCTTATTGTGTGCTAGTTTCTAGGTATTATTAGTTCTGTAAGTCAATGTGTCGCCAGTTATGATTCATAACAAATCACCCACTCATTTCGAATTTCTATTGTCTCAAGCCAGCAACCCCTACGAGTTGATTATTTTCTCACCCCCATATGTTCCATAGAAAAAACACATCACAAAAATTCTTTCAAAATTGACAACTTGCTGTGTTTTTCTTACCACTTTTGTGCGGATTATTGTGCGGCCACAAATCGAATGGAAACCTTAAAAATACACACCACAACTGAGGTGCATAACGATTTGTTGAATACAGACAACCACCACTGCCGCCGTCACCTATGTAGGTGCTTCCCAAAGTAAGGTTCTTCGATTGTGAAATTCAGTTTCGTCGTGGTTTTCAATTTGATGCTAGTGGTTTCGTCGCTATTATTCTTTTCAAAATGAGTAAAATTTTGAATAAGAAAAATTTGAAAATTATTAAAAATCCTTAGAAGATGTTTTAAGTCGTAGTTGCACAATTAACTTCAAGGTCACGGATTTTAAGTCTAAGGCTAAGGAATTTAGCGATTTCACGATCAAAACAGCATAGAAATATGCAACGTTATTTGGAGTTTTGTCAAACAGCCTAAAATGTGATAACCATTATCGGTGCTAAATACTGAGTTTTAAAATGTGTTGCATAGTTTTAAGATCAAAAGTTCCTACCCGTTACTTTAAATTTTGGTTTTATCTGTAAAATTTTTCTAGGAATATCTAGTTTCAAATGTATCAATTTGTTATATAAGTAAAAAAAAAAAAAATATCTAATCGATAAAATTTGTTAATGAAAATTGGCAAAAGCAAAAGAAAAAATAAGGGGTAACAGTTTCCAATAAATCAATAGAACTCAGTGTGAAGAACGATAGACATGGATTTTAAAGAATATCGCAGACGTGGTGAGTATAATTTTATTTATTGAATTTTACTATACTTATTTAGTTTTAGTTGTACGTAAACAATCTATAGTTTTGTTTTCGATCTAGGGGTTTTGATGGATTCACACTTTTGTTTTTTTTTTGTTTTGCTGAGAGGTGGTAATCTTGAGGTTAGCCCGCACCCAGAAAGAATGTGCTATTCTTATCCACTAATCCTTTTTCTCTTCTTACCCTTTCTCCCTACAGTACCGCTTTTCTGGTGTTTCATAGTAGCAGGGTTTCTGATTAAGTTGTCATCTGGATTCGTGTTCTCGATCCAGTCTCCTCAATTCTTGCCATACATCTTTAGCATAAGAGCTCACTGGGTTCCACCTGTTTTCCGAATCTCGTACTTAGTACATCACTAAGTTCTCATGGGTTGATGTTTTTCCCAGTACTGTTTGTAGTTCTTCTCCTTGTAGCTGGAAATATGGGCAGTTGAAGAATACTTGCTCTACGTTTCCAAAACAATCACTACACGATGGGCACTGGTACAGAAATGACCAGAACGAAAGTTTCTTCAAGCCTCTAAAGTTAGGATAAGGCGATAAGTTCATCATTGCTGCCGCTTTTGTGTTTCTGACTTCAGTTGCCTCTCATGGCTGCCCTCAAAAACTTCTTTTGATGTTCTTCCGCCAGTGTAACAAGTGTAAGAATTCCGCAGGATGCGTAGACCAAGGTAGTGCAGAAAGCCCTACTCACTCTTAGTGTCAATTTATTGCTGCTATCCTTTTTTGTATGGAGTCACTTTCATAGCTTAGGCCCAAACTGGTGATCCATAAAGTGTTACGGATGTGACTACTTTAGCTAAGAAAGCAAGGGTCTTCGACTACCTATATTAGGTTATATAGATGGGTGCCTTGTGAAAGAAAGTCACTACTCACTTAGGCCGCCAATTCAAATCCATTGTGCCCAATCATTTAACCCTCGTAACGCTCTAAAGAACCACCCAGAGGTTCATCAGCGCAACGTTGCCTAAGTCTTCCAGTTCTTCTTTTTCGTGTCTGCAGCTTTTGCAACAGGCATTATGCAGTACACCGAGTCACTCTGCGTGAAGGCCAGTGGCACAGTCATTGGTGCTCTATGAGTCATACACTCCCACATCAAAACTTCCTGTTGGTAGCAAGTTTCTTTCTTCAATTTGATTTTCTGTACACTAGAGCTTTGCCATCGCATCCGAAAATGTTAAATTTACTCTCATTTGACAAAATAAGATCCATCCAGAACGCCTGAGGCCTGGTAACATAGAACCATGTTCGTGCAAACTCCAATCTTCATTGCCTGTTCTTTGTATGGTTTCTTCCTCGTTGATTTTGAAGGATAGTAGTTAGTTTTTAGTACATTTCTTATACTCTATGGAGTCCCTTTTATACCCATATAATGTTCAGTATTTGTTGCCCGTATGATGCATTCCTTTCTTTAAGCTTCTCGGACGATCTAGCGCCGATTATTTGAAGAAAGTTTCCGAGGCCGATCTGTTCTTGGCTTATTCTTAGTCTAGATCAATTCAGTTCTGATTAAACTTTGTTCAAAATAGTGAATAATGAGATTTATATTTCAATTGAAACTTTAATTGCCTCTGCGACTCCTTAACGACGAAAACTTCAATAGTTAATGGCTGATTCACTTAGAAGTTATATTTTGAGAAGAAAACAAATTAAAGAAAATACATTTAAATGAGTTATATTAATAACCAAACAAAAGAACCATTTTCGAAATTTATTTTTCTAAAGATTATTATTTTAATTGTTGGCCGTAACCGCGGTTAAGATAGTTCATTCTGAAGTTCTATTTTTCGATGACACGCCCTAGCATTTCAAGTGGTATTTGGCGAACAACGAGAGTAATATTGGTTTCCAATGCCTTAAACGTACATGACTAATCCATGTAGATTTTGGACTTTTTACGGGCCCAAAGGAAAAAGTCTAAAGGTATTATATCACACGGCCACCGGTCTGGGGCTCAAAGTTAAGTGTCCATGCAATAAAGCCACTGTTTTACAGTCTGCGTTGCAAGTAGTGCCTTCCTATTGGTACGAAATATCTTGGATATCACGGGCTTCAACCTGAAGAACTTAAAAGTCTATTATCATGGCGCGATAAAGGGGGCCATCGACAGTTACGTTCTGGCCAGCGTCGTTCTTAGAAAAAATATGGACCGATGATTTCACCAGCCCATGAACTACACCAAATCGTCGTTTTGTCTGGATGTATTTAGTCGTAAATTCTCAATCTCTTCGGGCTGCTCTTCAGCCTAAATGTGGTAGTTTTGCTTATTGATATATCCATTAAATCAAAAATGTACCTTATGTCGAAAACAGTGGATTTCCTTGAAGCTTTTCAAGAGCCCACAGACTCAAACATTGACTATTCGGTATGTCAGCCAAATTTAGAAAAATTGAACTTTGTTATAAAATGTCAAATCATGCTTAATATTATTATTATAAGAAATTAATAAATCGTACCCGTATTTGTTAAAAAATCCATTGACATAAAAGTACGTCTAAATGAATCACAAATTTAACCATAAATTTTGTTCCTTGCTCTCCTATAAGAAAGGAGCAAACGTCTTTAGTCCCTTATTGCTCCAGTGCTGATAAACTTTCATCATATCGTTAATATATCAAATATCTCTCTCAATTGCCATTATCCTGTACATTACTTGTGAAATCCTTTAGCAAACAATAAACAGAAGAGATACCCTTCCATTTGCTTTTATTGGATTCAACTAATTCTCATAAAATACAATTTCTCCAGTTTATTTGGTGTGACTTATCCTTTATTTCGCATAAAACCGTTGGGCGTCTGTTGGGATCTCGGCAAAATTAAATTAGAAACTCATATGAACAAATGTCCTTGCTCTCTGTGTTGCAGGGAAACAAATGGTCGACTACATTGCAGACTATTTGGAGAATATCCGTGACCGAAAAGTTTTTCCGGACGTTAAGCCTGGCTACATGAGAAACCTCCTTCCCGAATCGGCTCCAGTTGATGGTGAAAATTGGGACGCAATATTCAACGACGTGGAACGAGTTATTATGCCAGGGGTGACCCATTGGCAGAGTCCTCATATGCATGCATACTTCCCGGCGTTGAACTCTTTTCCATCACTGCTGGGTGACATGTTGGCCGATGCCATCAATTGCTTGGGCTTTACCTGGGCCAGTTCTCCAGCTTGCACTGAGCTTGAGATAATAGTCATGAATTGGTTGGGCAAGATGATTGGGCTACCAGATGAGTTTCTGCATTTGAATAGCAACAGCAAGGGTGGAGGTGTAATCCAGACAACAGCTAGTGAGGCGACTCTGGTGTGCTTGCTGGCGGGAAGGACACGCGCTATTAGAAAATTCCACGAAAGATGTCCTGGATATCAAGATGCCGAAATAAATGCCCGACTAGTGGCATATTGCTCGGATCAAGCTCACTCTAGTGTTGAGAAGGCAGCTCTCATCGGTAATGCACATGACCTCGGTCACTTGAAACGACGAAAAGAACCACCCTTATGCTGACAAATCTGATTATTGTTACAGGATTAGTCCGAATGCGGTACATTGAGTCGGATGAGAACCTCTCGATGCGGGGTGAACTGCTGCGCGAGGCAATCGAAGACGACACCAAACAAGGGTTGATTCCGTTCTGGGTGAGTCAAGTTACTATAAATAGCAGCAAATTAATTCTACATAGTTTTATGTCTGGAGGGCTACGCTTGAGTGACATTAAGAAGATTGGTTGCTGATAGTCCCGCAGGGATCTATTAGTTCGGGTAGCAGTTGTGATTCAATTTTAAATAAAAGCAATCCACTTGTTGCTCATTATTTATCTTTCTTTTTGTTCTCCTTTTTGTGGGTGTTTCTTCTTTGCCACAGGTTTGTGGTACGCTGGGAACAACTGGTACTTGCGCATTTGATAACCTGGAGGAGGTAAGAGTTTAACTCTCCCTGAGTCATCCAGTGGATGATGTGAATTTTTGTAGATTGGTGTGGTTTGTCGTGACTACAACTTGTGGCTTCATCTGGATGCTGCATATGCTGGGAGTGCATTTATTTGTCCGGAATATCGGTCCTGGCTGAAGGGAATCGAGAGAGCTGATTCGATTGCATTCAACCCGTCCAAGTGGTTGATGGTGCATTTCGACTGCACTGCGCTGTGGTAAGTCAAGTTGTTGGTTGTATTTTTGTTAGCAAATATGAAATATGTTCGTGAAAGTAGGCACTAAATGTTCTTTGTTTAATGGTTTCACCCCTCGACGGGAATGGGGCGTCAATGACGTCCTTCGAGGTTCTGCAACGCGTTCGAGCTCTCTTTAACTGATGCATAAAGAGCTCGATTCCTTTTTGACTGTTCTGCGATACCTATGCCTAGCCTAAGGCTGTTCTGCTTTCCTGGATAAAAATTTACGAGGACTTGCAACTTGCATGTGTTAATGGTGTCCACCGTCCAGGTACTGCATCCATAAGGGAAGTAGGGTCTTAGGCGATAACATTGCTTTTTTAGATTTTGGATAGAATTTTGAACGAAGCTTTAACGTTTCTGATTTTTTTGCAGACAAAAGCTACGACTTTTCTGTGAATGCTTCTCCTGCACAAGGTCAACCAAAGAACATCTCGATTCAACCTGTCGTAAGGCTTCTTAGAGTTTCCCAACCCCCTCGGAGTGCTCCAGGTTATGAGGGTTCTTCACGCTATCAGTCTTACTCCTTACCTTACCTTTAATTGAAAGTGGTACTACCCAGAATCAGACCATCTTATCGCACTCAGTCCCAAGATGTCGATTTTATATCGCTTTCCAGTTGGGCAGGGACAATGATAACGAAGAAGTCCCAATGCAAGCACTTGGCGCGATGAGGATGTCAGTGGGCGTCAATGGTATTAAGTCCAGTAGATCAGCAGTCACACATCATTGCTGGGACACCACGGCGGCTCATAGAACGCCTGAGAGCCTATAGAAAATCTTCAGTTGTCATTACCAACTCTAAATGTATGCCACCGCAGAACATATTTAAACTTTACTCGATTGACCTTGAGCAACATTACAGTAGACCGGACCGGCAAAGTCCACACACACATTCTCAAAGGGGCGCAGTAAAGTAATTCGTTTGGGGGAAGGCTGCATTGTATATAGTGCACGCTTTAGTTCGCTGCTTTATCCACCTGATGACCTCGCAGTATCCAAAACCGCTAGCGGAGTTGCGTCAGCACAGTTCTGACAACAGCATGAAATAGCTGCTGATGGCAATCGTCGATGATTAGGTTAATATGAGACCTCGACGGCAAAAGTATCGGATGCTTTTTAATTAGCGTCTTGGTCTTATAAGAGTTCGTCGACTCTGCAATGAAAAAATCTCTTGAGCAAAACCTGATCCAATGATTCTCTGCGACTTGGATGTCTTCAGCCGTAAGGCTAGACACCATCCCACCCTTAGGAGAAATCTTCTTATGCAGGCGAAATGAGATGAGAAACACGAGACATGTACTCTCAGTAATCGAATCGAAGGACTGTAGTCGACATAAAGGGACTCCTTTTCTTAGGACCTGTCCATCGGCATTTTTTAAACTTGACATCTTTTCTCCTCTATTTCTAGGATTAAGGACAGCACAGCCGTCCATCGAACATTCAATGTGGAACCTCTTTATCTTCAGCACGAAAACTCTGGCTCAGCCATTGACTATATGCACTGGCAGATTCCACTAAGTAAACGCTTCCGCTCCCTAAAACTTTGGTTCGTCCTCCGTTCATTTGGCATCAAAGGTCTACAAAAGCACATCAGGGAAGGCGTTCGATTGGCACAGAAGTTCGAAGCACTCGTTGGAGCTGACCATCGTTTTGAGATTCCTGCTAAAAGACATCTAGGTGCTGTCTATTGGGCTTTTTTGTTTCCTCACTTACATCTTCTCTTCCAGGAATGGTAGTCTTTCGAATCAAAGGGGAAAATGAAATCACTGAACGTCTTCTCAAACGTCTGAACCATCGAGGCAACCTACACTGTGTCCCGGCATCCATCAAAGGAAAGTATGTTATACGGTTCACAGTCACCTCGAATCGCACGACATTGGATGACATTCTCAACGATTGGTCAGAGATTCGTTTAGTTACTGGATTCGTTTTGGATGAAATGAATATTCAAATCGCCGATAGAGCTAAGGTTCCACTCAAAGGTAAAGAAACGCAGAGAGCGTATATTTTAGTTTGTATTGCTAATGGGTAGAGACTCATGGTATTCATCCCTTCAATTTTAACTTGAATATTTTTTTGAATAAATGTATAATAGATACCAAGGAAAAGAACGAAGCTTTTGGATCTAGTTTGCTCCTTGCGAATTCTCCAATGTCACCGAAGATTGTGAACGGGTCATTTGCGGCTATATTTGATGCTGATGAGTTCTTAGCGAAGACTTATGCTGGGATACGAATTGCTGTGAGTATTTGTAGATCTAGCATATAGACCTGTTGACTATATCCAGTTCACACAAGATTCAAGAAATCCTCTGCTCTATCTATCGGTTGTTCAGCAATGCATATTTGAGCTTATGAAGTCGCTCAGTGGCCCGTTGCTTTACTGTATTAATCTTCAGCCCAACAACGAACGCCATGCCTGCCTCCCTCTCTGCATCTGCTGTCATCTGGTGGAGATGCATAGATCTATTAAAAAGAGCAAGAAAACACTGTCAGCGTCCATCCTATTGCTCCGTTTCCCATCGACAACACTGCATTAAACACATTGCCATTCACCAAAAGGAATAGTATTAGTGACAGTATGCAACCTTTACTTACTCCACTTACGATCTCAAATTCTTCTGACAATCTCCCTTTGTGCAGGACTTGACATTTCGATGTAGCCTTGTACACCTGATGTACGACCTTGTTGTACGCTATTCTGTACTTCTTTCATCTTCATGTGATGTAGGAACTCTAATTCCTTCTTCGCAGCTGTTGGGATAGTTCCGATACGAGCTTTTAGCAGTTTTCGTTCGATCATCCTCCAGGTATCTTTGGAAAGCCACGTCCTATGTCCTAGTTGGAGTTGGAGGAATCTGGCGTTGTGTGGTCCTTATTTTCCAGAGTCGAGAAGCGGCTTTTGGCTTAATCCATGACTTGAGCTGTCAGCAGTTTCCTGAGCAATCCTTTAGCAGATTCCCAAATCCCGCAAGACTTTGAACCACGTTTCTATTTGTTAGACATTGGGTTTCAGGAGATCTAAACTTAGTAACCTTAGACTTTATTTCATAACTCTGACTTATTCTTTAAAGTCTGACATTCAAGCCGATTGTGTCATGTAATGAATCCCTAAATCAGCAATTTTTTGAATCAGTTTTCCTAACTTATTCCTAAGATCTAAATTCATTCTTCTTTCAGCACCAGGAGTCCCCATCAATGCGCCGTCGAGTGCGGGGCATACTTATGTCTGGTAAACATCCAAGATCACTTACATACATCCACCACCGTTTTTACACAATTCTTTTGCAGGAAAACAATTCTCTTTGGACTCCCACATGGACATAGTCGTGCAGACTTGTTTGGACTCATCCACAACTCCTTCCACGACCACAACATATGGTAAAACCAATCCAATTCGCGAAGATAACGAAGACGGTTGGGAAGGTACGAAGGGCAGGTATTGTAACACTCACATCTCATTCATCTATAATTGGGCGTGTGCACTGTTCTAATAGCAAGTTGTTGTTGTTTCCCTCTTTCTCTGTAATTTGTCAATAGTTGTTCGTTTGCTGCTTAAGTGTTGCTTCATTGTTGTGTGTTAATTGGTAACAAAATTTAAAACAAATGCGATGTTTTTTCCATGTTTTCTATCATTTTATTCGCACTAAACCAACACCGAACTAACTCCTTATTTTTCTTGAATTAGCTTATGAGTCGCTGGGCACCCCACCCAGTACCCCACCGCCGATGATCTCGCCACTTATCCTGACGCCCAGCAACAGTTACAATACGATCTACTCAACGGCACGGACTGCTTCATCGACAGCGGAACCCATTGCGAGAACATCGCATCTGCAGGCAGGGCAGTTCGATGTGGTTCGAGTCCCGACTAAAAAGCCTCCACCCACTACTCTAACCATACCACAAAGAAATAGCTACATTATCGATAATACAGTGTTTATGCATAATTTGGAGACTTCCATGTCGTTCACTTCACCCAGTCCAGGCTATCATCAGTGTTGTTCACCAGTGGCTATCTCTCCTAGCTATAATCGAATTTTCTTCCAGAAATCTAGCAGCAACAGCAGTTTATGTAACAGTCCCTCAGCAGCAGCTGGTCGCAGTGGATCAAAACGAAAGAACATTCATGTCTACACTTGTAATGGGAGGCAGAATTCCGTTAGGACACAGTTAAAACAACAAGAAGAAGAGGTCTACCATGGGAAACGTTACCTCGATCCTGTGATAGAGGCCATCGATGGTTGTGCTTTTGTGAACGATGGCTTTCGTGCTATTTCCGTCACCACGCGCCAGGAGTTTCGTTCGAATACTTTTGGTTGTACTGTGCTGCCGGGAATAGCCGAGACCGAGAGCCCTGGCGCCGTCGATTGGGAGGCAGTTCGGTCGAATTTTCGTGGCGACCGAGCGCGCATACGCCGTGGCAGTAGTTTTCCCAAATTTCGCTTGAGGATTAACGACGAACATGGGAATCGTATAAAGAGTTCCTTTGAATCGTCCTCTGGTCCGGAGGAGGATAGTAGCTGTTCGCCA